>CM035174.1:68495176-69166423 GCA_020205615.1 Panax quinquefolius | reverse complement strand
CAAACTCGAGTCCGCACAACCTCCTCAGTAAAGGTGCCGACCAATGTAATGGCTATGTTATTTCCCAAGCTGGTACCGGTAAAGGAGAAAGAAGTCTTTGTTCCAAATCCCGCAGTGGAAGAAGAGGAACGAAGAATCAAATAAGACGTCATCCGAATGATGTCGGGCATACGCATCATCGTTCATGATGAACATACCAACAGATATACCCCAAACAATGATTGCCCAGACGTAATGGCCATCATTTGGGATAGGGAGGACGAGGACAATCCCTCCATCACTGCGGTCCACCCGGACTTTGCCCTTGCCAATTGGAAAATCACTCCTTTCATTGGTCGTCAAGGGTAAAGCGGGCAGAAACTCTTTCTTCCCAGTAGATATAATAACTGCTTACTTTTCTGTACAGTATTAGCAGTTTATTTTGTCAGTATATGCTAACACTGTGTATGATCAACACATTTCATATATACTAAGTGAAAACATATTTTGTTTCAGGACTCTGAATTTAGATGTGCTGTGCTTACGTCTGGTGCCTTTTCTCCACAAGGATTGTACCTTTGATGTAGAGATGAATTCAGCCTTGATGGATATACAGGATGACATTGAGGTGCCTCCAGAAATTTAAGAATGGGTCAAAGACAAACCTAAACCCAACCTTGATCAAACCACTTCTTTCAATCTCGGAACCTTAGAAAGCCCTAAGTTAATCCATATTAGTTCAGACCTTACCCCAGACCAACGGAATAACATGGTTACGCTACTAACCCAATTCCAGGATGTGTTTGAATGGTCTCGTGAAGACATGGTGGGTTTGTCCACTGACATTGTTCTTCATCGCCTTCCCATTAAAGAGGGATTTAAGCCAGATCAATAGCTCGAGGCGATTGAAACCACGAGTGGAGTTTAAAGGTGAAAGAAGAAATTGTGAAACAATTTCAAGCTGGCATCATCATGGTGTCTACATATCCTGAGTGGATATCCAACATTGTGCCCGTGCCTAAACCCGGAGGGAAGGTGCGAGTTTGTGTGGATTACCGGGGCTTGAACAAAGCTTGCTTAAAAGATAGCTTTCACGTGCCATTTATCCACATTCTTATTGACAATACTGCGCAATACGATATGTACTCCTTTGCTAATTGCTTTGCGGGGTATCATCAGATCATGGTTGCTGAGGAAGATCATGAGAAGACTACATTCATCACGCCTTGGGGAACCTTTTGTTATAGAAGGTTGTCATTCGGCCTCATCAATTTCGGAGCCACCTATCAGCGAGCTATGATGGCTCTTTTCCACGACTTAATGCACAAAGAGATCGAGATCTACGTGGATGACATCATTGTCAAGTCTCGGAAGGAGGATGACCATATAGACCATCTCAGGAAGTTGTTCAACAGGTTGCATAAGTACAACTTGAAGTTGAATCCAGCTAAATGCGCCTTTGGTGTTAAATCAAGCAAGTTGCTAGGATTTCTAGTCAGCCATAAAGGGATTGAGCTGGATCCTGCCAAAATCCAAGCCATCACTTGAAATGCCCATTCCTCGGGACGGAGAGAAAAATACGGGGAATTTTGGGAAGAATCAACTTCATTAGCAGGTTTATCTCCCAACTCACAGCAACCTGTGAGCCAATCTTCAAGCTATTAAGGAAGAACTCCTCCATAAAATGGAATGATGAGTGTCAAAATGCCTTCCTCACAATCAAGAAACAACTAGTCAAAGCTCCCATTTTGGTACCACCCAGGGATGATGTTCCCCTGTTTATGTACCTGTCCATAAGTGACAATGCCATGGGCTGCATGCTGGGATAGAAAGACGATAGAGGCCAATAACGAGCTAACTATTACCTCAATAAAAGGTTCAGCATCAGTTAACACAAGTACACTCTGATCGAAAAGACGTGTTGTGATTTAGCATGGGCTTCCATGAGGTTACAGCATTACCTCCATGGTCACACAACCCATCTCATATCTTGCGTGGATCCTCTCAAGTACGTGTTCAACAAACCCATGTTAAATTGTCGGCTGTCCAGATGGCAGTTGATCTTACAACAATTTTACATCATATATGTGACTCAAAAGTCCATCAAAGGTCAAGAATTGCGGATCAACTGGTGTACCGCACCTTCGAGGGATTTCAAACCCTTGAAACATATTTCCACGATGAAGGAGTAATGACGAAGGCAAAGAATAACACCATCGATGCGATCTGCCGCCAATCATGGAAGATGTATTTTGATGGAGCTATTAATATGGAAAGTCACGGAGATGGAGCGGTTCTAGTATACGATGCGGGGAGCAGATATCCGTCGTAAATCAAATTGTAGTTTATCGGCACCAACAACCACGGTGAGTATGAAGGTCATCTCGTGGGGCTAAAACTTGCCCGTTCATTGGGCATCAGGCGGTTAACTGTCTTTGGAGATTCAGAGTTGGTAATCAGACAATCCACCGGAATCTATCAAACCAAGGAACTACATTTGCTGCCTTACCATCGGCAAGTTTTATAGATGGTTTTGGAGTTCGAAGAAATCTCCTTTCTACACATTCCTCGTAATAGGAATGACTTTGCGGACACATTAGCTACTTTGGCCTCCTTGGTTCGCATATCAGACAAGGAACATTTTCCAAGCATCACAATTTCCCTGCATAAGGCCCCAGCCTATGGGAATTACGTTGGAGAAGTATCGGATGAGCTACCTCCCATCCAACATCCTTGGTATCAGCATATCAAGGAATATCTACGAGACGGATCTACACCCGCTGAGGCGAGCCCGACTGAGAAAAGGCGGATCCATCGACTTGCAATGAAATTCTACCTGAGTGGAGATACGCTCTACAAAAGAGATGCAGGACTAGGTCTCCTCAGATGTTTAGACAAAGATCAAGCCCAAAGGCTTATGGATGAAATCCATGGTGGAGTCTGTGGCCCCCACATGAGTGGCCCCCTCCTTGTTAAGAAAGTCCTCAGGACAGGACATTACTGGCTATCTCTCAAAACTGATTGTAATGACCACATCAGGAGATGCTATCAGTGCCAGATTCATGGGAATGCTATCCACGCCCCTCCACGGGAACTCCACAATATGAGTTCACCTTGGCCCTTCTCAATGTGGGGAATGGACGTTGTCAGGCTCATTGAGCCTAAAGCCAGTAATGGTCATCGGTTTATCTTCACCATGATCGACTACTTTACCAAGTGGGTAGAAGTAGCCTCCTTCCCCAGGGTTACCAAAGAAGTCATCATTGCTTTCATCAGAAACAATGTCGTTTGTCGATATGGACAACCAGAGGTGATTGTGTTAGACAATGCCAAAAACCTCAACAACAAAATGATGGAGGAATTATGCAGTAAATTCCACATCAAACATCTTAACTCTGTCATCTATCTTCCGAAGATGAACGGTGATGTTGAAGCGGCTAACAAGAACATCAAGAAGATTATGCAAAAAATGTCCGCCAACTACAAAGATTGGCCTGACCTATTGCCTCTGACTCTGTTAGCCTACAGAACCTCAATGCGCACTTCCACTGGGGTAACCCCCTACGCATTAACCTATGGACTGGAAGCACTACTCCCCATAGAAGTTGAAATGGAATCCCTCAGAGTGTTGATAGACGTTCAGCTGGATGAAGACCAATGGGTACAAGACAGGTATCACCAATTGTCTCTAATAGACGAAAGGCGAACAACGACTATCTTCCATGGTCAGTTATATCAACAAAGGATCGCCAGATCCTACAATAAAAAAGTTCGGCTACGGCAGTTTAAACAACATGACTTGGTTTTGAAGAAGATCCTTGACAACCAAGATCAATCTAAGGGAAAATTCGCTCCTAACTGGGAAGGCTCGTTTGTTGTCAAAGAAGTATTGACAAGAGGCGCTCTCAGATTACAAGAAATGGACGGCAATGAATTTCCACAACTCATCAACTCAGACACCGTGAAACAGTACTATGTCTGAAGTTGCCATCAAACAAACACCCTGGTGTTGGACCATCAGATCACCAGTCATTCCGGTTCATTAACCCTTTACCACCTACAACTTTTCTACACTTTGCCCCTCAGGGAAACATACTTTTCAAGCCAGCAGCTTGGCTCTCCTTTGCGTTCCTACGACTTAGGTCATCCCACTGCAGATTGAACCTCTCGCACTTGCAGTTTGGCTACCCATACATGGGATCAAACTTCTCATACCTACAGTTTATCCTCAACCTAGGATTTAACATTCTCCTCCCCGCACTCTGACCTGCACATGGGATCACACTTTTCATCTCGCCCTGAGGGGCGAACTACGCCGACCTGGTCTCCTTTTCAATAGGAGTACGTAGGCAACCATTTCATATGGCCCGGTCGCAATAAAATAAAAACAAAAAAAACATTTCTACCCTTACAAAAACAAAAACAACAAAAATATTCCTACACCATTTCTGCCATACAAAGCGTTGAACCTCTTACACCAGGTTCGAACTACGCAGACCTGATCTCGTCCTCAATAGGAGTATGTCGGCAGCCATTCATGGTTCGGTCTCACCCCCTACCAAAACATAAACCCATGTCAGTTGGTACTGGGATCATCCTTCAATCCACTACATTTCATTGGCTTCAGACCAAAGAGATGGAATTACTTGAACTCCTCCCAAATAGGAGATTCGACGACCATCTAAGCCGCGTTCATACCTTGAAGAGCAACACCAATCCATAAGAGGTGGAATTAACTAGGCTTCTCATAAATAGAAGTATTGGCGACCATTTGTGGTGCGGTCAATCTCAGAGAGGAAAGCTACACTCCTCTCCACATTTCCATATAGAAACCAGTCCCAAAACACCAAAGATGGTAGGGATACATACAGATCGATGATCCATTCTGAACTATCTACAGACAACTCAATGTCCATTCACCTAGGAGGAATTCAGAATACATCAAGATCACAAGCCCTGAAGCAGCAGGCAAAATATCAAGTAAACAACAAGGCATATCTAAAAGGGAAGTGATCCAAAAATATATTTCCCTATCATATATATAATGTTGTTTGATGTATACAATATAAATTATACATGACAAAATGGCTAAGCTAGTCTGTTCAGGAAAATACAAGCTCATCTACAAGTCAGGATATATGCGAGCTAACAAGCCCAACATGGCGTCCCTCTCAGAAGATGGAGGTGAAGCTGTGGTCTCCTGTACGAGAATATCCACATGACCCAACAGATCTGCAGCCATTTGCATGGTGACCATATGATCATCAATATATGTGCTCATCTCTGCGATCATGCCAGTGGTAAGGGACCTCACGGTAGTACTATCTGTGGCGGCTACATCTCGGGAAGATATAACACTATCACGCTCAACTATCACTGCATCTTTGGCTGATCTGGCCTCATCCCACTCAACAACAGTGGCATCTCTGTGAGCTAATGCATTGTCTCTTTCTAATAGAGTTGCGTCTCTCCCATCAAGGGCAGTCAACATCAAAGATCGGGCATAATCTCTCTCAAAGGTCATCAGATGAAGACTCTACTCTAAGTACTATGCCGAGTGCTGAATAACAACAGTACTAGTACTGGGAGAATCCGGAGGAAATGCTGGCAACCCAGCAGCTGGCTCCTCCTCGATGTATGAATTGATGTCCTCTATGGGCTCTACATCATCTAACTCACTATCCAGTATTGTGGACACTACCGCATCCGATAAAATCTCTGTCTCCATCCATGCCGAATACTCTGCAGAATAACCTGGATGACTGACAGAGAAAGAAGCTATCGCACGCTGATCCCAACAAGCATACACGCGGGATCGGTCCTCTGCTGAGAGATATCGAGAAGCTGAACGCTGACCTATCGTCCCCTCGAAAGGATGAAAATCCTGAAACTGGTCAAACTATGACATCACGGACAGTGGGTGATAAGTAGTCACACCCCTCAAGCCAGCCAGAGGGAGGAAGTCCATGCCCGGAGCGTGAGTAATGAAGCTGTATAGTGAGCTAAGCCCCAAACACGGTAATATGCTGAATGGATCTCTGATATCTGCCAAAAATGTGGACCAGGACAGAGAATCTATACACTTCGATGGCTGAAAAGAGTATGACATAGCTACATCATTGGTGAAGCAATATCCATGCCGTCTAAAGGTACCAATCGGTCTCAAGTGTGACATAAACCACACATACAGCATGACCGAACTCCCAGTGAACACTCTTGTCGGATAAGTGCAGCAGTAGGATGCTGACCGCAAGATCTTTGCTACAATCATAGGTACAATGGTATAACCCTCTCGAAGAGCTCTCACAGCCATGATGACACCTATGTCTATCTCATCCATGTACCCTGGCATATAGACATACGACAGTATGCATAGCAGCAGTACATCAACCCAGGCCAAACGCCAATGATCCTCCGGTGCGGTGAAATCCCCGGAATGGTGTGAATAGCTATCCTCCGAGCCAAATCTGTCATACAGAAAACACTGAGATATCACGTGGCGGATGTCACCATCTCGCACTACTCTGCCGCATTCCAAAGTGAGAGTCATGAATCGTCTCACTCATGTCTCCCAAAGCGGATGCACACAAGGTCTGCATCTAAAGGTAGCATCGTCGATCGTGCATACTCCTCCGTAGGAGTCAACTCATGGGTCCCGAATCGTAAAAACACGCTTATCTCGGTATCCATGCTCTAGCATCCCATCTACAAACCTCAAGGAACTTGAAACATCAATAAAGTCATGGTATCTTCATAAAGAATGATCTCTGATCACCTTATTCGGTGGTGACATACTATCGTACCACGATCGCATACCCAATGCCACCAATGATGGTGGGATATGATCTATACGGCTAACTGTCGAATAAGACATCTGTGCGGGCCGTGTCATAAGACCATCCAGGGGTCAATGCCGAATATCTCTGGACAATACATACATATGCATAACATGATACATGCATAACAAATAATGGATGGTAATATGATATAGGGAATAGAAAAAACTGTGCATACATTCTTAAGTATATCATCATCTAATACATCATCTCTGTATAGCTATAAATACAGGGAAATGGGGCACAGACGCCCTACTACTAACAGAGGCCTATCAAAAGATATAGCGAGAATGGGGTACAACCACCCAATATCTAACAGAGGCTTATCAAACGATATAACGAGAATACACATCAGAAGAAGACAATGGTGTCGATATCCATATCATCAATCCTGTCCACCTGATGTAACTCCTCCCGAGTCACTGGATCTCTATCAACAGGGATGTCAGGCCTGTATAAAGGAGGATCTACGCCGGCAAAATCAAATGGGTCATCTGAGGGGCCAGCACCTGAGCTGGAAGGATCAAATGAAGCCGCCTCTGCTGGATCTCTGCCCAAATGCCAGATAAATATATGTGCCTGGTCCAACTGCCAGGTCAAACTATCAATCTGTGTCATATGAGTTGGATCTCTGACACAAGCTATCCAATCCGTCATCATCACGGATCCTGGAACCATATCCCCCATAAACTGAGTGGCGTGGGACTGAGCTCCAATGGTGCGAGGGGACCACCACCGCTGGAACGTCTCCTAGGTACATGAACCCTCTGATAATGCAAAACCGTCAACCCCCAACAATGGGATATTAGTGACGGGTGACTGTGATACAAGCCAATGACGCCTGGCAGGAGGCAAGAACGGCATACAGATCTCCCTTGTGGTGCTCCTAATAGCACGATCCCCTAAATAGAGCTCCCAACCTCCATCTGTGAAAAGAGGAAATCTCCTGGTGGAAATCAAGTACTCGACTCCAGTCGGGTACCCATTCTCAAAGCCGATGGTCAAGTGTTCCCCTGAATAGGGAATCCATGTGATGGTGTCAGCTATCAGCAACTCTAGCTACATACGACAGTGAGTGAAACCCTCAGCTACAGGGACCTCCGGCAAAATGGAATGATGCCATCGTCGTCCTCGTGGATAGGTATCTAAACCTAACATAGTCATAGGACGAAAGCATGGGAGCCTCTCATAGGCCCAAAAATGCCAACACAATGGTAAAACATCTGCTATCAGTAAACACTCTTAACCTATAAATGGGAAATGACAAGAGAAATACTCACCAGCAGAAATGGGTAGAAACTGTGCCAAGCCTCTCATTCGAACCACAGTGAGCGCACGCGTGCCACGGAGGAAATAGGCAAAGGTATAGGATCCCCAATCATACTGTCCAATACGTTCTACATCACGTGTGGCGCTGATCAAAGCGAAAGACATCGTAGAAAAGTTATCTGCTATGAAGCAGCCTCGAATGATCATCAGGAATAATCGCTGCAGAACGCGATCCCTGATTCTGACATCATCAGGAATGGGCTCACTCAAAAGCCCTTTCGCATCATCTACGCTCAAAGGACACGAGCAGACGATCCCGCCTTTGGCGCCTCACGAACTCCTAACAAGGATCTGACGGTATTAGGGGTAATATTCGCCATGTAAGGCACTGGCTCCCCTCCAAACTCCATACATGTGATAAATCGCCAATCCATCAGCGTCATCATCACCTCGCAATCCAACAGATGGAGTGACTGAGTCTGATGAAACCATCGCTCAGACAATGCCCTGAGGTAACCTCAGGGACAACGACGGGGAATGATGGAGAAGAATGCCCTGAATCCCCAGTTATGCACTACGGCTCTGTAATCAGGATGAAGAGCCTGATACATAGAGTGTATACTAAACAATTTCCCTCGAGGCTGTGTGAAGCCGGGAACCAGTATGAAATGCAGATCAACATCAGAACCCTTTAATCCTCATCAATAGGAAAGAAGGAAGATCAAAGTCTAACGCCATACCTCGTTAGCATGCAAATACATCGATGGATATCTGCTCAAATCACCCAGCAGCTCTGGGTTTACCACCTGAATACTCGGGAGCTCCCTACGAGGGACATGTGCAGCAGGAGTGGGATCTTCAATCGGAATATTCGCCTCCTCGTCCTCAACGTCTGGCACATCTACCCGGACAGGACGAATCACGGCCTCCACCAACCGACGAGGCTGTCTGACAGAACGGGGATGAGACACTTCAGAAGCTCTCCGCCGTATACCAGAAGTGGTCCTATGGGAACTGTTCGGCTGATCCGAATCCATAATATCTGGACAACAAGTCTCCAAATCACCTCAGAAAGGGTGTGGTATTTCCTTATCTGGAGCTTTCTAAAATGCATTTATGACTATATGCATGCATGCATTTACTATAACATATAATAGAGTTAAAATGCATTACTACCCAATGCCTACATTTTGAAAATTTTTGCCATAGTCCCCTTTGAAAATAGGACTATCCACATGCACATAGGCATGTCTAGGTGGTCATTCAGTAGCACACCTGCCCCAAAGTCATATACACAATATATGCATTAAAAATCAAAATCATCATGCATAAGGTTAACCTCAATATCAGGAGTACTTTGCCTTCCTACCTTTTGCTCATTGGACCTCAAATAGGACAAAAAATAGCAGAAAAAGGTGCCAATTTGACTGTCTCAAAAGTTAAATTTTTTCACATCATTATGTTCAGCATGGTCTAATACTAACATTTACTATGTTGAATATTGTTTAGCAAGTCATTTGTGCATACATAATCACTACTATGTGTTTAGATGCATTTCATGCTATAACTCAAAATCCAACGGATAAAAACTGGAAAAAAATACATGCATACGTTACCAGGATAGTGTAGAACACTTGTACGGTGACAGAATTTCCAAAAAATAGCCCGAGCTCAGCAGATCTGAAGGAGGCTCATGAATTTCTCTTGGCGCGACAAGTTGAAAATGACTTGTGAAGACCAACCTATTGGATTTTATCATCCACGGACGGTCGCAGGCTCATCTGCGGTTGAAGCAGGTGCACCTGCGGCACCCCTATATGGGTCCCACCCCTTCGGCTCAGTCCAGTTCAAGTTGCAAAGGAGTTCTTACGGACTACAAAGGTCAAATCGAGAATAAAAATGCGACGCGATTGAGCAAAACAGCATACAATCCTGGCCTTCTCAGGTGAAACTTTGAGTCTGCACATCACTCATTGGTAGTCACCCGAACACGAGGTATACTCTGCCAATGATCTCATTTGTTACAAACAACATCCGGCAATACCTTGTACAGGTTCGATGCCACCAATTCTGGGTCATTACTTTACGTAAATCCCCGGCTGGGGTTACAACGGGTGATTATTCGTTGACACACAAATCAACGAAGGTCAAGCAGCCTTGACATCATGATAACCATTGGAAGCAAACCCAACAGAGCATCGAAAGCCATTCGATGACCAACCGCTGCTACACACATCAGCGATGGTTACAACGTAGATCCCCGACGGGGGTTACAACGTGAATCCCCGACGGGGGTTACAACGCGTGCTTATCCGTTGACACACAAATTAGCGAAGGTCAAGCAGCCTTGACGTTATTTCAGCCGATAGCAATTAAGACTATCAGAGCTCTAGAGCTATTCAAGGATTTCACGCTCGACTGCTCATATTTCTCAGCGGATCCCCGGCGGGGGTCACAACGCAGTGTTCCATTGATTCACATGTCAGCGAAGGTCAAACAACCTTGACAATTTACTCACAAAATCTCAGTCGTTGATTCACACGTTAGCGAAGGTCAAGCAGCCTTGACAGTATATCCCACGGGATTTTTTTCAACCGTTGATTCATATGTCGGTGAAGTACACGTCAACGAAGGTCAGGTATCCTTGACAGCATTTGCTGTTGGCAGTAAATCCAACAGAATCTTGACATGTCTTGGCGATACCAACCAGGAAAGGTCAATGTTATCAAAGAGGATAAATGATGGAATATGTTATACACATCCTCAAACAGACCAAGCTTTATCCCCACATATCTCTTGCACGTAAGAGGTACCTCTTCAGGATCAAGTCGTTATCAAGAACATAGGAATTTGGTGATAACTCCAACATCAACATCCTAACAGATTTAGCTTACACATCAAATCTGGTCAGCATTGCCAATCCCCAATTGAAGCAACAGGGATCCAACAATCATCCCCAGCATGTTGGGCTACAACCTTGTACACATGCATCATACATTGGCATCATGTTGCTACATACAGTACCATGTTTGTCTTGTTGTGTTTCAAGTGTCTAGGATTCTTTATCCTACCCATGCATCGCCATGCATGAGTATGATAGAGAGGGGCATCAAAAGACAGTCAAAATTTTCGTATTCATCATCACTAATAACATTGCGAGGATGATGATTAAATCTTTTTTAAGAGGAACCTGAAAAGACAATCCCTATCCATCTGGGATACTCTTACTGGAAGTTCAAAGATCAACCCCGGATCACACTCTGGGAGTAACAATTCCAACCTCAGATATAACCCCGAGGCTTGCAGATCCAATACCGAAACACACACCGGAGAAGACCGATTAATCTCGGAGATGACCCCGAGGTATCCAGTCTCAGTCCTAACCATGGGAATAGCCACCAACCTTGGTGATAACCCCAAGGAATGCAGTTTCAGCGATAACCCCGGAAATGCTTGTTTCAAATGCGACCAGCTTCAATCTTGGCGCTCACAACGAGATACACTGTACCAACCCGGCGATAACATCGGGAAGACATGCACACCTCAAAGATGATAATGAGGACCTTGAAAGAAATTACAGTGATCCAATCTCGGTGAAGCTCGAGCAACGTCACCTTTATCATTAATCCGTGATAGCAAGACCAGGTGAGGGCAACATAGTCATCTCGCCAACGCAATGTCATGCCACGTCGTCTCAACATATCTACGCAACGATGTCCCATAAGACTAACCAATCCCGAGTGACTATTGTGCGGGGTAACGGATGAAAGTTGAAGCTTGAAGACCGGAGGGCATCGTCCCATATTCAATGACTTTGTACAAACTTTAATCCCATGCCATCGTACAACTCTCGACAACGGCGGTCCGAAATAGGTCATGTATACCTCAACCAGATGCCCGAATTGCACTTCTTAAAGTTCGAGTGGACATTACAGTGCCCAAGTGCACGTACTTCGAGACGACCTGACCCGAAAAACCCAGGCCCACCCGGGTTGCCTCTGGTACACCTGCGGCTCAGCCGCAGGTACACCTATGGCTAAATCGTCTATAAATAGAGGGCTTGGGCAGCCCATTTTGCAAGAGAAAAGCAATGAGGAAGCCACGCTTGAATTTGCTCTCTGCACTTACCCCATGCAGTGTACTTTCTCATTTTAAACACCTGTGAGCTCATATATAGCCTCTTTTGTACCTACAAAAGCCAGTGTTTACCCACTTTAAAGATATAGAAGTCTTCTTTGGCAGTCAACTGTAAGCCTTCTCACACACTTTAGAGTCTTTCTCTTCATCTCTGCACACACCCTTCTCCACGTTGAGAGTCGTGTTGCGCGCATTTGCCCGGACTTTGGTTCGCGGTTTTTGTTTTAGCTTGTATATATATATATATATATATATATATATATATATATATTGACTAACATTATCGAGTTATGCCTCGATTGAGCCTAGACTTCAGTCTAGAGCGTTTATTTGCTTTTCTATATATATATATATATATATATATATTT
Source organism: Panax quinquefolius (assembly GCA_020205615.1). NCBI lineage: Eukaryota > Viridiplantae > Streptophyta > Magnoliopsida > Apiales > Araliaceae > Panax > Panax quinquefolius. The sequence goes on along the minus strand of CM035174.1, from coordinate 69,153,834 downwards.
ATATATATGAACTGTCTGTCGAACTTGATAAGTGGATTTTATATACACGAATCGATATTCATTTCAAGCTTAAATTCATAGTTATCTTCGTGTTTTGTGTTGGTTTTTACTCGTTTCATGTTATTTTATGTGTAGGGTGGTTATGGATGCAAGCGGTGAAGAATGGCGGAGTTTTCGAGCAAAAGTGGAAAAACTCATGAAAGCAAAATTTTCCTTAGCGATGAGCATACGGTAGGAAATTGGCGTTTAAACTTATACCCCGGGCAGGCGGTCCCGAATCTTGCAAGTGTCCTGCTACTGTGTGGAGTGTGCTGCTACTTGGTTTGTTGGTTTGTTGTAGGCGCCTGGACTCTATATGAGGGATTTTTCGGCCAGAATAGAGGAGAGCTTGATATTACTTTGATACACAACAATCATATAACACACGGAGCATAATTCAAGAGGATTTCTAGTATTCAAGTGCGACTTTGGAGGAGTAATATTCAGAGATTGTCACGACGATTGCAAATCGAGTCTACGTGAAGGGGTTTTCAGTATTCTTCTTCTTTTAATTCTTGTTTGTGATTGGAAGGATGTTTTCAGTATATTATTCAGTTTTTAATTCATTCGTTATGAACTAATTCACTTATTAGACTTGTGATGGATCTTTGGGCGAAACAATGATTCTAAAGCTTTGATTTCCAATTCAATAATATATTTTCAGTTTATCTATGTTATTTCGAGCGTGAATTTATGAATTTCCTGATCAACAATTTTTTGTGGATTTGAATGGAATCGAGAGAGGAGATTCGAATCTAGACCTAGTTAATATAGCACGTGTCATGAATTTTGTCAATAGCAGATTTTTGATTATTGTTAAGGTAGAGATATGCTTGACATCAAATGTAATCGTATAGAGAGCTTGAACTTAAACCTTCTTTAATTGCAGTTCACATAGAGATATAGTGAGTTGGTTAATTTAGGTGTTTAACAGATTTTTATCTTAATTGTGGATTGATGTTAATACGGTATTAGTGCATCGAGAGGTGGCTAGTATTATATTCGTGTTCTTGATTAATAAACATGGATATTAAATTGAGGTGGAATAAAGGTTTGAAAATCAGAGTAAAGCTCAGGGTGAAATCATAAGTCTAATTCTCCATTAATTATTTGAAATTCCGGATTTTGATATTGCACTACACCAAAAATGGCCTATAGTGAAGGACAAATCCTTCACAAGACATGCTATAGCATTCACAAGTGATTTATTGCGAAGAAATATTTCCTTCACACGATTGCTCGCATTAGACCTCATCGCAATTGGGTATCCTTCGCTAAGTAGTAACTAAATGTTTTTTGTGAAGGATATATTGTGAATAACTTTTTTATTCACAAATTGTATTTGGTAACGGAATATAGTTATTTAGTGAAAGATTGGTTTCCTTCACAAATAATATTTTAAGAAGGACTATTTGAAATTAGTGAATAACTTGATTCCCTCACAAATAATATATTGTGAAGAACATATTTATTTAACGAGAGAATATTTTCCTTCACTAATTATAAATTAAGAATCTTTCTTCAAATTAGTAAGAGAAAATTTCCTTCACAAATTATAAATTTATAAATAAAAAATTAATTGCTAAATAATCAAAATTCATTGAAAATTATAATTGATTTTTAAATCATTGATTTCATATTTATTATTATTATTAATCTCTATAAGAAATATTAAATTTATTTTTCAAGTAAATATAAATATTGTCATACTTATTTCAAACTAATTGATAAGCTAATGCATAAAGAGCTAATAAAATCAAAACTTCTCATATAAATAAATCATAATACTCGAGTCACAATAACTACAAAATTTGTTATTGTATCTTGGTCTTACAATGACCATAGTACCTACAAAATTTATCAACTAACATAAGAAAACTGAAAGAATAACAACGAACTAGTCGTCCATAGTCATCAAAAAATTCTTTGGCAGCTCCATCTTATTCAAAACATATACCCCTCAAATGGCTCTTGATTTGTATCCACTTCATGTGAACCTGATTCTTCTCCGACCAAACTTTCAATGGTTACAAATTTGTCCTCTATTGAACTATCCATATACACTACAAAAAAAATTATTATAAGAAAGTCGTGTGTACCTTGTCCAAAAAAAAAAGCCAGTACATATGTACCATTCTTGCAACTAGATGGAAAATTTCTCTCTTATATGCCCGAATGTTGAACCGATATAGCTTTGTATATGTGTGTGATTAACTAGAAATTCATGTAAGCATCACCAGCACATAGTGATTACCACTTGTAAATATAAATGAAAGAAGTGCAAAATCCTTGAAAACCTGAAAATTCGACAAACCAATTACCACTTAGAAGACATTCTCCTGGATGTCCCAAAGTTTGATAGTCCGATCTTTACCATTTGAAATTAAATAACTACCATCTCCACGGTACATCAAGAAATGTAACACCTTCTAGATGTCCCATTAGGATCCTAGTCGGCTTTTCTTTTGCTCTAACGCAGCAATACTTATCCCAAACCTCGCATGAAAAACAAGTAATCTTGCACCACATGCTTAAATGAGAAAAGGAAATCACACACCTTTAAACCTCTAACTCCTTAGTATGGTTGTCTTATTAAGGTTATAAAGCTTCACAGTAGATATACAAAGACTACGACCTTACATGATAACTACTTTAATGCAATTAGAGTGGGTTAAGAGCTCCAATTTCTTGGGGGAAAGTTACTTATCTAGCATATCGGACTAGAAAAAGTATAATAATAATGTTCATGAGTAGTAAATCGTGGTGAGGAAAGCAAGAAATAGGCAAATGATTTTCATGAAGCACTTTGTTTTTTTTTTGTTTTTGTTTTTTTTGGGGACAAGTTTTGTGAAACAAATTTTAACCAAGTGACTATATACTTAGAATCTAGAGATGCTCCTGCTATCTTGCCCATAGATTATTGAGCCAGGTAGCAAGGAAAAGATGTTATTGTATTATCAGGATCATTCTTTTACATTGATCTTTTGTAAAGTGAAATTTTTGAATACATATAATCCATCATTCACAGCTAAAGTACCTCACATATAAGTTAGAAGTAAGGTTTTTACCTTGTAGAGATTATCATCACTCCCAGAATATACAAGATTCCCGCTTTCATCAGCAAAAGATAATCAGACTGCATTAATAAACAAATTTGTATTGATGAAGTGATGACTTTCTGGCGACTATAATTATGAAAAAGAAACAACAGAACTATTATAGCTTTGTAGAAAGCATGGTTATCTAAGATGAACATTGAATTTCCTTCAACAAGCAGATGGAGTTTACATGACCAGGAGCACGATCCATTGAACTTGAATGCACATAATCCCATCGCATAAGCAGGCAAGTTACATTTTTGTGTTGGCAATTATCAAGTACAACATATATGTGTTTTATCATTTACGATTTAGCTAATGAAGTGCAAGAAAAAACTTATTATACTAAAGATAGATCCAATCACAATCACTTGAGTGCTAACAGAAAAGAATAAAAAGTTGAAAAGGAAAAAATATCTCTAGTTGTGTTATATACCCTAGTTGTGTTTTACCAATTCCTGGTACTCCACCTAATAACAGAATGAGAATAACACACCCTAGTTGTGTTTTACCAATTCCTGGTACAAAACAGAATGAGAATAACACACCCTAGTTGTGTTTTACCAATTCCTGGTATTCCACCTAATAAGATCAGAAAAGAAAATCTATTCACCAACAGACTAGTATCTGAGTTCAGTTTCAAAGAACATGAAAAAATGAACGAAACAAATGACTGCATGTTCTTTATTGGTCTAAAAGAGGCAAGATATGCTAACCAATTTCAGTAACCTCTTTGCAATTAATTCCTCCACCTAGGATGCTATTCAAATCAAACAAGTTGTGGTAATGCTTGTGAAATAATTCCTCCTCATGCAAAGATATCCCGGGTTGTTCATCCACCTTCAGGACATTGCAAAGTTCGGTTTACGATGGAAGAAGCGGAGAAAGAATCTTATATGGATCGCAAATATGAGAATAATAAATAGATTTCGAAGTGAACCAAAACTTTAAATTGCAAAGATAAGGAAAAAGCTTTAGTGATAAAACAAATGTGGTTCTCATAGCTTCAATTTAAATTTTCTATTTAAAGTTTTCAGATGTGTTAAAGATAATTAAAAATATGATACAAATATTTTTTCAAAACATCTTAAAATTTGTATAGATTACAATGAATTTATGAAAACTAGGCTCATAGACCTTTCTAGTGATATGTATTTTGCCTGAAAAACAATTGGAGAAGTGTCTAACAGTATTGGCTTAGTTTGGAGACTCCATAACAATGTTACCTAGATCCCGGTTCAATATGGTACATGGAATGAAATCGAGAACGAAAATCGTCACTTTTAGTGTAGTACAGGCGGTAGGGTTGGGTAGTGTATCATGTTTTGGAACCTTAATTAACGAGGTCTAAACTTGGTAATCAAATAGGCTTTGAAACAAGTAAATCAACACGCTTTGATTCCATGATGCTCATCTATGATTTGATTGATGCTCAATTTAAATGGTTAATACCAATGATACACGAAATCCCACTATTATACAAGGATTATATGCTTTTATAGAATGAACAATTTATGAGCATGATTACAAAAAATAATACAAGCCCGGATATAAAGATAACCGAGAAATTACTAACCTTTGGTAGATATGAAGATAACAGAGTGAAGCTACGATCCGAGAAGTAGGACAAAACTTCGTGAAGTGAGAAATCACAGAGCCTTCAGACTTCTTCCTCAACGCTATAGTTAAGCGAATAGCTCGAAGAATCCGGCCAGACCTCCCGGCATAAGCACCAAATCAATTAGCGGCAATCTCCTCTAAATCTGAAAATCCCCAATTTCAACCGAGCATTCATCGCTTATTGATAAACCCAACCCTTGAAAAAACAAAAATTTCGCACATACTTACGTTTGCAAAGGGGAGGGAGTAATGGATGTAATAGAATTGGAAGGCGTTGGAAGCTCTTTCATTTGCACATCTTGAGTCATTTTGTGGGAGATTGATTGATCGAAGTTGACTTGCTTTGAAGAAGGTTAGGGCTATATATATCAACAGTCGTCAAAACTTATCTTACCACCAGTATAGTATATAAAAACATGGACGGTGGGACTTTGAATGGACCAGATGAGCGGAAAATTTAAAATGAATTGTATTTTGTTAGATAGATTTATTTTATAATTTATTAAAAAAATAATTGATATTATAAGTTATTTTAAAAAGTGTTATTAAAAGGAAATTTACTATTGTAAAAAATTTAATCTATTTATATATAATATAATTTATATTCACTATAAATAATTTTAAAAAATTTATTTTAATAAAATAGTGACTAATTTTATCTCTCGCAACAAATCTCTCACCAATAATATATAGCGAGTAATAATTTCTTCACTAATAATATTTTTATTCGAAAATTTTCATCAAAAATTGACGATAAACATCCTTCTATTATCTCAATTTTGCGAAAGAAAAAAAATCTAAATTGTGAAGTATTTTTCTTTCGCTAATAACTATATTGTGACTAAATATTTTTCCTTCACTGTTCCTTCGCTAAACAACTCCTCATGTGAAGGAATAAATTCCCTCACAAAATTTCCTTCGCTACATCCTTATTTTGGTGTAGTGTCGGTGACTATTTTGTGATAGTTTGTTTATTTATTAACTTAGTTTCTATAATTTAAAACCATTGAATTGATTAGTTTAATTAAATTAGGGTTAATAGAAAATTGATAATTGTGAAGTTAAAAGTCTCGCTAATTTATCTTCATGGGAAAGATACTCTATTCACTACTATATTACTTGTTGACTACGTACACTTGCGTGTTTTGAGCGTATTGATTTTACCCAACAAGTTTTTGGCGCCATTGCCGGGGACAATTTAGCCGAGATTTTAATATTTTTTACGATATCAGTTTAATTGGTCCAGTTTTACTTAAACATTTTTTGTTCTTGTTTCTCCTTTTTCTAGTTTTTATATTGGTTTATACAAACGCGATCCAAACATCCAGACTTGCTTCCTTTTGAGGACGACATTGAAAAAAGATTTCAGAGGTTGAGTAAGTGGATCGAGGAAACGAGGAACGAATTCAAAAATTTTGATAAGGAAGAAACGATGGCTGCCGAAGACCAGAAAGCGTTGAGGGATTTTGCAACACCTTGGGTGACTGATCTGCAGTCGAGCATTACTAAGCCTGCAATAGCTGCGAATACATTTGAAATCAAGCCTGGGACCATTCAGATGATGCAGAACTCATGTCAGTTTGGGGGAATGACAAATGACGATCCAAATGAGCATTTAATCAGTTTTTTGGAAATGTGTGACACGTTCAAGTACAAAGGGTGTCAGATGAGGCAGTAAGACTTCGCTTGTTCCCATTCACTTTACTGGGACAAAGCTAAAGAGTTGGTTACATTCTCTCACCGGGATCGATCACTACATGGGAAGACTTGGCTCAAAAATTTCTTACCAAATTTTTCCCACCAAATGAAGATCTAAAATGAGGAATGACATCACAATGTTTGAAAGCAAAGAGAATGGGAGTCACTATATGAGGCATGGGAGCGATACAAGGAATTACTCAGAAAGTGCCCACATCATGGATTGCCCAAGTGGTTACAAATGAACACCTTCTATAACAGGCTACATGGGAATGTCAGAACCAACATTGATGCGACATCGGGCGGTGCATTCATGGCTAAGAGTTACGAGGACGCCTATAATTTGATCGAAAGAATGGCGGCAAATAACTACCAGTGGCCCACAAAGAAGATTAACACAAAGTAAGCGCTACCGATTTTGGAATTAGATGGAGTGTCAGCTATACAAGCACAGATTTCTGCACTGTCCAAGAAGTTTGATACTATGAATGATAAGGTTAATACTATGATAGGGGCTAAAGTTCAGCAGGTTACGGTAGTATGTGAATTGTGTACGGGTGATCATCCGACAGATCAGTGTGCGATTAACCTAGCATCCGCCCAATTTATAGGTAGTTATAACAGAATTCCACAAAATACAGACCAAAACACCTACAATCAGGGGAATAGGAACCACCCAAATTTCTCATGGAGCAATAACCAGCAAACTCATGCTCCACGACCATCATATCCCCCTGGTTTTCAGAGTCACCCACAACCGGTTCAACAGCAGGAAAGGAAAACTGATGCGGAGGAAGCGTGGGCAAAATACATGACTAGCAATGATTTTGCTATGAAGAATCAAGCTATGGCTATCAAAAATATGGAGAATCAGATAGGTCAAATTGCGTTAGCATTGAATAATAGACCACAAGGAACATTACCTAGCGACACAGAGAGAAATCCAAAGGGTAATCAGTAATGTTAAGCAGTTATGTTAAGAAGTGGAAAACATCTCGGGGGAAATAGTGCAGAAAATTCAGCAACACTGGAGGAAAAAGTTGATGACAGTAACGGGGTGGAGGGTAACAAAAATGAGGAAATAAAGTTAAACAATAAGCCGATTGTTTTTCCTCCACCGCCGTTTCAGCAGAGGGTCCAAAAACAGAAATCAGATAAGCAGTTCGCAAGGTTTTTAGACGTGTTCAAGAAACTTCAAATTAACATCCCATTCGCAGTGGCCCTAGAGCAAATGCCAATTTATGCGAAGTTTATGAAAGGAATTCTGTCGAGGAAGAAGAAATGGGAAGAATTTGAAACAGTGGCACTAACAGAGGAGTGTAGTGTAGTGTTACAGAAGAAGCTACCACCAAAACTCAAAGACCCAGGGAGCTTTACTATCCCGTGCACGATCGGGAAAATGTCGTTTAACAAATGCTTATGTAATTTGGGGGCGAGTATAAACCTGATGCCATTGTCAGTATACTCAGAATTGGGTTTGTCCGCGCCAAAGCCTACAAATATTTCATTGCAGTTAGCGGATAGGCCAGTCACATATCCGAGAGGCATTGTAGAGGACATTCTGGTTAAAGTGGATAAGTTTATATTCCCTGGGGACTTTATCATTCTGGATTTTGATGAAGATAAGAACATCCCGATCATCCTAGGGAGACCTTTCTTGGCCACGGGAATGACACTCATAGACGTGCAAAGAGGAGAACTTACTATGAGAGTCCAAGACCAAGAAATAAAATTTAATGTGTTCAAGGCCATGAAATACCCTACGGACGAGGAAGAGTGTTTTTGAATGGATTTAATTGAGCAAATTACCAGCGAAGATATGAGCAAGAGATTGATCAACGATCCGTTAGAAACAACTTTATTGGGGGATGAAGAAAAAGACCACCAGGAATGTAAGACCCCAAATTATTAATAAATGAAATTTAATTTCCTCTATTTATCATTTTGAAATAGTAAGGGTTGATTTGATTAATGTGGTTAGTTATGGGTAAAATGCGCAAATATTTTAAATAAGCAAGTGGTTATAAAATATTCATTTTTATCGGAGAATATTCGTTTGGTCGTGGAATATTCTTCTTTGTCAGGAATATTCATACGACGGTAGCAAACCTTATGTGGGCCCCATAACGTGAAAAGCGATTAGATAATGAAAGCGACAAGTATAAGTTGTTTATAAATAATTGCGTGTAGTTGTTACCGTAAATACTTGTTGGAATACCCGGTGGTTAAAACACGATGTCTGCCGTTGTTCATGTGATAGCACTACCAGTATTGCACCAATTATTGATTCTTACGTGAAGGCACTACTCAATAATTGTTACGAAGAATTACTTGCTCAAAGATTTTATTTTATTGATTCAATAATTGCTACGTTGATATTTTATATTCTTGTTGTTTCATAATTGTCACTACACGGTATTTTTTTATTATCGTGAGCAATAATTCATATTATCCTGAATAATATTATTAGATAACATTATTGGCAATGTCTAGAAAATTACCTAAGGAGAGTTTGGTCACCTAATTGCGCCGCTAGTAAGGAGAAATCCTTATTGGAAAGCCCTCTTTCCTGAAGCGCACTCAGTTGTCGATATTGTTATTACGTAATATTATTTGTGAATAATTAATTATTGATTTATATGATGAGGAAAATATTCATTTTATGTGGATATAGATGGAGAAAATTTTTAAAGTGACAATTGTTGAAAATCGATATTTTATCTTTTCTCGATAAAATAATATTTTATTATATTATTATAATATAATAATGATGATATTTTTACAATGAATGTGGGATATATGAGTATATGAGGAGGAAGAGTATTTTTGTGACGCCCCCAAAATTAGGTATACGTCACCCATCTTGGGTCGCCACTTACATGGTACATAAATTCAAATACAACTTACTAATATAACTATCGTGTACAATCTGACATAAATCGTGAGTTTGAATACAAATAATGTCTACTAGATATTATACAAACTCAAAAGGAGTCCTCATTACAACTATTATCACACTATTTCACGTAATAGTGAGGACTACTAATGCTATCCTCTGGACCATTACTTCGCTTCCCCGACTCAAGTCCCAACTATGTTCTCATTTCACGAAGAACAAAATGAAAGAAAGGTGAGCTCAACTAGCCCAAGAAGAAATATTATGACTAAGATAATGCGAATAAATTATCATTAGCCTTCAACATGTTAAACCGATAAAATACAATAGACAACCAGGTTTAGCTATCGCTGCATTGAATAAGCAATCCATTAAAAGAGTCAAGTAGAGAATAAAGTCTACTATCTTTTAGGTTTTAAAAGGTTTTCATCAATTTTTATCATTTGAGACTCGACAATAAATAAACCACCACATCTAATCATCCCCGTACCACGGTCAAGGATTTTCATCAAATTATCAATGGTCATGACTATACCGAATCACCCCGGTCATAATCATACCAAAATCTATCCATCAACGCATTACAGGCCATTTGAGGACTTTTGTCACATCATTTATATCAAGTCACGATTATCTTAGAATGATCCTCAGTCATAATCATACCGAGTTCATCTATGCACGTAAGCCAAAGATAACATAATATAACATGAGGATGATGACAATGACATAGTAATTCAATAAAACAAGTTCAAGAATTATTAAATCCATGAATTATTAACGTCCAAATTGTCAACACGATAATCTTTTTTCGTAGAGTAAAATTCAAGAATGATCGGAAGAATATTTCCATGAAAAGATCTTCGGATGAAACGCAAATATCAAGGATATTCTACTAATTTCATGGAGTATAGAAGTCAAAGTTTTAACCAACTCGGTATAATAAAGAATGGAATAACAAAAGAAATCACCATGCATGCGGTGCCAGACAGACGAGTTATTCCAATAGAATAATAATAACGGAACCAGTCGTGAAATTCACAAGCGGGATGTTCCAACGTAATAATAAAGATGGAACCGGATCCGGTGTAAAACACACGATAGGATATTCCAACGAGAATGATAAAGATTTTAACCAGTCCTGTAAAACACACGCATGTGATGTTCCAACAGTAATAATAAAAAGCGGAACCGAGTCCATGTAAAACACACGCATGGATGTTCCAATGAATAATAGAAGAATGTCACCAAGTATAGGGTAAACCACGTGACACAAAAGTATTCCAATGTAATAATAAGCAATGGAATAACATAAGGATTTCACCAAGTATAGGTATGCCACGTTATCAAAGTTATGTATAGGTATGCCACTTTTACAAAAGTTATTCCAATGTAATAATAATGAATGGAATAACGTAAGTTCTCTTCAAGAAGAAAGAATAACACCCTCTTCTAGTAAAAAAAGAACTGAATATAGAAGTAGTGAAGTAGCGAGAATACTCTTCTTCTTTCTATAATTTTTTCTCTATAGCTTCTCTCTATAATTTCTCTCTGTAGTTTCAATGAATTCGTAAGAAAATAATGAAGGAATGAGCTTCTATTTATAGGAAAATGGAATGCATAGTAACTAATCCATGAACGGTCCGATTGATTTACTTTAATCGGACGGTCCATATTTAAAGAAAAATCTTTTAAATAAAATATAATATATTCTATTTATATAAAAACATTTTACTATGCAAATACTATACAATACTATGCAAAACACTATGCAAAAACACTATGCAACACTATGCATAATAAAATATAATATATTCTATTTATAGAATAACTTTAATAAAGTATTCTATTTTATATAAAAGATGTTTACATTTTTATTACGTTAATAATACTGAATAAAACAAAACGTCATTATCGCTATAATAATTCATATTATTAATCGACAATAATGGAATCAAACCGAGTGACTTCTCACATAAGCATCAATAATCAATACTGGTAATAACTATTATGCAACCACATCGTATTCTTCGTACTTTTACTACCGAAGTAGTTCAACAAGAACCACGGTAAAACTTCCGTCGTTATTTCAATAAAATATTTTTGTCGTTTTCTCAATCCGATAATAATTCTGTTGTGGGATCCACCAATGATTGAGCCGTTGTACGAATATTCCCTGCTAAACCGAATATTCCCCGACCAATCGAATATAATATAACCACTTGCATACTTTGCAAAATTTATAAATACTACCCACAACTATAATATTATCTCAAATTCACACCATAATATTAAAAATTATTTCGACAAAATTTAAATCTTTATTGATAAAATCCGGGGTCTCACAATTTTTGTTGCAAAAGTTGTTTAAAACATGTTAAACATGTCCGTGGGCCCATTTCTTGATTGAAATTTGATTATAGTCTGTAGAATCGCCCGTTTGTGGATTTTGGTCAATTTCTGTTTGGAATTTGGAAAAACTTTCTTCTGTAAAGTTGTAGATAATGGAATTTCCTATGGAAAAGATATGTGGTTTGAATTTTTCTGATAAAAGGGCTATTTATTATGAATTATTGAAGTTCCGAAGTTCCGGAATAATTAATTTTTTTAAGTTTAAAATATTTTAATTCACAAAAACATTTTTTGTGATGTAAGCTACTTGAATGGCTGATCTTTGACTAAAAAAGTGGGCGTAGGAAATTAATATATATATATTTGTATTTTATTAAATTTGCTGCTTTGGTGTTCTAAGCAATTTCCTATAAATAGGGTGTTTAGGTTAGAATTGAAAATCACACCAGAAACTGTAGTTTTCTCTCTCTTTCTCTCTCGATATATTGAGCGTATTCTTGTGAGTATTTTAATACTTTGAGTGTTGCTATACGGTGCAAGTTCAAGTCATAGCCTATATCCGGTGTTTCAACCAGAAGTAATGTCTTTACGAGGTAATGGATGTTATTTTCTTCTTAAATGAAATTATTTTCTTCAATATCATTATGCCGAAATATTGGTTTGAACTTTTTATCAAATTTGGAACTTTTTTTGTCGGAGTTACTATTCACGTATACGGCACTATTCACGAATACGACACTATTCACCGAAAAATGAAATTTTCTTCTTTTTATCCAAAATATCTATTATGGATACTAGATTTGATTGTATCCATGTTTTGATCATTCTTGAATTTTACCCCACTATGATTATTTATGAGGTATTTTTGGACATGGAATAGCTTAAATACGAATCCTTAATATTTATTCTTTTGTTTCAGTGGATTCGTTTTTTTAAAAATATTTTTCATCATCCTCAGTCCTAAATGATGATATTACTGAATATCTTTGGCATGTAGTGCAAAGATGAATGATTTTTTGATGAATATCTTTGGCCCGTAGTGCAAAGATGAACAGGTGTTTAGATGAACATGACCAACTGATGAATATCTTTGGCCTGTAGTGCAATGATGAATATTTAATTCCAGATATATATTGATTGATGTTACAGGGATAAAATATTGACGATGAACTTTTAAATTCATATATAGAAGATAGTAGTTTGCATTCTCTACTTGACTCTTCTAATGAATTATTATTTCTGCTGCGAAGATTGATTTAAAACTGGTTGTCTATTGTATTCTATTAGATTTTTCCTTGTGGAAGACTAACGATATTTTGTTCTATGTTATCTTAGTCATAATATTCTTTACTGGGCTAGTTGAGCTCACCCTTTTCCTTTTTGTTCCATTTTTCTTCTCAGGAGGCGAGAATATAGCGAGTACTAGTCGGGGTATCGAATGAAGGTTCTAGAAAGTTGTTTTAGTAGTCCTCACTATTTTTGTAAAATAATGTATTTATAATTGTAATGAGGACTTATTTGAGTGTGGATATTGTCTAGATGACAATATTTGTATTTAAACTCACAGTTTTTATGTTGTATTAATAAAGTTGTAGTTGTTTCTGTACCATGTATTTTGACGACTCAGAATGGGCGTTGTATACCTATTTTGGGGGCGTCACACTGAATTTGTGGACTTATTACAAATGCTAGACTCGTTGCCACGAGTTAGCCGATTCAGAGCACCGGTTGAACCTCTGCACATTGAGGAGACAGTTGCAGAAAAATTGAAACCATCATTGGAGGAGCCACCAACATTGGAACTTAAGCCACTCCCTAAACATCTCGTGTATGCGTATTTAGGCAATTCAAATTCTTTACTTGTAATTATTTCTCTTTGCACTTAATAAATTGCGGGAAGAAAAAGTTCTTTGAGGGTGCTTAGGGATCAAAAATCAACGATTGGATGGACGATTCATGATATAAAGGGCATTAGCCCATCATTTTGCATGCACAAGATTACGATGGAGGAGGATGCAAGACCATCGATGGAGCATCAACGTCGACTTAACCCAATCATGAAGGAAGTGGTCAAGAAGGAAATTTCAAAATTATTGGATCTTGGATCATATATCCAATATTCGACAAGAAATGGGTTAGTCCTGGTTCATTGTTAATGTAGAAGAAAGGGGGAATGACGGTGATACGTAATGATGACATCGAGTTAATTCCAACAAGGACGAAGGACAAAGTTGGAGGGTGTGCATCGATTATAGGAGATTGAATAAGGCAACTCGAAAACCATTTCCGCTACCTTTTATTGATCAAATGTTAGACAGTGTTAATGGACATGAGTTTTATTTATTTATTGGATGGATATCTTTGGGGCTATAATCAGATCACCATCGTTCCTGAGGATCAAGAAAAGACAACATTTACATGCCCTTACGGCATATTTGCATTCAGGAGGATGTCATTTGGGCTATGCAACGCACCAGCAACTTTCCAACAGTGTATGATGGCTATTTTTTCAGATATGGTGGAGAAGAATGTTGAAGTCTTCATGGACGATTTCTCGGTCTATGGAGACAATTTTGATACTTGCCTAGAGAATCTGGTCATGGTTTTGCAGCGATGTAAGGATATAAACCTCATACTCAATTGGGAAAAATGCCACTTCATGGTTGAAGAGGGCATAATTTTGGGCCATAAGGTGTCGGCTCAAGGATTGGAGGTGGACAAGGCAAAGCTGGATACGATCGAGAAATTACCTCCACCGAGCTTAGTTAAGGGTATTAGAAGTTTTCTGGGGCATGCTGGGTTCTACAGAAGGTTCATAAAAGACTTCTCTAAGATTGTAAAACCTCTATGCAGTCTTTTAGAGAAGGATGCTACTTTCAGCTTTACTGCGGATTGCAAGTCCGCGTTTGACCTATTGAAGAAGAAATTAACTACAGCCCCCGTGATAGTCGCACCGGACTGGAAAATGCCATTCGAACTTATGTGTGATGTGAGCGATTATGCGGTTGGGGCTGTTTTGGGACAAAGAAGAGACAAGATGTTTCACGCCATATACTATGCAAGCAAAACACTCACAGAGACTCAAATGAATTACACTACCACGGAAAAGGAATTGCTTGCAGTGGTGTACGTGTTTGACAAATTCTGGGCATACTTGATCAGAACTAAGGTAATAGTCTACACGGACCATTCGGTGATTCGGTACCTAATAACAAAAAAAGATACTAAGCCACGCCTTATCTGATGATTCTCCTACTTCAAGAGTTTGACTTAGAAATTAAAGATAGAAAGGGGACGGATAAACAAGTTGCCGACCATTTATCAAGGCTAGAAAATCCGAAGAAAAAGGATGAAGATAGATGTGCGATCAACGAGTCATTCCTGGATGAACAACTATTTGGGTTAAATGCAGAATATCCGTGGTATGCAGATTTCACAAATTTTGTGGTAAGTAAAATGCTTCCCCCGGATCTTACACGACAACAGAAAAAGAAATTTCTTCATGACGTCAAGTGGTACATGTGAGATGAGCCGTATCTATTCAAACAGTGCGCGGATAAGATGATTTGGCGATGTATCCCCTACAGTGAAGTGCACAAAATACTGCAAGAATGCCACTCATCGGCATATGGTTTTATTGGCCTAAATTATTCAAAGATGCCCACCAATTTGTGAAAACATGTGATAGATGCCAAAGGGTGGGAAACATATCTAAACGGAATGAGATGCCCCTACAAACAATTCTTGAATTGGAAATCTTTGATGTATGGGGCATCGATTTCATGGGGCCATTCCCTTCGTCTTTGAGCAATCAGTATATTCTATTTGCGGTGGATTACGTCTCAAAATGGGTTAAAGCTGCAGCACTACCATCTAACGATGCGAAGGCGGTCCTCAAATTCCTTCAGAAAAACATTTTCAAGAGGTTTGGCACGCCAAGAGCAATAATAAGTGATGAAGGTAGTCACTTCTGCAATAAGTCATTTACAGCTCTTTTGGCTAAGTATGGGGTCAACCACAAGGTGACTACATCGTATCACCCTCAAGCTAATGGACAGGCTGAGGTATCAAACAGAGAAGTTAAGAAGATATTGGAAAAAGTCGTAAATCTGAGTCGGAAAGATTGGTCACTTCGGTTTGATGACGCATTATGGGCGTACCGGACTGCATACAAAACACCAATCGGGATGTCACCTTATCAACTCTTGTACAGAAAAGCATGCCACTTACCGGTGGAGCTACAGCACAAGGCCTACTAGGCCATACAGAAATTGAATTTTGATCAAGCCGCTGTAGGAGAAAAGAGGCTACTCCAACTAAATGAGCTCGACGAATTCCGACTCCAAGCCTACGAGAACGCCAAGCTATACAAAGAAAAGGTTAAAAGATGGCACGACCAGAAAATTGTGCAACGAATATGCAAGCCAGGTCAATCAGTCCTCTTGTTCAACTCACGGCTGCGATTGTTCCCAGGAAAGCTTAAGTCGAGATGGTCGGGACCATTCACTATAAAACGAGTATTTCCTCATGGCGCCGTTGAACTCTACAGTCGTAATCCATTAGAGACGTTCAAGGTCAATGGTCAATGGATAAAGTATTACTGAGGTGGCGAGTCGAACTGGGACACCGACGACATTACCCTCGCCGATACATAGTAAAACAGGGAGTAGTCAGGCTAAATGACTTAAAATCAAGCGCTAATTGGGAGGCAACCCAACTTTTCTTATTTTTTTCATAGTTCATGTTTAATTGTTAGGATGTAGTTTTTAGTAAGCAGTAGTTAGGTCTTATCCAGTAAAACATTTCCTAAAAATCTCAATGAAACTCCAAGTCGTAATTAATCTAACATATTGCATGTTTATGGTTGCAGGAGGGGTCCAAAGTGAGTAAGAGCAACAACGGGCAAGAAAATAAGCAAAATCAGAGAATTTTGATCTGCACTTTTTGAAGCAAAAAAGTCAAAGTCATTGGCACCTTCGTAGAAGTAAACTTATATTATTTATGCACCCACGTAGGAAGTGGGTCCTAATCTAAGCGCACACGCTCTTCTTAAACGCACATCCCTTCCTTATTTCCCCACACACACGCCTATTCCCTCTCTTGCTCTCATTCTCCCTCAACCACACTACCTAGCCTCCATACCAACCCACTACTACCCACTACCTAAACCCACTGCACCCACCTTCTACCCCACGAATTCCATTACCTCCCACATTCAAGTACACCACTTTCTCTTTCATTCATCACTCCTATATAAACCCTACCCCAGACTTCCCATATTCATCACCACTAAACTCGAATTCTTCAAGAAATTAGGAAACACATAGCACACTTGAGAGTAAGTTGCATTCGTATCAAGTTTTCATCTTTTCTCAACTGAATTCCATAGAAACAACCTAAGTTTGGGGGAAGAACGAGTTGTGCACACCAAGTGTTTGACAAATTGACTGAACCAAGTTTTTGGGAAAGGTAGTGTTTACTAACAAGAGATAACTGCTGAAATTCAATGGCTTCTCAACCAACATCCAAACGCCAACGGGGGGAGAGTTCAAGCGCCGCTCAACCACCACGAACCTATGATCGCCGAAAATTTGTGGGTGTCGCCGCCGCCGATCGGTATGATTACATGCTAACTAAAGCACTTACGCCAGAGCGGGGATTGGCCCCCGAGGGGAATGATGGGGAGATGATGTCTCAAATTTAGCAAAAGGGGTGACTTCACTTCACTGAACATCCGATGCCCGCCGTTGTCAACATTGTCAAGGAATTTTATGCAAACGTCGTAGACAAAGCTCCTTTCAAAGCGTTTGTGCGAGGTCGCATAGTTCCATTCAGTGACGATGCCATTAATGCTTACTATCAGTTGCGGGTGCCACGACATTGTCAGTATGGACAATTGAGGGATTCTGACCTTGACTATGAGGAGGTTATTACAAACATGACAAAGCCGGGCACATCTTGGATCAAAGGTAGAAAGGGAGGAACGGTGTTCAATAGCAAGGACCTTAGCCGGTATGGAAAAATATGGTACGTATTCTTATACGCGAAATTGCTTCCGTCCCAACACACTTTGGATGTCATAAAAGAGAAGGCGTTACTGTTATACGCCATTGTGCAAGATTTCATTACAGATGTCCGGGCCATTATCAATTTCTCAATCCACCGGTGCTTACGTGGAAATTTTTCAGGCGGTTTGCCACACACATCACTTATATGTGCGTTGTGCCGCAACGCCGGGGTGAGATATTCTGGTGATGAAACCACTCAAATGCCACTCGCTTTGCTTGATTCCAGAATGATTGCGCGGTATTCAGTTTGGCCAGGAGGAGAGTCACATCCACGAGGTCTGGGTTTTATTTTTCCATCAGCGTCGGAAGACGAAGTCGATGCCGAAGATACCTCGGGGGATGAGTAAGAAGCGATGAGAAATCAAGGAACCAAGTAGGTATCGTAGACCGAAGCAATATCTAGTCCGCAGTTCCTTGAGTTCCAAAATCAGATGAATGCGCACAATAGGGCAGCACGCCGGGAAATGTGGTGATTGGCGATGCGCTAAGATCATATGTTTGATGCCATGAACGCATCTTTCGCTTCACTCAACACCACACTCCAAAGTTTTAACCCGACGGCTCAATTTCCATATCAACAACCTGGACCATTACTTCGATTTCCTCCAAGTGATTCCGATGAAGAAGAGCACTAACCACCTCCCCAAACTTAGACGATTCCAGGGAAGTCCTCATGCACTTAATTTTTATCAAATGAGGGCATTGTCTTATTTAAGTTTGGGGGATTTATTTGTTAAGTTGCATGCATTTTGTTATTTTTGTTTTCATATCTAGTTTTGCATTATAGATTAGGTATTTGCATAGTAGTTAGGATTTTGCATTGTTGTCATAAATGTTATTATAAAAAAAATAAAAAAAAATAATTTATTTTTTTAGTTTAATAGTGTGTTTGCATATGTCCAACGGTGTCGCATTTTTCATATTATTCGTGGGCCAATGATGAGATTGTGAACAAGTTAACCAATATAGTATGGATTATTAGAACTGTGATATAATTTCTGATATGAATCGACTCTTGAACTTGTTTGAAACTGTTATAAAATGGTTAGCACTAATAACATCTTTGTTGACCATCAGTTCTAATTGATACATAAATAGTTTCTAAAGGATAATGCTAGGGTGAACCAAAAAACGACAAGGATAGGCAATAAAGGCTTAAATTAGGCAAGAACCTAAGTTTGGGGGAGTATACGGTGGGGTATATAAGCTTTGAAAAAAAAAGAAAAAAGAATGAAACATGTTGAGTCTTGTGGTGGGTTGAGGAGAAACACTCCCCATAAACACAAGCGTGAGATGGAGCATAAAACGCACTCACCAACCATCTATCAAAAGAAAAAGAAAAGGGAAATAATGACGGGAAAAGAGCAAAAAGCCCCCGTGTGAAAAAAAGAAGAAAAGAAAGTATAAGTATCCTACATGTACCCTTAAATTTGGTTTTGTTTAATTTTAGTTGAGTTGTGCCTATCTTTGAGATTTTTAAGTTCGCATTGTATGATTCCTTCTAAGAAGTTGCTTATGTATTGAATTTTGGTCCGTATTGGTTATCTTAGACGTTAATCACACACGCACGCTATAGTAGTGATAATTGTTCAAGGTTTGAGAATTAATACGAAAGTGTGGATTGGTTTTTGTAATTCGTATTGTAAAGTTGCTTGTTTTCTCTGAGGCCGATGGGATAAGTTAGTTTATGCGATATTGTTGGATTTTTAGCCATTTAGAATGTTATTGCATTTCATTGCATTGCATAACATGTAGTTTATTTTGTGCTCGAGGACTAACACGGTTTAAGTTTGGGGGATTTTGATAAGTGGATTTTATATGCACGAATCGATATTCATTTCAAGCTTAAATTCATAGTTATCTTCGTGTTTTATGTTTGTTTTTACTCGTTTTATGTTATTTTATGTTTAGGGTGGTCATGGATGCAAGTGGTGAAGAATGGCGGAGTTTTGGAGCAAAAGTGGAAAAACTCATGAAAGCAAAAAAATTCCTTAGCAGTGAGCATGCCACGGGCAAGCGTTTGAACTTATACCCCGCCGAAGTGGGTCCCGAATCTTGCAAGTGTCCTGCTGCTGTGTGGAGTCTGCTGCTACTTGGTTTGTTGGTTTGTTGTAGGCGCATGGACTCTATATGAGGTATTTTTTGGCCAGAATAGAGGAGAGCTTGATATTACTTTGATACACAACAATCATATAACACACGGAGCATAATTCAAGAGGATTTCTAGGATTCAAATGTGACTTTGGAGGAGTAATTTTCAGAGATTGTCACGACGATTGCAAATCGAGTCTACGTGAAGGGGTTTTCAATATTCTTTTTCTCTTAAGTCTTGTTTGTGATTGGAAGGATGTTTTCAGTATATTATTCAGTTTTTAATTCATTTGTTATGAACTAATTCACTTATTAGACTTGTGATGGATCTTTGGGCAAAACGATGATTCTAAAGCTTTGATTTCCAATTTAATAATATATTTTCAATTTATCTATGTTAATTCGAGCGTAAATTTATGAATTGCCTGATCAACAATTTTTTGTGGATTTGAATGGAATCGAGAGAGGAGATTCGAATCTAGACCTAGTTAATATAGCATGTGTCATGAATTTTTCCAATAGCAAATTTTTGATTATTGTTAAGGTAGAGATACGCTTGACATCACATGTAATCGTATAGAGAGCTTGAACTTAAACCTTCTTTAATTGCAGTTCACATAGAGATATAGTGAGTTGGTTAATTTAGGTGTTTAACATATTTCTATCTTAATTGTGGATTCATGTTAATATGGTATTAGTGCATCGAGAGGTGGCTAGTATTACATTCGTGTTCTTGATTAATAAACAGGGATATTAAATTAAGTTGGAATAAAGGTTTGAAAATCAGAGTAAAGCTCAGGGTGAAATCATAAGTCTAATTCTCCATTAATTATTTGAAATTCTGAATTTTGATATTGGTGACTATTTTGTGATAGTTTGTTTATTTATTAACTTAGTTTCTATAATTTAAAACCATTGAATTGATTAGTTTAATAAAATTAGGGTTAATAGAAAATTGATAATTGTGAAGTTAAAAGTCTTGCTAATTTGTCTTCGTGGGAACGATACTCTATTCACTACTATACTTGTTGACTACGTACACTTGCGTGTTTTGAGCGTATTGATTTTACCCAACAGAACTTTGTTCGATGAGCCTAAACTTCGGTCTGGTGCGTTTATTTGCTTATATATATATATATATATATATATATATTTACATATATGAATTGTGTGTCGAACTTTGTTCGATGAGCCTAGACTTCGGTCTGGTGCGTTTACTGCTTTAATATATATATACTTATATATATTAAATGTGTGTCGGACTCTATTCGATGAGCCTGGATTTTATATCCGGTGCGTTTACTTGCTTTAATATATATATACTTATATATATTAACTGTGTGTCGGACTCTGTTCGATGAGCCTAGATTTTATATCCGGTGCCTTTATTCGCTTTTATATATATAAATAATTATATATATGAATCGTTGTTTAACTCGCTCGATGAGCACGATTTTTACATCCGTGCGTTTATTGCTTATATATATATATATATATATATATATATATATATATATATATTCGTCCCACCTAGAGTTCACTTAGTGTGGTGGTTGATCGCTTTTACTGACTTTCTTTACGTTTAATCTGCCTCGAGTTTACTTATGGCGATTGATCGCTTACGACTTTATTTACATTTAATCACTTTGAGTTTCCTTCGTGGCGGTTGGTAATCGTATTTACATCTTTATTTACGTTTATTCCGCACTTTGAGTTTCCTCCGTGGCGGTTGATAGCTTTTACAGCTTTATTTACATTTCTGATCCCCCATGGAGGTGCTTCGTGGTTGGTGATCCTGTCTGTATATATATCTTTATAGCTTTTATATATATACATGCTTACTGCTTTCATACAAATTGCGGTATCTTGTGCGCCTAGGAATCATGTGATCACAGATTCAGCCCATTGGATCTAGATTCAGTTCTCGTGATGGACATTTTCAGCTGTAAGCAGCTTGTAAATTATTCTACGATGTCTGAATTTCCTCAGATGGTTTCCATACCTGTGAGGAAGTCGGCATTATTTTGTACATTATTTTCGTACGGATGCCTCGCATCTGTAAAATAAAATCAATCAAGTTGAGCACTTAATAAAATTGGAGTGTAAAAGGTCTCAATTACTATTGAGCATCAGGGTTTGAAAAACCTCTTTTATAAAACATCACTGCCATATCTTGCTTAAAATTGAATTTTTACATATATTCAAACCATGTGTATATAGGTGCGAACGAGGCCTCGCATTACTTCCAAATAACAGCACATTGACCCACACACACACACACACATTCAGATAATAGTTTTTTGAAAAGAGGCGGTCACCGTGGTAACACGGATGTCGGGGGGTGCCTAACACCTTCCCAAGTCCCCGGACCCTAATGAATCTCGGTTTCACCGACCCATTTAGCAGTGTCACATCACTGGGTCAATATGCAAACCTTTTCTCAGTTGTGTTGGTACAACCATTTAAAAAACCAACTGGCGACTCTTAACAGTCCATCGTCGACATTATACATGTCAGACCTTTTTCACTTGTTTTTTCAAAAAAATCTCACCTAAAATGAGAACACCAAAGAACAAGTAACGGAAAGGGACATCTAAAAAATCCCGACGTCGACAAAATACATATCAAGAAACGAGGCGATAATGAAAACACAAGCAGTGGCCATCAAAAATTTAGAAAATCAGATGGGACAGTTGGCCTTAGCATTAAATAATAGACCGTAAGGGACTCTTCCAAGTGACACAGAAAAGAATCCAAAGGGAAATCATGAGCAGTGTCGAGCAATCACTTTGAGGAGTGGAAAACATCTCGATGGGAAAATTGCAGAAAATTCAGCACAGAACGATGTCAAGGATAATGAAAAAAAAGTGGTTGTAGAGAAACAGGATGGGGAAAAGTAAGGGGACAAGAGCAAATCAGATGTTGAGTCAATTGTGTATCCTCCACCGCCATTTCAGTAGAGGGTCCAAGAACAGAAATTAGACAAACAATTTGCCAAATTTTTGGAGGTTTTCAGGAAACATCAAATTAATATTCTGTTCGTAGAAGCCCTCGAGCAAATGCTGAGTTATGTCAAATTCATGAAGGGTATTCTGTCTAGGAAAAAAAACTAGAAGATTATGAAACTATGGCACTGACGGAGGAATGCAGTGCCGTTTTACAAAGAAATTTACCTCCAAAGTTGAAGGATCTCGGGATTTTTACTATACCTTGCACGATCGGTAACATGGCCTTCAAAAAGTTTTTATGTGATTTGGGGGCAAGTGTAAACCTCATGCCATTATCTGTTTATACCGAATTGGGTTTACCTGCTCCGAAGCCTATAAACATATGGTTGCAGCTAGCAGACCGATCGGTAACTTATGCGAGAGGAATTATGGAGGATATTTTGGTTAAGGTGGACAAATTCATATTTCTAGCTGATTTCATAATTTTGGATTATGAGGAAGACAAGAACATCCCAATTATCTTAGAGACACCATTTTTGACTACGAGTAGGACTCTCATTGATGTGCAAAAATGAGAATTAACCATGAGGGTACAAGATCAGGAAGTCACGTTTAATGTGTTCAAAGCCATGAAGTCCCCTACGGATGAAGAGGAGTGTTTCTAGGTGAATGTCATCGACCAGATAGTTAATGATGATATGGTAAAAGGTTTGGTCAGTGACCCATTGGAAACTACACTGTTGAGGGATGATGATTTGGATGATCCAGAGTTCGTGGATTATTTACACATGGTGGATGTTTTGCCGAGAGTTAGTAGATTCAAAGTTCCATTCGAGCCATTACACACGGAGGAAAAAGCTTTAGCTTAGATGAAATCATCACTTGAGGAGCCACCCACTCTTGAGCTCAAACCACTTCCTAAACATCTCAAGTATGCTTATTTAGGTGATTCAAATACTTTACCTGTTATTATTGCATCTGTACTTAACGAATTGCAGGAAAGTAAATTGCTGAGGATTTTGAGAGAATACAAGTCTGCAATAGGCTGGACCATTGCCGATATAAAGGGGATCAACCCCTCATTTTCCATGCACAAGATTCTCATGGAAGATGATGTGAAGCCAACAGTGGAGAAGCAGAGAAGGTTAAATCCAATCATGGAAGAAGTAGTAAAGAAAGAAATATTGAAGTAGTTGAATACGGGAATTACTTACCCGATTTCAGACAGTGCATGGGTCAGTCCAATACAGTGTGTGCCGAAAAAGGGAGGAATGACAGTGGTTAAGAATGAAGATAATGAGCTGATTCCGACGAGGACAGTGATCGGATAGAGGGTGTGCATGGACTACAGAAAGCTAAATAAGGTAACCCGGAAGGATCACTTTCCTCTACCCTTCATTGATCATATGTTGGACTGACTAGCGACATGAATACTACTACTTACTAGATGGATACTCGGGGTACAACCAAATCGTCATAGCTCCCGAGGATCAAGAGAAGACCACCTTTACATGACCATATGGCACCTTTGCATTCAGAAGGATGTCCTTTAGGTTATGTAATGCACCAGCTACATTCCAAAGATGCATGATGGATATCTTCTCGGACATGGTAGAGAAAGAGGTTGAAGTTTTCATGGATGACTTTTCAGTCTATGGAAACACTTTTGATAATTGTCTAGAGAATTTGGTCATGGTATTGAAGCGGTGTGTGGAAACTAATTTGGTACTCAACTGGGAGAAGTGCCACTTTATGGTTGAAGAAGGGATAATTCTGGGGCACAAGGTCTCTGCTAAAGGTTTAGAGGTTGATAAGGAAAAGTTGGACACGATCGAGAATCTTCCACTGCCTAATTTAGTAAAGGGAATCCACAGTTTTCTTGGACACG
This sequence comes from Panax quinquefolius, assembly GCA_020205615.1. NCBI lineage: Eukaryota > Viridiplantae > Streptophyta > Magnoliopsida > Apiales > Araliaceae > Panax > Panax quinquefolius. The sequence goes on along the minus strand of CM035174.1, from coordinate 69,129,139 downwards.
CCGAGTTCTATAGAAGGTTTATAAAAGATTTCTCTAAGATTACAAAGCTATTGTGCAGTCTTTTAGAGAAGGATGCAATATTCAGATTTGATGAGGAGTGTAATACATCATTTCAGCAGTTGAAAAAGAAGTTGACTACATCGCCAGTGATCATCGCACCAGATTGGACTATGCCCTTTGAACTAATGTGCGATGCGAGTGACTATGTAGTGGGGGATGTTTTGGGTCAATGCCAAGATAAAATATTCCACACCATATACTATGCAAGTAAAATTCTTATAAATGCACAATTAACTACACAACTACCGATAAGGAGTTACTTGTAGTGGTATATGCCTTTGAAAAATTTAGGGCATATTTAATTGGGACAAAGGTGGTGGTTTATACGGATCACTCGGTGATTCACTATTTGATTTAAAAGAAGGATGCTAAGCTTAGATTAAGCAGATGGATCCTTCTCCTTCAAGAATTTAATTTGGAAATAAAGGATAGAAAGGGAACAGAAAATCAAGTAGCGGATCATCTTTTGAGGTTAAAAAATTCAGATAAAGATAGAGCAGATAAGTGTGTGATCAATGAATCGTTCCCGGATGAACAACTATTTGGAATTAATTCAGAGTTTCCGTGGTATGGGGATTTTGCTAACTATTTGGTGAGTAACATCCTTCCCCCTGATCTGACGCGACAACAAAAAAAGAAATTCCTACATAACGTCAAGTGGTACATGTGGGATGAGCCATACTTATTCAGATAGTGTGAAGATAAAATGATTGGAAGGTGTGTGCCGTATAGTGAAGTGAAGAATATTCTACAGGAATGTCATTCATATGCATATGGGGGACATTATGGTAGTGAACGGACAGCGGCCAAGGTACTACAAGCAAAATTTTACTGGCCTACAGTGTTCAAGGATGCCCATCAGTTTATGAGAACTTGCGACAGACGCCAAAGGGTGGGCAATATTTCAAAGAGGAATGAAATGCCGCTACACACCATCATGGAAGTGGAAAATTTTGACGTATGGGGAATAGATTTTATGGGACCGTTTCCTCTATCTTTCAATAACTTGTACATCTTGCTAGCTATAGATTATGTGTCAAAATGGGATGAAGCCATAACACTTCCCACAAACGATGCCAAAGTGGTTCTCAAGTTCTTACATAAGAATATATGTACAAGATTTGGCACGCTAAGAGAAATTATTAGTTATGAGGGTAGTCACTTCTGCAACATATCGTTTACTGCTCTATTAGCAAAATATGGGGTCAACCATAGGGTGGCTACATCATATCACCCCAAACAAATGGTCAAGCTGAGGTTTCTAACAGAGAGGTGAAGAAGATTTTAGAGAAAGTTGTGAATCCAAACAAAAAAGATTGGTCTCTAAAATTGGATGACACACTGTGTGTAATACTCGGAAAAAATAAAAATAAAAATAAAAATAAAAATAAAAATAAAAATAAAAATAAAAATAAAAATAAAATAATATTTTTAAAACATATTGTTTGGACTTTGTCTTTTATTTGAGTCAAACTTGTTATTTAATTTATTTGGGCTAATAAGTATATATGTGGTTACATTAATTTGGGTATTTAAATTATTTGGTCAAACTAATCATTTAATTTATATGGGCTAATTATATTAATAAGTGATGGATGGATTATAATTTGATAAAATTTGGGCTTTATTATTAATTGAACCCACTTAGAAGTTTATTAGAAGAAGACCTCTTTATTAATAAGTATCTATACCTAATATTCCTCACATACATCTGATACAAGTTGATTGAGGGTAGAGAGCGGAACGAAGCGGCTGTGGAAGAACAAAACAAAACGGAAGAAGATTCTTTTAGTAAGATAATATTATTACTTTGTGAATCAAGATACTTTATTTTGTGAATATATATATATATATATATATATATATATATATATATATATATATATATATATATATATATATATATATATATATATAGTATTACATCAGTGACCAATTGGTGAATCAGGCGAGGAACCAGTTAATGGATTAATAGTTAATTTAATATAATCCTTATATATTTTATTAGATTGGTTTAGGTGTAGTTATCAATTTAACTAGATCTATATTTTTAGTAAAGTTTGATTTTGCAACAGAGGATGTGAAGTTCTAATTAAATTTTGTAAGTTGAGATTTGCTTCAGGAATTAAGTTTTATGTAGGTTTAAAAAAAAGAAAAAAAAAAATTAAGTAACGATGAATTAATCAAAGGTGTAATGTATATATATATTCATGGTTGTCAATTATAAATATATATATATATATATATATATATATATATGGTATGGTAATATATATATTTATATATATATATATATATATATATTATTTATATTATATTAATCAATCTATGTTATTTATAAATCAAATTTAATATTTTGTATACTAATTAATTAATTGAATGATACAATTATAAATTTATCTAAAAATAAATTAAATAATATTATGTTAGTAATGGTTAGATTTGTAATAAAATTTTATTTTATTTTATTAGATTGACTTGAAGGAGATTAACACAATCTTATTTAAATTTTGGGTATATGAGCTGATATTTAAACGGTTAAATTTTTTTAAAAAAGAAAATACATAAATTTTGTAAGTTAGTAATTTAATTAATTATATTATATTTATTTTGATAATTAGATCAGATTGAGGGAGTCTAACGGGTGATATTTGGCTTCGGTGAATTATTTTGGTACTATATTAAGGTACGGATTCCGTACTCTTTCAACGATACTCTTGTTAAATTTGATTTGTTCGTTTGTTTCCTTATTTCGAATTCTGTTATGATTTCACAAAATTGTTTCATGTGAAGTAAATATATTAGTTTTATTTTGGAGTTGATACATATGACTCGTATTTGTACTCTTTGAATTAGGATGTCATGTTTAGTATTTATTTTTTTTATAATTGTAGAGCGGTACATGTTGCTACCTTCTTTTTGAGACCTTGTGACTATAATTTGATTTGGTTCAACATGTATATATAGAACCCTTTTGTTGGTATTATGTTTCATGTGTTGTGAATGATATTTTCGTTAGAATATACCGTAGGGTATACCTGAGCTATAACTGTAAGACCCCAACTTTTATAAATAAAGATGAACTTTCTATAAATATTATTTTTGAATATTATGGAGTAAATTTGATATAATGTTATAGTTGTGGGTAATATTTATAAATTTTGAAAAGTAAGCAAGTTGTTATAAAATATTCGTTTGGTCGGGGAATATTCTTTTTGTCGGGGAATATTCGTACGACGGCACAATCATTGATGGACCCCACAACGGAATTATTGTCGAATTGAGAAAACGACAAAAATACTTTATGAAAATAACGGCAGAGGTGTTACCGTTAAAAGCCGCTGAACTACCCAAAGAGTAAAAGTACAAGATATCTGGCGTGGTTTGCATAGTAGCACACGGTATTGATTATTGATGCTTACGTGAGAAGTCACTCAGCTATACTCAATTATTGCTACAGTAATTGCTGCATCATATCTCTTATATTATTGATTCAATTATTGTCACAGTATCATCTGAATAATATGTTATATTATTAAATCAATAATTGAGACGAAAAGTTATAAATGATTAATAATTGTTGAAAGATTAAATGTGTTGATTAAAAATAAAATGATTTGTGGTAATATTTATTCAATCCTTGATGTATATAAAGAGTCTATTATGAGACGTTTGTGGTAAGTTTGGTTATTTTATGGGGGGGCCCATATGTCATCATCTAAGAGTCTCTTTGTCAATAGTAATTACCTTCATCAATAGTAATTACTTTCGTCAATAGTAATTACCTTCGTCAATAGTAACTACCATTACCAGACGTCAAAACACTTGCCGTTTCATATTACAGGCGTCTTACCAATTGTCGTTTCACATTACAGGCGTCAAACCACTTTTCTTTTCACATCACCAGTCGTCAAGCCACTTGCCTTTTCACATTTCAAGTGCTAAGCTAGAAATCTTCTATAAATAGAGGCCTAGTGCTTCATTATTTTTCACGAATTCATTCAAGCTATAGAGAGAGAAAGTATAGAGAGAATAAGAGAGAAAGAAGAAGTGTATTCTATTACTACACTACTGCAGTATTCAATCTACTACTAATGTAAGGGGTGTTATTCTTCTTTATTCATGAAGAGAACTATTGTTATTCCATTGCTTATTTTTCTCATTGGAATAACTTTGTATCTGATTTACCTATACTTGGTGACATTCTTCTATTATTCTCATTTGGAACATCCTGTGCATGTGTTTTACACCGAGCACCGGTTCCGCCTTTTATTATTATTCTGTTCGAACATCACATGCATGTTTTTTACCCACTTGGTTCCGCTCTTTATTATTATTTTGTTGGAACATCCTGTGCATGTGTTTTACACCGACTCGTTCCGCTCTTTATTATTACATTGGAACATCCTATCGGTTGCAAATTTTGCTCGACTGGTTCCGTTATTATTATTCTGTTAGAATAACTTTGCCTATCTGCACCGCATGCATGGTGATTTCTTTTGTTATTCCATTCTTTATTATACTCGGTTGGTTAAAGTTTTGACTTCTATACTCCATGAAATTAGTAGAATTTCCTTGATATTTGAGCTTCATCCAATATCTTTTCATGAAAATATTCTTCCGATCATTCTTGAATTTTACTCTACAAAGCGAAGATCATGTTGACAATTTGGGCGTTATTGGTTCTGGATAAATTAATTCTTGAACTTGTTTTATTGAATTCTTATATCATTGTCAACATCCTCATGTTTATATTATGTTGAAAGTCATCTGTGGCCTGTAGTGCATAGATGGACTTGGTATGATTATAACCAGGGATTAGTCGATGTAATCATGACCGTAATGTTACAAATGATGTGGTAAAAGTTATCATTGGCCCGTAGTGCATTGATGGATAGTTGTTGGCATGATCATGACCATTAATGAATATACGAATGTCCTTGGCTGTAGTGCATGGATAATTTGTGGTCGTGATACTAAAGAATATCCTTGGCCATAGTGCAGGGGTGATTCGATGATGTGGATTATTTATTAAGCTGAGTCTCAGCGATAAAAGTCATGAATAACCTTTTAAATCATAGAAGATAGTAGATTTTATTCTCTACTTAACTCTTCTAATGGATTGCTTGTTCCGCTGCAGTTAAACTTGATGGTTGTTATATTGTATCAGTTTAACACTGTTGAAGGCTAACGATAATATATTCTACATTATCTTAGTCATAATATTTCCTACTGGGCTAGTTGAGCTCACCCTTTCTTTCACTGTTCTCTTCAGGAAATGAGAATATAGCTGGGACGAGTCGGGGAACGGAGTGGTGGACCAGATGATAGTATTAGTTGTCCTCACTATTCTATTAAATAGTGTGACAATAATTATAATGAGGACTCCTTTTGAGTTTGTATACTCTCTGGTAGACAATATTTGTATTCAAACTCACAGTTTATGTTTTGTCGTATTGTACACGACAATTGTATTATTAAGTTGTATTTGAATTCTGTACGATGTATTTGGCGACTCAAGATGGGTGATGAATACCTAATTTTGGGGGCGTCACAGTTGGTATTAAAGCTTAGGGATATGATCCCTGGCTAAGATGTGAGAATAGTACTAGGAGGGGAGAGATGGGGAATTCCTTCGCTAGTATGACCTACCTAAGTTTATGTGGTATATCTAAAAATGACATCCGAGAATGTTGAGAATAGCAATAGAGCACAGGCGACCGCTGATTCACCACATATCAATAATCAGGATAATGTGCATCAGGAAGGAGACAATCATCATCTAAACAACAACACTGACCAAATGATGAATGATCAAATGTTCAGGGGCTTTATGCAATTCATGCAACAGCAGGCGAGAACGGCTCCTGTCCAAAATGCAGGTAGAAATACTGGAAACTCTCGGGCGGTCACCGCTAAACAGTTCAAGGAGCTGGGACCACCGGAGTTTAAGGGAGAGCCAAAACCACTTATGGCGGAAGCATGGATAAAGTAGATCACCAAGATATTTTATGTCTTGGGATGCTCCGAGTAGCAAAAGGTTCCCTTTGCCGCCTTTATGTTGCGCGGAGAGGCAGATTACTGGTGGGAATCGATAAAACGTACTCAACCTTGCCGTCAGATCAAGATGTCTTGGGAGAAGTTCCAAGAGCTGTTCAACGACAAATACTTTCCCAAAAGTATTCGTCAAATGAAGGAGGTGGAGTTTATCAAGTTGGAACAAAACAATATGACTGTGACGCAATACGAGGCTAAATTTGCGGAGTTATCCCGGTTTGCGTCCCACTTGGTGGATAATGAAGAGAGAATGACACAGATGTTTTTAAGAGGTTTGAAACCGGAGATACGTCAACATCTTATTTCTCATAAACTGTGTTTATATTCAGATGTTGTAAATAGGGCTAAGTTAGTGGAGCGCGATAACGAGTCAACACAACTAAAAGATAGCAGCCAGCAAAATGATAATACCAGCGAGAGCAGTCATCGAAGCGGTGACAACAAGCATGGAGGGAATCAACAGGCCAGAAATGGTAACCACTTCGGTGGTAATCAGGGCCAAAACAATAAGAATGGACATTTCAAGAAGAGGAGATTCAACAATGATGGAAAGACGTCAGCACCATCACCTATCGTTAAGGAAGGAGAACGACCACCTATCATATGTTTCAAATGCGGAGGGGAGGGACACATCAGTGCAAACTGCGCAATGTCGTCCAAATCATGTTATAATTGTGGAAGAGAAGGTCACTTAGCCCAATTTTGTCGTTCACCGAAGACAAATTCAGGTAGGATGGAGGCACCAAAGGCCGTCCCAGAAAAGTCAAAACCGGTAGTGCAAGGGAGAGCGTTTGTTGTGACCTCCCAGAAAGAAAGGAACCCGAATGAGGTCATCACGGGTAAGCTTATCCTAAACTCTAACGAAATCTATACTTTATTTGATACCGGTTCTACCCATTCTTTTATTTCTCCTACTTGCGCTCATCGATTAAATTTGACTCCGGAGAAATTAGACTTTGACTTATCTATGGAAACTCCGTTGGGAGAAACCTTCATTACATCCATTGTTTATAAGTCTTATTTGGTTCAAATCCGTACCCTCACATTACCTGTAGATCTTATTTCATTGAAAATACTTGCGTTTGACGTGATTCAAGGGATTGATTGGTTAACTACTCATCATGCAAAAATTGATTATTTCCGTAAGGTTGTTAGCTTTCATATTCCTAATCAACCTATTATGCGAATTCAAGTGACCAAACCATTAAAATAAATCACGGTCATCTCAAGCCATAAAGCTATTCATTTATTGAAAAACGGATGTCAATATTTCTTAGCTCATGTCACAGATTTAAACAAAAATACGTCAGTTTTGAACGATATTTCTGTTGTTAATAAATTTCCTGACGTATTCCCCAAGAACTTCCCCTGCCTACCCCGAGCGTGAAATTGAATTTTGTATCAACCTTGAACCCAGACAAAACCCATTTCCAAAGTCCCATATCGAATGGCTCTATTGAACTTCGTGAGTTAAAGACCCTACTGCAGGAATTGTTAGACATTGGCTTTATTCATCCTAGTACTTCTCCTTGGGTGTGCTCTGCTCTATTCGTGAAGAAGAAAGATGGGAGTATGCGACTTTGTATTGATTATCGAGAGTTGAATCATGTCACCATCAAAATAGGTATCCATTGCCACGTATTGATGACCTTTGACCCGATTCTGAAGGAGCCAAATTCTTTTCAAAGATTGATCTTCGTTCCGGATATCACCAATTGAAGATTAAAACTGATGACATTCCAAAGACGGCTTTCAGAACTTGGTACGGGCATTATGAATTCCTAGTCATGTCCTTTGGATTGACAAATGCTCCTGCTGCCTTCATGGATATGATGAAACGAGTATTCAAGGAATATTTGGATCACTTTGTGGTCGTCTTTATTGATGACATCCTTATTTATTCCAAAAGCCGTGAAGATCATGAGCAACACTTGAGGCTGACACTCCAAAAGCTTCGTGAATACAAGCTTTATGCCAAGTTAAAGAAATACGAATTCTGGTTTGAGGAAGTATCATTCCTTGGGCACGTAGTATCAAGTCATGGAATATCTATTGACCCAGCAAAGATTGAAGCAATTCAAAGCTGGGAGCAACCTAAATCAGTGACCAAAGTACGTAGCTTTCTCGGTTTAGCTGGTTATTATCGGAGATTCGTGGAAGGATTTTCTCGAATCGCTACTCCATCGACTCAAATTTGACTCGGAAGATACAAAGTTGATTAGAGCGAAGAATGTGAGAAGAGTTTTCAAGAACTCAAGAGAGATTCATTTCAAGACTGCTCGACAATACCATCCGGCTCGAAGGGATTTGTCATCTACAAATGATGCTTCGCAAAAGGGTTGGGATGTGTTCATCATGCAACATGGAAAAGTCATAGCCTATGCCTCAAGACAACTCAAAGAATATGAGAGGAATTATCATACTCATGATCTAGAGTTGGCAATTTATTTCTAAAGACTAAAAGATTTGGAGGCATTACTTGTATGGGGAGAAGGTGGAGATCTTTACGGATCATAAAAGCCTCAAATATTTCTTTACTCAAAAGGAACTCAACATGCGACAACGACATTGGCTGGAACTGTTGAAAGATTATGATCATACCATCCAATACCATCCTAGAAAAGCGAACGTGGTAGTTGACACATTGAGTAGAAGATCATATGCAAGTACGAGTGCGATATTGTCAACGCAAAGGCCCATTTTGTGTGACTTACAAAGGATGGAGATAGAGTTAAAGACTCTAGGAACCCATGTGATGATGGCGAATATACGAGTAGAACTGACTTTAATCGATAAAGTTAAAGCTGCTCAAGTTACAGACCTGGAGCTGATGCGTATGAGGAAGAAAGTGCAAGAAGGTGCTATGCCAGAAGCAAGAATCGATGAAGAAGGAATACTTCGAGTCAACTCTAGACTTTGTGTTCCTAACAACCCCAATTTAAAGTATAAAATCATAATGGAGGCTCACAACACACCGTTTGCAATCCATCCTGGGAGTACCAAAATGTATCATGATATTCGTCATATATTTTGGTGGAGCAATATGAAGAGAGAGATAGCGTTGTTTATCTCAAGGTGTCTAACTTGTCAACGAGTTAAAGCGGAGCATCAAGTACCAAAATGTCCATTGCAACCACTTGAAATTCCAGAATGGAAGTGGGAGCACATTACCATGGATTTCGTTACCGGTCTTCCTAAGGTTTCTCAAGGCATAGATGCGATTTGGGTCATTGTTGATAGATTGACCAAGTCTGCTCATTTTTTACCGATAAGAAAAACTTATACACTTGAACGTCTTGCTCATATTTATATAAATGATATTGTAAGACTGCATGGTATGCTGGTATCCATAGTTTCTGATCGAGACCCAAGATTCACTTCACAATTTTGGGTTAGTTTGCAAAAAGCTATGGGCATAGACTTACGATTTAGCTCGGCATATCATCCTCAGATGGATGGACAGTCGGAGAGGACTATTCAAACTCTTGAAGATCTATTAAGACTTTGTGTCCTTGATTTCAAGGGAAGTTGGGACAAGTTCTTACCATTGGTGGAGTTTTCCTACAACAACAGTTATCAAGCAAGTATTGGCATGGCTCCATTCGAAGCGTTGTATGGAAGAAAGTGTCGTTATCCAGTATGCTGGGATGAGGTGGGTGAAGGAACGTTGTTGGGACCGGAGTTGGTACGTATGACTACGGAAAAGATTCAAACGATCCGACAACGTATAAAAACCTCACAAGATCGACAAAAGAGTTATGCTGATCTTCATCGAAAGGACGTGGAATTCGATATAGGAGATCATGTGTTGTTGCGTGTTGCTCCATGGTAAGGAGTTATGAGATTTGAAAAGAAAGGAAAACTCAATCCTCAATTCATCGGCCCATTTTTAATCCTCGATCGAGTAGGAACTATGGCCTATAGACTCGCTTTACCGCCAAGTATGTCTCGTGTTCAAAACGTTTTTCACATATCCATGTTACGTAAATATGTGAAAGACCCGAACCACATTATTGAGTTAGAACCGGACAAAATAGCGAAAGATTTGACGTATGAAGAGGTTCCTATTCAAATCTTGGATAAGAAGGAACATATTCTATGCTCCAAGGTTATACCTCAAGTCAAAGTTTTGTAGAGAAACCACGATGTTGAGGAAATGACATGGGAGTTAGAATCTAAAATGAAATCAAGGTAACCTTACCTCTTCGACATACCAGGTACGTACCCTAATTTCAAGGGCGAAATTTCATAAGAAGGGGAGGTTGTAAGACCCCAACTTTTATAAATAAAGATGAATTTTCTATAAATATTATTTTTGAATATTATGGACTAAATTTGATATAATGTTATAGTTGTGGGTAATATTTATAAATTTTGCAAAGTAAGCAAGTTGTTATAAAATATTCGTTTGGTCGGGGAATATTCTTTTTGTCGGGGAATATTTGTACGACGGCACAATCATTGGTGGACCCCACAACAAAATTATTGTCGGATTGAAAAAACGACAAAAATACTTTATGAAAATAACGGCGGAGGTGTTACCGTTAAAACTGTTGAACTATCCGGTAGTAAAAGTACAGTAATACACGTGGTTGCATAGTAACACACGGTATTGATTATTGATGCTTACGTGAGAAGTCACTCACTTATACTCAATTATTACTACGATAATTCTTTGCATCATATCTCTTATATTATTGATTCAATTATTATTACGATTATCATCACGTATAATATGTTATATTATTAAATCAATAATTGAGACGACAAGTTATAAATGATTAATAATTGTTGAAAGATTAAATATGTGTTGATTAAAAATAAAATGATTTGTAGTAATATTAATTCAATCCTTGATGTATATAAAGAGTCTATTATGAGACGTTTGTGGTAAGTTTGGTTATTTTATGGGGGGGCCCATATGTCATCATCTAAGAGTCTCTTCGTCAATAGTAATTACCTTCGTCAATAGTAATTACCTTCGTCAATAGTAATTACCTTCGTTAATAGTAATTACCTTCGTTAATAGTAACTACCTTTACTAGACGTCAAACCACTTGCCGTTTCATATTACAGGCGTCGAACCAATTGTCATTTCACATTACAAGCGTCAAACCACTTTTCTTTTCACATCACCAGTCGTCAAGCCACTTGTCTTTTCAAATTTCAAGTGCTAAGCTAGAAATCTTCTATAAATAGAGGCCTAGTGCTTCATTATTTTTCACGAATTCATTCAAGCTATAGAGAGAGTATAGAGAGAATAAAAAAAGAAAGAAGAAGAGTATTCATTCACATACACACTCTTGTAGTATTCAATCTACTACTAATGTAAGGGGTGTTATTCTTCCTTATTCATGAAGAAACTGTTGTTATTCCATTGCTTATTTTTCATTGGAATAACTTTTACCTAAACGTGGTTTATCCTATACTTGGTGACATTCTTCTATTATTACATTGGAACATCCTGTTTGTGTGTTTTACAGGACCGGTTTCCGCTCTTTATTATTATTCTATTGGAACATCACATGCATGTGTTTTACACAGGACTGGTTCCGCTTTTTTATTATTATTCATTTGGAACATCTTGTGCGTGTGTTTTACACTAGACACGTTTTAAATCTTTATTATTCTGTTGGAACATCCATCGTCGATGCAAATTTTTCCCGACTTTGTTCCGTTATTATTATTACATTGGAATAACATGTACATCACAATCTACCGCATGCATGGTGATTTCTTTTGTTATTCCATTCTTTATTATACTCGATTGGTTAAATTTTTAACTTCTATACTCCATGAAATTAGTAGAATATCCTTGATATTTGCGCTTCATCCAGTATCTTTTCATGGAAATATTCTCCTGATCATTCTCGAATTTTACTCTACAAAGCAGTATCATGTTTACAATTTGGACATTAATGGTTCCTGGATAAATTAATTCTTGAACTTGTTTTATTGAATTCTTATATCATTGTCATCATCCTCATGTTTATATTATATTGAAAGTCATCTGTGGCACATGGTGCATAAATGGACTTGGTATGATTATGACCGAGGATTATTCAAATTATAATCATGGTACCGTAATGTTACAAATGATGTGGTAAAAGTTATCATTGGCCCGTAGTGCATTGATGGACAGTTGTTGGCATGATCATGACCATTAATGAATACACGAATGTCCTTGGCTGTAGTGCATGGATAATTTGTGGTCGTGATACTAAAGAATATCCTTGGCCATAGTGCAGGCGTGATTCGATGATGTGGATTATTTATTAAGCTGAGTCTCAGCGATAAAAGTCATGAAAAACCTTTTAAATCATAGAAGATAGTAGATTTTATTCTCTACTTGACTCTTCTAATGGATTGCTTGTTCCACTTCAGTTAAACTTGATGTTTATTATATTTTATAAGTTTAACCCTGTTGAAGGCTAATGATAATTTATTCTGCATTATCTTAGTCATAATATTTCTTACTGGGCTAATTGAGCTCACCCTTTCTTTCACTGTTCTCTTCAGGAAATGAGAATATAGCTGGGACGAGTCAGGGAAAGGAGTGATGGACCAAATGATAGTATTAGTTGTCCTCACTATTCTGTTAAATAGTGTGACAATAATTGTAATGAGGACTTCTTTTGAGTTTGTATACTCTCTAGTAGACAATATTTGTATTCAAACTCATAGTTTATGTTTTGTCGTATTGTACACGATAATTGTATTATTAAGTTATATTTGAATTTTGTACGATGTATCTGGCGACTCAAGATGGGTGATGTATACCTAATTTTGGGTGCGTCACAATAACCACCTGTGGGGGTACCATAGGCATGTCGTCTTAGCACGAGAGACATGACACTTTCCGTGACGGTGTGTTTTGTCCACGACGTCTCCGTTTGGGCTCTGGAGGAAGTGGGCCATTTGGTGTTTTGTTGTGGGAGGCGTATGGATTAACCCTAGTTTTCTGTTCTGCGGATTTGTGATGTTGTGCCAAACACACCTATCTGATTTGTATACATTTGGATTCGCGGTCCAATGTGTGATTTGTCTGTGTGACATTATTTTGGTTGCCTGTGTGGCATCATTTGACTTGCATGTGTGGCATTATTTTGACTTGCATGTGTGGCATTGCTTTGAGTTGACTGTGTGGCAATGTATATTTCTGAGCTGACTCGGTATGAAATAAAACTCAACCATTTGATTCAGCCTATTATTTTATGATATTAGTTTTTTTTGTTTCTGTTCAGTTCAATTCATTGAGTTAGTTACCTCAGTTCATTATTTCTTTATTCTTCTATTGGGTTCGTCAATTCTATTGATTAAGATATATTCCATTAAGATCTCTGGAGAATATATGTTCGTCAGTATTTACACTTGAGGCTTTGTTCAGTATTTTGTCTTAGTTTTTTTCGTATATCAGTTGTATATCTTTTGTATATCTGTATCCATACTGGGCAATTGGCTTATGCTGTGTTTTTCTTCCAGCAGGTTTGCAGGGGTGATTCAGGGCTAGTTAGATGAGAGAGTTGTCTTTGACCATCTAGGTTGTTTTGAATTTTGGTTTTGGTTATTTTGACTCTATTCGGAGAATTGTATTTAGTACTTCATTAATGAATATCACTATTAATATTTTGAAGTTATTAGTGCTCTGTTTACTCATTTTGAGGTTTATTGTGCTTTGCACGTGACCTCCCTTTCCTTTTTGGGAAGGGGGTGTTACACTGTGGGCGTATAGGACAACATATAAAACACCAATTGGGATGTCTCCATACCAATTGGTCTACGGGAAAGCATGTCACCTCCCAGTGGAGTTAGAACATAAAGCGTATTGGGCCATTCAGAAACTTAATTTTGATTAAGCAGCTGCAGGAGAGAAAAGATTGCTCCAACTGAACGAACTAGATGAGTTTTGACTGCAAGCATACGAGAACTCAAAGCTGTAAAAGGAAAAGGTTAAGAAGTGGCATGCCCAAAAGATCATGCAAAAAAAGTTTGAACCAGGACAAGCAGTATTATTGTTTAACTCACGACTACGGTTGTTCCCAGGAAAGCTTAAATCGAGATGGTCGGGGCCATTCACAATTAAAAGGGGTTTCCCACATGGCGCCGTTGAGTTATACAGCAGGAATGCATTGGAGACATTCAAAGTCAACGATCATCGGTTGAAGCATTACTGGGGTGGCGACATCGACAATGAAGTCACCGTAATCACACTTGCCGTCGCGCCATGAATAAGGAGTAATCAGGCTGTAAGACTTAAAATTAAGCGCTAATTGGGAGGCAACCCAATTTTACTTTCATTTTCAATATTTCTAAGTATGCTAATTAATTTGTAGCTTAGAATATAACTTAGTATATAATAAGTTCATTTCGATTCATTAAGTAGTTAGTTGAGTTATGATTTCTAGATAATTTGATCTTACATGCTTATTTTGCACAATGTTGTCTTATGTTCATGATTTAATTATGTTTCAGGCATATACAAAGCTCATGGATATGTGTTGGATGCAAAAAAAAACCAAAAGAACAAATTATTTTTTTTGGAAAAATCAAGCTCCAATTGCGATTATACCCCGTGAGCGGACAATTATATAAGGAACCCCAGCCGAGAAGTGGGTCATGAATCGAAATAGTATACCCCTCATTTGGGGTGGGCAATTAACAAAGGATACCCCGTAGGTAAGCAGGGTCATAAATGAAAATAGAATACCCCCTCCGGTTCGGCGGTGATCATCTGACTTTATTACCCCGTAGGAAATGGGGAAACGGAACTCGAAGGACTTCAATTCAGAAGTTACAACATTTGAACCCATCTTCTTCACTTACACTTCCTTGAACCACAACTGATACCCACTTCTTCCAGAACAAACCCACGATTTTCTCAACTCTCCCCCATTATCTCACAGAATTCCCACTTACCCACTACTTTAACCCACCAATTCTCTACACTATCTCCTCCTTATAAATTCAACCCCTAACTACACTACACCTCCATCTAAGTTCATGAAATTTCAGTCATACAAAAGTTAGGGTTCTTCAAGTGAGATTATGGGCAGCAACAACGAAGGGGAGAAACAACCAATTGGTCAATACATTGAGGGTAAACGGTTATTTCTTGAAATTTCTCATCATATATCACCACATTAGAAGTTTAATTACCATTATGGGGGTATTGTGAGTTGTGCACACCATGTTATTAGTTCTCAGTAGGCACACAATAGATCTAGAAGGGGGGTTGAATAGATCCTTTTTAATTTCAAACACTTTTCTCGTTTATTTTGTATTGCTAATGAATTAGCATATGACAAACACAAGAATCTTTTCAAGCACATCAGGATAAGTAAAATATCCCCTTCATTGATATATTCATGAACATACATACATTGTTCGTAGAGTTAGTCTAGTTGTATGTAGTTAATACATACATAGCATTTATAGCAGTTACGTACATAATGTAAATGATAGAAAGTAAATGACTGAATGTAAAAGACACATGGGTTTTTAAGTGGTTCAGAGACTCAAGCTACTAATCCATTCTTCTGCTTTAACTTGCAGGATTTCTACTAAGGAAAGGCAAAACCCTGAATCACTAAGATTCCTTCAAGGCCATCAGCCTTGGAACTTTGGTTCACTAAGAACTCTTTAAGCCCAGCAGGCTTGGAACTCCTCTAGTTCCCTAGGAACTCTTCAAGCCCAGCAGGCTTGAAACTTCATTTAGTCCCTCCAGACAAGGACCTCTCAAGCCCTGGCTACTTGTTGTTGTTGTTGTTGTTGTTGTGGGTGCCTTGCTGCTAAGATGTCTTGAAGCTTGAACATCCTTTGTACTTAGCAGCTTGGCGTGGTCCTCTTTTTATTCTACATATTGTCTGGACCACATCTTCTCTGGTGTTGCTAATCTTCATTCTGTTATGCTCATCTTTATCCTATGTCAGCTATGCACTATCACCATTTAGGTTTGCTAAGTGTTTGAGCTTTTGGTAGACTTCGTCTGGCAATTAGCATTCCCTGAACCCCTCTTGAATGGTTTGCAGACATGGTTCTGCATCTGTTCTGTTTCAAATTTTGGTTCATGGTGATTCGTAGAGTGGATCTCTGGATCTTCTTTGTGCTCTGCCACTTTTCTGAATGTTATCTTCTTGGCCTTCTCGGCTCTCAGCTTAGCTGTCATCTTCAATGGTATTCTCATCCTTGTTGAGTGAAACTTTAGTCTGTTCAAGTCTTTCTTCAAATCTTCTTCACTTCCACCTTTGTAGTCTCACTAATACTGAGACTTGTTCTGTTTAGCTCTGGTGAAACTCGTAGAGTCAACAATATAGCATTCCAACAACTCTACGATCCTTCAACTCAGCAACTCTTGATCTTTGAAGCTCTGGCTAATATATACTCCTTCCCAATCTTCTCATTGGAATATAGCCGTTGAAAGCTATTTGAATTGCTTCATAGATCTCGAGTTATTTGGTGTAGACTACAGATGTGACATGACATCCCCTTTTTCATCTTTCTGACACTACAGTCTACTGTTTCACCTACCCCATCACAGATGTCACTTTGATGTCTCGGGTAGGTAGTCAACTTTATTTCTCCTTCCTAATTTCTCGATTAGAATGTCATGAGTTATCCTTTTGCGTCAATGCTCTCAACTAGCAATGTTTTAATATCAGTCTTCAGATTGAACCGTTGCTAATGCTTCAATCTTCAGATGACCAAACTCTACGATTCTGATGCAGATGTTCTTGGACCTAATCGTAGTGTGTCTTGTTGAATGTTGGTCATTGACATGTTGAGACAACACTACGATCCTGAAGAAGTGTTCATTTGATCTTCAAGGTAGAACACCTATTCTTTCTCTTGTGCAGTGCTTCAACACTTCTGTTTTCCTCAACTGATCTTAGGAACTGATAGCTTGACTTCTTGTTCTGACCTCTTTTGAATAACAAGACACATCAAATTTTTGGCATGCTTAGCTTGCATTTTCGTTGTGATCTCCCGTTCACTTATCATTAATGGGCTGACCCATGCTTAATCACTTTTGCCTTGTTCTTCAAGATCTGGTCAGTATCTCTATGTAAACTACATTAGTTCTTGCTTTGTTTGGTAAACACTACGATCCTGGTTGACCCCAAGATCGTTGTCTTCTATTCTCTTGACAGCTACTGCACTTACTTACTTTCCTTAGTCAGTCACTTTAATTGAAGTCTTCTTCTGATCAACTTGTGGAAGACTTCATCTTGAATGGCTTCACAACTCAATCTGGATGTTAATTGGGTTGGTGCTTGGATCTTCTGTTATCTTGCATGCCATTCGTTGAGTTCTCTCTGGTTTCCTATAGGTGTAATTTATCTTTGCAGCTCAGACTAGAGGCTTCATAGTTTGGATATTCTGGGAGTGCTCATTTGTCGAGAATCGTGTTTACTCTACATTTCTGCCTTGGCATTGTGAGCACCTCTGTTCAAGCCTTAGTTCTCCAGACACTACGACTCCAAGATCAGATCTTGACATTCTACGATTTCTGTCTTTAAGCTTGTTATCTTCATCTGATCTGGCTCGACTACGATCTCTGCCTCTGATATGATCAGTAGACTCTACGACTCTGAGTGTGGTCTACAATTCTTGACTTGGCTTTGGCAGATGCTCATTCGGTTCTTAGACAGGTCGTCTCTACTATTTTGAACATGGCTTCCTCAGTAGACTACGGCTCCAAGGAAGTTCTTCTCGACACACTACGATCCTTCCTCGTCTCTCATGACAGTCTACGAACTACGAGATCTACTATCTTGCAGAGACTATAATTCCGCCTTGATAGTTCTTGAGTTTTCCTTGACTCTCCTTGCAGACTACGATTCTGGTGTAGTGCTCTATGATCAGACATGCCTATCTATTACATTATAAGATCAACCTAACACGCTTGATCTTTCTATTATTTATAGTCCTTGCACATCATTTCTTTTCAAGGACTTTACACAGCTGTTTTGCTTATGTAGGGTCAACCTAACATATTTGATCAATTCATTCTAAGTCCTTGTACATATGTTCCTATTATCTATCAAAGGACTTTACAACTTTTCTTAATGCAAGAATACTTGCATATTCATTAATTTATATCATAATCAAATCATATATAAGTAGGAATATCATTCACATGCTTATTCCTAACAATCTCCTCTTATTTGATTATGACAAAAACAATTAGTGCATATGTATGAGATAAGTGAATCTTATATACAGTGAGCAGTTGTATTTCTAAAACATATAATCATGAATGTCATTGATGATAATTTGAAATTACATAAACTATGACACTTTACATCCTGGATCCAAAACATACTTAACTAGATAGAGATGTAGCTTTTTGGCTCCATGTGTGTCTCCAAGATGTCTGTTGATTAGCTACTTATCTTCTTGATCATTTTTCTCCTACTCCCCCTGAGATGGTGACTTCATTTCTTTTCTCTGCTCCCCCTCAGATTCATGCTCTTCTTTTTTGTCTGGCTCCCCCTCAGACTCTGTGTTCATGGGGTCATCATCCTTTGACTCCCCCTCAGATGATGATTTTACTTCTGCTGCTGCTATCTTCTTCTTCTGTTCCTTTGACTTTCTCTTGGCCTCTTTTTCTTCCTTCATTCTTTTTTCCTTTCTCTTCCTTGAGTACCTCTTTCTATGTCTCTTTTCTCCACCTTTTTGTCATTAATCACTTGTGAAAGCTGCTCCATGTTTGACATAAGTTGCTCCATGAGGTAAGATGAGTTATCAACCTCAATCTTGAGTTCTTGTTGGCTCAGCTCAAGTTGTAAAGAGAGAGACTGATTCAGATTGCCAATCTTGTAAGAGAGGGATATGATTTGCTCTTCATTAACCTTCTGTGCTCGTAAAGCTTCTTCCTTCTGATAATTCATAGCCTTTAGATAGATTTGATCTCTCTCTTTGATTTTGAGAGATATATCACGTGAGACCCCGAATTTTTTGAAAAGAAAGTTTTCAATTTTCTTATAATTATTCTATTTAGTAAATGGTTGAATTGATAAAAGGTTAAATTAAGGGTGATATTTGAAAATTTTGCAAAGTAAGCAAGTTGTTATAAAATATTTGTTGTGTCGAGGAATATTCGTTTTAACAAGGAATATTCGAACGACGGCACAATCATTGGTGGACCCCACAACGGAAGTATTGTTGTAGTTAGAAAACGACATAATTATCTTTTTATAAAAATAACGGCGAGTGTTACCATTAAAATTGGTGAACTACCCGGTAGTAAAAGTACAGTAATACGCGTGGTTACATAGTAGCACACGGTATTGATTATTGATACTTACGTGAGAAGTCACTCAGTTATACTCGATTATTGCTATAGTAATTGCTGCATATCACTCATATTATTGATTCAATTATTGTCATAGTATCATCTGCATAATATTTATTATTATTAAATCAATAATTGAGACGATAAAGTTATTCATATTATTATTTGCAATATTGACAATATCTAGAAGTTCTGTCAAGGAGAGGTTTTGTCACCTAATTGTGTGCCAATAAGGAGAAATCCTTATCGGAAAGCCCCTCTTTCCTGAGAACGACCTGATTTTTAAATATTGTGAGTTATAGTATTAATGATGAATAAGTTCGTGTTGATTAAAGATGAAATTGATAGTTCCATTGTGTTGGGATTACTAGTGTTAGTGGAAATCGACATTTATTTCGATAGTAATTGCTGTCTGGAAGTTATATTGACCAATCGGGTAATTAATCGGGTAAATAAGTAATTAATTGTTATTAATTCACATGCTTATAACTATGTGTTCACATGTGTGTACTATTGATTCACATGATTTACTATTATGGGAATTGGTGCAAGATTGATAATACTTGTATGACTAAATTAAAAATGGAGGTATAGATGAAGGTACTATACTGTAATTAGTTTTTTACATGAGTATACTATTGAGTCACATGATTTTACTATTGATTCACATGATTTACTATTAGGGGAGGTGGTGCAAGTTTGATAATACTTGCAGGACTAAATTAAAAATGAAGAAAAAGAGGAAGGTATTATACTGTAATATTTCGAGCCCCAAAACGTGCAATTATCGAAATATATTTTCCTATAAATAGAAGCTCATTCATCCTTCATTCTCACCAATTCACTAAGACTTACAAGAGCAATTATAGAGAGAGAAGCTATAGAGAGAAAGAAGAAGAGTAATCTTCTACTTCACTACTCCAGTATCCAATCTTCTTCTAAGGTAAGGGGTATTATTCTTTCGTATTCATGAAGAGAGTTATTTTCTTTCAATACTCTTAATGGTTGTTATTCCATTCTTTATTATTATGTTAGAATAACCTGTCTATGCGAAGTACCACATACATGGTAAAATTCTTCTATTATTCTATTCTTTATTATTATGTTAGAATAACCTGTCTGTGCGGTCTATCGCATGTCTGGTGAATTCCGTTGTTATTTCATTCTTTATTATTCTATTGGAATATCCTGTCTGTACGGATTACGCATGACCTGGATCCATTCTTTATTATTACATTGGAATATCACATACTATGCAAGGTTACATATGACTGTTCCATTCTTTATTATTTTGTTGGAATAACCTATCTGTGCGGATTATGCACGCCTGGTGAATTCTTCTATTATTCTATTCTTTATTATTCTATTGGAATAACATGTCTACGTGGATTATCGCATGCATTGTGAATAATCATTCGTATTCATTATTTATTAAATTGTGGAAATGATCTGTCTACGTGGATTACCGCATGGCGGGTGAAAATCCATGTGTAGTTTCGTATATTCTATTATACTCGTATGAGATATCATTTCTTTTGTACTCGTCATGGAATATCATTTTCTTTGGTATTTTTCTTTTACGAGTTACTATTCACGGGTTACTATTCACCCAATTACTATTCACTCTAGTATTATTCACTCGAGTATTCGGGGACCTTTTCGTGTCGGAGTACTATTCACGAGTTACTATTCACCCAAATTGCTATTCACCCGAATATTATTCACTCGGGTATTTGGGGTACTTTTTATGTCAGGGTACTATTCACGAGGTACTATTCATAGGGTAATTCATGGGGTACTATTTAACCGAAAAAAATATATTTCTTTTATGTCCAAATTATTTTTGGTACATGAATATTATTCTTAAATTTTACTCCACAAAGCAGTATCATGTTAACAATTTGGATATTTTTAAACTCTGGATAAATTTAAAGTCTTTAATATTTATCCTTGATTTCGTTTGATTAATGCTTATATCATTGTCATCATCATCATGTTTATATCACTACAACAAAAAGGCTTATCGGCGATCAAGACATCAATGATCGCATACTTGGTCATGAGATATTATCTCTGCTGACCGTATCACGATCACGACTGTCATGAGATAATATGGTCATTGAAGGACATCGACGACCAACAATAGCGACAAAGTATTAGCGGCGAAATCCGTCACTATTATGACTTATGCTGAGTCATTTGTCATGCGTGATGTGTCACACGTGTTAGCGACCGATAATAGCGACCGCAATGGTGCGCTAGATTCAAAGAAGTTGAGCTGATCGATATACATTTTAAGCGACGCGTCACGCGATCATTGATGCTATTTTTTTAAATTTTGCCTATTTTATTGATTTCCCAAAAATAACCTTTTTGCTGTACACGCTTTCAATCCCAACACGAGTTATATATATATATATATATATATATATATATATATATATATATATATAAGCATCCATATTAACATCCATCTAATACAATACAAAACATTAATCCATGAATAAACATTCATCTAATACAATACAAAAACATTCATCCAACACAATATAATCGATATCGTAAACATCTATATAAACTAATACAATTGTCGAAAGAATGAATCTAAAAGAGTACAAGGCTTTAAAAATCTAAAAAAATAAGTCTAGCGCTCTTCATGGATCATCAAATTAGGATCTGTAATTATCAAAGTAATAAAACATATATGTTACATATAAGTAAGACATTGACTTCGAGAGACTATAAACATATAAGACAATGTAGCTAAACAATAAACGATATATATATATACACTCTCTCATTGTTGTCTTCTTTGCTCCTCTCTCGCTGCTACTTGCCGCCATCGCCTCCTCCAACTCATCAGGACTCGAGAGATCTGCAGATGCCCGCCCGATTATCTGAAGAAGATCACGATCTGACAGATCGCTCTCACACATTCAAATAGGAGTATGATAGGTTGGATAACTTTGATGATATGTAGGTGGTGGTGGCGAGCTGCTGTGCCATCGATGGATGAGGGCGTCGTCTTTGTCCTTGGCCTTTGACATAATTCTTCTTCACGATGGACGCCTCTCCCATAATTCTTGATCAATCGACGAGACGCGGGGTGCCTTCAGGATAGCGCTCGTTCATTAAGCCCTTATAAGTGTCCTGTCACAAGATGAACAATTAAATAGTTAAAAATAAATAAAAAAAATACTAAAGAAGGTCGTTACAATTTATAAACAACATATTAGGATAAAGTGAACTTATTACCGCTATCTGAACAGCTTCAGGTAGACCATCGTGGGTGGCCACATACACATCCAACCAATTGATAAGTTGACCTTGAGACTGAGACTCCTATAGTTTATTTTCTCATATTATTATGTAAACATATGATATTTTAGCTACAAAAGATGACTGTAAACATAACATACGTACAAATGCACTTCACTGGCGTAATCACTGGCGTAATCACTGAGACTCACGAAATTCAAATTTCAAATCGCATCCTTATGGGTGAGAGGTGTGTTTCGCCCACGTAATCACCGCATGTAGACCGATTACAGAAGCATAATTGTGAAATTCACTTCACAATTTTACTATCTTGAAAATCACTACAATATACAATAATTTATATTAAAACCCTTACATTTAAATCACTACTATATTTATAAAAATGAAAATATTAAACCCTTATATATATATATACACGATGTTTAACTTACGTGCTATCTGGAGGAGGACGGATCTGTATAAGAATGCGATCATCCGGATTAATTGGGGCCTTGACACATGATTAGGGGCCCAGACCCAACTCAAACGCTTTTCGTCTTTGTAGGTTCGAAAGACATCTATAAATAAAAAATTTAGGATGTTAGTATAAGTTATAAATGAAAGGTACATAAACATGTCAGGGATATAGAGAACATCAGGATATGTAATTGTATGTAAACAAAAGGACAATAGGATAGGATAGTCTAGGCCACTAGGATAGTCTAGGCGTGTATATTTAAGTTACTTAAGGTTACTTTTAGCATCACCAAACTTTATTTAATCATCTAACTCATTTTGACTTATCAAAGCTCACTTTAGGCTTGAAAAGAGAGCTTAAATTGGTTTTCTTGTTGGCTTTATTAATGACCATGTTTGGGAATCATTACTAGCATGTATGAGCAACTTTGTATCTTCTCATAATAGTCCTTTAAGGTCAGGTACTATGAATTGTCCAAAACAGTCCATTTTTGGCTTTAAAATGTGATTTTTAACAAGTCTCATGCTCAAAATGGCTTGGGCTTGGTTCCTTTAGTCTGTATAGCTTTCTTATGTCCTATTATGACTATTGAAACTTGTGTATGGGGTCCAGGTATGGTGGTTCACTATTTTAGTGTTCATTGTTCTATAAAGCTTATTTTCATTGATTTTTAAGCAAGAATTTGCACAACACACCATGTAGACCTTAACTAACTTAGGGAACCATTTTTACATGTTATCTATAGACAATGTATGTACTCCTCACTATCTAACAACACTAGTCACACAAGTTGGCCATAACAGTCCCTTATAGGCACAATTTTGGCTACCAAATCCCCAACAATCTACAATAGAACACATATGGTCTTTAAGCATTCCTATAAACCTTAAATCACCATGAAAACTCATAAGCACATACTCTGGCATGTTTGAAAATTGAGTTCAATCTTTCCATACTCTGGCATGTTTGTACTAATATGTTCCAAATATTAGATAAGTAAGAAAATGGAATGAGAAATCCAATAAGAGTATATGCAAAAATGAATGTGGCATAGGAATCGATTGTTATGATCGATTCACTACTCATTGTCACTCATTTGTCTTTTGAAGTAAGTTTTCTACTAGTATATATATAACCTAAAGTTTTCTACTAGTATATATTTTTTTTACTCACTTCTCTCTCTAACTTTTGTTTTGTTGGTGAAAAGTGAAGAAAATGAAGTAACTTGACTATTTATGGGCAATATTTTTGCTAGTTTATTAATTGGTCCCTCAACTCTTTTTTCTTAATCAAGTTACTTAACAAGGATACATATATGATTCGAGGGTCCATATCTGAACACAACAAAAAAACATCACATATACTCATTGCCTTCACATATACATGAATGCATATATATACGCCATTTGACTTATATATGAAGATTTAGACAAGTATGGATATTTTAGAAACAACTCATTAATAGTGTGATAAAAGTTATGGTGCTTGTGTTTGTGTTTGTACTTTTCATTTTCTTTCTATTCTAAGCTAAGTCATACTTATAGCATACATATTAATAGTGTGTCATTTTCTTTATCTTCTCATTTGTGAATTATGGAAAAACTTCTTTGAACCTTCTTCTTGATTGAATTATGGATAAAATTAATTCCTAGTTATGTTTTATGTTATACTCATGTTCAAGTTATATGGCCATTTGACTTATATATGAAAAAAAATTAATAGAGTCTCCCCTATAATATGGACTATCCACATGCACGGGCATGCATACTTGACCAATTTCAGCAAAATATAATCCCAACACACAAAGCAGAATGTGCACAACTATAATTCAAGGCACAATTTAGGAGAATCCAATATTAGTAAAAACAATAAGAAGCCCAAAAATTGTCCCAATTTCAGCAATATCAACAACAATTTATTTAAATTTCAGCAAAAATATATTCAGCAGATAATGTTATATTCAAAAATTTTCCAAATTTCAGCAACTGTTATTCAGTAATAACAAATTATCCAACTTTAGATAATCTCATATTAAAACATGAAACCTAATCATGCATGTTCCCAAATTATTCTTGTGGTGTAAAGTGTGTGTATATATTCTTATAAAATTATACATATATGATGTATGTGTGTATATATATATACATATAGGTATCAATCAACTCATAAAAGAATCTCTCTTTCTTAAATTCATTGATTATCCCAAAGTTTCATACCCTTTAGGGTTATACCCATTTTGAATAAGACACTTTATAAATTAAGCTGGATTTTCGATCAAACCATTTTGGATTTTCGATCAAACTCAAATTAAACACAAATTAAACCCAAAAATTCAAGAAAATGGCATCTAGAAGCGAACATCAACACATCCACATCTTCGGAAAAACAAATCATGGCCATTCGATCATGCATAATGTAAAAGTAGTTTAATTTAGGGATTAATTAAAGGGGTTACTTGGCGGTGGTGAAGGCGTCGGCGCGGTGGCGATCTTCCTCCCTCTCTCTTCTCCCCTACTCCCTCTTCTCCCTTTCGTCGATTGTCTCCCTAGCTTTTTTCTTGATCTTGATCGAAGCAAATCTATGAAGCTTATTAAGTTTATGAGAATCGTGCCGGCACATCATCAACGACCTTGCGCGGTCACTAATTTTTAATGATGTGGACATATCAGCGACCGCTCCAGGTCGTTGACAGAGAGTGGTCGCCGCGCCAAAATTTCGCACCAAATTTTAAGAGGGAATTTCATATCAATGACCGTCGGTGATGACGCATCACGATCATTGATATGAACTAGCGACTAGAATTCATCTCGATCGCAGATAGCGGACGCTATTACTATTATCAGCGACCGGATAGGGCGGTCGCTGATAATTTTGGTCGCAGATAGACCTTTTTCTTGTAGTGTATTATGATGAAAGTCGTCTTTGGCTTACGTGCAAAGATGGACTATTGATTATTGGTTTTACAGTTGTATATCTTTGGCTCACGTGCAAAGATTGACTGTTGATTATTGGTTTTACAGTTGTATATCTTTGGCATACGTGCAAAGATGGGCGATTGATTATTGGTTTTACAGTTGTATAGCTTTGGCTTACGTGCAAAGATGGACTGTTGATTATTGGTTTTACAGTTGTATATCTTTGGCTTATGTGCATAGATGAACTATTTATTGGTATGATTATGACCAGGGATCATTCGGTATAATCATGACCCGTAATGTTATAGATGATATGGTAAAAGTCCTCATTGGCCCGTAGTGCAATGATGGACAGTTATTGGTATGATTATAACTAGGGATTATTCGGTATAATCATGACCATTGATGATTACATGAATATCCTTGGCCGTAGTGCAGGGATGATTCGATGATGTGGATTATTTATTAAGCTGAGTCTCATCGATAAAATATTGATTATACACTTTTAATTCGTAGAAGATAGTAGATATCATGCTCTATTTGACTCTTCTAAAATATAGTTGTATATCTTTGGCCGTAGTGAAAAGATGAATTTATTAGTATGATTATGAGTAGGAATTGTGATTTGGTATAACCATGATTTTTGATGTTTCAGGTGAAGATAGGTGATGAAAATTATCTTCGTCCTGGGTGCGAAGAGGAATTTAGAATCACAATTATGATTACGAGTTATTCATATGATTGTGGACAAGAATTGTTGATTGATGTTACAGGGATAAAACATTAATGATGGACTTTTAACCTAGAGGAGATAGTAGACATTATGTTCTATTTGACTCTTCTAATGGATTGTTTTTTCAGTTTAATACTGTTGAAGACTAATGATAATTTATTCTGCATTATCTTAGTCATAATATTTCTTACTGGGCTAGTTGAACTCACCCTTTTCTTTCACTGTTCTATTCAGGAAATGAGAATATAGCTAGGACTAGTCGGGGAACGGAGTGACGGTTCGAGATGGTTGTTTTAGCAGTCCTCACTATTCTATGAAATAGCGTGACAATAAATGTAATGAGGACTCCATTGAGTGTGGATATTGTCTAGATGACAATATTCTTATTAAAACTCTTAGATTATGTTTTGTCATATTTTACACGACTGTTGTATAATTAAGTTGTATTTGAATTTTGTACCATGTATTTGGCGACTCAAGATGGGTGATGTATACTTGTTTTTGGGGCGTCACAGTTGGTATCAAAGCATAGGGATATGATCCCTGGCTGAGATGTGAGACAAGAACTAGTTTATTTCGTATTTAATTGGTCGGTCAGAGTATTGGATGATGCGATGATATTGCCTTGTGAGCATTCATTTGGTGGTGGTGGGATGCAACATGTTATTAGAATGACATTATATACATTCTGAATTCTTTAGGACATCCACATACTCTTTTTGTGTTAAGTTATTAAAATCACATTATTGTATCAACCTGGTCACTAACTCTGGTGGTATGCTGACTTGAGATGCACCATGGCATAAGTATCTGCAAATTAACTTAATGCTACCAACATTAATGTATTATCTCTATATATGTAGATATATACTTTGATTGAAGAACTGTGGTAGCTTTAGATGGTTAATTGTAAAGATAATGAATGATTATGTAGTGGATGATTTTATTAAGTTAATAATATTTCAGTTTTTTGTATTTTTGCTATTTTTTGCTATGGGGACATTGAGCCAGCCAGGTACACAAAAAGAATGTCAAATTTTGATTCGGCAACAATATAATTCGTTAACAAAGCATTGAACAAGTTTTAATATAGCAACAATTTTTTATACATTTAGCAACAAATTTTTGTTGCTAATGGCATTAAAAATATAATATTTGTCAATGAAAAACTAACCTAATAACAACAGAGAGGATATTGTTGCTAATACTAAAATAAAAGGCAACATTTTTTATCGTTACAAATCATATCAACTTTCGTTGCACATATGAAGAAACGACAACATATAATGTCGTTGCTAATCGACGACTTTCATTGTTATTGAAAAATAACCAACAACAAATATTTTTGTTGCTGATTCAGCATAATGTCGTTGCCAAATAATATAATCAGCAACGAAAATTGTTGCTAAAAAGTTTACATTTCGCAATGAAAGCAAGCTTAGGCAACAATTTTCATAATTTACTGCAACGAAAAATGTCGTTGCTAAATGGTGTCAATTGCAACTAAAATGCATGGTCGTTGCAAAAAAAAAAGAGTTCGTTTTGTTGCCAATTAGAAGGCTTTTGCAACGAAATGGGCTTTTTAGCAACAAAATTTTAATTATTTTGCAACAATACTTTTTGTTGCTAAAGGATCGATGTCTCTGTACGAAAGCCAAATTTCATTGCAAAATGTATTACTTT
Source organism: Panax quinquefolius (assembly GCA_020205615.1). NCBI lineage: Eukaryota > Viridiplantae > Streptophyta > Magnoliopsida > Apiales > Araliaceae > Panax > Panax quinquefolius. Next base: position 69,100,661 of record CM035174.1, on the reverse strand, counting down.
TGGCAACGAAAAAAATACGTTTGTTGCGGAACAATTAGCAACGCTCATTACGCAACGACAGTAAAGTCGTTGCCAAAACCCTTTTGCAACGAAATTTGGCACCTTTAGCAACGAAAATCGGTTATTCCTTAAGCCTCATTTTTTTGAAGTGTACAATTTGGTTTTCTAGGATTTTGCAATTAAGGCAAAAATGGGAAAGTAAAGTTTCTAAATATACAATTTAGGGTTTCGTAATCATACTTAGTTTCCTAATTACTTAGGTCTTGGAAATTAGGTTAGAGATTCACTAATTAACATTAATCTTACTAAATTAGCAATTAGGGTTTATAATAAGTAATTAGGGTTAGCGATTAGGGTTTATAATTAGCTATTAGGGTTTTTACTAATTAGGGTTTTCCTAATTAAGATTAAATCCTAATAATATATGTCCTTAATCATAGTAACACAATCTCTTATCGATCTTAAACTTTGGCTTGAGTTTCAAATTAGGGTTTTAACAAATTAATAATAGGGTTTTAATCATGATAACCATAATTGACCAACCATTATCAGTCTACGCATACAATACATATTTATAGCACTGAAATATAATTAATATTATATTAATATTCTCTTTCCTTATTCAAAATCCAGAATTAGGATTTTGAATCCATATCCGGCATAACATTCATATACACCATTATTAAGTTAAAATAATTAACTTAATTAATCTGAAATAAATTCATATAATAAAATAATTATCATAATATTTCTAATAATCATTCATATATTATTTAAATATTATATAATCATATTTTCATGGAAAAATAAATAATAAAAATATTTTTACTACAAAATTAATTATAATAATATAATTTATAATGATCAATAATTCTAAAAAAAATTTATTTGAAATTATTCATGTAGTAAATAAATTTTTATTTATCACATATATACATACACTTTACCCTGCACATAACCCCACTTTTAAGTTTTTTTAAAAAATTTATACGCAAAATTTCTTATTTAATTATATTTAAAAAATTGGGTTATTACATTCACTCTCCCTTATAAAGATTCCATCCCCGGAATCACCGTTTCAAAACCTATACATACTAGGGTACATAGCATACACATTCATTGCAAGTAGATCTCAATCAAATTTGATCGAACTGATCTTTAACTATTCAGCATAAAGCTTGTCTATCTGATTAAACAGAAAAATTGATTTCTAATAGAACTCAAATTTCTACTTCAAAATTTCTTTATAAAATAATCTACTATATATAAGAAAATCACATATAAGAAAATAAAATTTATATGAATAATACCTGGAGTTCCATCCCCGGCTGCTACCGTATCTGAATTGTCTTGTTGAAGACTCTGGCAGTTGATTTTGTTGGTTTGTTGGTTGAAGTTGGTCCAGTTATCGCCAATGTCCCGCTGCTTTTCCCCGCATTCGCACTCCCTGCCTCCTTTCTCCCTTTTGGACAGTCTTTCACCTTATGGTCCGTTGAAGCTCAATTAAAACACCCACTACAAATCCTAGGATAGGGGCAGTTAGGAGAAATATGACCCTTCTGTCCACACTTGTAGCCCACAAACTTTCCCTTTAAACACTCTCCCGAGTGATTCTTTCCGCAATTCCCACATTACACAACCTGTTTCTTTCCACCTCCTGGTCTATTTTCAGTATTTCCAACATTATCTCATTTCCTTTTTCCAGTCCTACTACCACTACTCCCTTCTCCAACTCTAGATTGATTTTCCTTCAACCAAAAATTTGCCTCTCCTTTCATCGTATAAGTGGCAAAAGTCGTTTTTCTTCATGGACGCCCCAAAATAGGTTCATCCATCCAACCTATTACGAATTAAATCAAATACATGATACTGAAAAACAACTACAACTTTATTACTACAATTGTCGCGCAAAATACAACAACACATATTGTAAGACCCCGAATTTTATGAAATGAAAGTATTTAATTTTCTTATAATTATTATTTTTAATAAATGGTTAAATTGATAAAAGGTTAAAGTTAAGGGTGATATGTAAAATTTTTGCAAAGTAAGCAAGCTGTTATAAAATATTCGTTGTGTTGGGGAATATTTGTTTGGTCGGAGAATATTCGTTTTAATAGGGAATATTCGTACGAAGACACAATCATTGAAGGACCCCACAACAGAATTACTGTCGGAGTTAGAAAACGACAGAAATACCTTTTTATAAAATAAATAACGGCGAAAGTTTTACCATTAAACTGTTGAACTACCCGGTAGTAAAAGTATAGTAATACGCGTGGTTGCATAGTAGCACACGGTATTGATTATTGATGCTTACGTGAGAAGTCACTCAATTATACTCAATTATTGCTACAATAATTGTTGCATCATATCTCTCATATTATTGATTCAATTATTGTCACAGTATCATCTGCATAATATTTATATTATTAAATCAATAATGAAGACGACAAAGTTATTCATATTATTATTTGCAATATTGATAATGTCTAGAAGTTCTGTCAAGGAGAGGTTTGGTCACCTAATTGCGCGCCAATAATGAGAAATCCTTATCGGAAAGCCCCCTCTTTCTTGGAACGACATGGTTGTTAAATATTGTGAGTTATAATATTAATGATAAATAAGTTCGTTTTGATTAAAGATGAAATTGATAGTTCCATTGTGTTGGGATTACTAGTGTTAGTGGAAATCAACATTTATTTCAATAATAATTACTGTTCGGAGGTTATATTGACAAATCGGGTAATTAACTGAATAAATGAGCTATTAATTGCTATTAATTCACATGCTTATAACTATGTGTTCACATATGTGTACTATTGATTCACATGATTTACTATTAGGGGAGTTAGTGTAAGATGGATAATACTTGAATGACTAAATTAAAAATGGAGGTATAGTTGAAGGTACTATACTATAATTACTTTTTTCACATGTTCAGAACTATTGAGTCACATGATTTACTATTGATTCACGTGATTTACTATTAGGGGAGGTGGTGCAAGTTTGATAATACTTGCAGGACTAAATTAAAAATGAAGAAAAAGTGGGAGGTATTATACTGTAATATTTTGAGCCCCAACATGTGCAATTATTGAAACTATATTTTCCAATAAATAGAAGCTCATTCTTCCTTTATTTCTCACCAATTCACAAAAGCTATAGAGCAATTATTATAGAGAGAAATTATATAGAGAAAGAAGAAGAGAAGTCTGCTACCTCACTATTCCAGTATCCAGTCTTCTTTTGAGGTAAGAGATATTATTATTATAGTAAGGGATATTATTATTATAGTAAGGGATATTATTATTATAATAAGGGATATTATTATTAAGGTAAGGGGTATTATTTTTTCGTATTCATGAAGAAAGTTATTTTCTTTCAATACTCTTAAGGGTTGTTATTCCATTATTTATTATGATGTTGGAATAACTTTTATCATCTAAGTCTGACATAAATGGTGAAATTCTTACATTATTCCATTCTTTATTATTACATTTGGAATAACTTTTATGCATCTTGATCTATCGCGTACCTCGGTGAATTCAGTTGTTATTCCATTCTTTATTATTACATTGGAATATATCACATGTATGCGCGGATTACGCATGACTGTTCCATTCTTTATTATTACATTTGGAATATCACATGCATGCGGATTACGCATTTACTTTAGTTCCATTATTTATTATTCTGTTGGGAATAACCCGTCTGTGCGGTCTATCGCATGCCTGGTGAATTCTTTGTTATTCCATTCTTTATTAATATGTTAGAATAACCTGTCTATGCGGACTACCACATACATGGTGAATGACCTTTCGTATTCATTTTTTATTAAATTGTGAAAATCCATTTGCAGTTTTGTATATTCTATTATATTCGTATGAGATATCATTTCTTTTGTACTCGTCATGAAATATCATTTTATTTGGTATTTTATTTACGAGTTACTATTCACGGGTTACTATTCACCCAGTTACTATTCACTCTAGTATTATTCACTCGGATATTCGGGGCACTTTTCGTGTCGGAGTACTATTCACGAGTTACTATTCCTAGGTTACTATTCACCCAAATTACTATACACCCGAATATTATTCACTCGGGTATTTGGGGTACTTTTCATGTCAAGGTACTATTCACGAGGTACTATTCTCGAAGTACTATTCACGGGGTACAATTCACGGGGTACTATTTACCTGAAAAATATATATCTTTTCTGTCCAAATTATTTTTGGTACATGAATATTATTCTTGAATTTTACTCCACAAAGCAGTATCATGTTGACAATTTGGATATTTTTTAAACTCTGGATAAATTTAAAGTCTTTAATATTTATCCTTGATTTCGTTTGATTAATGTTTATATCATTGTCATCATCCTCATGCTTATATTATGATGAAAGTCATCTTTAGCTTACGTGCATAGATGGACTGTTAATTATTGGTTTCACAGTTGTATATCTTTGACTTACGTGCATAGATGGACTGTTGATTATTGGTTTTACAGTTGTATATTTTTGGCTTACGTGCAAAGATAGACTATTGATTATTTGTTTTATAGTTGTATATCTTTGGCTTACGTGCAAAGATGGACAGGTGTATGACATGATCATAGCCACTGGTGATAATAATAAATATCCTTGGCCCATAGTGCATGGATAATTCGATGATGTGATTGGCTGGATCATGACCATTAGTTAACAGTTGAATGTCTTTGGCCGTAGTGCACTGACAGATAATTGATTGGTATGATCATGACCATTGGTTTTATAGTTGAATATCTTTGGCCCGTAGTGCAAAGGTAGACAACTGATTGGTATGATCATTGTTATTACATTTGAATATCTTTAGCCTTTGGAGTAAGGATATTGAGTAAACGTTCCATTAAGCCTTTGTGGCAAGGAGAAACTAATGATTTACATGATTATAAATATGAATTGTGGATTTAACTATAATCTTTGGTGGTTTATGTGAAGACAGGTGATGATAGTTCTTTTTGTCTTGGGTATAACAAAGAACTATTGTTGAGTATAACAGAAATGAAATATTAATGATGGACTTTTAATCTAGAAGAGATAGTAGACATTATGTTCTACTTGACTCTTCTAATGGATTGCTTATTCCGCTGCAGTTAAACTTGATGATCATTATATTTTATCAGTTTAACACTGTTGAAGGCTAACGATAATTTGTTCTGCATTATTTTAGTCATAATATTTCTTACTAGGCTACTTGAGCTCTCCCTTTTGCTTTCATTGTTCTCTTCAGGAAATGAGAACGTAGTCGGGACTAGTCGGGGAACGGAGTAACGGTCCAGATGATAGCATTAGTAGTCCTCACTATTCTATGAAATAGTGTGATAATAAATGTATTGAGGACTCCATTTGAGTTTGAATACTGTCTAGAAAATAATATTCGTACGAAAACTCTCAGCTTATGTTTTGTCGTATTTTACACGATAGTTGTATAATTAAGTTGTATTTGAATTTTGTACCATGTATTTGGCGACTCAGAATGGGTGATGTATACCTATTTTGGGGGCGTCACAGTTGGTATCAAAGCTTAGGGATATGATCCCTGGCTGAGGTGTGAGACTAGAACTAGGAGGGGAGAGACGTGCAATTCCTTCGCTAGTATGACCTACCTAAGTTTATTTGTTATTTAAATTAGTCAGTCAGAGTATAGGGATAATATGTGGCATGTCAATTAACCCTTGTTTTGAAACTATATTCTAGAATGATATCTGAAATACAGGAGATGAGCAATATGATACATAGGAAATAACCAGGAAGGTACAATCTAAAAATAAAGCAAGGTATTCTCATCTCTTCGAACTACCAGGTACGTAAATTTCGAGGGCGAAATTTCGTAAGGAGGGGAGATTGTAAGACCCCGAATTTTATGAAATGAAAGTATTTAATTTTCTTATAATTATTATTTTTAGTAAATGGTTAAATTGATAAAAGGTTAAAGTTAAGGGTGATATATGAAATTTTTGCAAAGTAAGCAAGCTGTTATAAAATATTCGTTATGTTGGGGAATATTCGTTTGGTCGGAGAATATTCATTTTAATAGGGAATATTCGTACGACAACACAATCATTGAAGGACCCCACAACGGAATTACTATCGGAGTTAGAAAACGACAAAAATACCTTTTTATAAAAAAATAACGGAGAAATTTTTACCGTTAAACTGTTGAACTACCCGGTAGTAAAAGTACAGTAATACGCGTGGTTGCATACTAGCAAACGGTATTGATTATTGATGCTTACGTGAGAAGTCACTTAGTTATACTCAATTATTGCTACAGTAATTGCTGCATCATATCTCTCATATTATTGATTCAATTATTGTCACAGTATCATCTGCATAATATTTTATATTATTAAATCAATAATTGAGAAGACAAAGTTATTCATATTATTATTTGCAATATTGACAATGTCTAGAAGTTCTGTCAAGGAGAGGTTTGGTCACCTAATTACGCGCCAATAATGAGAAATCCTTATCGGAAAGCCCCCTCTTTCATGGGAACGACCTGGTTGTTAAATATTGTGAGTTATAATATTAATGATGAATAAGTTCGTTTTGATTAAAGATAAAATTGATAGTTCCATTGTGTTGGGATTACTAGTGTTAGTGGAAATCGACATTTATTTCGATAATAATTAATGTCTGGAGGTTATATTGACCAATCGGGTAATTAACCGAATAAATGAGCAATTAATTGCTATTAATTCACATGCTTATAATTATGTGTTCACATGTGTGTACTATTGATTCACATGATTTACTATTAGGAGGGTTGGTGCAAGATTGATAATACTTGCATGACTAAATTAAAAATAGAGGTATATAGTTGAAGGTACTATGTCAGGAATAAACATGTGAATGATATTCCTATTTAATATATGATTTGATTATGATATATATGAATGAATATGCAAGTATGCTTGCATTAAGAAAAGCTGTAAAGTCCTTTGATAGATAATAGAAGTATAAGGACTTAGAATGAATTGATCAAATATGTTAGGTTGATCCTACATAAGCAAAACAGCTTTGTAAAGTCCTTAAAAAGAAATGATGTACAAAGACTATAAATATAGAAAGATCAAGCTTGTTAGGTTGATCTTATAATGTAATAGATAGGCTTGTCTGATCATCGAGCCTTTACTGTAAGTCGTAGTCTGCCGCCAATGAGTCGAGGTTAACTCGAGAGCTATCGAGGCGGGAATAGGAGTATCTGCAAGATAGTAGATCTTGGAGTTCGTGAGCCGCCAGGGAAGCGAAGAAGGATCGTAGTGTATTGAGTAGAGCTTCCTCGGGATCGTAGTGTATTGAGGAAGTCATGTTCAGAATCGTAGAGACAGCCTGCCTACGAGCCGATCGGTCATCTACCAAAGCCAAGACAGAAACGTAGACTACACTCAGAGTCGTAGAGTCTACTGATGCAAAAGCCAAGTCAAGGATCGTAGATCACACTCTGAGTTCGTAGAGTCTATTGATTACATGCAGAGATCGTAGTCAAACAAGATCAGATGAAGATAACAAGCAAGGCAGAAATCGTAGAGTGTCAAGATCTGATCTCGGGATCATAGTGTCTGCACTAGCCGAAGCTGAATCGAAGAGTGCAGAACTACGACCTCAACAGAAGTGATCACAATGCCAAGGATGAATCGTAGAGCATATACGGTTCTCAAAAAATGAAGCACTCCAAGAATATCCAAAGGAACGAAGCCTCTGGTTCAAGCTGTAAGCTACATCCTAGGAAACCAGAGAGCACTCAACGAATGGCATGCAGGCTAACAAAAGATCTCAGCACCAACCCAATCAGTATCAAGATTAGGGTGTAAGGCCATTCGTGATGAAGTCTTCCATAAGGAGATCCAAAGAAGACTTCAGAAGCTGACTAAGGAAAGTCAGCTTATGCAGTAGCTATCAAGTGAACAGAATACAACGATCTTGGAAGCAACCAAGATTGTAGTGTTTGCCAAACAGAGAAGGAACTGATGGAAGGTGAACCGAGATACTGGTCAGCTTCTGAAGAGCAAGGCTAAAGTGATTAAGTGCGGGGTCAGTTCATTGATGATAATTGAGCGGAAGATCACAAGGAGAAAACAAGCTAGACGCCACATAAATCTGAGGTGTCTTGATATTCAAAAGGGGACAAGAGCAAGGAATTAGGCCATTAGTCTCTGAGAACAGTCGAAGCAAACAGAAGTATTGAAGCACTGCATAATACAAGGAAGAGGTGTTCTACATTGAAGATCCAATCAATATTCTTCAAGATCATAGTGTTAACTCAACCAGTCAATGAGCAACACTCAACAAGACACTACGATCAAGTCCTTGAAGACGTGCATCAGAATCGTAGAGTCCGAATAACTGAAGACTGAAGCATTGGCAAAGGTTCAATCTGAAGGGTAATATTTGGACAAGTGCTTATTGAGAGCATCGTTGCAATAGGACAACCTCTAATCAAAAAATCAGAAAGAGGTAATAAAGTCTTCGACCTGCCCAGAACATTAAAGTGTACATCTGACAGGGTAGGTGAAACAGTAGACTGCATCGTCAGAAAAAGTATGACAAGTCACATCAAGCAGTCTACATCAAGCAACTTGAGATCTGTGAAGATATTTGAATAGTCTTCAACGGTTACTTTTCAACGGAAGGATTGGGAAGGAGAATAAATGAGGAAGAGCTTTAAAGATCAAAGGCTGTTGGAGTTGCTTTGTTTAGAGAGAAGGTGGATTGATCTAAACCATGTGAAATAGTGAGTCCGAAGGCTCACTCTACGATCCACCAAGAACACTCAAAAGTCAGATAAAGAAAGAAGTAGAAGTGTGAGTTCTACTATGTAGAAGTGAGAGTTCTACTACATGAAGAGTGTTCAGAACTGCCGAGAGAAAGAAGAGCATCATGACATCTTGATGTCCATCATGGGAAGACTATAAGTACAATAGAGAAGAGCCTACAGTTATCTTAACAAGTCCATCATGGGAAGGCATCAAGTAGCAGAAGGGAGATAACAAAAGCCATCTTGGTGTCAAGCATGAGGAAGCTTCTAAGTACCTAAAAGAAGAGCCTACAATCAGCTTGGAAGCCTCTCATGTGCAGTCATCAAGTACCAAGGAGAATGATCTTCAAGGCAGTTCAACAGTGGGTCATCCGAAGTGGTTGAGTAACCATAGAAGCTGAGCATCATGCAACTGTCAGCTGCACTTTAAGGATGATCAAGCCAAGCTACTAAGGATAGAAGATGTTCAGAGCATGAAGACATCTTAGCAGCTCCGCACCGACTCCAACAATAACAAACAAACAACTCAACAAAGCAGGGCCAGAAGGGTCCTTGTCTGGAGGGACTAAACAAAGCAGGGCCAGAGGGGTCCTTGTCTGGAGGGACTAAACAAAGCAAGGCCAAAAGGGTCCTTGTCCGGAGGGACTAAACGAAGTTCCAAGCCTGCTGGGCTTGAAGAGTTCCTAGGGAACTAGAGGAGTTCCAAGCCTTCTGGCCTTGAAGAGTTCTTAGTGAATCAAAGTTCCAAGGTCACGGCCCGAAGGAATCTTAGTGATTCGTGGTGTTGCCCTTTCCTTAGTGGAAATCACCGCTAGTTGAAAGCGTAAGAGTGGATTAGAGCTTGAGTCTCCGAACCACTTAAAACCCTTGTGTCTTTTTACATTATTTCATTTACATTATGTACTATAACTCGCTATAATCACTTTATGTATGTTTTAAATCGCTACAACTAAACTCACTCTACTAACAATGTATGTATGATTATGAATATATCAATGAAGGGGATCTTTTACTTATTCCGATGTGCTTGAAAAGATTCTTATGTTTATCATATGTTGATTATGAACAATATAATATAAACCAGAAAAGTATTTGAAAGAAAACGGATCTATTCAACCCCCCCCCCCACCCCCTTCTAGATCTATTGTGCCCTATGGGAACTAACAATTAGTATCAGAGTAGGTTCTCATGCTATATTCAAAAGCTAATCGCTTTGAGTCTGATCCCAGGCACTAACATTGTTCTAAACTTAGTTTAGCAGTAAGTAACTTGCTATATGCAGAAGAGCTCACACGTTGGAAATATTGTGTATAGGTAAACATGTGTATACACCTGAAGCTGCTCAGATTGGTCCATATCCTCGATTACTATATCAACATGACCAATCTTAGCCTGTAGTCAATCTTGTAGTCTGAAGACCAGGAGAGAGAGAGAGAGCACAAGAGACATCAATGACAAAGAGTAAAGCATCCACCAGTCTGAAAGATGAAGAGGTCATACATGCTAAGAAATGATGATCAAGAGGAGAAAGAAGATCTTCTTAAACATATGAATGACCAACCAGCAACTGGGTGCTATCTTTGTAAACTCAAAGATATCAAGGATCTTAATACTGAGATTCTCTTGCCCTACATCTTCAAGACCACGATTGATTGATTAAAGGCCGATAAGAGCAATAAGATGTCAAGAGCAAAAGTAAAGTTATGCACATCAATACCTAAACTCAATATATCTACGATAAATGACTGTTTCATAACTGACAGTAAAAAGGTACGGTTCCTCACTATTATAAATGTACATCATAATTACATCTTCTTATGAACTATAACAGTATTCTGTCAAGGAGTCATAATCTACCTAAAAAGGTGAATAGAGAAAGTAACATGAGGATGGAAACTCAAATGACTATAAACTTTCTCTCCATCCAAGTTTTAGGTTGAAGATGATATCTTGAAGGAAATATGAAATGGGTCATAAGAGCATCACATGCCTAGTAAATTTTATGAGTACTAATCTCTGCTGGTGGGTTAGTATGTATGTACAAACCTATGTTCTAAGTGTTTGATAACTCATAGAGTATGATCAGTTCTACAAGAGGATCTTATTGATTTGTAGAAACTGATCACCTCCATGAATCAACTAGACACTCATAAATCGTAGAGTTGATTCCCACTCTATGAACACTTAAAAACTGTGAACATAACCCAGTAAATGATGAAACCATCATAGATAAAGAATGTGTTACTAAATGTCAAATCTCACACACTCACCATCATGCATCTAAAAATGTGTTGCATGCATGAATATGTCTGTTGGTGATAAATATGATGTTTATCCAAATAAGAGGAACAGGGGTTTAGAAAACTAACCTAGCAGGACCCATTCAATCATGGGTACCAAAAGTAGAAATATATTTAAACCTGCAGGTACTTGGTCAGTCTGACCACACTAAGGAATGCTGAAGCAAAAGACTTCATTCAAGAAGACTCAACCAGCAGAAGGGTAAGGACTGTTCAGAGATAAGTCTGATAAAGCTCCTATATGTCCAAGCCTGTCCTTAAAGACCCTCTGAGCTAACCAGAATGGAGCTCACATGGCTGCAAATCTGTATATGGCAGCATGCCATGCAAAAGAAGATAAAGAGGATTCAATATGCTCATATCAAGAAAGACATGCTTTATGAAAAGGATCCTCAAGGGAAGCTCACAACAGAAGATCATTGAGCTTAAGACAAAAGGAGTTCATTAAAAAGCAGAACTTCTCAAATAGAGGACTGTCAAAGGAGACTACGTTCGTAGTGCTGTCAAATGATCGTAGAGTGATCAATCTTGAAAACACTCATCTCTACGATACAAGAAAAACTAAGCAATGATGATGATTCCAGTCAGAAGGAGAAATGCTGGGCAGCCTTCAAATGAACATAAAGAAGATGGAATCACATCTTACTGAGAAGACATCATCAACAATGGGGGAGCAGTGTTCTATTAAGGAATAACAGCACTGATAAACTATGAAGAGTTGTACCAGCTACAGAGTCCCAAAACTTTGTGGCTGATGAACCAAATGAAGATCCATAGTCAGTAGGAACATCTCAAAACGTACTACTGATAACCCTTCAGCCACCCAATCCATAATCGTGAAGAGCCTACGATCAAACATATGATCGTAGTGTAAGAGCAAGAGGATACCACCATTCTAGCAATGCAGATATCTAAAACTGGTAGAAGACCTCCCCATCAGAAAAGGTCTAATGAGATGTCATTGCAAATCATTGCCATAGCATTTCATCTGGAAAATGCCTCAGGAACAAACCTGACCCTTAGCTCACTTTAAGAGGTTGGCCCTTCCTGAGCTACCTTATCTCAGAAGGAATGTTTAATCTAGTTCATCTCAAAAGAACCAAGTCAGTCAATGATCGTAGAGTCGAGTTTGGAGAGGACTACACGATCGTGATACAACCTCAACGATCATAATGCTATCTAAATGATCACAGTGCAACCTCAGCGATCATAGAAGATTAGTCAACGATCGTAGCCTTACCAAAGGGTATTTCAGTTCACTAGGAGCCTGAAGAATGAGACATCTGCTAAGTCATTCAAGTTGAGGAGATAAGTTTGAATACATCAGTGATTGAGCTATGTTGCATCAATGTAAGGATAGAAGTCAAAGCCATCCACTACAACATCTCTCAGAAGGTGATCGTTGAGTTACCAAAGGAAATTGTAGAGTCCATCGCTGACTTACCATGTTACTCTATGAATCAAAAGGTCAACGGTCAAAGCCAAGTCAATTAAACGTCCACTCTTCTAATAACTGAAAAGTTGTGGGGAGTTACAGCTCATTACTGGGAAACGTGCAACCAATGGAAAGTTAATGCATCACTGAATGTACAGAGTTAGAAGGAACTGCCATAAAACAATTTCAAATCTGCAGACAGTTACCAAAAAGATATCGAATCTTTCTCCCTCCCATTTTCAAAACCCTAGAAAGCTTTTCAAGAGCAAAATCAGTTAACCCTCCAGAGCCTTAACAAATCACGAATGACCATCTCAAGATAAACCTCTCTAAATCAAACACCCACAGTCTTTGAACTATTCAAATGGAAAACTGGCAAGTTATCACCGGCATTCAGCTCGGAACAAAATCGTTTGAGAAATCTGAGAAGAAGTTCAGGGACATACTTGAACTCGTGAAGAAAGCTGGGTTTTCAGAATGTCTTGAGAGAAGTACTCGTGTGTACATTGACCTGGTTAAAGAGTTCTACTCAAACGTCTGCATAAACTCTGGAAATTTGTCTACCAAGGTTAAAGGTCAAACTCCGAAGTAGAAATCTTCTGACCTAAATCAATGCCTAGGTTTTCCTAACCAAGGGCTAAAGAACCTTGAAGATGTCAACACTGAACAAGCAAAGGAGTTGATGGAGTACCAAAGAAACCCTAGTTTCAAAGACATGAAGAAGGAGTTTTCGGAAGAATATGAGTTCCTTGTCGAAATTGTTGGAAAGTGCATATTGTGCAAAAATACTGCACATAATACACTGATTGACTAATAGTTGAAGATAATGTCAGCAATAGTTCTAAAGAAACAAATTGACTTTGGAGCTATCTTGTTCGATCAAATCTCCAAGTGGGTAGAGAAGGCTGAGAAAAAGAAATCCACTGAAAAGCCTCTGACCAAAGTATTTCATGAAAAGATGCTGAGTATTATACTGAAGAAGAAACTAGGAGGGAAAATCTGAGGTGTCTTGATATTCAAAAGGGGACCAGAGCAAGGAATTAGGCCATTAGTCTCAGAGAACAGTCGAAGCAAATAGAAGTATTGAAGCACTGCATAATACAAGGAAGAGGTGTTCTACATTGAAGATCCAATCAACACTCTTCAAGATCGTAGTGTTAACTCAACCAGTCAATGAGCAACACTCAACAAGACACTACGATCAAGTCCTTGAAGACGTGCATCAGAATCGTAGAGTCCGAATAACTAAAGACTTAAACATTAGCAAAGGTTCAATCTGAAGGGTAATATTTGGACCAGTGCTTATTGAGAGCATCGATGCAATAAGACAACCTCTGATCGAGAAATTAGAAAGAGGTAATAAAGTCTTCGACCTGTCCAGAACATTAAAGTGTACATCTGAAAGGTAGGTGAAACAGTAGACTACAGCATCAGAAAAAGTATGACAAGTCACATCAAGTAATCTACATCAAGTAACTTGAGATCTGTGAAGATATTTGAATAGCCTTCAACAGTTACTTTCCAACGGAAGGATTGGGAAGGAGTATAAATGAGGAAGAGCTTCAAAGATCAAAGGCTACTGGAGTTGCTGAGTTTGGAGAGAAGGTGGACTGATCTAAACCATGTGAAATAGTGAGTCTAAAGGCTCACTCAACGATCCACCAAGAACACTCAAAAGTCAGATAAAGAAAGAAGTAGAAGTGTGAGTTTTACTATGTACAAAGTGAGAGTTCTACTTCATGAAGAGTGTTCAGAACTGCTGAGAGAAAGAAGAGCATCATGACATCTTGATGTCCATCATGGGAAGACTCTAAGTACAATAGAGAAGAGCCTATAGTTATCTTAGCAAGTCCATCATGAGAAGGCATCAAGTAGTAGAAGGGAGATCACAAAAGCCATCTTGGTGTCAAGCATGAGGAAGCTTCTAAGTACCTAAAAGAAGAGCCTACAGTCAGCTTGGAAGCCTCTCATGTGCAGTCATCAAGTACCAATGAGAATGATCTTCAAGGCAGTTCAACAAGGGGTCATCCGAAGTGGTTGAGTAACCATAGAAGCTGAGCATCATGCAACACTCAGCTGCACTTCAAAGATGATCAAGCCAAGCTGCTAAGGATAGAAGATGTTCAGAGCATGAAGACATCTTAGAAGCTCAGCATCGACTCCAACAACAACAAATAAATAACTCAACAAAGCAGGTCCAGAAGGGTCCTTGTCTGGAGGGACTAAACAAAGCAAGGCCAGAGGGGTCCTTTTCTGGAGGGACTAAACAAAGTAGGGCCAGAAGGGTCCTTGTCCGGAGGGACTAAACAAAGCATGGCCAGAAGGGTCCTTATCCGGAGGGAATAAACGAAGTTCCAAGCCTGCTGGGCTTGAAGAGTTCCTAGGGAACTAGAGGAGTTCCAAGGCTGCTGGCCTTGAAGAGTTCTTAGTGAACTGAAGTTCCAAGGCTGTTGGCCTTGAAGGAATCTTAGTGATTCAGGGTGCTGTCCTTCCTTTGTGGAAATCTTGCTAGTTGAAAGCAGAAGAGTGGATTAGCAACTTGAGTCTCTGAACCACTTAAAACACATTGTGTCTTTTACATTATGTACTATAACTGCTATAACTTCTATGTATGTTTTAACTGCTTACAACTAAACTCACTCTACGAACATTGTATGTATGATTATGAATATATCAATGAAGGGGAACTTTTACTTATTCCGCTATGCTTGAAAAGATTCTTATGTTTGTCATATGTTGATTATGAACAATATAATATAAACCAGAAAAGTATTTGAAAGAAAAAGGATCTATTCAACCCCCCCTTCTAGATTTATTATGCCCTATGGAAACTAACATACTATACTATAATTAATTTTTTCACATGTTCAGAACTATTGAGTAACATGATTTACTATTGATTCACATGATTTACTATTAGGGGAGGTGGTGCAAGTTTGGTAATACTTGCAGGACTAAATTAAAAATGAAGAAAGAGAGGGAGGTATTATACTGTAATATTTCGAGCCCCAAAATATGCAATTATTGAAACTATATTTTCTTATAAATATAAGCTCATTCTTCCTTCATTTCTCACCAATTCACAAAATCTATAGAGCAATTATTACAGAGAGAAAGAAGAAGAGAAGTCTGCTACCTCACTATTCTAATATCCAGTCTTCTTCTGAGTTAAGGGATATTATTATTATAGTAAGGGATATTATTATTATAGTAAGGGATATTATTATTAAGGTAAGGGATATTATTTTTTCGTATTCATGAAGAAAGTTATTTTTTTTCAATACTCGTAAGGGTTGTTATTCCATTCTTTATTATTATGTTGGAATAACTTTGTCATCTTAATCTGCGCATACATAGTGAAATTCTTCTGTTATTCCATTCTTTATTATTCTGTTGGAATAACCTGTCTGTGTGGTCTATCATATGCATGGTGAATTATGTTGTTATTTTATTCTTTATTATTTTGTTGGAATATCCTGTCTGTACATATTACGCATGACCTGTTTCCATTATTTATTATTCTGTTGGGAATAACCTGTTTGTGCGGTCTATCGCATGCCTGGTGAATTCTTTTGTTATTCCATTCTTTATTATTCTGTTGGAATAACATGTCTACGCGGACTTCCGCATGCATGGTGAATGACCTTTCGTATTCATTCTTTATTAAATTATGGAAATGATCTATCTACGTGGATTACCGCATGGCGGATGAAAATTCATTTGCAGTTTCGTATATTCTATTATACTCGTATGAGATATCATTTCTTTTGTACTCGTCATGAAATATCATTTTATTTGGTATTTTATTTACGATTTACTATTCATAGGTTACTATTCAGTCTAGTATTATTCACTCGGGTATTCGGGGCACTATTCGTGTCGGAGTACTATTCACTGGTTACTATTCACCCAAATTACTATAAACCCGAATATTATTCACTCGGGTATTTGAGGTACTTTTCATGTCGGGGTACTATTCACGAGGTACATTCTCGAAGTACTATTCACGTGGTACTATTTACCTGAAAAATATATTTCTTTTCTGTCCAAATTATTTTTGGTACATGAATATTATTCTTGAATTTTACTCTACAAAGAAGTATCATGTTGACAATTTGGATATTTTTTAAACTCTGGATAAATTTAAATTCTTTAATATTTATCCTTGATTTCGTTTGATTAATGCTTATATCGTTGTCATCATCCTCATGCTTATATTGTGATGAAAGTCATCTTTGGCTGACGTGCATAGATGGACTGTTAATTATTGGTTTTACAGTTGTATATCTTTGGCTTACGTGCATAGATGGACTGTTGATTATTAGTTTTACAGTTGTATATTTTTGGCTTACGTGCAAAGATAGACTGTTGATTATTTGTTTTATAGTTGTATATCTTTGGCTTACGTGCAAAGATGGACAGGTGTATGACATGATCATAACCACTGGTGATAATAACGAATATCCTAGGCTCGTAGTGCATGGATAATTCGATGATGTGATTGGCTGGATCATGACCATTAGTTAACAGTTGAATGTCTTTGGCCGTAGTGCACTGACAGATAATTGATTGGTATGATCATGACCATTGGTTTTATAGTTGAATATCTTTGGCCCGTAGTGCAAAGGTAGACAACTGATTGGTATGATCATTATTATTACATTTGAATATCTTTAGCCTTTGAAGTAAGGATATTGAGTAAACGTTCCATTAAGCCTTTGTGGCAAGGAGAAACTGTTGATTAACATGATTATAAATATGAATTATGGATTTAATTATAATCTTTGGTGGTTTATGTGAAGACAGGTGATGATAGTTCTTTTTGTCTTAAGTATAACAAAGAACTGTTGTTGAGTATTACAGAAATGAAATATTAATGATGGACTTTTAATCTAGAAGAGATAGTAGACATTATGTTCTACTTGACTCTTCTAATGGATTTCTTATTCCACTGCAGTTAAACTTGATGTTTATTATATTTTATCTGTTTAACACTGTTGAAGGCTAACGATAATTTGTTCTGCATTATCTTAGTCATAATATTTCTTACTAGGCTAGTTGAGCTCATCCTTTTGCTTTCATTGTTCTCTTCAGGAAATGAGAACGTAGCCGGGACTAGTCGAGGAACGGAGTGACGGTCCAGATGATAGCATTAGTAGTACTCACTATTCTATGAAATAGTGTGATAATAAATGTATTGAGGACTCCATTTGAGTTTGAATACTGTCTAGAAGATAATATTCGTACTAAAACTCTCAGCTTATGTTTTGTCGTATTTTACACGACAGTTGTATAATTAAGTTGTATTTGAATTTTGTACCATGTATTTGGCGACTCAGAATGGGTGATGTATACCTATTTTGGGGGCATCACACATATATTGTGAGTTTTGATACAAATATATACCAACTGTGACTCTCATCCCAACCTTGGATAGCACGTCACAATGGCACCTTACATAAAGGTACAGTCAAAAACTATTTTAGAAATTAGAATCTTTGAGAAGTGCTCAAGGAAACCTTCGTACATGGGAGGCCATGCGTCTAGGTTATGATAGATATCATATGTCCACAGAATTATCCTTGGTTGATCCAATAGATCCCAAAGAAAAATGAGAAGATCACTATCATGTTCTTTTCAATGGTGAGTCTTTTCTTGACATATAACTATCTCCACTGTCTGCAATTAAAAATTATATTGTAACCAAACTCCAAGATTATATAGGTAGTGCTCGTAGATATACTCAGCAAGTGGATGTGCACAACCCTGTCTTATGATGACACGAGGTTGTATGTCATTAGACATCTTGTATGATAGTGGCAAAACACCCTTCCAAAGTTGGGTTCGCCTCACCCTATTTGATTCACCAAATATAACTACTAAATGAGGTATAAAATACAACACACTTTTCTATATCTTGTTTAGGGAGAACCTTCACGACCAGAGACCACCGCTCTATTCCCTATTATCTCCTCGCCGACCCATTACACACTCTTATTACACGAAAGGAATTGTGAAGCAAAAGGGTGAGCACAACTAACCCCAAAAAGAATATCATGACTAAAGATAATTAAATTATCCATAGCCTTCGTCAGTAATGAATAAGAGATTTAGAACATATGGTAGATGATAAAACTTTTCAACCATAGTTGCAGCTGAACGAGCAATCCATTAGAAGAGTCAAGTAGAACATAATGTCTATTATCTCCTTTAGATTAAAAGTCCATCTTTAATATTTCATTCCTGTAATACTCATCAACAGTTCTTTGCTATACACCAGACAAAGAGAACTCTCATCACCTGTCTTCACCTGAACCACCACAGATTATAACTAAATCACAATTCATATTTATAATCAAGTAAATCAACAGTCCAACTTTGCTCTATAGGCCAAAGATATACAACTAAAAAACCAATATCCAGCAGTCCATCTTTGCACTACAGGCCAAAGATATACAACTGTAAAACCAATAACCAACAGTCCATCTTTGCACTACAGGCCAAAGATATACAACTCAGAAAACTAATAATCAATAAATCAATCTTTTTCTACAGGCCAAAGATATACAACTGTAAAACCAATAATCCTGATACTCATCTTAATAGTATCACGACCACGAATTATCCATGCACTACAGGCCAAGGATATCCGTGTTTTCAATTACGGTCATGATTATACCAAATAATGTAAGACCCCAACTTTTATGAATAAAGATGAATTTTCTATAAATATCATTTTTGAATATTAAGGTGTGAATTTGTTATAATGTTATAGTTGTGGGTAATATTTATAAATTTTGCAAAGTAAGCAAGTTGATATAAAATATTCGTTTGATCGGAGAATATTCTTTTTATCTGGGAATATTCGTACGACGACACAATCATTGGTGGACCCCACAACAGAATTATTGTCGGAGTTAGAAAACGACAAAATTATCTTTTTATAAAAATAACGGCAAAAGTTTTACCGTTAACTGTTGAAATACCCGGTGGTAAAAGTACAGTAATACGCGTGGTTGCATAGTAGCACATGGTATTGTACATTATCTTGGATTATTGATGCTTACGTAAGAAGTCACTACTCAATAATTATTACAGTAATTACTGTTCAATACTTTATTTTATTGATTCAATAATTGCTACGTTGATATTTTATATTATTGATTCAATAATTGTCATTGCACAGTATTTCAAATTATCAAATCAATAATTTATATTATTTGAATAATATTATTATTTACATTATTGACAATGTCTAGATAGTTCTATCGAGGAAAGGGGTTTGGTCACCTAATTGCGCGCCAATAGGGAGAAATCCTTATCGGAAAACCCCCTCTTTCCTGGGAACGACCTGGTTGTCAATATTATAATTTTGTAATATTAATTGTGAATAATTAATTGTTGATATATATGATAAGAAAATATTTATTCGAAGTGGATTTAAACTGAGGAATTTTTAGCATGTGACATTTATTGAAAGTTGGTATTTTATCTTTTTCGATAAAATAATTCATTCAAATATATTATTATAATATTACATTATAGTAGTATGATGTTATTATATAATAGTAAGTTTTTTTATAATTTGAATGGTAGAATTATTATAGTAAATTCATGGTATAAAAATAAAAGGAGGTGGAAGAGAACAAATTGATTTTGAATTCATATGATGCAAGCGATGATGTCATCAGACGATGAGGTAAGCGATGATGTCATCGGACGATGAGGTAAGCAATGATGTAATATGATCGATGATGTCAGCGATGATGTCATAAATTATGGCAAAAAGACTATTTTACCCTTACTCTACCAAGCTTATAAATAGAAGCTCATTTCTTCATTATTTTTCACCAATTCATTCAAGCTACAGAGAGAGAAAGTATAGAGAGAATAAGAGAGAAAGAAGAAGAGTATTCTGTTACTACACTATTGCAGTATCCAATCTCCTACTAAGGTAAGGGGTATTATTTCTTTCGTATTCATGAAGAGAGTTATTTTTTTTTCAATACTCATAAGAGTTGTTATTACATTCTTTATTATTCTGTTGGAATAACCTGTCTGTAAGGTCTATCGCATGCCTGATAAATTCTGTTGTTATTCCATTCTTTATTATTCTGTTAGAATATCCTGTATGTGCGGATTGCGCATGACCTGGTTCAATTCTTTATTATTACATTTGGAATATCACATGCAAGTGCGGGTTACACATGACCTGGTTCAATTCTTTATTATTACGTTGAATAAGTCATGCATGCGGATTACGCACGCCTGGTGAATTTTTCTGTTATTCCATTCTTTATTATTCTATTGGAATAACCTGTCTATGTGGATTTTCGCATGCATAGTGAATGATCCTTCGTATTCATTCCTTATTAAATCGTGGAAATGATCAGTCTACGTGGATTACCGAATAGCGGGCAAAAATCCATTTGCGGCTTCATATATTCTATTATACTCAGTTGGTTAAAGTTTTGGCTTCTATACTCCATGAAATTAGTGGAATATCCTTGATATTTGCGCTTCATCTAGTATCTATTCATGGAAATATTCTTCAGAGCATTCTTGAATTTTACTCCACAAAACAGTATCATGTTGACAATTTGGACGTTATTGATTTCTGGATAAATTAAATTATAAATCTTTAAAAATTTATGCTTAAACTTGTTTTATTGAATTCTTATATCATTTTCATCATCCTCATGTTTATATTATGTTGAAAGTCATCTGTAGCCTGTAGTGCATAGATGGACTTGGTATGATTATGACCAGGGATTATTCGGTATAATCATGACCGTAATGTTACAAATGTTATGGTAAAAGTCCTCATTGGCCCGTAGTGCATTGATGGACAGTTATTGGTATGATCATGTCCATTGATGAAAACACGAATATCCTTGGCCCGTAGTGCATGGATAATTTGTGGTCGTGATACTAATGAATATCCTTGGCCGTAGTGCAGGGATGATGTGGATTATTTATTTAGCTGAGTCTCAACGATAAAAGTAATGAAAAACCTTTTAAATCATAGAAGATAGTAAATTTTATTCTCTACTTGACTCCTCTAATGGATTGCTTGTTCCGCTGCAGTTAAACTTGATGTTTGTTATATTTTATCAGTTTAATATATAGACTCGTAATCATTTTTGAAACGATTGAAAGTATAGTCTATGCTACTTATTTCAGCTAGACGCAAACGATTTGAAATATCAAAATACATTTTATTTATCACTCATGTACCATGTAACCTGGTGCAGAGATGATAAAAAGTTGATGGAGTTGTAAATACAAGAATACTTAGGGTGAATTTGATCTAAAATCGTTATTCCACTATCGTATGATGTGTTATGACAAAGTCATATAATGACGACATCCTCAAACGGACTGTTAATACAGTACGACATCATGACGTCATTCTCAAAAATATTTTTCAAAAATTTTAATTTTGCCAACGGGGTTTGGCTACATCTAAATAATTCAATTGAATTGAATTATTGATATGAGTCTATGCTATTCGATTCAGCTAGACTAAAGTTTATGAAAACTCTAAGTGTTCATTGAAAGAAATTTCCCGAACCAAATTGTTTTGGTGTGGAATCCAATAAGACTGAGTTAGAATTTTGTGCCTATGGCAGTGAAGAGAAACAGATAAAAGCAGTACTTGGCCAGTACAGGGCATATCGGGCTAATCACCCTTTGTGTCTGTAAGTTACACTACAAAAACCAGTCATAAAGCGACGGACTCATTCATGACGGGGGATACAATAGTCATTAATACTCTAATTCTCAATCACGGCGTGGCAAACCAATGAGGAGGCTCGTCGCTAATGACCCTCCCCGGGTCTAAATTAGGTGGGAATTTTTCGCGGACGTGGAAAAAGGGTATAGGTGACAGCGTATACCATCGGTATTGAGTGCCGTCGAGAATGAGCTTATATTTAATTACAGTACCGTAATTTTTTTTTCATTTCTGCTTTCTTCCCCCTTCTTCCTCTCGCCATTGCCTTCTCTCTTGCCGTCACCCACTGACCGTGGTAAATCCTCTCTCTCTTGCAGTCCCCCGTCCTCTCTTCTTGCCGTCAGCCCTCCTCTCTTCTACTGTCATAGTCCTCTCCCCCCGTTGTCACTCTCGAGTACTGCAAGTAAGTATTCCCAATTCCCCCAAATATAACCTAAATCCCTTTTTCTATAATTTCACTATATTTTCCCCAAATATCAATTACAGTGTATTACTATTTTAAATGTTTGCAAGTTTACATGGAAATTTTAATGTGTACAGATATCCAACTATATTACAATGTACTATATATTGCAGTGTATAAATTGCTCAAGCTCCATTGATAGTAATCTGTTGAGCTTAGAGATAGTGTATAAATGTATATTTATTGCAGTGTATAAATTATTGTTATGGGGTGGGGTTGGGTGGGGTGGGGTGGGGTGTGGGTGGGTTTTAAAAAAGTTCAAATTGGAAATGGTTGTGTGAAAGGAAACACTTGATTAATAAAGATTACAAATATAATAATTAGTGTACTGGTGTATCAATGAGAGTACTGTCAAAATTTATAGCTAATTGTATTGGTTTGAACAATGACCCTAATTGTCAATTTTATTTTTATTTTCATAGACTATTAAGAACACATACATTTCAAGGAAGGTCGGGAAGGAAAGGCAAGTATTGATCCCTAACTATAAAATATTATTAATCATAGATGTGCAATCTTTGTAACATTTTTTCTTTCCATTTTAGGTTTGTGTGACTACTTTGTTCTTGCTTTTGTTAATGTGACTTGTGAGAATCATGCGAGTTAATGACTGAACCGTGCTTATTATTATTTTTAATAAATTGGTCAATATCCTAATTTTACCAACAAAAAAGAGTTTCGCATGCCTCTTTTTTCATAATTTTTAATTGTATTAATAGTTTGTGACCTGATAAAAAGCTAGTATTCTTTTTGTTATACAAAAATAATCCTTACTTTCACATGTGCATATTTTTATATAGTTTAGGAAGCTTAGAAACCCATTTGAGATTCACTTAGTAGGAGTGAATCTCAAATAGTCCCTGTTTTGGGACTGTTCTTGTATGTTTCGATCTCACTTAAGTAGGTGTTAACGACTTGAGCACGTCTTTATATTTTTTGAATTTTTGGTCAGTATATATCTCTTGATGTTCTTCAGGTGCATATTTAGACTACGATGTGTTAGTCTATTTCGTGTACTTGAACACCATGGGAGGTCTTTGTCGAAATTTACGAAAAATATAAAGACGTGTTCAAGTTGTTGCATCGATGGCGACACATCATCCGGAATGGGATAGAAGCTTGACCCGTTAGAGTGGGAGATGAAGTTAGGAAATGCATAAGCTTGCATATACAATAACTTGGAGACGTGATTGTGTTTGTCTAACTTTCCATATATATAGCAGACAGTTGTTCGAGATGTCTGTTGATCAAAGTTGGATGGAACGTAGGGTAGCCAGTGATAGGAGTGGGCTTAGCTCTGAGTATCGTAGTGGGGTTGAATAGTTTCTTAACTTCGGCGTTTGAGCAAGTCGGTGATGATGAGATCGGATGACCTTGTAAGAGGTGTCCGAATGAAGTGTGGAAGGAAAGGAGTGATGTCATATGCGACTTATTTACGTATGGGTTCAAGCGGGGTTATACGACATGGATCTATCATGGGAAACTGGTTGGATGAACATGAATCGAACCGAAAATCCGGAGGTGACGTAACCTTTGGATCGCACTTAACATGATAGTCGAAGTCTTTGGTTCATACTTCAAAGGGAATACTGAGCGGGGATGGAAGTGAAAGTAGTATGCACACAAGCCAATCATGTTTGATGATAAAGCATATACTTTGTAACAATCTTATTCATTTATTAATAAAAGTATTAATTTATTAAAGGCTTTTAATTATCTACATGATCTTTCGTTTTTATAATATGTGATAAACCCTTAGTTTTAAGCAATGCTTTTAGAATAATGATGATGATCATTCTAATGAGATCTAA
Organism: Panax quinquefolius; assembly: GCA_020205615.1. Classification (NCBI taxonomy): domain Eukaryota; kingdom Viridiplantae; phylum Streptophyta; class Magnoliopsida; order Apiales; family Araliaceae; genus Panax; species Panax quinquefolius. The sequence goes on along the minus strand of CM035174.1, from coordinate 69,076,111 downwards.
ATTCTTAGAAAGCTTAAAACTAAAATAGTTCCCAATCATTGGATTACTAAATTGGGGATTAGTGAATCCGGATAGATTGGTACATACGTTGCTTGCTCATTGGATGAGTATGATTGATCTCATGATCATTTGTGTGGAGACACTAAAGCAAGTATGTAGGTGCTTATTGGAGAATAAGTTCATCGAACATTGGCTCGCTAAGGAATACCTAATAGAGTTTTACTTGCATCAATAGGAATTCTGTAGTGATAGTAGTACAAGTAATCCTTGGACTTGAGATCATCATAGTATCTTGTGTATGATGAGTTATACTTTGACTTATTCCTTAAGACCCTTAGGGGTATATCAAAGGGTATGCTTGGGTATAACAAGTTATACATGGAGATAATATATGATCAATAAAGAATCTACCACTTCTAATAAAAGAAGAGAAATGTCCTATGTGATTCGATAAATGACAACCCAAAGTAGTCCTTGGCAAGGCGTAATGAAATTAGAAAGGAGTTTCTAATTTGCATTATTTGAGTTGTGCATTTAAGGATCGAAATACATATAATTAAATAAAATAAGACTTGACAAGAATTCCATGTCTTTATATTTAATTTGGGACATTGTATGGTGGAAGGATTGAATTGTACGGTAACTATTTACTCAAATGTTCTTTTATGATTAATGTTGAAATCTATATTATCCGGAAAGTCGCTTTGATCGCTAGGAGGGCTTATCCCTATTGTAGAATAAATATTATTTATTTATATAAATTAATTGTTTAATTTATTTATTTAAATAAGATTAGAATTGTTCTAATTGATTTATTCACAACCTTTTAATATGGAGAACCTAAAGGGTCACACCATAAAAGGAAGAATAATTATTTAAGAAGTTAATGGCATAATCGTAATAATATGTTATGTATATTTAATTTAATTTATGGTGATAGAATAAATTAAATAGCTTAATATTTTAGAAATATTAAATATAAATTAATAAGAGGAGTCTTATTAATATTATTACAATTATTATTATTATTTTAATTTCTAAAAGAGTTTAGGAATTAATTTAATATAAGTACTCTCATTTATTCCTAATTGGATTAGGAAGGAAAATTAGTTAAAGGAGTTTAATTAATTATCCCTAATAAGATTAGGGAGCCCCTTTAATTAAAAGGGTTTAATTAAATAATACCTAATATAAAAGATTAATATATAATATGAAGAACAAAGATGATGATCAAGGGAAGAGCATTCTCATTTCATATCTTGTAATTGTATATGTCCATCTCACCTTTACTTTACAAATGTTATTATATATAGATATAATAACATCAATACTAACATAACTACTAGGATGTTACAAAACTCAAGAGTCATGAGTTACAAAACTCAATGGACATGGGAGTTACTAGACATCCATTATATAATGAATCTAGACATAATTTTATAACACTCCCCCTTGGATGTCTATTGTATAGCAATACGCATTGAAAGCTGCCTCCTTAAAAACCTTACCAGGAAAAATCCAATGGGAAAAAACCATGGTTAAGGAAAAAAAAATGCAGCGCGCATTAGCTCCCCCTCGTGAATGTATACTTAAGTTCTTCAACTGTCGCATTCCAATATTGCAGCGCAATCCTTCAAACATTGCAGTTGATCTGCTAGATTATCTTTGATGTATCCTCCATTTAATTGAGCTATACATGCAACATTGTCTTCATACAGAATGAATGGAGTTCTTTTGTAGCAATTTTCTAAGAATATGCCTCGTTAAAAATCTTACCAAATAAAAACCCAGTGGGAAAAAATTTGGCGAAGGAAAAGAGTACAATATTCTTGTATAACTTCTAGTGCCTTGGGATTGCCTCATTAAAACCTTGCAAAGGAAAACCCAGTGGGAAAAAACCTTAGCGAAGGAAAAAGAGTACAACCAGCATATATCCTTTTTACTCCCCTTCATAAGTACATAGAATTTCCATTGTTCATGGTAAAAATATCATTAAGTCGAGTATGCCAATATTGTGCACCATCTTCTTCAAAATCATAGTTGGTAATGACTTAATGAATATATCAACCAAATTATCACATGATCAATATTGCCATTCTTCTGGGGCTCATGTGTATAAAATAATTTTGGTTCAATATGTTTGGTTCTATTACCATTTGGATTAAATAATCCCAAATCAATAGTCTCACGAAGACAACGTAAAATATGTTTAATTTCATTACAATATCTTCGAGTTGGTGCATAACTATACATTGCTAGTAAGTTAACTGCAAATGTTATATCAAGTCTTAATAAATTTACAAGATACATCAAAGTATCAATTGCACTAAGATATGGTACTTCAGGACCTAATATATGGTACTTCAAGACCAAAAGTTTCTTTATTATTTTCTTGTGGTCAAAACGGATTTTTCATGATATCAAGTGACCAATCCCATCATTGGAGTACTCAAAGGATTAACATTATTCATGTAAAGTTACTTGAACTTTTTCTGTGTACAAGAATTCTATAGTTCAATTTGTAGGCGAAGACAAAAATTTGTCTTTCCAATATCTTTCATCTCAAATTTGTTATTTTTGTCGACTCTTACCGGCAAAATCTTTCATCAATAAATACAGTAATAATAGCAAATCCAGATTATGATCTTTTGATAAAAATGCATGCATAAATTGGATTATTCTCAAATCCTTCTTTCAAAAGATATCTACTTAGGCGATTATACAACAATATGCATCTGGATTGCTTTAACCCATATAAAGATCTTTGTAGCTTAATAGAATACATATTTCGAGATGTAGAATTATATGCTTCAGGCATTTTATATCCTTCAGGGATTTTCATATATTATATAATGATCCATACAGATATGATGTAACAACATCCATTAATTTCTCTTTCTACCAAGCTAATTAAAAATCTGAATGTAATTGTGTCCATTACAGGAGCATATGTTTCTTCATAATTAATATCATGTCTTTGCAAAGAAATCTTGTGCTACAAGTTGCGCTTTTATACCATATAATTTTATTTTCTTATTTCGCATAAAATACTCATTTGTATTCTACAGGCATTACACCTTTAGGTGTTCGGACTACAGTCAAAAAACTTCATATTTACTTAGTGAATTTAATTCTACTTGAATCGCCTCTTTCTACATTGGCCAAATATTTCTACATTCATCAACGATGATCATTACTTCTGGTAATATCCATAGCAAATTTATATGAAAATATGTTGTCGATAAATGATTTTATTTCTATCCAATATATCGTCTCTCAGATATACATAATGTATCGAGATCTCGTTATTTTCGTGCACCGATCCTCTTCAAGGATAACTCTTCAAGAGTTTTATTTACGAGAGATTTTTGTTCATAAGTTTTGGATAGATTGATAAATTTTGTAGTCTGTTTCATGGGTATAGCCTCTTTATAGGCTGCAACTTGTTTTTCTTGTACTTTCTTCTTCTGGGAAATTCTATCTTTAACACCGATCATTCTTTCATGTTTTTGGTGTGACTTAGATTCAATTTTTGGGATATATAACAAATGTTATTATATATAGATATAATAACATCAATACTAACATAACTACTAGGATGTTACAAAACTCAAGAGTCATGAGTTACAAAACTCAATGGACATGGGAGTTACTAGACATCCATTATATAATGAATCTAGACATAATTTTATAACAATACCTTATTTAAAATAGGGTTACTTGATATCTTTATAAGAGGAGTCTTATATCAGAAATTAAGACTAGGTTATTCTAATTGTTGGAGAGTACGTTCTTTTTCTATAGAGATAGAAAAACTAGGGTTTAGCCAACCACCCATCTTCTTGAATCCTTCTTCTTCTTTGGTGGATCACCTCTAGAGGCCAAACACTTGGGTGGCTAACGTTGATCAAAGGAAGGAACCAAACCCGGTGGATTCAAGTTGAACGCGAAAAGAATTGGAGGTGAACTTGTACCTGAGGAAGCTCGGATCTTCAAGGGTATGATTCTTGTTCTTCAATTTTTTTCGTTTAATTAATAATTGTGCATAAAGGGTGATCCGGGTATATGGTTTGTAAAATTTTAAACTCTGATTTTTACACGTTTCCGCTTATTTTTGCAATTTGATTGCGTTCTTGAATATTACAAACCTAACAGTGGCATCAGAGCCAAACCATTATGCGAATTATTAATTTTTCAGATTTATTATATATATTGATATGTGTTTAGAACAATTTAATTGGGCATAATTTTATTGTATAAAATTTAAAAAAAAAAAAAAACCGAAAGCTTGTGATATGGGCGAATGACTTGATCATTTTTTTTTTAAAGCCACGGTTAATCTGGTGACTTACATAGCGCACGGAATTCAAGGGAGCGGGATTATGATATATAACGTTAATATATATATAGTTAACAGATTTTATATATATAACGTTAATATATAATATATATAATAGTTATATATATATATATATATATATATATAATAGTTATATATATATATATATATATATTAATCTTAATTATTTTATTATTAAAATAAAAAGTTTATTTTAATTTTAAAATTAAATTTCATGCTAACTAATTAGAGTTGGAATTTGTTTCCATGATAACTAATTGGAGTTGAAATTGGATTGCCTAATTTCCTTAAATAAAGGAGTTTATTTAGATATGAAATAAGATTTCATATTATTCAAAATAAAAGAGTTTATTTGTGAATAGGAAAGAGAATCCATGTTTCCTTAAATAAAGGAGTTTATTTAAATATGAAATAAGATTTCATATTATTCAAAATAAAGGAGTTTATTTGTGAATAGGAAAAGAATTCGTGTTTCCTTTAATAATTTTTTTTTTTTTTTTACATGGAATTAGATTCCATAATTAATTAAAATAAAGGAGTTTATTTTGATTAAAGATTTTGATTAAAATAAAATAGTTTATTTTATTCAAAATTGGACAAATTAAAATAAAATAGTTTTATTTTGATTTAAATTTGGATTAAAATAAAGGAGTTTATTTTGATTCAAAATTAGATTTTATACTAACTAAATTTGCCCATTAAATGATATCAATATATATATTAAATATTTATTATTCATAAGATGAATGTTGTTTATTGATGCATATGATGATGTGTATGATAATAAATGGGATTGATTATGGACTATTGACCAATGCGATTGGATTTTATTTTAGTTGGATGCACGAATGTATGAGTTTTATTAAATGGGGTTTTAGCATTACCTCGCCTTCTCTAATTTTTTCTTAATGTAAATTCTATCTCCCTCCTATGTACTTCCCTTTGACTGCTGATCAAGGTTTCTATTTATTTTAAATAGTTTTGTAATAGGAATAGTTAGAATTAATTTTGAAAAATTGGAGATCAAGGAGCAAGGAGCGCTTGAAGACCCATTTGTAATGGAGCCCGAGTTTAAATGTAATAGTTATATTTAAATATTATTTCTTGCACCCCTAGGGTTTGACCTTTTGGTTCACTTGGTGGCTCTAGTGAACCAAACTAGAATAAAAGTCCATAATCAATCCGAGTAGAATATAGTATTCTATATATATTATATATTATGCAAACATGCTTCGCATGTTTATTAATATGACGCGTATTTTATATATATATGTGCATGCGCGCTAAACAAGATGAGAAAAATTAATAGCAAACCCCTCAATTTTTTTTTATATTAAGTCCTAAGCGTTCAAAGATATTTGGAGTATCGAACGTCGCCTTCTAGCATGATAAAATTAATAGAGTATTAAATATTTAATATGAGTTTGTTGTGTCACCACAAGGCAAGTATTAAGTATTTAAGATGTTAATTTATCACATTTGATGCTTATAAAGAAAATTGAACAATATTGTTTTGTTGTGTCACCACAAGGATGATATTTTCTTTTTGAATATATGGAGTGCTAGGTTAGGACTTAACTTGGATAATTTTGATTCAATGTGCCACCACTTGATCAAAATAATCTAAGAGGCAAAATACAAGGAGTTGCATAGTTGATGTAATTGACAAAAGTTGTCTACCTATTTATTTATATATAGTTTGTTGTGTCACCACAAGGCTATATACATTTGAAATGGGATCCTTATTCTCACTAGCAAATCTTTAATTAGATTTTGCCGAACTATATAAGTGAGGGTAATATAGTTTGAAGAAAATAGTGGGAGATACCAATTTAAAATAAGACCTAATTTATTTTGGTAATTAATAAAAGAATGTATGTTAAAATATTGTTAATTACAAATTCATTTACAGAATTTTACAATGTCTAAAATTACTAACACTGCGAAGCATATTAGATGCTAAATTAACCCGGGCCAATCAATTAAATCGGATTGGTTAAGGAATTTGAGAATAGTTCTCATAGCTGAAAAGCTATCTTATGTCCTTAATACGCCTATCCCTGCAATGGTTGTAGACAATGCCTCTGAGGAAGACATTGCTACTTTTAGAAAGTGGCAAGATGATGCACAAATTGGCTCAATGCATCATGCTCGCATCCACGAGTAACGAGCTTCAAATACGGCGTGAAACTATGGATGCTCCTACTATATTCCCGCACATCAAGTAGTTGATGGTGAGGAAAGTAGAAGCGATAGATATCGAGATATCTAAGGAGCTCTTCCGATCTAGAATGGCCAATAAAGACTATAAGATGCATAAAAAAGTTCTTAACATAATCAATTTGATTGATCAATAAGGACAACTGGTTTTGTCATGGATGGAGAGTTGAGCCAAGATTTGATCTTGCACTCACTCCCGAACTCCTTTCACAATTGTTGTGAATTTTTCATATAAACAAGCTAGATATCAGCTTCGTTGATTTGCTTAACATGTTGAAAAATGATGAGAGTCACTTTCCAACCAAGAAAGACCATGTCTTACTGGTAGGGGCCAAAGGATCTTCTAAAAAGAAGAACGATTCAAAGAAGGTATATAGAAAGGCAAAAACAAAGGATAATAAGAACAAAACTGATACGGATAGCAAAGGAGCTTGCTTCCACTGCAATAAGCCTGGACACTGGAAAGAAACTGCGAGAAGCATCTTGCAGAGGTTAACCAAAGAAGCTTAGTGAAGTTTCGGTTATAAATACAAATTTGTTCATGATTTAAAATAAATTTTTCTTTAAGTCAAGGTTCTACTTGGATATTGGATATCGACTTTGGTTATCATAAATATAGATTTATGAAGGGACCAAGAAGAAGTAAAAAGCTAAACAAATATAAGTAATCCTATGTGCGGGAAATGTAACAAAGGTTGCTACATTAGCCATAGAAACTTATAGTTTAGCAATGCCTACGGGCAAGTCTATTAAGTCAATAAGTTGTTATTGTATTCCAGTTCTCGTTGGAAACATTATTTCCATTTTATTGTTGGACAATGACATCTTTGGTATTATATTTAAGAACAATTGTTGTTCTATTTATAATAATAATGTTTCGTATAGAACTGAAAGATTACTTAATAAATTTTGTATACTTGACTTACATGAAAATAATTTTGCATATTGAACAAATTAGTATAAGAAAAGGAGATGATCATTCAAAGAGTTGAATGTGTGTATTTCTTTGAATACAAGTATGAATTATTTGAAAGGTTCAAAGAATTGAAGTGAAACAAATTGACAATGTATTAAGATTCTTTGATTAGATCAAGGAATAAATACTTGTGAAATAAGTTTCTAGATCATCTCAAATGGTTTTCTCATAATGGACGCCTCTCGATACATAATAATTGATTGATGTATCCGAAAGGAAAAATAGTACCTATTTGAACATGGTGCGATCCATAATGATTTTACCGACATTCCAAAGATCCTTCAGGATAATGTCCTAGAAATGGTCAGACATATCTACGAAAATGGTAACCTCAAAATTACCCCAAGACTCCATAAAAGTTATGGATGTGGAGGATTCCTAATCTTAAGTATGTTAAGATAAGGGGTTGTCCAACTTATGTGAAAAGGTTTCAAAGGATAAGCTTGGGACAAGATTTGACAAGTACAATTTGTGGGACATCCTAAAGTAAGTTTAGGGTATATGTTCTATAATCCTACTTAGCAAAAGGTGTTTGTTGCGAAACACGCTGCCTTCTAAGATAAAGGTGTTTATTATTGAAGGGGCTAGTGGGAGGATAATAGATCTTGAAGAGTTCAAGAACCACAAAACATTATAAGTCAAATAAGAGGAACTTGTAGATAGACCTATTGTACCACAACCCAATCAATAATCTGAATAGTACCAAAGATACCTGGGAGGTATGGATTCATCATAGATGATGATGATCCAGTTACATACGATGAGGTAAGAGTTCTAGTGTGTACAAAAGGGACAGTGGGAGTGCCGTGTCATTCCTAATATTATATGTTGATATACTACGGATAAGGAATGACATACTAATGCTACAATCAGTAATGATAAAGTTGTCTAAACATTCCTCCATGAATGGTTTGGGAAGAGTATCTTAATTGGGGATAAAATCTATATAGATAGATACAAGAGGATGCTCGACTTAACCCAAGAAACGTATATTCATTTGATGCTAAAGTCGTTTAGCATGGCAAACTCCAAGAGATGTCTCATGTCGATGAGCTATGGAGTGTATCTCTCTTAATAGTCCCCACAGACTCCTGAAAAGAGAGGTTGCATGAGTGACAATCATGTATGCAATGAAATGTACGAGACCTGATGTTGATCAGTCATATTATGGAGAAGTTCACTATGAGTCAGTGAAAAACATCTTAAAGTGCTTAACCGGCACTAAGGATGTGATCATATTCATGGTGGGTCTAAATTAAAACTAGAGGGCTTAATGGACTCAAGTTTTTCGAGACGCACCAAGACGACGAAAAAATCAACTTTAAGGTAAAGGGTTACCTTGAACAATTAGTGCGATGAATTTGAAAGGTTCCAAACAAAGAAAGAGTTCTTTGGTTTAGTGATAAAGACAAAGTATATAGCTATAAATGAAGTCGCAAGTTGATTGTTTGGATTAAAAGTTCATTACTGTAACTAGGAATAGTTCCTAAGTCTCATCTTGGATCTAAACATGTGTTGTGGCACTTTCATTTGATTATTAGAATCATTGAAAGATGGGAAATCACTATAGAGATAGTGGACTCTCATGAACAACATTACATATCCATTAACTAAAGCTTATCCAACAGCAGGATAATCGTCAGTTAGAGAAGAAGAGTATGAGATACCATGACGATTAGCTTTAGTGCAAGTGGGAGATTGAAAGTAGTATGCACACAAGCCAATCATGTTTGATGATAAAGCATATACTTTGTACCAATCTTATTCATGTATTAATAAAAAGTATTAATTTATTAAAGGCTTTTAATTATCTACATGATGTTGTTTTATAATATGTGATAAACCCTTAGTTTTAAGCAATGCTTTTAGAATAATGATGATGATCATTCTAATGAGATCTAAATTCTTAGAAAGCTTAAAACTAAAATAGTTCCCAATCATTGGATTACTAAATTGGGGATTAGTGAATCCGGATAGATTGGTACATACGTTGCTTACTCATTGGATGAGGATGATTGATCTCATGATCATTTGTGTGGAGACACTAAAGCAAGTATGTAGGTGCTTATTGGAGAATAAGTTCATTTGAACGTGGCTCGCTAAGGAATACCTAATAGAGTTTTACTTGCACTGTCATCAGGAATTCTCAGTAGTGATAGTAGTACAAGTAATCCTTGGACTTGAGATCATCATAGTATCTTGTGTATGATGAGTTATACTTTGACTTATTCCTTAAGACCCTTAGGGTATATCAAAGGGTATGCTTGGGTATAACAAGTTGTACATGGAGATAATATATGATCAATAAAAAATATACCACTTCTAATAAAAGAAGAGAAATGTCCTATGTGATTCGATAAATGACAACCCAGTAGTCCTTGGTCAAGGCAGAATGAAATTAGAAAGGAGTTTCTAATTTGCATTATTTGGAGTTGTGCATTTAAGGATCGAAATACATATAATTAAATAAAATAAGACTTGACAGTAATTCCATGTCTTATATTTAATTGGGACATTGTATGGTGGAAGGATTGAATTATACGGTAACTATTTACTCAAAGGTTCTTTTATGATTAATGTTGAAATCTATATTATCTGGAAAGTCGTTGATCGCTGGGGAGGCTTATCCCTATTGTAGAATAAATATTATTTATTTATATAAATTAATTGTTTAATTTATTTATTTAAATAAGATTAGAATTGTTCTAATTGATTTATTCACAACCGGTTTAATATGGAGAACCTAAAGGGTCACACCATAAAAGGAAGAATAATTATTTAAGAAGTTAATGGCATAATCGTAATAATATGTTATGTATATTTAATTTAATCTATGGTGATAGAATAAATTAAATAGCTTAATATTTATTATTTAATATTTTAGAAATATTAAATATAAATTAATAAGAGGAGTCTTATTAATATTATTACAATTATTATTATTATTTTAATTTCTAAAAGAGTTTAGGAATTAATTTAATATAAGTACTCTCATTTATTCCTAATTGGATTAGGAAGGAAAATTAGTTAAAGGAGTTTAATTAATTATCCCTAATAAGATTAGGGAGCCCCTTTAATTAAAAGGGTTTAATTAAATAATACCTTATTTAAAATAGGGTTACTTGATATCTTTATAAGAGGAGTCTTATATCAGAAATTAAGACTAGGTTATTCCAATTGTTGGAGAGTACGTTCTTTTTCTATAGAGATAGAAAAACTAGGTTTAGCCAACCACCCATCTTCTTGAATCCTTCTTCTTCCTTGGTGGATCACCTCTAGAGGCCAAACACTTGGGTGGCTAATGTTGATCAAAGAAAGGAACCAAACCCGGTGGATTCAAGTTGAACGCGAAAAGAATTGGAGGTGAACTTGTACTGAGGGAAGCTTTCGGATCTTCAAGGGTATGATTCTTGTTCTTCAATTTTTTTCGTTTAATTAATAATTGTGCATAAAGGGTGATCCGGGTATATGGTTTGTAAAATTTTAAACTCTGATTTTTATACGTTTCCGCTTCTTTTTGCAATTTGATTGCGTTCTTGAATATTACAAACCTAATAGGAAGTAGCATCGAGCAAGAGCCGAATGATGGGGCTAAGGGTTTCTATGAGTTATTACATGAAGCAGCGACGCCACTGTATGATGGGCACGAAAAGCACACCGTCTTATCTGTCGTGACTAAGTTTTTACACTTCAAGAACGAGCATGACTGTAGCGAGAGAGGTTTTAATTAACTGTTAAGCATTGTGAAGGAGTGTTTACATGCAGGCAATAAGTTACCGGAGTCGTACTATGATGTGAAGAAAATGGTCAAAAGGCTCAATCTAGGGTATGAGAAGATTGATGCTTGTGAGAATGACTGTATGTTGTATTACGGTGATGTCAATAAAGATAAGAGGTCATGTGATATTTGTGGTACAAGTAGATACTGTGAACAGCGCAAGAAAAAGGGAAAAGATGTGCCGAGAAAGATCTTACGTTACTTTCTGCATCGGCCATCCGAATGAGACACAAACACACACATAGCACCGCGTAGGCAATAGACACGCGTTGCAACTGACGGAACTAGATTCCGACATACGGAGACCGAGTTAGAGTCCCACTCGCCTAACTAGCCAACACTTAGCCAAAAAGCCGAAAAAGATGTCAAAACCCGCATCGGCCGTCCAAATGACACGTAAACACACACATAGCACCGCGTAGGCAATAGACACGCATTGCAACTGATGGGACTCGATTCCGACATACGGAGACCGAGTTCGAGTCCCGTTCGCCTAACTAGCCAACACTTAGCCAAAAAGCAAAAAAAGATGTCAAAACCAGCATCGGTCGTTTGAATGACACGCAAACACACACATAGCACCGCGTAGGTAATAGACACGCGTTGTCAAAAAGCTAAAAAAGAGGTCAAAACCCGCATCGGCCGTCCGAATTACACGCAAACACACACATAGAACCGCGTAGGCAATAGACACGCGTTGCAACTGACGGGACTCGATTCCGGCATATGGAGAATGAGTTATCGCCCAGTTTGCAAAACTAGCCAACACTTAGTCAAAAAGCCAAAAAAGAGGTCAAAACCAGCATCGGCCGTCCGAATGACATGCAAACACACACATAGAACCGCGTAGGCAATAGACACGCGTTGCAACTGACGAGACTCAATTCTGACATACGGAGACCGAGTTATCGCCCAGTTTGCAAAACTAGCCAACACTTAGCCAAAAAGCCAAAAAAGAGGTCAAAACCCGCATTGGTCAAATCAAGATGACACGCAAACACACACATAGCAATCGCGCAGGTAATAGACACGCGTTATGGCGACGGACTCAATTCCGACATACGGAGACCGAGATATCGCCCAGTTTGTAAAACTAGCCAACACTTAGCCAAAAAGCCAAAAAAGATGTCAAAACCCGCATCGGTCGTTTGAATGACACGCAAACACACACATAGCACCGCGTAGGCAATAGACACGCGTTGCAACTAACGGGACTCGATTCTGATATACGGAGACTGAGTTATCACCCAGTTTGCAAAACTAGCCAACACTTAGCCAAAAAGCCAAAAAAGAGGTCAAAACCCGCATCGGCCGGCCGAATGACACGCAAACACACACATAGAACCGCGTAGGCAATAGACATGCGTTGAAACTGACGAGACTCAATTCCGATATACAGAGACCGAGTTATCGCCCAGTTTGCAAAACTAGCCAACACTTAGCCAAAAAGCCAAAAAAGAGGTCAAAACTCGCATCGGCCATCCGAATGACACGCAAACACACACATAGAACCGCGTAGGCAATAGACATGCGTTGTAACTGACGGGACTCAATTCCGACATACGGAGACCGAGTTTGAGTCCCGTTCGCCTAACTAGCCAACACTTAGCCAAAAAGCCAAAAAAGAGGTCAAAATCCGCATCGACCGTCCGAATGACACGCAAACACACACATAGCACCGCGTAGGTAATAGACACGCGTTGCAACTGATGGGACTCAATTCCGACATACGGAGACCGAGTTATCGCCCAGTTTGCAAAACTAGCCAACACTTAGCCAAAAAGCCGAAAAAGAGGTCAAACCCCGCATCGGCCGTCCAAATGACACGCAAACACACACATAGCACCGCGTAGGCAATAGACACGCGTTGCAACTAACGAGACTCAATTTCGACATACAGAACCCGAGTTCGAGTCCCGTTCGCCTAACTTGAAGAACACAAACTAAAATAATATAAATATGTTTTCATTTTGATTTTGTTATTAATATTTTAATTTTGTAGGGTCTTGTTGACGAGACTGATGGAGGTGGAGGTGGAGGCACTGGTGATGACCGTCGAGCTGATGACGAGCAGCCTCCTCTAGTACAAGGCGATGACCGTCGAGTTGATGACGAGCATCCTCCTCCAGTACAGGGTGATGACCGCCGACTCGATGACATGGAGACAGGCGAAGGGTTGTAGTTAGTTTAGTTTATGTAATATTCTGAGTTTCATGTATGTATTTGTACAGATTTTGAGTTGTACAGACGACCATTATATTTTTGATCTAAATATTTGATTTGGATTACTATTTCAATGGTGAATTGCATGATATTAGCTTGTTATTTGATGGTTGTTATTAGTTTATAACAGGTGTACATTTATATTTGTAAATGAACAGAGAAATTTTGAAATTATAAAAAAAAATTCAAAATATATACAGTCATTGTCGACGGGGGTAATGGCGACGGCTGTGCCGTCGCCAATGACATACAACGACACATATAGGCTAAAATCATTGCCGACGGCCATAAAGTCTTTACCGACGGCTACGCCATTGGGAATGAGGTCCTCGTTTGTAAAATTTGTAAAGCTTTTACCGACGGACGTGTCGTCGCCACAACCGTCGCTAATAGCGATTTGCCGTGTTCGTCATAATGACTAAATGCGCCATTGACAATGGTGCCGAACGGTGACGAGCGGAACCGAGGCTGACGACCTACAGGGGCAACGGAGATCGACGGCAATCGTAATCGCGAATGATGTCACTACTGAAAGCGACACTACGGTCATAAGCGTACGGTGGGTCGTCGCTTATATGCTCTATTTTTTTGTAGTGTTATGTCGGTTTGTGGATGAATTTTCGTTTGACCTTTGCGAAAATGACAGACAAATAGTTTGTATGACTCCTCAGTAAAATTTGAAAATTTTTACTCTTGTGAGTGATGTATTGGGTAGCAAGCGAATATGTGTGAATGGTGTAAGCAGTATGGTATAAGGTGTAAGGTAAATTTTGGGGACAAAATTTTTAGAAGAAGGGGTGAATGTGACAACCCGAGAATTTAGAAAATTTTTAAAATTTAGAAAAGGTTCACTTCACCACCTTAATGTTGCGTGAAGAGGCAGATTACTGGTGGGAATCTGTAAAACGTACCCAGCCTGACGCACTCAAGATGTCTTGGGAGAAGTTCCAAGAGCTATTCAACGACAAGTACTTTCCCAAAGTATTCGTCACATGAAAGAGGTGGAGTTTATCAAGTTGGAGCAAATGAATATGACCGTGTCGCAATACGAGGCTAAATTTGCGGAGTTGTCTCAGTTTGCATCCCATTTGGTCGATAATGAGGAACGAATGACGCGAATGTTTTTAAGAGGCTTGAAACCAGAGATACGTCAATATCTTATTTCTCATAAACTGTGTTTGTATTCAGATGTTGTAAATAGGGCTCAGTTATTGGAGCGTGATAACGAGTCAACACAACAAAGAGAAAGCAGCTGGCAGAATGAAAATACAAGTGGTAACAGTCATCGAAACGGTGACAACAAGCGTGGAGGGAATCAACATGCCAGAAATGGTAACCACTTCGGTGGTAATCATAGCCAAGACAATAAAAATGTACATTTCAAGAAAAGGAGATTCAACAATAATGGAAAGACGTCAGCACCAGCACCCGTTGTTAAGGAAGGAGAACAACCACCTATCATATGCTTCAAATGCGGAGGGGAGGGACACATCAGTCCAAACTGCGTGATGCCGTCGAAAGCATGTTATAATTATGGAAGGGAAGGTCACTTAGCTCGATTTTGTCGTTCACCGAAGATAAATTCAGCTAGGATGGAGGCACCAAAGGCCGTCCCAGAAAAGTCAAAGCCGGTAGTGCAAGGGAGAGCGTTTGTTGTGACCTCCCAGAAAGAAAGGAACCCGAACAAGGTTATCACGGGTAAGCTTATCATAAACTCTAGTGAAGTCTATACCTTATTTGATACCGGTTCTACCCATCCTTTTATTTCTCCTACTTGCGCTCAACGTTTAAATTTGACTCTTAAGAAATTAGACTTTGACTTATCTGTTGAAACTCTATTAGGAGAACCTTCATTACATCCACTATTTATAAGTCTTGTTTGATTTAAATCGGTAACCGCACGTTACCTGTCGACCTTATCTCCTTAAAAATACTTGCATTTGACGTGATTCTAAGGATTGATTGATTAACTACTCATCATGCTAAAATTGATTGTTTTAGTAAGGTTGTTAGCTTTCGTATTTCTAATAAACCTATTATGCGAATTCAAGCGACCAAACCATTAAAATCAATCACGGTCATCTCAAGCCATAAAGCTATTTGTTTATTAAAAAACAGATGTCAAGCTTTCTTAGCTCATGTTACGGATTTAAACAAAAATACGTTAGATTTGAAGGATATTTTTATTGTTAATAAATTTCCTGACGTGTTCCCTGAAGAACTTCCTGGCCTACCCCCAGAGCGTGAAGTTGAATTTTTTATCACCTTGAACCCGGTACAAAACCCATTTCCAAAGCCCCATATCAAATGGCTCCTATTGAACTTCAGGAGTTAAAGAACCAATTGCAGGAATCGTTAGACATTGGTTTCATTCATCCTAGTACGTCTCCTTGGGGTGCTCCTGTTCTATTCGTGAAGAAGAAAGATGGGAGTATGCGACTTTGTATTGATTATCGGGAGTTGAATCATGTCACCATCAAAAAAATAGGTACCCATTGCCACGTATTGATGACCTATTTGATCAATTACAAGGAGCACAATTTTTTCAAAGATCGATCTTAGCTTACGGATATCATCACCAAGGTTAAAAGCGAGGATATTCCAAAGATCGCCTTCGAACTCCGATGCGGGCATTATGAATTCTTAGTCATGTCTTTTGGATTGACTAATGCTCCTGCTGCCTTCATGGATATGATGAACCGAGTATTCAAGAAATATTTGGATCATTTTTTGGTCGTCTTTATTGATGACATCCTCATATATTCCAAAGCCATGAAGATCATGAGCAACACTTGAGGCTGATACTCCAAAAGCTTCGTGAAAACAAGCTATATGCCAAGTTGAAGAAATGCGAGTTCTGGCTTGAGGAAATTGCATTCCTTGGGCACATGATATCAAGTCATGGAATATCTGTTGACCCAAAGAACGATTGAAGCTATTTAAAGTGGAGCAACCTAAATCAATGACCAAAATCGTAGCTTTCTCGGATTAGTCAAGTTATTATCGGAGATTCATGGAAGGATTTTCTCGAATAGCTACTCCATTAACTCAAATGACTCGAAAAGATACAAACTTGTTTGGAGTGAGGAATGTGAGAAGAGTTTTCAAGAACTCAAGAGGAGACTCATTTCAAAGACCTTACTCGACAATACCATCGGCTTGAGGGATTTGTCATCTACAGTGATGCTTCAGGCAAAGGGTTAGGATGTGTTCTCATGCAACATGGGAAAGTCATAGCCTATGCCTCACGACAACTCAAAAATATGAGAGGAATTACCCTACTCATGATCTAGAGTTGGCAGCTGTCGTTTTTGTGCTTAAGATTTGGAGGCATTACCTGTATGGAGAGAAGGTGGAGATCTACACGGATCATAAAAGCCTCAAATATTTCTTCACCCAAAAGGAACTCAACATGCGACAACGACGTTGGCTTGAACTATTAAAAGATTATGATCGGACCATCCAATACCATCCTCGAAAAGAGAACGTGGTAGGCGGCGCAGTAGAAGATCATATACGCGGCATGCAAGTGCAATATTGTCAACTCAAAGGCCCATTTTGTATGACTTGCAAAGGATGGAGTTAGAGATAAAGACTCCAGGGACCCACATGATGATGGCAAATATACGAGTAGAACCGACTTTAATCGATAAAGTTAAAGCTGCTCAAGCTACAGACCTGGAGCTAATGCGTATGAAGAAGAAAGTGCAAGAAGGTGCTATGCCTTACCGGAAGCAAGAATCGATGAGGAAGGAATACTTCGAGTCAACTCCAGACTTTGTGTTCCTAACAACCCTGATTTAAAGTATAAAATCATGATGGAGGCGCACAACACACCGTTTGCAATCCATCCTAGGAGTACCAAAATGTATCGTGATCTTCGACATATATTTTGGTGGAGCAATATGAAAAGAGAGATAGCAGAGTTTATCTCAAGGTGTTTAAATTGTCAACGAGTCAAGGCAGAGCATCAAGTACCAAAAGGTCCATTGCAACCACTTGAAATTCCAGAATGGAAATGGGAACACATTACTATGGATTTCATTACTGGTCTTCCCAAGGTTTCTCAAGGCATAGATGCAATTTGGGTCATTGTTGATAGATTGACCAAGTCTGCTCATTTCCTACCTATACGAGAAACTTATACACTTGAACGTCTTGCTCGTATGTACATAAATGAGATTTTAAGACTTCATGGTATGCCAGTGTCCATAGTTTCTGATCGAGACCCAAGATTCACTTCAAGATTTTGGGTTAGTTTGCAAAAAGCTATGGGCACGGATTTACGATTTAGCTCGGCATATCATCCTCGGGACGGACGGGCGATCGGAGAGGACCATTCAAACTCTTGAAGATCTATTAAGACTCTGTGTCCTTGACTTCAAGGAAGTTGGGATAAGTTCCTACTATTGGTGGAGTTTTCCTCTGACAACAGCTTATCAAGCAAGTATTGGCATGGCTCCATTTGAGGCGTTGTATGGAAGAAAGTGTCGTTCTCCAGTATGCTAGGATGAGGTGGGTGAAGCAATGTTGTTGGGACCGGAGTTGGTACGTATGACTACGGAAAAGATTTAAATGATCCGACAACGTATAAAAACCTCACAAGATCGACAAATGAGTTATGCTGATCTTCATCGAAAGGATGTGGATTTCGATATTTGAAATCATGTATTATTACATGTTGCTCCGTGGAAGGGAGTTACGAGATTTGGAAAGAGAGGAAAGCTCAACCCTCGATTCATTGGCCCATTTTTAATCCTCGATCGAGTAGGAACTGTGGCGTATAGACTCGCTTTACCGCCATGTATGTCTCGTGTTCATAACATTTTTCACATATCTATGTTACGTAAATATGTAAAAGACCCGAACCACATTATAGAATTATAACCAGACGAGATAGAGGAAGATTTAACGTATGAAGAGTTATCTGTTAAAATCTTGGATAAAAAGGATCATATTCTACGCTCTAAGGTTATACCTCAAGTCAAAGTTTTATGGAGAAACCACGATGTGGAAGAAATGACCTGGGAGTTAGAATCTGAGATGAAATCAAGATATCCTTACCTCTTCGACATAGCAGGTACGCACCCTAATTTCGAGGATGAAATTTCATAAGAAGGGGAGGTTGTAAGACCCCAACTTTTTGCATAAAGATTAAATTTTCTCGAAATATATTTTTGAATATTATGGTGTGGATTTGATATAATGTTATAGTTGTGGGTAATATTTATAAATTTTGCAAAATACATGAAGTTGTTATATAATATTCGATTGGTGGGGAATATTCATTTTAATCGGGAATATTCGTATAACAAAGGCACAATCATTGGTGGACCCCCACAACGGAATTATTGTCGGATTGAGAAAACGACAAAAATACTTTATGAAAATAACGACGAAAGTTTTACCGTTAACTGTTGAACTACCCGGTAGTAAAAGTATAGTAATAAGTGTGGTTACATAGTAGCACACGGTATTGATTATTGATGCTTACGTGAGAAGTCACTCAGTTATACTCAATTATTGCTACAGTAATTGCTGCATCATATCTCTAATATTATTGATTCAATTATTGTCATAGTATCATCTGCATAATATGTTATTTTATTAAATCAATAATTGAGACGACAAAGTTATTCATATTATTAAATTGCAATATTTACAATGTCTAGAAGTTCTGTCAAGGAGAGGTTTGGTCACCTAATTGCGCTACCAATAGGGAGAAATCCTTATTGAAACCCCCTCTTTCACGAAGCGACACGGTTGATAAATATTGTGAGTTATAATATTAATGATGAATGTTATTAAAATTGAAGTTGTGTTCGGAGTTGAATTTGGAGACGCGGACGTGATATTTGAGTCCGGAGCGATGAAATTAGTAAAAATAGTCTATAAACACAAAATTTTCCGGAATTCACTATTTGGTCAAAACGTCAACAGTTGACTTTTTTGGGAAAAGTCAAACTTCAAAATTTCAAAATTTATATTTTTGATAAAAATGGTTTCATTGTGTTGAAATTATTTGTGTTAGTGAAAATCGACAATTATTTCAATAATAATTGATGTCTGGAGGTTATATTGACCAATCGGGTATTTAACCGGATAAATGAGCAATTGATTACTATTATTTCACATGATTATAACTATTTGTTCACATGAGTATACTATTGTTTCACATTCTTGTTACTATTAGGGGAGTTGGTGCAAGATTGATAATACTTGCATGACTAAGTTAAAAATGGAGGTATAGATGGAGGTATAGATGGAGGTACTATATTGTAATTTGTATTTTCACATGTCTAGAACTATTGATTCATATAATTTACTATTGAATCACATTATTTACTATTAGGGAAAGTGGTGCAAGTTTGATAATACTTCCATGACTAAATTAAAAATAAAGGAAAAGTTGGAGGTATTGTACTGTAATTTTTTGAGGCCCAAAACGTGCAATTATCGAAACTATATTTTTCTATAAATAGAAGCTCATTCTTCCTTCATTTCTCACCAATTTACAAAAGCTTTAGAGCGATTATTATAGAGAGAAATTATAGAAAGAAGAAGATAAGTCTGCTACCTCACTATTCCAGTATCCAATTTCTCTAAGGTAGGGAATATTATTTGTTGTACTCGTAGGGAGTATTATTTCTTTCTTATCCATGAAGAGAACTTACATTATTCCATTCTTTATTTTTCTCGTTGGAATAACTTTGATACACCTGCCACTACCCTATACTTGGTGAAATTCTTATGTTGTTCAATTCTTTATCATTCATTGGAACATCCCATCATGCAGGCGTTCTCACGTCGAACTCGGGTTCCGCCTTTATTATTCATTGGAATATCCTGTTTGTGCATTTTACTACCGGACCGATTCCGCTCTTTATTATTCGGTTGGAATATCCTATCTGCATGCGTTTCTGGGGACTGATTCTGTCTTTATTATTTTGTTGAATATCCCACATGTATGCGTTTCTGGGGACCGATTCCGTTATTTATTATTCTGTTGGAATAACTCGCTGTCAGGGTCTATCGCATGCACGGTGATTTCTTTTGTTATTCCATTCCTTATTATACTCAAATGGTTAAAGTTTTGACTTCTATACTCCATGAAATTAGTGGAATATCCTTGATATTTGCGCTTCATCCAGTATCTTTTCATGGAAATAATCTTCTGAGCATTCTTGAATTTTACTCTACAAAGCAGTATCATGTTGACAATTTGGACATTATTAGTTCCTGGATAAATTAATTCTTGAACTTGTTTTATTGAATTCTTATAGCATTGTCATCATCCTCATGTTTATATTTTGTTGAAAGTCATATGTGGCCTATAGTGCATAGATGGACTTGGTATGATTATGACCAGGGATTATTCGGTGCAATTGTGACGCCCCCAAAATAGGTATACATCACCCATTCTGAGTTGTCAATACATGGTATGTAAACAACTACAACTTTATAATTACAACAAGAAAGCTGTGAGTTTGAATACAAATATTATCTTCTAGACAATATCTATACTCAAATAAATCCTCATCACATTTATTGATACATTATTTTACAAAAATGGTGAGGACTACTAAACAACTCTCTCTAGAACCTTCATTCCATACCCCGACTCAGTACTCGCTATATTCTCGCATCACGAGAGAAAAAATGGAACAAAAGGAAAAGGGTGAGCTCAACTAGCCCAAAAAGAATATTATGACTAAGATAATATACAACAAATTATCGTTAGTCTTCAACAGGAAAAATCTAATAGAATACAATAGACAACAAGTTTTAAATCAATATTCAGCGAGTGGAAATAATAATTCATTAGAAGAGTTAAGTAGAGAATGCAAACTACTATCTTCTATGTATGAATTAAAAAGTTCATCGCCTCATATTTTATCCTCAGTAACATCAATCAATATATATCCGAATCAAATATTCATCTTTTGCACTACAGTGCCAAAGATATTCATCGATTAGTCATGTTCATCTAAACACATGTTCATCTTTGCACTACGGGCCAAAGATATTCATCAAAAATCATTCATCTTCGCACTACAGGCCAAAGATATTCAATAATATCATCATTTAAGATTGAGGATGATGAAAAATATTTTTAAAGAAACGAATCCAGTGAAACAAAATGACAAGGATTAAGGATTAAGAATTAAGGATTCGTACTTTATTTTATTCATGTCCAACAATACCTCAAAAATAATCATAGTGGTGTAAAATTCAAGAATGATCAAAACATGGATACAATCAAAGCTAGTATCCAGAATAGATATTTTGGACGAAAAGGAAAATTTTCATTTTTCGATGAATAGTGCCGTATTCGTGAATAGTACCGTATACGTGAATAGTGCTGTATACGTGAATAGTAACCCCGACACTAAAAGTTCCAAATTTGATTAAAAAGTTCAGATCAATACTTTGGCATAATGATATTAGAATAAATAATATCATTAAAAAAATAATATCCCTTACCAAGAAAGATCAGTACTTCTAGCTGAAACACCGGATATAGGCTATGACTTGAATTTGCACCGTATAGCAATACTCAAAATATACTCAAAATACTCACAAGAATACGCTCGATAATATAGAGAGAAAAAACTTCAGTTTCTGGTGTAATTTTCAATTCTAACCTAAGCACCCTATTTATAGAAAAATGCTTAGAACACCAAAACAGAAAATTTAATATAATATTAATATATAAATTAAATTTTCCTACGCCAACCTTCCAAGAACTAAATTCAGCTCATTCAACACACATGTGTAACACACCATAATGAAAAAAACGTTTTTGTTATTTAAAATATTTTAAACTTCCAAAAATCAATTATTTCGGAACTTCGAAACTTCAATAATTCACCATAAATAGCCCTTTTGTCAGAAAATTCGAAACTCGCATTTTTTTATAGGAAATTCAATTCTCTACAACTTTACAGAAGAAAGTTTTTCCAAATTCCAAACAGAAATTGACCGAAATCCACAAACGGGCGATTTTATAGGCTATAATCAAATTTCATTCAAGAAATGGGGTCCACCGACTCATAAAACATGCTTTAAATATTTTTGGTAACAAAAATACTCCTCCTCCACATATACTCATATATCCCACATTCATCATAAAAATATCATCATTATTATATTATTAAAATATAATAATATATTTAAATGAATTATTTTATCAAAAAAAAGGTAAAATTTCAATTTTCAACAATTGTCACATTAAAATTTTCTCCATCTATATCCACATAAAATCAATATTTTCCTCATCATATGAATCAATAATTAATTATTCATAAATAATATTACGTAATCACAATATTGACAACTGTGCGCTTCCAGGAAGAGGGGCTTTACAATAAGAATTTCTCCTTCTTGGCGCCAATTAGGTGACGTGACCAAACCTCTCCTTAGATGTAACTTTCTAGACATTGCCAATAATGTTATCTAATAATATTATTCAGATAATATGAATTATTGCTTCGATAATGAAAAATATTGTGTAATGACAATTATTGAAACAACAAAGAATATAAAATATCAACGCAAAGAATTATTAAATCAATAAAATATTGAGCGATTAATTACTATAACCATTATTGAGTAGTGCCTTCTTACGTAAGAATCAATAATTGGTGAAATACCGTAGTACATCGTGTGTTTTAACCGCCGAGTATTTTTTAACAAAGATAATAGCTTGCCATAAACTACGCCTGGCAGTATTTTTAAACAACTTATATTTGTCGTTTTCTTCATCCAATCGCTTTCCGTTATGGGGCCCACAAAAGACTGCGCCGTCGTACGAATATTCCCCGACAGCAAGAATATTCCACAACCAAACGAATATTCCCCGACAACAATGAATATTTTATAACCACTTGCTTATTTTGAAATATTTGCGTATTTTACCCATAACTATCCACATTAATCAAATCAACCCTTACTATTTCAAAATAATAAATAGAGAAAATTAAATTTCATTAATAATAAGTTGGGGTCTTACAACCTCCCCTCCTTATGAAATTTCGTCCTCGAAATTGACGTACGTACCGGGTGTTTCGAAAAGGTGAGGATACCTCGCTTTCATTTCCATTTCCAATTCCCAGGTCATTTCCTCTATAGCATGATTCATCCACAAAACTTTAACTTGTGGTATGACCTTTGCGCGTAGGGTAGGCTCCTTCCTATCCAAGATCTTGACAGGTACCTCCTCATACGTTAAGTCTTCGGCTATCTCATCCGGTTCTAACTCAATAACGTGGTTCGGGTCTTTCACATATTTACGAAGTACAGATATGTGAAACACATTATGAACACGAGACATACTCTTTGAGTAACGCGAGTCTATAGGCTACATTTCCTACTCGGTCAAGAATTTGAAATGAACCAATAAATCGTGGATTGAGCTTTCCTCTCTTCCCAAATCTTGTAACTCCCTTCCATGGAGCAACTCGCAACAATACATGATCCCCTATACTAAATTCCACGTCCTTTCGATGAAGATCGGCATAACTCTTTTGTCGATCTTGTGCCGCTTTGTATCGTTGTCGAATCATTTGGATCTTTTCCAGTAGTCATACGTACTAACTCTCGGTCCCAACAATGTTGCTTCACCCACCTCGTCCCAACATACCGGAGAGCGACATTTTGTCCATATAATGCTTTGAATGGAGCCACACCTATACTTGCACGATAATCTGTTGTTGTAGGAGAATTCCACCAATGGTAAATACTTATCCCAACCGCCCTTGAAGTCTAGGACACGAGTCTTAATAGATCTTCAAGAGTTTGAATAGTCCTCTCGATTGTCCGTCTGTTTGAGGATGGTATGCCGAATCAATCAATAACTCCGTGCCCATAGCTTTTTGCAAGCTAACCCAAAATCTTGAAGTGAATCTTGGGTCACGATCCAAAACTATGGATACCGGCATGCCATGCAACCTCATAATCTCATTTACTTATATACTAGCAAGACGTTTAAGGGAATAAGTCTCCCGTATCGGCAAGAAATGAGCAGACTTGGTTAATCTATCAACAATAACCCAAATAGCATTGATGCCTTGAGAAACCGTAGGAAGACACAGAACGAAATCCATGGTAATGTGTTCCCACTTCCATTTCGGAATCTCAAGTGGTTGCAACGGACCCTTAGGTACTAGATGCTCCGCTTTACACTTTGACAAGTTAAACACGTTGAGATAAACTTTGCAATCTCTCTCTTCATATTGTTCCACCAAAATGTATGTCAAGATCACGATACATTTTGGTACTTCCAGATGGATTACAAATGGTGTATTGTGTGCCTCCATCATAATCTTGTACTTCAAATCGAGTCGTTAGGGACACAAAAAGTCCGAGTGGACTCAAGTATTCCTTCTTCATCAATTCTCGCTCGAATAACACCTTCTTGTACTTTCTTCTTCATACGCATCAACTCCGGATTGGTGGCTTGAGCAACCTTAACTTTTTCTATTAAAGTTGGCTCTGTCGTATACTTGACATCATCGCACGCATTTTTGCATGTGATCTTCTACTCAACGCGTCGACCACAAGGTTAAACTTTTCCGAGGATGGTATTGAATAGTGTGGTCGTAGTCTTTCAATAGCTCGAGCCAACGTCATTTACGCCATATTGAGTTCTTTTGAGTGAAGAAATATTTAAGGCTTTTATGGTCCGAATATATCTCCACTTTCTCCCCATATATATAGTGCCTCCATATCTTTAGCGCGCTGAAACGATCACCGCTAACTCTAGATCATGAGTAGGATAATTCCTCTCATATTCTTTAAGTTGTCACGAGGCATAGGCTATGACTTTCCCACGCTGCATGAGAACACATCCTAACCCTTTGCCCGAAGCATTGTTTGTAGATAACAAATCCATCCGAACCAGATGGTATTGTTAGAAACAGTCTTGAAATGAGTCTCCTCTTGAGCTCTTGGAAACTCTTCTCGCATTCCTCGCTCCATACTGAATTTTATATCCTTCCGAGTCACCGAGTTAATGGAGTAGCGATTCGAGAAAATCCTTCCACGAATCTCCGATAATAACCACTAAGCCCGTAGTTCTACGTGCTTGATCCACCAACTTGGTTGCTCCTAACTTTGTATTGCTTCAATCTTCACGGGTCACATGAGATACTCCATGTTTTGACACCATGTGCCCAAGAAATGCTACTTCCTCGCCCGTAACTCGCATTTCTTTAATTTGGCATATAGTTTATTTTCACGAAGCCTTTGAGTACCAAATTCAAATGGTGCTCATGATCTTCATGACTTTTGGAATATATGAGGATGTCATCAATAAAGACAACAACGAATTGATCCAAATATTCCTTGAATACTCGGTTCATCATATCCATGAAAGCCAGCAGAGCATTAGTCAATCCGAAAGACATGACTAAGAATTCATAATGCCCGCATCGAGTTCTAAAGGCGCCTTTGGAATATCCTCGGTTCTAATCTTCACCGATGATATCAAGAACGAAGATCGATCTTTGAAAAAATTATGCCCCATGCAATCGGTCAAACAAGTCATCAATACGAGGTAGAGGATACCTATTCTTGATGGTGACATGGTTCAATTCCCGATAGTCAATACAAAAGTCGCATACTCCCGCTTTCTTCTTCTTTACTGAATAAAACAGAGCACCCCAAGGAGATGTACTTAGTAGAATGAAACCGATGTCCAACAATTCTTGTAGTTGGACCTTTAACTCCTAAAGTTCAATAGGAGTCATTCGATATGGGGTTTTAGAAATGGGCTTTGTACCAAAGTTCAAGATCAATAAAGAATTTAACTTCACGTTACGGGGTAGGCCGGGAAGTTCTTCAGAAATACGTCGGAAAGTCAATAACAACAGAATATTATTCAAATTTGACGTGTCTTTATTCAAATCCATAACATGGGCTAAGAAAGCTTGACATCCGTTTTTTAATAAACGAATAACTTTATGATTAGATATGACAGAGATTGATTTTAATGGTTTAGTTGCTTGAATTCGTACAACAGGTTGGTTAGGAATATGAAAACTAACAACCTTACGAAAACAATCAATTTTGGCATGATGAGTAGTTAACCAATCAATCCCTAAAATCACATCAAAAGCAAGTATCTTTAAAGAGATAAGGTCAACAGTAAGGTAATGGTACCAACTTGAATCAAACAAGATTTATAAACGAAGGGATGTGATGAAAGTTTCTCCTAACGGAGTTTCCACAGATAGGTCAAAGTCTAATTTCTCCGGAGTCAAGTTTAAACGTTGAGCACAAGCGGAGAGATAAATGAATGGGTAGCACCCTGTATCAAGTAAGGTATAAACTTCGCAAGAATTTATAAATAGCTTACCCGTGATCACCTCGTTTGGGTTCCTCACATTTTGACCGACCACAACAAACGCCTTCCAGAACCGCTTTACTTTGACTTTTTCCGGGATGATCTTTTGAGTCACCGCCCCTATTTGAACTAGGTTTTCGCTACTGCATAAATCTCGAAAGCGATATGTCCTTCATTTCCACAATTATAGCATACCTTGAATCTGTTGTGGGCGCTTTGGACCGATATGTCCCTCTTTCCGCATTTATAGCATATAACCGGTGGTCGTTCTCCTCCTTAGAACCGATTCTTTGCCGACACCGCTGCCTTCACATGGTCGTTGTTAAATCTCCTCTTTTAAAATCTCCTCCCGACTCACTTCTTCCATTTTCATGGCCATGATTACCACCAGAGTGGTTACCATTTTTGTCCGTCTTTTTCTTTCTCCGCTGGTTATCATTGTTTTGTTGGCTGCTATCTCCGATATTATCCTGGTTGTGGTCCCTCGGTTGACCGTACTCGTTATCTCGCTCTAATAATTGAGCCCTGTTTACAACATCTGAATAGAGAGAAAATTTATGAGAAATGAGATATTGTCGTATGTCGGGTTTCAAACCTCTCAGAAACATCCGCGTCATACGTTCCTCATTCTCCACCAAATGAGGTGCAAACCTGGATAACTCTGCAAACTTTGCCTCGTCTTCGAGACACCGCCATATTATTCTTCTCCATCTAATAAACTCCACTTCCTTCATATGACGAACACTTTCGTAAAAGTATTTGTCATTAAATAGTTTCTAAAATGTCTCCCAAGACATGCCGAAAAGTCAATTTGTATGGGTACGCTTCACAGCACTCCCAAAGAGAGAGTCCGCTTTTCCACGGAACATAAAGGTGGCGAATGGAACCTTCGTTCTCCGCATCCCAAGACATCGAATATCTTGGTAATTTGCTTTACCCATGTTTCGCCATGATCGGATATGGCTTTCCCTTAAATTCGTGGTCCCAACTCTTTGAACTGTTTGGCATTTGTGACAACCCGTGAATTGCTATCATTTCCTCCTCAGATTTTGAACACGAGTCTCCTCTCGTCCGATTTTGCATGAACTCGTAAAAGCTTCTAAACATCCCCTCGTTCATCATCTCGCTCAGTGGTGTTGTTCA
Source organism: Panax quinquefolius (assembly GCA_020205615.1). Taxonomy (NCBI): domain Eukaryota; kingdom Viridiplantae; phylum Streptophyta; class Magnoliopsida; order Apiales; family Araliaceae; genus Panax; species Panax quinquefolius. Next base: position 69,048,066 of record CM035174.1, on the reverse strand, counting down.
CAGAGAAACATTGCCGACTTGTTGCACGCTTCTCCTCGTTGGTGAGTACAAAGCGCTCTCCACGGTCTCATTTCCATTGTTAATATTCTCAATCGACATTCTCAAATCACCGTCATAAAACAAGGGTTAATTAAGGAAATCAATTATCACATAATATCCCTATATACCGACCAACTAACAAATAAGCTTAGGTAGGACACACTAGCGAAGGATTTACTCGCCTCTCCCTCCTAGTTCTATTCCCCGATCTCCGCCAGAGATCATATCCTAAGCTCGATACCAACCGTGGCGCCCCCAAAATAGGTATACATCACCCATTCCGAGTTGTCAATACATGGTACGTAAACAACTACAACTTTATTATTATAACAAGAAAAGCGTGAGTTTGAATACAAATATTATCTTCTGCACAATATCTATACTCAAATAAATCCTCATCACATTTATTGATACATTATTTTACAAAAATGGTGAGGACTACTAAACAACTCTCTCTAGAACCTTCATTCCATACCCAGACTAGCATACTCGCTTATATTCTCGCATCCCGAGAAGAAAAATGGAACAAAAAGGAAAAGGGTAAGCTCAACTAGCCCAAGAAAGAATATTATGACTAAGATAATATACAACAAATTATCGTTAGTCTTCAACAGGATAAATCTAATAGAATACAATAGACAACAAGTTTTAAATCAATATTCGCAGCCGAAATAATAATTCATTAGAAGAGTTAAGTAGAGAATGCAAACTACTATCTTCTATGTATGAATTTAAAAGTTCATCGCTCATCTTTTATCCCCGTAACATCAATCAATATATATCTCGAATCAAATATTCATCTTTGCACTACTGGCCAAAGATATTCATCGATTAATGCATGTTCATCTAAACATCTGCTCATCTTTGCACTACGGGCCAAAGATATTCATCAGAAATCATTCATCTTCGCACTACAGGCCAAAGATATTCAATAATATCATCATTTAAGATTGAGGATGATAAAAAATATTTTTAAAGAAACGAATCCAGTGAAACAAAATAACAAGGATTAAGGATTAGAGATTTGTACTTTGTTTTATCCATGTCCAACAATACCTCAAAAATAATCATAGTGGTGTAAAATTCAAGAATGATAAAAACATGGATACAATCAAAGCTAGTATCCAAAATAGATATTTTGGACGAAAAAGGAAAATTTTCATTTTTCGATGAATAAAGGTCGATTCGTGAATAATATCAGATACGTGAATAAAGGTCGATATCGTGAATAGTAACCCCGACACTAAAAGTTCCAAATTTGATTAAAAAGTTCATATCAATACTTTGGCATAATGATATTAGAATAAATAATATCATAAAAAAATAATATCTCTTACCTCAAAAGATCGGATTTCTAAATTGAAACACCTGATATAAAGCTATGACTTGAACTTGCACCAGATAGCAATACTCAAAATATACTCAAAATACTCACAAAAATACGCTCGATAATATAGAGAGAGAAAACTTCAGTTTCTGGTGTAATTTTCAATTCTAACCTAAGCACCCTATTTATAGGAAAATGCTTAGAACACCAAAGCAGAAAATTTAATATAATATTAATATATAAATTAAATTTTTCTACGCCAACCTTCCAAGAACTAAATTTAGCTCATTCAACACACATGTGTAACACGCCATAATGAAAAAAATGTTTTTGTTATTTAAAATATTTTAAACTTCCAAAAATCAATTATTTCGGAGCTTCGGAACTTCAATAATTTACAATAAATAGCCCTTTTATCGTAAAAAATTCAAACACGCGACTTTTTATAGGAAATTCAATTCTCTACAACTTTACTGTAAGAAACTTTTTCTAAATTCCAAATGTAATTGGTACCGAAATCCACAAACAGGCGATTTTTACGGTGCTATAATCAAATTTCGATCTAGAAATGGGGTCCACCGACACATAAAACATGCTTTAAATATTTTTGGTAACAAAAATACTCCTCCACATATACTTATATATCCCACATTCATCGTAAAAAATATCATCATTATTATATTATTAAAATATAATAATATATTTAAATGAATTATTTTATCAAAAAAAAATTAAAATTTCAATTTTCAACAATTGTCACATTAAAAATTTTCTCCATCTATATCCACATAAAATCAATATTTTTCTCATCATATGAATCAATAATTAATTATTCACAAATAATATTACGTAATCACAATATTGACAACCTGTGCGGTTCTAGAAAGAGGGGCTTTCCAATAAGAATTTCTCCTCATCTTGAGTGCGCAATTAGGTGACCAAACCTCTCCTTAGATGAACTTTCTAGACATTGTCAATAATGTTATCTAATAATATTATTCAGATAATATGAATTATTGCTTCGATAATGAAAAATACCGTGTAATAATGACAATTATTGAAACAACAACAATATAAAATATCAACGCAAAGAATTATTAAATCAATAAAATACTTGATAAAGAATTCTGTAACCATTATTGAGTAGTGCCTTCTTACGTAAGAATCAATAATTGGTGCAATACCGTGTCTTCTACGTGTTTTTAACCGCCGAGTATTTTTAATAAAGATTAATTGTAATAACTACGCCATTATTTTTAAACAACTTATATTTGTCGTTTTCTTCATCCAATCGCTTTCCGTTATGGGGCCCACAAAAGACTGCGCCGTCGTATGAATATTCCCCGAGAGCAAGAATATTCCACAACCAAACGAATATTCCCCAAATAACAATGAATATTTTATAACCACTTGCTTATTTTGAAATATTTATGATTTTACCCATAACTATCCACATTAATCAAATCAACCCTTACTATTTCAAAATAATAAATAGAGAAAATTAAATTTCATTAATAATAAGTTGGGGTCTTACAGTAATCATGACCGTAATGTTACAAATGATGTGGAAAAAGTTCTCATTGGCCCGTAGAGCATTGATGGACAGTTGTTGGCATGATCATGACCAATATTGAATACATAAATATTCTTGGCCCGTAGTGCATGGATAATTGTGGTCGTGATACTAAAGAATATCCTTGGCCGTAGTGCAGGGGTGATTCGATGATGTGGATTATTTATTAAGCTGAGTTCCAGCGATAAAAGTGATGAAAACCCTTCTAAATCATAAAAGACAGTAGATTTTATTCTCTACTTGACTCTTTTAATGGATTGCTTGTTCCGCTGCAGTTAAACTTGATGGTTTTTATATTGTATCGCTTTAACAATCGTTGAAGGCTAACTATAATATATTCTCGCATTATCTTACTCATAATATTTCTCTTTGGGCTAGTTGAGCTCACCCTTTACTTTTTTTATTGTTCTCTTCAGAAATGAGAACGTAGCGAGGACTAGTCGGGGAACGGTGGCGGACCGAGATGATGATAGCATTAGTAGTCCTCACTATTCAGTGAAATAGTGGAAAATAAATGTAATAATATTGAATTTGAGTTTGTATATTGTCTAGATGACAATATTTGTATTAAAACTCACAGCTTATGTTTTGTCATTCTTTACACGACAATTGTATAATTAAGTTCTATTTGTATTCTGTACCATGTATTTGACGACTCAGAATAGGTGATCTATACCTATTTTGGGGGCGTCACAATAGGGTTATGTGTTATGTGTTTAGGTTATTCTGTGTATATATATATATAATAGTATTGTGATGATAGTATTCTAATATTGGAGATCTATATTACTAATATTAGGTCTTCGGATAAAGCATTATAAATTGTGTTGCATTCGGATAAGCTTATGGTTAATCATTGCTGGTTGCCATGAATTGTACTCTGTACATATTGCATGTATAAGTCAGGTATGAAAGGCAGATCACCTTCATTACTAGTTGGTTCAGATATATTTTTTCATGTATAATACTTGTTCAGTCATAAATTTGTTCATGCTAATTCACAATTATATTGTTGAATTATAGCCAACTTATTATTCAGACTCTTTCAATCATGATATATCTTTATATTATTGAACTTAAACTTGATGGGCAATCCTTATGCTCACCCTTGCTATATCATGATAAAACATTGCAGATTAAGACGAACGCGTCGTATACAAGGAAAGATTAAAGACAGTTCCAGCTTTAGTTTACGTGTGTAGTTAGAATTGTAATAGTAATGTATATAATGTTATTGTAAGTAAAGTAAGTTATGAAATGTGTATTAAGTTAAGGTTACTCGACCTTGGGGAAAAGTTTGTAAGTTTAATCTATAAACAATTTATGTTTATATCTTCCGCAAATAGTAATAGTTGTATAGAATGATCGAACCGGATCCGCGGTGATTCGGGACCTCAGATTCGGGGCCCTCACAGTTGGTATCAAAGCTGTAGGTTATGAACCTTAGGTAGGTATACCTGAGACTAATAACCGCAGTGATTAGGATAATTACTAACTCACATAGAGTTAGTTGGTCAGTAAGATTCAAAGACGAATCTCGGCGAGTTATAAGATACAGAGTTCCCTAACTCTGATAATAAAGTTGAACAGTAGTGGTGAATAGATAGAGTCTAAAAGACTAAAAGTTCAGAGATAGAAGATCGTAAAACAAAACGATCATAGTATAGAAATGAATCGTAACATATACGATGAGATCACCCCGTGATCGGATAAGGTTATAATATAGAGGAGGATCAAGCGACTAATTGAAAAGTTTACAGCAAGATTGCTGGGTGTCAGTTTTACTATGAATTGGTATAGATTCAGGAAAGGATTATGAATACGAGTTAAATGAAACTCGTATTGAAGAGGGGGTTAGTGTTAGGTGGGGATTCAATTGAGGATTCATGTCGGCAGCTGAGTTGTATAATTCCTTCTGTGGGCGGGAAATTGAACTTGGTGTAAAAACTACTTAGTTCTGGCAATGTTTGTGTCGCGCTTTTTGATATATGCATGTGATTCCTTTCTCATGTGTATAACAGATAGATAGGTCATAGGTAGAGGATATAAGGTTAAGTACGAGTTCTTAAAACTCATACTTATGTGGCATACTTGATTCATAGTTATATGAAATGTTTATGAACCCCTCAGCGAATGGACGCCAAAAGTCTGTCTAGGAAAGTTCTTAAACTCATATGATTGTGGCAATTTATGGACTCATAAGTGTGGTTTGATGAACTGGGTATAGTTATGTGTAAATGGAGTATTAAAGATTATAGGAACAGATAGTTTGTTAAGCAAATGATTGTTAGTGAAGAAATAAGTTTTCAAAACTCCTAGCTATGCTAGAATTCGAAATTTTGACATCAAGCTAAATACACACTATGTGCTTTTTAAAAAAATAAATAAATAATATGTAGACTCGTAATCATTTTTGAAACGGTATAAAGTATAGTCTATGCTACTTATTTCAGCTAGACGCAAACGATTTGAAATATCAAAATACATTTTATTTATCACTCATGTACCATGTAACCTGGTGCAGAGATTATAAAAAGTTGATGGAGTTGTAAATACATGAATACTTAGTGTGAATTTGATCTAAAATCGTTATTCCACTATCGTATGATGTGTTATGACAAAGTCATATAATGACGGCATCCTCAAACTGACTGTTAATACAGTACGACAGCATGACGTCATTCTCGAAAATATTTTTCAAAAATTTTAATTTGCCAACAGAGTTTGGCTACATCTAAATAATTCGATTGAATTGAATTATTGGTATGAGTCTATGCTATTCGATTCAGCTAGACTAAAGTTTGTGAAAACTCTAAGTGTTCATTGAAAGAAATTTCCCGAACCAAATTGTTTTGGTGCGGAATCCAATAAGACTAAGGTAGAATTTTGTGCCTATGGCAGTGGAGAAAAACAGATAAAAGCAGTACTTGGCCAGTACAGGGCATATCGGGCTAATCACCCTTTGTGTCAGTAAGTTATGCCGGTTTGTGGATGAATTTCCGTATGACCTTTGCGAAAATGACAGACAAATAGTCTATATGACTCCTCAGCAAAATTTGATAATTTTTACTCTTGTGAGTGATGTATTGGGTAGCAAGCGAATATGTGTGAATGGTGTAAGCAGTATGGTATAAGGTGTAAGGTAAATTTCGGGGACGAAATTTTTAGAAGAAGGGGTGAATGTGACAACCCGAGAATGTAGATAATTTTTAAAATTTTAATTAATTAATTTAAGGTTCGATATTAGAACCTAGACAGAAAATAAATGTATGCGTTTGGTATTTTTAAGATGGAATTTTGAGGATTTCAAAATTCTGTGAAGGATTTAAGTGAATTATTTAGGATTAAGGGAATAAGCGTTTATGTTCTGTGATATGTGTACAGTATGTGGTTAAGGGTCAAGGGTTGACCAGATAAACGATATCTGTAACAAACCATAATTTTATATTAAGAACGTCAACGTTCGGTTAGAAAACCCTAACGATTAACAAGAAACCCAAAAACCAGTTCTGAAACCCTAATTTCAGTTCTAGAAATTTGAAACCCTAATTCGGTGAATGAAACCCTAGTTTGGGAATATGAATGCTATGTATAAGGTTTAACGTTATAATCTAATTAGGGAAAACCCTAAAGATTTACTGGAAACCCTAATTTATTTAGAAAACCCTAACTTCGGGAAAAGAAACCCTAATTTTATAATTAGGAAAAACCTAAGTATTAATTTAATATTTGTAAAGATAATTAGGAAACCCTAATCCTAATTTTCTGGTTAAGTAATTAGGAAACCCTAATCTAATTAGGAAACCTAATTTCTAAATTAGAAATATTATTTTTCTATTTAAAACCCTAATTCGTGGGTTATAAACCCTAAGGACCATTTTGACCCTAATTGCTTAATTAGCAATTTTAATTAGGAAATACTAATCCTAATTAGCAAGATTTAAGTTATGATTAAGAAATTTTAATATAATTAGAAAATTCTAATTATAATTTAGAAATATTAATTTTCTATTTTTGGAAACCTAAATTTTGAAAACCTAATTTTTGAAATCATAGAAAATCAAACCCTAAACCCTAAGGTTTTCCAAACCCTAAACCCTAAGGGTTTGGACCATTTACATAAATACCATTAAAATTAAATGGAAATGACTAAAATGCCATTTGTTGCATTATTGAAGGTTGCTTGTATATCTTGCAATATTTGGAGTTGGAGAACAATTATTGACCAACCATGTGACTGATATCAGCCATACTTGTCAGCCCATTACATTGCATCATACATAATATAAAGATTAGGGAGAGAGAAAACCTACTTTCATTTTCATTTTCTCCCAAGCCTTTTTCTCTAGAAATTCGGATTCTAGAGTGAGAGAGTGTGAGAAGATGAACCATGATCAGTTAATAGCAAGTTAAGAACAAGATAAAAGATCATAAATCAAAAAAAAATCAAGTTGGAAAGAGGTATAAACCCTAATTTCGAAAATCAGTGATTTGATGTTAAATGTTGTTAGTGATTGGTTAGAGTTGTGTAATAAGGTATCAATTAGAGATCTGGGTTGATAGATCAAGGATCTATAATATCTAGATGCTCGAAATTTAAGTTTTGAAAAAATCTGAAAAAAAAAAATTCATGGTCGTCTGACAAGCAAATGTCAGACGTCATAGATCGTTCTATGTTGATGTGTTTAGTATTTTAAATGTTTATACATGTAGTATGTTAGTTGGTCTTTGTTCTTAAACTCGAATCGGGGTCAGTGTATGCTTGGATCGAGAGTTAGTGTTGGTCAAAACCCATTGACCGTTCCCGAAGTCTGGTTTCTGGGTAACCCAGAAACCAAGATCTTGTCTGATAAGTTTTTGCAAGCTCTAGATCTTGCAGTCGTTTGATGTTTTGGCCATGTTGTTACTTTAAGGTTGTTGTCTGACATTCATACTACATGTTAAAGTCTTTAGATCACCCAGATACTTAATAGAGTCGAATATAATCTTGGTCAAACGTAGTTGACCGATCTGCCTGAAGGACGATCTGGAAAACCCAGATCCTTCAAGAACTTGTTTTCTGACACCACTTTGACCGACTTTGGTCGCTCTTCTGTTGCATTTTTAGACTGAAATAATGATATGTATGTGTTCTCTTACGTATGTACTACAGGTTTGAAGCAATAAAACATGAAACACATGACCAGAACCATAAGATTTGTGAGCCACAAAGTGGTCACTCGAAACTGACTGGGTTTCTGGAAAACCCAGAAATCCCAGAGAGTCTCTGACAACATATTTGCAAACTTGAATCTTGCAACTGTGATGCTTAATAACTTAGATGATGATATATATTTGTAGTATTACATAAATACTACCATATCAATGTCTTAGCAAGCCTAGAAACGTTATAACCAAGAAATTAAAACCAGTCAAACCAAGCCTCTCGATCTCTGACATGGTTTTCTGGGCAGCTCAAGAACAACCTCAAGAACACTTATAGCGATTTACGTAAGCTATAGAATACTTAGCGACGATTAATTATGAAAATTAATAATTTTAATTAAATAAATTGAAAAAAATGGTTTTTAATTAATAAAAATACTAAATAAATTTCGAAAAATTATTTTAAATTCTGAAAAATAGTTTTTAATTATTTTGAGTATATTTCATAAATATTTAATATTTTTGGAATATAAATGGTATTTAATTTATTTAATTATAATATTAAATAAATAATTTAAAATGATTTTAATTCATGAAAAATCATGAAAAAATTATATTATGATATTAGAAAATATTTGAAGTTATTTTTGATGACTTTTAATACTTTGTGATAAAATTCATTAATTAGTCAATATTAATGATAATTAGTTTATTTAATAACTCTATTAAATAAATTAAGGAAAAATGGAATTAATGCTTTATAAATTATATAAAAATGATTTAAGTGTTAGAAAATATTTTTAAGTTATAAAATATAACTTTTGATATTTTGTCATGAAAATATTAATATTTAATATTAATAGTAATTACTAGGATAATGAATTTAAGTGCTTAAAAATTATATAAATGTTATTTTAAAGTATTAAAATACTTTGATATATTATAAATATATTATAATATTATGTGATGATTTTCATTAATATTTGATAATAAATAAATATTAATGATAAAAGAATTATGTAGTATTTAATTCATTTAAATACGATATTAATGATCAAAAATTTATGATAAATAGTAATAATTATTTAAAAATTATTACGAGCTTACGAAAAATATTTCGACTGATAATAAATTATCTGAGATAATTGTTAAGTGTTAAGTCAGAGTTTAATTGAACTTAGACTCGATAAAAGTCAGACTAGACCGTCGGGACGTTAGAACTTTGTCGAACTCAAGTCAGACTGAAATAGTTTGACCTGATACTGAGTCTTATGTGTGTTATAGACTGATAGGGTTATGTGTTATGTGTTTAGGTTATTATGTGTATATATATATAATAGTATTGTGATGATATTATTCTAATATTGGAGATCTATATTACTAATATTAGGTCTTCGGATAAAGCATTAAAAATTGCGTTGCGGTAATCAACGGTTCAGGCAAGTTTGATTACACTTAACTCTATTAAGAGTTGTTTCATTCGGATAAGTTTATAGTTAATCATTGCTGGTTGCCATGAATTGTACTCTGTACTTATTGCATGTATAAGTCAGGTATGAAAGGCTGATCACCTTCATTACCAGTTGGTTCAGATATATTTGTTCATGTATAATACTTGTTCAGTCATAAATTTGTTCATGCTAGTTCACAATTATATTGTTGAATTATAGCCAGCTTATTATTCAAACTCTTTCAATCATGATAATCGTTATATTATTGAACTTAAACTAGCTGGGCAATCCTTATGCTAACCCTTGCTATATCATGATAAAACATTGCAGATTAAGACGAACGCGTCGGATACAAGGAAAGATTAAAGACAGTTCCAGCTTTAGTTTACGTTTGTAGTTAGAATTGTAATAGTAATGTATATAATGTTATTGTAAGTAAAGTAAGTTATGAAATGTGTATTAAGTTAAGGTTACTCGACCTTGGGGAAAAGTGTGTAAGTTTAATGTATAAACAATTTATGTTTATATCTTCCACAAATAGTAATAGTTGTATAGAATGATCGAACCGGATCCGCGGTGATTCGGGACCTCGGATTCGGGGCCCTCACAATTGGTATCAAAGCTGTAGGTTATGAACCTTAGGTAGGAATACCTGTGACTAATAACCGCAGTGATTAGGATAATTACTAACTCACATAGAGTTAGTTGGTCGGTAAGATTCAAAGAAGAATCTCGGCGAGTTATAAGATACAGAGTTCCCTAACTCTGATAATAAAGTTGAACAGTAGTGGTGAATAGATAGAGTCTAAAAGACTAAAAGTTCAGAGATAGTGGTGAATAGATAGAGTCTAAAAGACTAAAAGTTCATAGATCATAAAATAAAACTATCATAGTATAGAAATGAATCGTAACATATACGATGAGATCACCCTGTGATCGGATAAGGTTATAGTATGGAGGAGGATCAAGCGACTGATTGAAAAGTTTACAGCAAGATTGCTGGGTGTCAGTTGTACTATGAATTCGTACAGATTCAGGAAAGGATTATGAATACGAGTTAAATGAAACTCGTATTGAAGAGGGGGTTAGTGTTAGGTGGGGATTCAATTGAGGATTCATGTCGGCAGCTGAGTTGTATGATTCCTTGTGTGGGCGGAGAATTGTACTTGGTGTAAAAACTACTTAGTTCTGGCAATGATAATCATTGAAATGTTTGTGTCGTGCTATTTGATATATGCATGTGATTCATTTCTCATGTGTATAACAGATAGATAGGTCATAGGTAGAGGATATAAGGTTAAGTACGAGTTCTTAAAACTCATACTTATGTGACATACTTGATTCATAGTTATATGAAATGTTTATGAACCCCTAAGCGAATGGACGCCAAAAGTCTGTCTAGGAAAGTTCTTAAACTCATATGATTGTGGCAATTTATGGACTCATAAGTGTGGTTTGACGAACTGGGTATAGTTGTGTGTAAATGGAGTATTAAAGATTATAGGAACAGATAGTTTGTTAAGCAAATGATTGTTAGTGAAGAAATAAGTTTTCAAAACTCCTAGCTATGCTAGAATTTGAAATTTTGACATCAAGCTAAATACGCACTATGTGTTTTTTAAAAAAATAAATAAATAATATGTAGACTCGTAATCATTTTTGAAACGGTATAAAGTATAGTCTATGCTACTTATTTCAGCTAGACGCAAACGATTTGAAATATCAAAATACATTTTATTTATCACTCATGTACCATGTAACCTGGTGCAGGGATGATAAAAAGTTGATGGAGTTGTAAATACAGGAATACTTAGTGTGAATTTGATCTAAAATCGTTATTCCACTATCGTATGATGTGTTATGACAAAGTCATATAATGACGGCATTCTCAAATGGACTGTTAATAAAGTACGACATCATGACGTCATTCTCGAAAATATTTTTAAACAATTTTAATTTGCCAACGGGGTTTGGCTACATTTAAATAATTCGATTGAATTGAATTATTGATATGAGTTTATGCTATTCGATTTAGCTAGACTAAAGTTTATGAAAACTCTAAGTGTTCATTGAAAGAAATTTCCCGAACCAAATTGTTTTGGTGCGGAATCCAATAGGACTGAGGTAGAATTTTGTGCCTTTGGCAGTGAAGAAAAATAGATAAAAGCAGTACTTGGCCAGTACAGGGCATATCGGGCTAATCACCCTTTGTGTCAGTAAGTTATGCCGGTTTGTGGATGAATTTCCGTATGACCTTTGCGAAAATGACAGACAAATAGTCTATATGACTGCTCAACAAAATTTGAAAATATTTACTCTTGTGAGTGATGTATTGGGTAGCAAACGAATATGTGTGAATGGTGTAAGCAGTATGGTATAAGGTGTAACGTAAATTTCGGGGACAAAATTTTAAGAAGAAGGGGTGAATGTGACAACCCGAGAATTTAGATAATTTTTAAAATTTTAATTAATTAATTTAAGGTTCGATATTAGAACCTTGACAGAAAATAAATGTATGCGTTTGATATTTTTAAGATGGAATTTTGAGGATTTCAAAATTCTGTGAAGGATTGAAGTGAATTATTCAGGATTAAGGGAATAAGCGTTTATGTTCTATGATATGTGTACAGTATGTGGTTAAGGGTCAAGGGTTGACTAGATAAACGATATCTGTAACAAACCATAATTTTATATTAAGAACGTCAACGTTCGGTTAGAAAACCCGAACGATTAACAAGAAACCCTAAAACCAGTTCTGAAACCCTAATTTCAGTTCCAAAAATTTGAAACCCTAATTCGGTGAATGAAACCCTAGTTTGGGAATATGAATGCTATGTATAAGGTTTAACGTTATAATCTAATTAGGGAAAACCCTAAAGATTTACTGAAAACCCTAATTTATTTGGAAAACCCAAACTTCGGGATAAGAAACCCTAATTTTATAATTAGGGAAAACCTAAGTATTAATTTAATATTTGTAAAGATAATTAGGAAACCCTAATCCTAATTTTCAAGTTAAGTAATTAGGAAACCCTAATCTAATTAGGAAATCTAATTTCTAAATTAGAAATATTATTTTTCTATTTAAAACCTAATTCAAGTTATAAACCCTAAGGACCATTTTGACCCTAATTGATTAATTAGCAATTTTAATTAAGAAATATTAATCCTAATTAGCAAGATTTAAGTTATGATTAAGAAATTTTAATATAATTAGAAAATTCTAATTATAATTTAGAAATATAAATTTTCTATTTTTGGAAACTTAAATTTTGAAAACCTAATTTTTGAAATCATAGAAAATCAAACCCTAAACCCTAAGGTTTTCCAAACCCTAAACCTTAAGGGTTTGGACCATTTACATAAATGCCATTAAAAATAAATGAAAATGACTAAAATGCCATTTGTTGCATTATTGAAGGTTGCTTGTATATCTTGCAATATTTGGAGTTGGTGAAAAATTATTGACCAGCCATGTGACTGATATCAGCCATACTTGCCAGCCCATTACATTGCATCATACATAATATAAAGATTAGGGAGAGAGAAAACCTACTTTCATTTTCATTTTCTCCCAAGCCTTTCTCTCTCTAGAAATTCAGATCTTAGAGTGAGAGAGTGTGAGAATATGAACCATGATCAGTTAATAGCAAGTCAAGAACAAGATCAAAGATTAGAAATCAAAAAAAATCAAGTTGGAAAGAGGTATAAACCCTAATTTCGAAAATCTGTGATTTGATGTTAAATGTTGTTAGTGATTGGTTAGAGTTGTGTAATAAGGTGTCAATTAAAGATCTGGGTTGATAGATCAAGGATCTAAAACATCTAGATGCTCGAAATTTAAGTTTTGAAAAAATCTGGAAAAATTTTTTAAGGTCGTCTGACAAACAAATGTCAGATGTCATAGATCGTTCTATGTTAATGTGTTTAGTGTTTTAAATGTTTATACTTGTAGTATGTTAGTTGGTCTTTGTTCTTAAACTCGAATCGGGGTCAGTGTATGCTTGGATCGAGAGTTATTGTTGGTCGAAACCCATTGACCGTTCACGAAGTCTGGTTTCTGGGTAACCCAGAAACCAAGATCTTGTCTGACAGGTTTTTGCAGGCTCTAGATCTTACAGTCGTTTGATGTTTTGGCCTTGTTGTTACTTTAAGGTTGTTGTCTGACATGCATACTATATGGTAAAGTCTTTAGATCACCCAGATACTTAATAGAGTTGAAGATAATCTTGGTCAAACTTAGTTGACCGATCTGCCTGAAGGACGATATGGAAAACCCAGATCTTTCAAGAACTTATTTTCTGACACCACTTTGACCGACTTTGGTCGCTCTCCAGTTGCATTTTTAGACTGAAATAATTATATGTATGTGTTCTGTAATATCTGAGATTTTTTTTTAATGTAATTTAAGAATTATTAAAAATCGAATTTATATGAAACTTTTGGGTGATTTCATTTATTAGATGTATATGTGTTGTACATATATGTGTTATTTCAAGATATGTGATCACTACAAGAAAAAGGCCTATCAGCAACCAAGGATATCAGCGACCGCATATTCGGTCGCAGATAATACTTATAGCGACCAACATCGGCGAATAGTAATTGAACTCAGTCGCAATTTACTATCGATGTGCAAGTCGGACAACTTTTCGATCGTGACATTAGTTTCCCTCCCAAAAATTGGTGCAAAAAGGTGGCGCGTTTATTTGTTGCGACCAATATATCGGCCGAATCGCATTACGATTAAGCTAAAGGGGCCACGTCGTAAAAAATCGTGACCGTAAACGATTCATTTGGACGCAATCATTGATCAACTAAAACTTATTCAGACTCGGGTTCGCGATATCAGTGGAAGAAAAAAAAAGAGGGAGATACACGAGGGAGAAGAGGGAGTAGGGGGAAGAGAGGACCTGCACTGCCGCACCACCACTGCACTACCCGCTTCACCACCGTCGCACCACCACTTCACCACACTGGTAAACTAATTTTGGGTTTAATTTGTTTGTTTAATATGCTAGAATTTGTGTTTAATTTAGGGTTTTAATTTATTTTGTTATAAAAATGATGAATCCTCGAATGAATTAGTGTTCAATTTGAGTTTTGAAATTTAATCTAGGGTTTAATTTGTTATATCTTAATCGAAATTTGAATTGACTTGGGTTTGATATATTGGAAATTTGGATTTGATATGTATTGTATTGTATCTCGCAATTAGTGTTTGATTTGTGTAAATACATATTCTACAATTAAGTTTTAATTTGTATAAATTTGAGTTTGATATGTAATGTATGAACAGAAAAGAATGTATCAATTTTTGGTTTGTTTATGCATGTTTAGGTATAGTGTGTATATTTGATATATATATGGAATAGTAACATTTATCTCTGACGACTATTTCGTAGAAATTAAGTTTCATGCCCTGACACGTATATCCCTAAACTTTTAGTTTCCTTATTCTGTTTTGCAATAGCAAATTTTGTAGGATTATTTTTTGATTTTATTTCAGTGTACTGATTCCTGGTGGTTCCCCCGCTAATCTTCCTATAAATTCCATTCCTAAAACCCCGTAGACTGCTTTGGTTTATATAGTCTTGATACTGTTTTACCCATTAATAGACACAAACCTAGATTGGATCTAGAGCTGTAATTTGGTTTATTAGTGTGTTTTCTAGAGCTGTAATTTGGTTTATCTAGTCTTGATACTGATTTATCGTTATTGTTTTGGTCTTATTATATTGGGAATTTGTATATTTCTCTTGGTTTGTGTCTTGGGTGCCTAGAAATGACTTTATATACATGTTGTCGTGCATGTGGCTAGTCCATATTATAGGGGAGACTCTGGCAAATTTTTTTTATTAGTCGGGTAGTTGCGAACATTTATACTATTAACTTGAGCCTATTGTTGATCCACTAGAGCCTATTAAGGGCTATTGGAGTTGATGGGTTTGGGCTTGGGGCAACGAGGCCACACGAGGCCACTGAAGCCTTAAAGCTTAAGCTTGGTTGTTAGCATGGTAAGCTATTGAAATTTATTAAGCCAAAATTGGCGATCTTAGAACCTATTCTTGCAATGCAGAGAAGGTAACTAGACACACATGGTCAATAAAGAGATCATTTATCTTTTTAACAAGGGTATTTAACACTTATGTATATAAGAATAAAACTACAAAATGTTATAGAAGCTATAAATTGCTCAACCAAGTTATGCATGCTTACAAGTATGCTCAAGTCATATGGTTACAAGTATGCTCAAGTCATATGTTAATTAACATTTATAATGTTATGCATAGTAGAGTACTGTGGAATCATGGACCTCTATTCGGGCCAGTAGTTGGATGGCACGACGAAAGTCAAGTGCCCAGATAAATCTTCTGATTGAATTTAGAATTTGGTTACCAAGTGTTTTTAGAGTATCGTATAGTCACCCGTAATGTATGAATGGTAAGTCGCAGAATCGATGTCCATGTTTAAAGTGTAAGAATGTCAATTATATGGACAGAGACATGGTAAACTATCATTTACTTATTTACGGGTTCATGAGAAATTACGAAGAATCTTTGGTGGGCACATGGGCGAGAGAAGAGATGGTGGCATCACACAAGAACACAATTCGAGGCGTTAGTACTCATCGTATTATGAATGAAATGGTCCATGATATTGCGAGGCTAGATTTTGATTGGGAGCAAGCGCGTAGAGCAACCTATGAATTACGATGCCAAAGACTTCTTTAAGTTGTTAGACGAGGGTAGCAAGCCATTGTGGCATGGTTGCACCAAACACACTACATTATCTGCGATGGCGACATTACTTAACATCAAGGCCGATCACAACATGAGCCATGAGTGTTTTGAGTCGCTCTTGAAGGCAATTAAGAGTATGTTGCTGACGGTGAGAAATTACACGAACTATTACTTTTGTAAGAAAATGGTGAAGAAGTTGGGTCTTGGATACCAAAAGATCGATGCATGTCCCAACGACTGCATGTTGTTTTATAAGGAAAATGAACAGATGACAAGGTGCACGTTTTGCAGTCATGATCGGTTTAGGCCTAATAAAGAGGGTGTGACTACAAAAAAATCAAGTATACCATTTAAGATTCTAAGGTATTTTCCAATAACACATCGGCTAAAAAGATTGTACATGTCTTCAAGATCAGCTGAACATATGAGTTGGCATGCGAAATCTCTAGCTAAAGATGGAGAACTAAATCATCCCGCAGATGGGCAGGCTTGGAAAGATTTCAACTTAGCACATCCGGATTTGCATTGGAACCTAGAAATGTGAGGCTTGGATTGTCCACCGATGGTTTCAATCCGTTTGGCCACTCAGCTGTTCCATACTCATGTTGGCCTGTGATTGTTACTCTGTACAACTTGCCTCCTTGGATGTGTATAAAACAGCCATACTTATTTCTTTCACTCGTGATTCCTGGTCCTAAGAGTCTTGGAAAGAACTTAGATGTTTACTTGAGACCTCTTATAGACGAGTTAAAGGTATTGTGGGAGGATGGAGTACGACTTGGGATGTTGCAACGAAAACAAATTTCAACCTTAGGGCGCTGGTTATGTGGACTATAAGTGACTTCCCAGCTTATGGTATGTTAGCTGGATGGAGTACACACGGGAAGTTGGCTTGTCCGTATTGTATGGAGCATACAAAGTCGTTTAATCTATCAAAAGGTCAAAAGCCTTGTTGGTTTGACTGTCATCGTCGATTCTTACTGGTAGATCACCCGTTTCGAAGAAATAGAGAACACTTCAGGAAAGGGAAAGTAGATAATGATATGCTTGCACCGCGATTGTCGGGAACGGAGATGCGAGATCGTGTGATGAGATTGCCGGTTATCGCATTTGGTAAGGTTGATGCGACAAACATAATCAATGGGTTTGGTGAATCTCATAACTGGGTTCGGAGAAGCATCTTTTGGGAATTGCCTTATTGGTCTACAAATTTGATTCGTCATAATCTAGATGTGATGCATATTGAGAAGAATGTGTTTGACAATGTGTTTAACACTGTGATGAATGTTACGGGGAAGACAAAAGATAACGATAAGGCACGTTTGGACATGAAAGATATTTGTAAGCGTCCTGGATTAGAACTTTATGAATCTCCTAATGGTAAGATTGTCAAACCGCATGCAAGGTACACGTTGTCCAAAAAGCAAGTTGAAGATGTGTGCCCATGGGTTAAGTCTCTGAAACTACCAGATGGATATGCGTCAAACATTACAAGGTGTGTTACGGGTGGGAAATTGCAAGGGATGAAGAGTCATGACTGTCATGTGTTCATGGAGAGACTCATGCCTATAGCATTTCGGGATCTGCTTGATAAACCAATATGGGATGCTTTGATGGATCTTAGTCATTTCTTCAAAGACTTGTGTTCAAAATCATTGAATGAGAAGGACATGTTTGTACTTGAGAAGAACATCATAGAGATCACGTGTAAACTGGAAAAAATATTCCCACCTGGTTTTTTTGACTCCATGGAGCATTTGCAAATCCATCTTCCCTATGAAGCTCGTGTTGGGGGTCCAGTTTAATATAGATGGATGTACCCTTTCGAGAGGGTGATGGGAAACCTTAAGAGGAAGGTGAAGAATAGAGCTTATGTCGAGGGATCGTTATGCGAGGCATACAGTTTTGATGAGATATCTACGTTTGTCTCAGACTATTTTCCGGACGAAGTCTTGACAAAGGCCAATCGAGTATCGAGACGTGATGATAGGGGAAATGTTGAACTAAATGGTCGGCTCTCTGTATTTGGTCTATCGGGTCGCGCTTATGGAAAAGGGAAGCGCATATTCCTCTCTGAGCAAGAATTACATGCCGCACATACTTACATTCTTCTCAATTGTGAGGAGATTGACGAATTTGTGAGGTACACATGTAAACTTGATATTTTATCTTTTAAGTTGAAAATTTATTCCAATATGTTAATTATTATAACATGGTATAGATTATACGATGACGAGAGTTAAAGTGAAGCATCTTGACATAACTGATAAAGATATTCAAATCAATCGGGATAAAACTTTTGCACTTTGGCTAAAGGACAAAGTAAGTTCAATTTTTAAGCACGTAGTGTATATATATATATATATATATATATATAATATAAGATGGAGTTTAACTATGACTTCATTTAATAAGATGGAGTTTTGTGTAGGCTTTGATCGAGGATCAACAATTCGGCTAATGTACAAGTCCTAGCTATGGGACCGATAAGGATCTAGTCACCGTATGCAATGGTTACAAAATAAATGGTTGTGAATTTCACACAAAGGCATATGGGCTCGGTAAAAAGAACAACGAACTCGGAGTGTGTGTCCAAGGAGATTGTTACAATGAGCTTGGTCGTGCCTTTTATGGGGAGTTGGAGGAAATCGTGAGAGTTTTCGTACAAAGGGCACGTCTGAAGTCATATTCACTTGTTCAAGTGCCGTTGGTTTGATTCAGAAAAAGGGATACGTGTTGACAGACATGGAATCATCGATATTGACCTCCATAGGTCTGCGTACTCCAACAAACCATTTGTTTTACCAACTCAAACAGTACAAGTATACTACACTCCTAGTCCTGTTAGGAAAAGGGATAGACCGCCTACAGATTGGCAAGTTGTAATTTATACTCCCGCGCGTAGTCGTGTAGAATTAGTTGATGGGGAGATTTACCAAGAGCAGATGCTTCATAGTCAGACTATAATAAATATGGAGGACGACAATGAAGTAATCCAGTTAGATGGTGGAGATGAACCACATGAATTAGATCCTGAGTCAATACTTGTGTCAGATGACATTGATACTGAGGAGGAAGAGTTATTGATCGAATCGACCACGAATCAAGCGGATGATGGTTATGAATCTGCAACACGTATACTGAAGATGATTACGAATCGACATTGACACTTGAACTCATGAAATGTATGTTTAGCAATACATGTTTTTATATCATTTATCATGTTTATGTACTAAACTATTTAAATGCAACTTTTGTTTATTGTCATTTTATATTCATATATATACATGTTTATATCAACATCATGTTTATGTACTAAACTATTTAAATGCAACTTTTGTTTATTGTCATTTTATATTCATATATATACATGTTTATATCAACATGTCATGTTTATGTACTAAACTATTTAAATGCAACTTTTGTTTATTGTCATTTTATATTCATATATATACATGTTTATATCGATTCATGTTTATTGTCATATATACATGTAATCAAATATGACTCCTAATAACATCTTGAAATTTTTAATATCTGAGATGGCTTCGAGCGGTAGCAGAAAAAAGCGCCATTGGGTAGGGGGCCTAATAATGTGCCCAAGGCCCCTACTAATCCCGATGATCGGATTCTTATTCAGATTCGCCCTCCTCCGAATAAATACGACGTCGTCCGTATATATCATTTATATAAAAGCATTTAAGATTCCATTTATTGTATATTGGTAATGTTTTGATTGATATTATATTGGTAATGTTTTGTTTTGGTCTTATTGTATTGAAAATTTGTATATTTCTCTTGGTTTGTGTCTTGGGTGCCTAGAAATGTCCATATATGCATGCAAAAATAAATGCATGTGGCTAGTCTATATTATAAGGGAGACTATGGCGAATTTTTTTAAGTATTATAAGTATAAGTTTGAAAAATGTTCACAAATATTATAACTTAGATGTAAATTTCTTTAATATATGCTAATTGATGTTGTATATTATAGTGATTTTTAGGATAATAAGATTGTCAAGTGCATATCACAACCTGTGTTTCTGAGTAATTGGCCTACACACAGATTACGTAGGCGAGCACACCTATCGCCCACAAGGATGCTGTTTGGGCAGAATTTCAGGTATGTTTTTCTTAATTATGACAAATAATATTTATATAATATTAATATAATATTAATATAATATTAATATAATATTCAAAGGATAATTATTTAGTAATGTTATTATTATTATTTTTTTATTTGCGAAAAGCAGTATAGATGGGAGGACGCATGCTTCAAAGCTTGATGATTGAGACATTATTACGCAAAAGTCGCGGTCACACTCAAGGACAACTTGAATAAAGAACGACAAAAAGCCATTCACAATGCCGAGATCGACCATCCGAGGCCGTGGAGAGGATTATATGCACGAGCATAGCCACAGTGTGGTGCACCCCATCCATATGGTGAGATGTATGCCCAATGGAGAGCCGAGAGGCTGGGTGAAAAGACGAAAAGACCGCCACACCATGACCAAGGAGCCTCGGGTGTATCCGATGGCGAAAAAAAGGCTAAAAAGGAATATACAAGGGCGGCGATATTTCCACAGATTGCTGATATATCCTTTGCCCAAGCATGCGATTTACAAGTTTTAATATGTTTACAATCATGAATTATAGAAAATATCCCATTTTACTTAGTAATATTGTCTTTGTTTTTTGTATAGGAGTCTCGGTCTCAAGGTCACCTTATCCATTGGGTCGGATGTGTGCGTGTACACCGTGATGGTTCCACTGAGAGGCTATCCAGATAAGCGGTAATAAGTTTTAACAACTTTGATCTTGTTTATTAATACTTACAAAATATTATTTTTAACTATTTAAGTGTTAACATGATGACGGGATACTTATAAACGTTTATTGAATGGCGTTATCTTGAAGGCACTCCACGTCCGCCTATTGATCAAGAGTTGTGGGAGAGGCGTCTGTTGTGAAGAAGAACTACATTCAAGGTCAAGGACAACGACGACGCCCATCCCTTCAGCTGGCTCAGGCGACTCTGCTACCCGATCTTCACACCATCGTAGAGTCATCAAGTTGTTCATACTCACCGACCGTGTGAGAGCTATATACTCAAGATCAAAATCTTCAAGAAGATCTTGGGCACACACAGGGCTCTTGATCTGAGGAGTTAAATTTGAAAAGATGGCGGCGGCGACAGCAGAGACGACATGGGGATGGCGACGAGGTATAAAATCAATTTGTTGTATGTATTGTATTAATATATACCAAAGATCAACATATTTATTATATTTGTAACTTGTTTTATTATTTTGTTAATTACTGTGGTGATCAAGGAGGGATGGCGCTTGACATGGCCTTGTACTTGTATATTCATTATTTGGATGTTTGTATATATGTTACTTAAACAAGTTTTGAAATGTTATTATATTTATTCAAATCATATTGGTTTTAAAGGTTTATATACTAGTTTGGTGTATGTGTTGGTGGACGATGGATGTTTATATTATTTTGTATGTTGTTTATCTTAGTGTGTATGTGTGTTGGGATATAGCGGTGAAAACAGTACGAGTTTTTGGGAATTTCGCAAAACAAAGAAAAAATCTGGTCAGTAATTTTTTTCATATCAATGACGCATGCGCGTATTTAACGTTATTAGCGACGCGATAAGATCAACGCATCATGGCGATCACGATAATGGTCACGACACGTCGGACCACGTCGACTTTGGCCTGGACCATGCTAACTCACCTCAATGACCGGATTTGTCATTTCGATCGCTCATAAGCGATCGCAGATATCTCGATTCGCTAATAGTGGTCACGATGTGCATCCCAACGACCAGATTTTATCGACGACTATCGCCGATCGCACTTTTGTCGCATGAGATATTATCTCGCTGACAGACGTCACCGATAGATAGGTCATTGATAAGCCTTTTTGTTGTAGTGGATGAGATGTATTTAAATGGTTTATTTAGTTTTATTTAACTATTTAAATTGATTAAGTGGGTAATTATTCTATTTATTACGTGGGATGACATTTTATGAGCTGGAGTTCAAAGCGGAATTTAGAGGCGCGGACTGCGTATTTGAGTCCGGAACGTCGAAATTAGTCAAGATAGAATGTAATCACGAAAAAGTGTCACGTTGACTTTTTGTTCAAAGTCATCCAGTTGACTTTTTCAAGGAAAAAGTCAACAACAAATTTCGGAGATGATTTTGACTAAACGGATAGTCCCATAATGTCCAGAAAGTCGACTGTAGTAGGAACCGATATAAGTATCGAACACGTTTGGTTTCGAAGGGTAAAATAGTCAAATAGCTTATTAATTGATTAATTGATTAAAATAATATATATTTTGTATTAGAAATTAAATTTGAACCGATGGACCCATGAGACTATTAACTCGGGACAAGGGAGGGAGTATACATATATTACATAATAGCTAGGGTGGAAGTAATTTATTTTATTCCTTAAAACCAAAATTCTTTTTAACTCCCACATTCATCATTTCTCTAACTCCCACATTCTTCCTATTAATTAACTATATTATTGTATTATTATTAAGTCTTTGTGAGTAACTAATCATTAGTGTTGGGGTTATGGGAGTTGGGGGTTATGAGAATCAAAAGACTCTAACAAAGCTATATATATATATATATATAGTGTGGTAGTATCCTAGAGATCTCTTAGCAACTAACAAGTAAGGAAGAGGGATAATCAAATTAACGCAAGGGAAATTCATCCAAAAAGGTAAGCTATGAAACTGTTTTTTTCATGTTCTTAAAGAAAATAGTGAAAAAGCATGTATAGCCATGGTAAATGGTTTATGTTGATTTCGTAAGGCTATGATAATATTGTTGGTTTCTGTTATGAGGAGGATAAGGAATGAAAAGTATGGTTTAAACATGTTGCAATTACATAGAGAATCAAATATTTCATGAATGTATGCGATATGTTGATAAAATGCCTCTTTGTAGTCAATTTGTTCATAGCATGGTAATTTAGTGAGTTGGTTTGTTGTAGCATGTTCATATATGTTGGTAGAAGTGATCTGGACAGTAGGAGTCAAGCCCATGCATGCTAGAATCAACATCACAAAATTTTTCAAAGTTGTTTGAATGTGAAATCTGTGATTTTTGGGGTTTTTCGGAGCCTCAGAATCATGGTGTAGATAACTCGATTAGCGTATGTTATAATTTTATAAAATAGTATGTAGCATGAGGTACAACCTGTCCAAATTTCATAAGAAAGGGAGTTAAATTAAGCAAGTAGTGAAAATCGTAGAGTAAACTCTGAAAATCGTAGAGTCAGTGAAAATCGTAGAGTAAAAATCGTAGAGTCTCTAAAAATCGTAGAGTCAGTGAAAATCGTAGAGTAAAAATTGTAGAGTCAATAAAAATCGTGAGAGTCGGAAAATCGTGAAAATCGTAGAGTAAACTCACGAAAAAACTCGTCGAGTCGATGAAAATCGTAGAGTAAACTCTCATAAACTCTAAAAATTATAGAGTAAAGTTTATATTATAACTACTATGCATTGCTAATAGTTGATGTGCATGATTATACAATTGTGTAGGGCATGTGAAGTGTGTAGATATAGTCATGGTCGTTAATCTGTTATTGGTAAACAACGAGCAAGAAAGTTTCTTACCCTATTTTTCATTATGAATTTATTCAACTCTTATTCAGTTGATTGCAGCGAGGGTAAGTTTGGGCTTGTGATTAATTAATCATTCATGCAAACTCCTTTATTGTAAAGTTCTATAACTTTAATTGTGATGCGAAACGTTATTGATGATTATTCAGTTCCTATTGCAACTACTATACTTTAAAGTTCGTATTCCCTTAATGAACTATATTTAAGCATGCTTTCTAGCTTTCGTCCCAGCTAGATGTTATTGATGCAAACATAGTATATTGTTTAAACAATTCAAATCCTTTGATGTTATTTGATGTTTACCAATCCAAATTACTTTGGTGAGGTCCTGTATGAATACTAAGATGAACAACCCGGATAACGGGGTAACTGATGACGGGCATATAGTCCCATTTATGCTTATGCGCTTAAACTTTATACTTGTGCACAATGTAGGGTACGATAGGCTGATCACCTGGAGTACTTGCAGAGACCGTTTACAATCTATTTGATTGTTAAACCGTCTGATGGTTTTTGATAAAACAAAGTAATGTTCAGGGTATCTAACACCCCTTAGTATGCTATTGAGAATTCCAGAACTCTTATCTTGATATTCCAGTTTATCTCTTGATATTTATTTCAACCGTTGAGAAATATTCATACTAATGCTTTTACTTCTGATGTATGTTCTCAAACTACTTTATATACTTGTTGGGCAATTTGTGCTCATTCTTGCTTAAACCTTTCGCCAAAATTTTGATAACAACAGGGCTCCTGGGCAAGGAAAAAGGAAAGTCTAAGATGAAATGATGAGAGTTATTTATGTAATAATTATATTTCCGCATATGATGTGATGTAGCGATAAACACTAAGTTTAAGTTTTAGTTTATTAAAGGTTGTAAAGACTTGGGACTTTATTTTGAATAAGTATGTAATAGTTAATATTATTATTATTAGAGTTACTTAGATAGATGATGATATATGTTGTATCGTGAGCACCATGTCCTGTAATCGATGTTACACGGATTTGGGGGCGTCACAGGTTGGTATCAAAGAAATAGGTTATAAACCTTAGGTGGGGAACCTTAGACTATAACCTTAGGGAAGTTAGTGGAGAAAATGAAGAGATGAACTCATGTAGAGTTCTAGGGGTTGTGTCAAATCTATTTTTCCTAAAAACAAAAACAACTATTTTAAAATACTAACCAAGTGGTTTTTTTTCTTGTTTGAAGGATGTCAGGAGAAGAGGAAGTTAGAGATATCCACGTTGTGAGTGAAAGCATTGGTGGCAATTGTGCACGAGCTTATAGTGAGGCGATGGTGACTCGCACCGAAGGAGTATCCTGAAGAGGAAGAGGAGCCCGAGGAGGACTCGGAAGAAGCACCTGAGGATACTTTATTGGATGAATTGATGGATAGGATTACGGAGTTGGACGACAAGGTCCATGAGTTGAAGGAGTTGTATCAGGGGAAGTGGCAAACTGCAGCATTGCTTGAGGCATTGGTGCACCACCTGATAATTAGGAACGAGGATCTGGCTGACAAGTTGCGGGCATCGTAGACGCACTGTAAGCGGATAAGCGGGAGGATGAGAAAGAAGCTATTAGGACCCACTTGGGGCATACCATTAATGGGTTAGAGTCGAGGATTCAGAGTCTTCAAACTGACAAGCAAATTATTACCACATTCTGGGGGAGAGAGAGGAGAGACCGTGTTCGGGATGAGAAGCTAACTTGCGAGTTAGAAGGAGAGGTGAGAGATAAGAAGGTTAAGATAGACAAGATGAAGTACGCATTTAAGTCAGCACATGGAAGGTTTCAACATAGGGTGAATCACATTCCAAGTGAGGAGCACCGATCTAGACGTGTTATAAGCCGAGGGCTAGTACTGGAGATAGCGGATGAGGCAGATGAGGAGCATGAGGACGCCATTAGGCGGGGCTTTTAGTTTATTATGATGAACTTTTGCTACTGGCGTATGGAACGCTTATCTTTGAATAATAAGCTTGGTTTCAGTTTTTACCAAGTATGTTGGTTTAAAGTGATGTAAATGGCTTAATGTTATAAGACGATGAAATACCTTGGGTGTTATGTTTATAAATAGATATGTTTTTATTTAAGTATGTGATGTGATGATTAAGTCTCTTCTTATGATTGATATATTATGTAGAATAAGTGATAAGATAATAACATTAAGTTCATTTTAAACAGATAGATGGCTAGAGGAAGACGTCGTCAAACTCCCGAGTGGTCAGGCGGTAATGCTGGGGATCCACCGAATCCTATGCAGCAGTTTGTAGACATGTTAGTGGGGGCACTTCAGAATCGAACCCCGAATGCCAATAACCCTCTAGTGGCCCAGGTGGCACACTTCAAGGACTTCAAGAGCGTGGGACCCCCTGAGTTCAAAAGAACCACTGAACCCATCAAAGCTCAAACTTGGGTCAAGGAAATCGAAAAGGCATTTGCTATCGCCCGAGTAGGTGATGATCAGAAAACAATCTTCGCCACTTACATGCTGAAGGGTGAAGCTAACTTCTGGTGGGAGGCAAACCAGACCAGGGCTGGAGAAGGCGTGATACCTTGGGAAGGGTTTAAGAAAATCTTTTTTGAGAACTATTTTTTGTTAGTATGCAGAGAGTCGCATGGAGATGCGATTCTGAGTCAAGCAAGAAGAAGACATGGCATTACCTCAATATGCCACAAAATTCAACGAATTGGGCGAGGTTTGCGCCTCACCAGTCGACATACGAGGAGAGAAAAAACGAGGAGGTTTGAGCGGTCTCAAACCATGGCTATATAGCGACTCTCTGTTACAAAAAAGAAAAGCTTCACGACTCTCTTGGAAAAGCTATAATCACGAGGCGGAAGTGAGGCCTGATGAAATTTAATAAGGAAAAAAAGAAGAAGAATGAAGGAGGGAATCGCGGAGAAGGTAGCAGCAGCAGTGGTGCAAACAAGAGGAAGTGGAACAATAACAACAGTAGCAACAACAATTTCAAATTGGGAAACTCTGGGGGAAAACTAGGGGAAGCAAAGAAAAGAACTGAGGCATGCAAGGAGTGTGGGAGAAATCACTCGGGAGCATGTCTAAAAGGAAAGAATGTCTGTTTCAACTGCGGGCAGGAGGGGCACATCTCTCCCAATTGCTCTGCACCAAAGAGAAATGGATGCTTCAACTGTGGAGCATTAGATCATCAGGAAAGGAATTGCCCAAAGAAGAACACAGCAGGAGGAAATGGAGGAAGGGGACCAAGCGGTGGGAATCTCACGATTAATGGACCACCAACTCAGAATCGACCAACAGCAAGGACTTTCAACATGACGGTTCAGGATGCGGTCGCATCCAGGGACATGGTTTCAGGTATCATTCCGATCAACGATATATCTGCTTACATATTATTTGATTCGGGTGCTACTTCTTCCTTCGTATCGCATGAATTCTCCCAACGATTAAATTTACCCCAGGAAGAATTAAAATATCCTATGAACATAGAAGTTGCTAACAAGGAAATGATTCCCGTTAGCCATGTCTATAGAAATTTTGTTGTAAACATCAGGGGATATAAGTTACCCGTGGATTTAATTCCAATTCAATTAGGAGAATTTGATGTAATTCTAGGAATGGATTGGTTATTTAACCATGGAGCGATGATAGATTGCCAAAAGAAGTGTATAAACCTCAGGACTCCAGATCAGTCTAAGGTTGCATTCTATGGAAATAGGTCACCGAGACACTCAAGTTGTTTGACGATGATGCAAGCAAGGAAGTTACTAAGAAAGGGATGTGTAGGATATTTGGCCCATATCGTCGATACGCGAAAAGCAGGGATAGAGATGGGACAGATACCAATAGTGAACGAATTTCCGGATGTATTTCCGAAGGAATTGCCAGGACTTCCGCCGGATCGGGAGGTCGAATTCGTTATAGATTTAGTACCGGGGACGGCACCGATTTCGGAAGCCCCTTACAGAATGGCACCGACAGAAATGAAGGAGCTGATGGTACAGTTGCAAGAGTTATTGGATAGGAATTATATTCAACCGAGTGTGTCTCCTTGGGGAGCACCAGTTTTATTTGTGAAAAAGAAGGATGGATCGATGAGACTATGTATCGACTATCGAGAGTTGAACAAGGTGACGATTAAGAACAAGTATCTGTTACCTAGGATAGATGATCTGTTCGATAAATTGAAGGGAGCGAAATATTTCTCCAAGATCGACTTGAGGACGGGATATCACTAGTTAAAGGTAAGGAAGGAGGATGTACCTAAGACAGCGTTCAGGACACATTACGGTCACTACGAGTTCCTGGTGATGTCGTTCGGGTTAACAAATGCGCCAGCAGCATTTATGGACATAATGAATCGGGTATTCAAGCATTACTTAGATAAATTCGTAGTTGTGTTCATAAATGATATCTTGATCTATTCTAAGACTCAGGAAGATCATGATGAACATTTAAGGTTTGTGTTGGAGGCGTTGAGGAAGGATAAGTTATACGCAAAATTCTCGAAGTGTGAATTCTGGTTGGAGAAAGTTCAATTTCTGGGTCACGTGATCGACAAGGACGGAATTTTTGTGGATCCAGCAAAGGTGGAAGCGGTTCAGAATTGGGAACAACCAAAGTCACCGACTGAAGAAAGAAGTTTCTTAGGACTGACAGTCTATTACAGACGGTTTATCCAAGATTTTTCAAAGATAGCGGGAACGTTGACGAATTTAACGAAGAAGTCGGTAAAATTTGTCTGGACGGAGAAATGTGAAGAGAGTTTTAAGGAACTCAAGAAAAGACTGAGTGAAGCACCAGTGTTGTCTTTACCTGACGATACAGGTGACTTCGTGATTTTCAGTGATGCGTCACACAAAGGACTTGGCCGTGTGCTTATGCAACATCATAAAGTTATTGCGTATGCATCGCGTCAATTGAAGGATTACGAGAAGGGATATCCTACCCATGATCTGGAATTGACGGCGATAATATTTGCCTTAAAGATATGGAGGCACTATTTATATGGTGTAAGGTGTGAAATATACACGGACCATAAAAAGTCCAAGTATATTTTCACGCAAAAGGAGTTGAATATGAGACAAAGAAGATGGTTGGAACTTATAAAGGATTACGATTGCGACATCTTGTATCATCCGGAAAAGCGAACGTGGTAGCGGATCACGCTAAGCAAAAAGGCGATGGTAGGTTAGCAATGCTAACATATTCAAGAGGAGTTAATTAAGGAGATGGCTAGATTGGAACTCGAGATGAAAAGTCCAAGAGAGCCGAGGGGAAATTGTTGATGAATGGAGGCTCATCCACTCTATTGGACAAAATCAAGGAAGTACAAGGCGTGATGAGGAATGTGTAAAAGGTGAGGACAAGAATTTCAGATGGAGAAGAGCTTAAACTCAAGATGGGGGTGATGGACTATTAAGATTTGAGAAGAGAATTTGGGTGCCAGTGATTATCAATTAAAGGAAGAAATTTTGCGAAGCTCATAGCTCAAGTTACTCAATTCACCCGGAAGCACAAAGATGTATCAGGATCTCCGAACATTATTGGTGGCCCAATATGAAAAGAGAAGTCGCAGAGTCGACGTGCCAAGTGTTTAACATGCTAGCGAGTTAAGGCGGAACATCGAAACCGAAAGCGGGCTACTTCAACCTTTAGAAATTCCAGAATGGAAGTGGGGGCATATCACGATGGACTTCGCGGTAGGACTTCCAACTCGCAGAAGGTTACGATGCGATTTGGGTGATCGTTGATCGATTGACCAAGTCACACATTTCTTTCCAATCAAGATCGAGATATACCTTGGATCGACTTGGTAAAGCTTTACATTAAAGATATTGTTTCGGTGCGGGTACCTATATCAATTATATGTCGGATCGCGATCCGTGGTTCACAAAGAAATTTTGGAGAAGTTTTCAAGAACGCATGGGAACACAAACCGAGGTTGAGCACGGCGTATCATCCTCAAAAAGATGGGCGGAGCAAGAGAACTATTCAAGCGTTAGAGGACATCTTTGAGAGCATGCGTTATGGATTTCAAAGGGGAGTGGGATGATCACCTACCATTGGTAGAATTAACGTCTGATAATAATAAAGCTTATCATGCGAGCATCGGTATGCCACCTTATGAAGATTTATATGGAAGGAAATGCGAGCGCCATTGTCTTTGGGGATGAAGTGGGAGAACGACAATTGCTAGGGCCAGAATTGGTGCAACAAACTACAGATGTGATCAAAATAATACGAGCGAGACTCGTGACGGCTCAGGATCGACAGAAGAAATATGCGGATCAACATCTAAGAACAACGAGATTTCGACGCCGGCACTTATGTGTTTTTGAAAGTGTCACCTTGGAAAGGAAAATGAGATTTGGGAAGAAGTGAAAACTTAGTCCCATTCATAGGACCCTTCAAGTGTTGAGGCGAGTGGGTGAGGTAGCTAGCTTATGAAATAGCCTTACCTCCGGAGTTAGAACATATACACAACGTGTTCCATGTTTCAGTCCTACGACCCTATAAGCATGATTACAAGCATGTCATAGAGTATGAACCTATTCAGTTTGAAAAGGACTTAACCTATGAAGAGGTCCCATTGCAGATAATCGATAGAAAAGAACAAGTGTTAAGAAATAAGATAATACCTTCTGTTAAAGTATTATGGAGGAACCACAACGCCGATGAGGCTACGTGGGAACTCGAGGAGAAAATGATGAAAAATTACCCTAATCTTTTTGATTGATGTGTAATGATTCCGGGGATGGAATCCTTTTGAGGGATGGTGAATGTAATATCCGAGATTTTTTTTTTATGTAATTTAAGAATTATTAATAACCGAATTTATATGAAACTTTTAGGTGATTTCATTTATTAGATGTATATGTGTTGTACATATATGTGTTATTTCAAGATATGTGATGAGATGTATTTAAATGGTTGGTTTAGTTTTATTTAACTATTTAAATTGATTAAGTGGGGAATTATTCTATTTATTACGTGGGATGACACTAACTTATGAGCTGGAGTTCAGAGCGGAATTTAGAGGCGCGGACTGCATATTTGAGTCCGGAACGTCGAAATTAGTCAAGATAGATCAGAATCACGAAAAAGTGTCACGATTGACTTTTTGGTCAAAATCATCCAATTGACTTTTTGAGGAAAAGTCAACTACAAATTTTGGAGATGATTTTGACTAAACGGATAGTCCCATAATGTCCGGAACATCGACTTTAGTAGGAACCGATATAAGTATCGAACACGTTTGGTTTCGAAGGGTAAAATAGTCAAATAGCTTATTAATTGATTAATTTATTAAAATAATATATATTTTTGTAATAGAAATTAGCTGAACTGATGGACCCATGAGACTATTAACTCGGGACAAGGGAGGGAGTATACGTATATTACATAATAGCTAGGGTGGAAGTAATTTATTTTATTCCTTAAAACCAAAATTCTTTTTAACTCCCACATTCATTTTCTCTAACTCCCACATTCTTCCTATTAATTACCTATATTATTGTATTATTAAGTATTATAAGTAACTAATCATTAGTGTTGGGGGTTATGGGAGTTGGGGGTTATGTAAATCAAAAGACTCTAACAAAGCTATACATATATAGATAGTGTGGTAGTATTCTAGAGATCTCTTAGCAACTAACAAGCAAGGAAGAGGGATAATCAAATTAACGCAAGAGAAATTCATCCAAAAGGTAAGCTATGAAACTGTTTTTTCATGTTCTTGAAGAAAAATAGTGAAAAAGCATGTATAGCCATAGTAAATGGTTTATGTTGATATCGTAAGGCTATGATAATATTGTTGGTTTTACATTATGAGGAGGATAAGGAATGAAAAGTATGGTTTAAACATGTTGCAATTACATAGAGAATCAAATATTTCATGAATGTATGCGATATGTTGATTAAATGCCTCTTTGTAGTCAATTTGTTCATAACATGGTAATTTAGTGAGTTGGTTTGTTGTAGCATGTTCATATATGTTGGTAGAAGTGATCTGGACTGTAGGAGTCAAGCCCATGCATGCTAGAATCAATATCACAAAATTTTTCAAAGTTGGTTGAATGTGAAATCTATGATTTTTGGGGTTTTTCGGAGCCTCAGAATCATGGTGTAGATAACTCGATTAGCGTATGTTATAATTTTATTAAATAGTACGTAGCTTGAGGTACAACCTGTCCAAATTTCATAAGAAAGGGAGTTAAATTGAACAAGTAGTGAAAATCGTAGAGTAAACTCTAAAAATCGTAGAGTTAGTGAAAATCGTAGAGTAAAAATCGTAGAGTCAGTGAAAATCATACAGTAAAAATCATAGAGTCAGTGAAAATCGTAGAGGAAACTCAAAAATCGTAGAGTCAATGAAAATCGTAGAGTAAACTCTGAAAATCGTAGAGTCAGTGAAAATCGTAGAGTAAACTCTGAAAATCGTAGAATCAGTGAAAATCGTAGAGTAAACTCTGAAAATTATAGAGTAAAGTTTATATTATAACTACTATGCGTTGCTAATAGTTGATGTGCATGATTATACAATTGTGTAGGGCACGTGAAGTGTAGATAGCTGTAAGATGTTAATCTGTTATTGGTAAACAACGAGCAAGGCAAGTTTCTTACCCTATTTTTCATTATGAATTTATTCAATTCTTATTCAGTTGATTGCAACGAGGGTAAGTTTGGGCTTGTGATTAATTAATCATTCGTGCAAGCTCCTTTATTGTAAAGTTCTATAACTTCAATTGTGATGTGAATTGTTATTGATGATTATTCAGTTCCTATTGCAACTGCTATATTTTAAAGTTTGTATTCCCTTAATGAACTATATTCAAGCATGCTTTCTAGCTTTTGTCCCAGCTAGATGTTATTGATGCAAACATAGTATATTGTTTAAACAATTCAAATCCTTTGAAGCTATTTGATGTTTACCAATCCAAATTGCTTTGGTGAGGTCCCGTATGAATACTAAGATGAATAACTTGGGATAATCGGGTAAATTAGCGATGACGGGCATATAGTCCCATTTACGCTTATGCGCTTAAACTTTATACTTGTGCACAATGTAGGGTACGATAGGCTGATCACCTGGAGTACTTACAGAGACCGTTTACAATCTATTTGATTGTTAAACCGTCTGATGGTTTTTGATGAAACAAAGTAATGTTTAGGTATCTAACACCCTTAGTATGCTATTGAGAATTCCAGAACTCTTATCTTGATATTCCAGTTTATCTCTTGATATTTATTTCAACCGTTGAGAAATATTCATACTAATGCTTTTACTTCTGATGTATGTTCTCAAACTACTTTATATACTTGATGGGCAACTTGTGCTCATTCTTGCTTAAACCTTCGATTAAAATATATACCGAGGGCTCGAAGCGAGGACAATGGAAAGTCTAAGATGAAATGATGAGAGTTATTTATGTAATAATTATATTTCCGCATATGATTTGATGTAGCGATAAACACTAAGTTTAAGTTTTAGTTTATTAAAGGTTGTAAAGACTTGGGACTTTATTTTGAATAAGTATGTAATAGTTAATATTATTATTATTAGAGTTACTTAGATAGATGATGATATATGTTGTATCGTGAGCACCATGTCCTGTAATCGATGTTACACGGATTTGGGGGCGTCACATGTTCTCTTACATATGTACTACAGGTTTGAAGCAATAAAACATGAAACACATGACCAGAACCATAAGATTTGTGAGCCACAAAGTAGTCACTCGAAACTGACTGGGTTTCTGGAAAACCCAGAAATCCCAGAAAGTCTCTGACAACATATTTGCAAGCTTGAATCTTGCAACTATGTTGCTTAATAACTTAGATGATGATATATATTTGTAGTATTACATAAATACTACCATATCAATGTCTTAGCAAGCCCAGAAACGTTATAACCAAGAAATTAGAACCAGTCAAACCAAGCCACTCGATCTCCGACATGGTTTTTTCGGGTAGCTTCAAGAAAAATGACCTCAAAAACACCTATAGCGGCCAGTTACGTAATATAAAAGCCCTTTAGCGACAGTTAATCATGAAAATTAATAATTTTAATTAAATAAATAGGAAAAAATGGTTTTTAATTATTAAAAATAATAAATAAATTTCGAAAAATTATTTTAAATTACGAAAAATAGTTTTTAATTATTTTGAGTATATTTCATAAATATTTAATATTTTGGAATATAAATGGTATTTAATTTATTTAATTATAATATTAAATAAATGATTTAAAAATGATTTTAATTCATGAAAAATCATGAAAAAATTATATTATGATATTAGAAAATATTTTAAGTTATTTTTGATGACTTTTAATATTTTTTGATGAAATTCATTAATTAATCAATATTAATGATAATTAGTTTATTTAATAACTATATTAAATAAATTAAGAAAAATGGAATTAATGCTTTATAAATTATATAAAAATGATTTAAGTGTTAGAAAAATATTTTTAAGTTATAAAATATAACTTTTGATATTTTGTCATGAAAATATTAATATTTTAATATTAATAGTAATTATCGGATAATGAATTTAAGTGTTTAAAAATCATATAAATATTATTTTAAAGTATTAAAAATACTTTGATATATTATAATATTATGTGATGATTTTCATTAATATTTGATAATAAATAAATATTAATGATAAAAGAATTATGTGGTATTTAATTCATTTAAATACAATATTAATGATCAAAAATTTATGATAAATAGTAATAATTATTTAAAAATTATTACGAACTTACGAAAAATATTTCGACTGATAATAAATTATCTGAGATAATTGTTAAGTGTTAAGTCAGAGTTTAATTGAACTTAGACTTGATAAAAGTCCGACTAGATCACCGTCGGGACGTTAGAACTTTATCGAACTCAAGTCAGACTGAAATAGTTTGACCTGATACTGAGTCTTATGTGTGTTATAGACGGATAGGGTTATGTGTTATGTGTTTAGCTTATTCTGTGTGTATATATATAATAGTATTGTGATGATATTATTCTAATATTGGAGATCTATATTACTAATATTAGGTCTTCAGATAAAGCATTATAAATTGCGTTGCATTCAGATAAGCTTATGGTTAATCATTGCTAGTTGCCATGAATTGTACTGCATATATATCAGATGTATAAGTCGTGTATGAAAAGTGATCACCTTCATTACCAAATTAGTTCGAGATATATTTGTTCATGTATAATACTTGTTCAGTCATAAATTTGTTCATGCTAGTTCATAATTATATTGTTGAATTATAGCCAGCTTATTATTCAGACTCTTTCAAGCATGATATATCGTTATATTATTGAACTTAAACTTGTTGGGCAATCCTTATGCTCACCCTTGCTATATCATGATAAAACATTGTAGATTAAGACGAACGCGTCGGATACAAGGAAAGATTAAAGACTGTTCCAACTTTAGTTTTCGTGTGTAGTTAGAATTGTAATAGTAATGTATATAATGTTATTATAAGTAAAGTAAGTTATGAAATGTGTATTAAGTTAAGGTTACTCGACCTTGGGGAAAAGTGTGTAAGTTTAATGTATAAACAATTTATGTTTATATCTTCCACAAATAGTAATAGTTGCATAGAATGATCGAACCGGATCCGCGGTGATTCGGGACCTCGGATTTGGGGCCATCACAGTAATCTTGGCCAAGACAATAAAAGTGGACATTTCAAGAAGAGAAAATTCAACAATGATGGAAAGACGTCATCACCAGCACCCGTTGTTAAGGAATGAGAACGACCACCTATCATATGCTTTAAATGCGAAAGGGAGGGACACATTAGTCCAAAATGCGTGATGCCATCCAAAGCGTGTTATAATAGTGGAAGAGACGGTCACCTAGCCCAATTTTGTCGTGCACCGAAGACAAGTCCAGTTGGAACGGTGACACAAAATGTCATCCCAGACAAGTCAAAACCAGTAGTTCAAGGGAGAGCGTTTGTTGTGACCTCCCAGAAAGTAAGGAACCCAAACGAGGTCATCACGGGTAAGCTTATCATAAACTCTAACGAAGTCTATACCTTATTTGATACCGATTCTACCCATTCTTTTATTTCTCCTACTTACGCTCAACGTTTAAATTTGACTCCGGAGAAATTAGACTTTGACTTATCTGTGGAAACTCCGTTGGGAGAAACTTTTATTACATCCACTGTTTATAAGTCTTATTTGGTTCAAATTGGTACCCTCACATTACCTGTCGATCTTATTTCATTGAAAATACTTCCATTTGACGTGATTCTAGTGATTGATTGGTTAACTACTCATGATGCAAAATTTGATTTTTTCGTAAGGTTGTTAGCTTTCATATTTCTAACCAACCTATTATGCGAATTCATGCAACCAAACCATTAAAATTAATCACTGTCATCTCAAGCCATAAAGCTATTCGTTTATTGAAAAACGGATGTCAAGCTTTCTTATCTCATGTCACAGATTTAAACAAAAATACGTCAGATTTGAATGATATTTCTATTGTTAATGAATTTCCTGATGTATTCCCTGAAGAACTTCCTGGCCTAACCCCAGAGCATGAAATTGAATTTTGTATCGACCTTGAACCCGGTATAAAACCCATTTCCAAAGCCCCATATCAAATGGCTCCTATTGAACTTCAGGAGTTAAAGAACCAATTACAAGAATTGTTAGACATTGGTTTCATTCATCCTAGTACGTCTCCTTGGGGTGCTCCTGTTATATTCGTGAAGAAGAAAGATGGGAGTATGCGACTTTGTATTGACTACCGGGAATTGAACCATGTCACCATCAAGAATAAGTATCCGTTACCTCACATTAATGACCAGTTTCAAGGAGCATAATTCTTTCAAAGATCAATCTTCGTTCTGGATATCATTAGCTGAAGGTTAAACTGAGGATATTCCAAAGACTGCCTTCAGAACTCTGTATGGGCATTATGAATTCTTAGTCATGCTTTTGGATTGACTAATGCTCCTGCTGCCTTCATGGATATGATGAACCGAGTATTCAAGGGATATTTGGATCACTTTGTGGTCGTCTTTATTGATGGCATCCTCATATATTCCAAAAACCATGAAGATCATGAGCAACACTTGAGGCTGATACTCCAAAAGCTTCGTGAAAATAAGCTTTATGCCAAGTTGAAGAAATGCGAGTTCTGGCTTGAGGAAGTAGCATTCCTTGGGCACATAGTATCAAGTCATGGAATATCTGTTGACCCAGCAAAGATTGAAGCTATTCAAAGTTGGGAGAAACCTAAATCAGTGACCAAAGTACATAGCTTTCTCGGCTTAGCTGGTTATTATCAGAGATTCGTAGAAGGGTTTTCTCGAGTCGCTACTCCATTAACTCAGCTGACTCGAAAAGATACAAAATTCGGTTAGAGCGTGGAATGTGAGAAGAGTTTTCAAGAACACAAGAGGAGACTCATTTCAGCACCTGTTCTGACAATACCATCTGGTACGAAGGGATGTGTTGTTAGAGTTTATGCCCTAGAGGCCAATTATTTGATATAATTGCTTAACATTTTGATATTATATTTAATTGAATAAATGAATGATTTTATTATGGTTTTATTTACTGCGTTATATAAATATTAACATAATAAAAATCCTTAGAATATTGATACAAATTATATAGTTTCAAGTATGTGACTTGAACATGAGCTTATATATTTACAATTAGTATCATTATTTTTAAATGTCCCTAGTCGAGTATCATTGTTGATGGGACAACAATAATGCATTAAGACTAGTATGTGGATTGACTAATGACCAAATCTCATTGGTCATAAATATATGAGATATTAAGTCAATGCATAGGTACATGTTAGAGAACGATGTCTTTGGATGACGGACCACCATGAGAATTCTATGTGGAGCATTATGCGAAGTGTCATTAGCAATTCTCATAGTGACAATGATGTAATGGTCCTCCGACCTGAAATCACTATATTTCTTCACGGGAATTTATGTACTTTGATATCATCAAATGTCACATTTAATAGGGTGGACTATAAAGGTGATTATTGGGTACATCATAAATCGTGTGAGGAATATGAGTGATCTAGATGGAATTTAACCCTCCTATGTATTAGGGGTGATATCCATAGGCCTCTTGATTGAGTAGGACTATGAAATGCATGGCCATGCTCAAATAGTGATTTGTTTCATATAGTCTACTCATTGATCAAGAAAAACTCAGATTAAATTATGAAGAGTATGACACATTCCATGACTCAAGTTTAATCTAGGATATTAAGGTTAAAAGGATTAAATTACATTGAAACATTGGTCACTAAAAGGTTGCATCGAATCATCAATCTTATTATTACTTGGGTAGCAGTGATGCATTACTAGATGTCGCTCACTATTTATAAATTTATAATATGATTTTAAAATTATTGCCAACGTAATAATAACCTATAGGGTCACACACATAGAACGTAATTAAAAGGGAATTAATTTAAATTATAAAGATTTAAATATGTCAATATGATTGATAGTATTTAAATTACGAATTTAAACTAATAGGATAATTTATATATAGGTATATTATTTAAGTAAGACTTAATTAAGATATATATATAAATTCAGTTTTTATTAAATTAGGTTTTGAATAATTCCTTTTAATCGCTATATATATGATATGTAGCAGCCATTTTTAGGTATTATACATTAACCAAAACCCTAGCCGCTCTTAGAGAGAGACTAGAGATAAAACAGTTTCAAAAAATCCGCATCCTTGGTGGCTAGTACCGCGTTTCCTTCTTCTATAGATCGTAGGATGATTCGTGTGAAGCGTTCGTGTGGATACCGTAGAGACGCAGTCCGTTTGAACTGCGTTTGAGATTCAACCACATCGATTCTAGATTTAACAATCGGTATAATTTCTAACCTCTGAATTAATTGAATTTTTCGCATGGATCCTGTTTTAGGGTTTCGGAATTGCCTTTGATTGGTTTATTTCCGTTGTGTTTCTATGCCGAAACCCAACATATGTAATCTACAATGATGCTTCAGGCAAGGGTTTAAGATGTGTTCTCATGCAACATGGGAAAGTCATAGCCTATGCCTCGCGATAACTCAAAGAATATGAGAAGAATTATCCTACTCATGATCTAGAGTTGGCAGCTGTCGTTTTCGCACTTAAAATCTGGAGGCATTACCTGTATGGGGAGAAAGTGGAGATCTTTACGGATCATAAAAGCCTCAAATATTTCTTCACTCAAAAGGAACTCAACATGCGGCAACGACGTTGGCTTGAACTGCTGAAAGATTATGATCATATTATTCAATACCATCCTGGTTAGTGAACGTAGTAGCTGATGCATTAAGTAGAAGATCATATGCGGGTACGAGTGCGATATTGTCAACGCAAAGGCCCATTTTATATGACTTGCAAAGGATGGAGATAGTGTCAAAGACTCCAGGGACCCATGTGATGATAGCGAATATACGA
The DNA here is from genome assembly GCA_020205615.1 of Panax quinquefolius. Classification (NCBI taxonomy): domain Eukaryota; kingdom Viridiplantae; phylum Streptophyta; class Magnoliopsida; order Apiales; family Araliaceae; genus Panax; species Panax quinquefolius. Next base: position 69,008,664 of record CM035174.1, on the reverse strand, counting down.
GTAGAACTGACATTAATCGATAAAGTTAACGCTACTCAAGCTATAGACCTGGAGCTAATGCGTATGAAGATGAAAATGCAAGAAGATGTTATGCCGGAAGCAAGAATCAATGAAAAAGGAATACTTCGAGTCAACTCCAGACTTTGTGTTCCTAACGACCCTGATTTAAAGTATAAAATCATGATGGAGGCGCACAACACACCGTCTGCAGTCCATCCTGGGAGTACCAAAATGTATCATGATCTTCGACATACATTTTGGTGGAGCAATATGAAGAGAGAGATCGCGAAGTTTATCTCAAGGTGTCTAACTTGTCAACGAGTCAAGGCGGAGCATCAAGTACCAAAAGGTCCATTGCAACAACTTGAAATTCCAGAATGGAAGTGGGAGCGCATTACCATGGATTTCGTTACCGGTCTTCCCAAGGTTTCTCAAGGCATAGATGCGATTTGGATCATTGTTGATAGATTGACCAAGTCGGCTCATTTCTTACCTATACGAGAAACTTATACACTTGAACGTCTTGCTCGTATGTACATAAATGAGATTGTAAGACTCCATGGTATGCTTGGACCACCGCTGTGGGAGACCCCCTGGACCCCCCGTCAGTAAGCGCATCGATGGTCGTGTCCCCTATATGTTATATATAGTTTTCTTTAATTATATATAAATTGTTATGTGTTTATTGTGATATGCATGGTGCACAGTTATGGCCTTTTGAACCATAGGTTAGTGGTTTTTTGGTTTTGAAATACGGCTTGCATGTCGTGCCTTTCTATAAATTCTAATGTAATATTCTCTTCTCATCTAAATCCCCTCGAATGTAACTCGAGATTTCTTTATGTCATGTAATAATCTGTAATCGATGAAGATGTCAAGATGGAGAACACGATGAAAAGATGATGATGATGGAGAGGAGGCACATGCTTGAGGCAGATCCAACAAAGCTATTTATTTTAAGATCTTTTACCACCTTAGATTGACCTTCAATCTTTCATTAGCTTGAAAAGATTGACAGTGGATTGGGACATAACTATGACACATTTAATTTCGCAGTTTATTTATGCCTGTATGTGATATGATATGATAAATAATGTGCATGCTAAATAAGATTAAAATTTGTGAGATTTAAATTAATTTATAAAATCCCTCAATAAAATATTAAGTCTAAAATCAGATGCCTTCCAATGAATAACACTCATCAAGACCTTGATCAATAGATGTAGGTTTGCCAAAGCAAAGTACCCTATTTATCTAGGTAAGATGCGATAGGATAATTGTGATATCCAAACTGTTAAAATCATTGGGCCCGACTTAACTAAGTTATCTCAATAGGATTGTAGACTTAGAGGCATGGAGTTTGGTAGGTACCATTAGATGGACTAGAAACAAACGTTGTTTACCAAACTATCTAGGAGTTATATATGATATAATTGACAAAGGGTTGGCTACCTAAATAATTATGTTTTAAGAGATTAGCCAAAGCTAACTTAAGGCATAATGAAATATGGATCTTGGCTCACTAGAAAGATTTAATAGAAAATGCTTTCCGAATTAATGGTGAGGGCTATTAATTTGAATAATATAGTGGGAGGTATATTTTGAATGTACTATTATCAATTATATAATATCAACTCTGCAATTTGACTTATTATTTTTTGCACTTATAAATTGTAGATATCAAATGGCAAACAACAACAACACAAATAGTCTTTCATTACGATCAGTCCTTGAAAAGGACAAGCTGAGTGGAATTAATTTCATTGACTAGCATAGGAACTTGAGGATTGTCCTCAAACAAGAGTGCAAGCTATATGTCCTTGATGGGCCCATTCCTGCAGCACCAGTTGTCACTGCACCACGTGCGGAGCATAATGCTTACAAGAAGCATCAAGATGATGCTCTGGACGTTAGTTGTGTCATGCTAGCAACCATGAATGCTGAGCTTCAGAAGCAACATGAGTGATGGATGCTTATGAGATGATCGAGCATCTCAAGAAATTGTTCGAAGGGCATGCTCGACAGGAGAGGTATGATACAAGCAAGGCGTTGTATCACTGCAAAATGGGTGAACGTGATCCAGTTGGTCCACATATGCTAAAAATGATTGGGTATATTGAGTACCTTGATAGGTTGGGTTTTCCAATCACTCTGGAAGCCCAAACAGATCTTGTTTTGCAATCTTTGAACAGCAGCTACTCTCAATTTGTTATGAACTATCTTATGAATGAAATTGAGAAACCCCTTACTGAGTTGTTGAGCATGTTAAGAACTGCCGAGAACAATATGAAAAAGGCAGGACCCGCTCCCATAATGATGGTACAAAAGGGAATGCTAAGGAAATTGGAAAGGGAAGAAGAAGATAGGATCTAAATCTTTTGCCAAACCCAATTCCAAAACCAAACAGCTTTAAAACCTAAAGTCGGGTGGCTAAAGAAGGTGAATGTCACTTCAGGAAAACACGACACTCGGAAAATGAACCGTATCATGCTTATTTGGAAGAAGTGAAGAAAAGGAAAGGAAGTACGACTTCCGATTCGGTATATATGTTATAGAAGTCAACTTGTCTACTTCTACATCATGGGTATTGATATCGGATGTGGTTCTCACATTTGTGTTAATGTGCGAGGACTCAGGAGTAGGACTTTAAGCGAAAGGAGAGGTTGACCTACGAGTTGGGAATGGAGCAAAAGTTATTTGCCTTTGGTAGTAGGAACTTATCATTTATCTTTGCCCACCGGGCTAGTTTTAGAATTAGAAGATTGTTATTTTGTGCCCGCTATAAGAAAAAACATTATTTCGCTTTTCTTGTTTGACAAGAAAGGTTTTTCATTTATAATAAAGAACAATCGTTGTTTGTTTTATTTAAATGATATTTTTTATGGTGTTGCACAATTGTTTAACGGTCTATATATTCTTGATTTAGAAATGCCTATCTATAACATAAATACAAAACAATTTAAGTCAAATGATTCAAATCGACATATCTCTAAAGACAATCGCTGCTTTAGGCCATATAAATGAGAAACGCATATCCAAACTCCATAAAGATGGGTTCTTGGATTCATTTGATTTTGAATCATATGAGAAATGTGAGTCTTGTTTATTAGGCAAGATGACTAAAGCCCCTTTCACTGGACACAGTGAACGGGCTAGTGATGTATTGGGACTTATACATAGTGATGTATATGGACCCATGAGTTCGTTAGCAAGAGGTAGGTTTTATTACTTCATTACATTTACTGACGACTTTAGTAGATATGGATATTTGTATCTTATGAGACACAAATTCGAATCCTTTGAAAAGTTCAAGGAATTCAAGAATGAAGTTCAAAACCAATTTGGCAAAAGCATAAAAGCCCTTCGATCCGATCGAGGAGGTGAATACTTAAGCCGGACTTTGATGACTTTCTAAAGGAGTGTGGTATTATATCACAGCTCACTCCATCTGGAACACCGCAATGGAATGGTGTATCTGAGACGAGGAATCGAACCTTGTTGGACATGGTACGATCAATGATGAGTCATGTTGATCTTCCAATAAGCTTCTGGGGTCATGCCCTAGAGACACCTGCATTCACACTTAACCGTGTTCCTACAAAGACGGTTTAGAAGACACCATATGAGATGTGGACTAGGAAACGTTATAGTATGTCGTTCATGAAGATTTGGGGTTGCGAGGCGTTCGTAAAACGTCTGGATTCTGACAAGCTCGGACCCAAATCTGACAAATGTAATTTTGTGGGATACCCAAAGGAAACAAAAGGGTATTGTTTCTACAAACCTTCTGAGAACAAAGTATTTGTTGCTCGAACTAGTATTTTTCTAGAAAGAGAATTTATCTCTAAAGGAAACAGTGGGAGGAAAGTAGAACTCGAAGAAATTCGAGAACCACAAAATATCATTGAACTCGAGTTGAACGTGAGCAGAACCACAAGATATTGTGGAAATTGAACTCGCTCAAATTACACAAGGCATTCAGATCCGGTAGGACACGCCAAGAGCCTGAGAGATATTATGGATATCTTGTAACTCAAAACGGCGATGTGATGCTCATAGATCAAGATGAGCATGTTTCCTACCAAGAAGCTATGAATGGACCAAATTCTGAGAAATGGCTTGAAGCCATGAAATCTGGGATGGACTCCATGTATACTAACCAAGTATGGACTCTGGTTGATCAACCCGAAGGGGTAAAACCAATCAGGTGCAAGTGGGTTTTTAAGAAGAAAACCGACATGGATGGTAATGTACAAACCTATAAAGGCCGACTGGTAGCAAAAGGTTTCAAACAAATTCAAGGTGTTGACTATGATGAAACCTTCTCTCCAATGGCAATGGTTAAATCCATCAGGATCTTACTTGCTATTGCAGCTTTTTATGATTACGAAAATCGGCGGATGGATGTTAAAACCGCTTTCCTTAACTGGAAATCTCCTCGAGGATGTGTATATGACACAACCTCGAGGGTTTTTTCACTCCAAAGGATGTTAGAAAGGTATGTAAGTCGCAAATGATCCATTTATGGATTGAAGCAAGCCTCTCTGAGTTGGAATCTTCGATTTGATGAAGCAATCAAAGAATTTGGCTTTATTAAAAATGAAGATGAACCTTGTGTCTATAAGAAGGTTAGTGGGAGTCATATTGTATTCCTAGTATTATATGTTGATGACATATTAATTATTGGGAATGACATTCCTTCCTTACAAGCTGTAAAAACATGGTTAGGAAAATGTTTCTCCATGAAAGATTTGGGTTATGCTGCCTACATTTTAGGTATCAAGATCTATAAAGATAGATCGAGAAAAATGCTAGGCCTAAGTCAAAGTACATTTATTGATAAAGTGTTGAAACAGTTCAGCATGCAAGAGGCGAAAAGAGGAAACTTACCCGTGACTCATGGTGTAAAGATCTCTAAGGCCTAATGTCCTAAATCACAAGATGATGAGGAGCGTATGAGAAAGATCCCTTATGCTTCGGCAATTGGATCTATCATGTATGCAATGATATGTACTCGTCCGGGTGTCTCGTATGCTTTGAGCATGACGAGCAGATACCAGTCGAATCTAGGTGAAGGTCACTGGACAGCAGTCAAGAATATCCTCAAGTACCTGAAAAGGACTAAGGATTCATTCTTGGTATATGGAGGTGAAGACGAACTGGCAGTAAAGGGTTACACAGATGCTAGTTTCCAAATTGACAATGATGACTATAAGTCTCAGTCAGGTTTTGTGTTTTGCCTTAATGGTGGTGCTGTTAGCTGGAAAAGTTCAAAGCAAGAGACAGTAGCTAATTCTACGACAGAGGCTGAGTATATTGCTATTTCTAGTGCAGCCAAGGAGGCTGTATGGATTAAAAAGTTCATCACTGAACTTGGTGTTGTTCTAACCATTGTTGATCTGGTTGCTCTATACTGTGATAATAATGGAGCCATTGCACAGGCTAAGGAACCCAGATCTCACCAACGATCCAAGCATATACTTAGGCGGTACCATCTCATCCGTGAAATCATTGATAGAGGAGATGTACATATAGGAAGAGTGCCAACAGATGATAATATTGCAGATCCACTGACCAAGGCTTTGTCGCAGAAGGCGACGACGGTCCACAATAGTTCCATGGGTATTAGATACATGAGTGATTGGCTCTAGTGCAAGTGGGAGACTGTTAGAGTTTATGCCCTAGAGGCCAATTATTTGATATAATTGCTTAACGTTTTGATATTATATTTGATTGAATAAATGAATGATTTTATTATGGTTTTATTTACTGCGTTATATAAATATTAACATAATAAAAATCCTTAGAATATTGATACAAATTATATAGTTTCAAGTATGTGACTTGAACATGAGATTATATATTTACAATTAGTATCATTATTTTTAAATGTCCCTAGTCGAGTATCATTGTTGATGGGACAACAATAATGCATTAAGACTAGTATGTGGATTGACTAATGACCAAATCTCATTGGTCATAAATATATGAGATATTAAGTCAATGCATAGGTACATGTTAGAGAACAATGTACTGGACAGACCCACCATGAGAATTCTATGTGGAGCATTATGCGAAGTGTCATTAGTAATTCTCATAGTGACAATGATGTAATGGTCCTCCGACCTGAAATCACTATATTTCTTCACGGGAATTTATGTACTTTGATATCATCAAATGTCACATTTAATAGGGTGGACTATAAAGGTGATTATTGGGTACATCATAAATCGTGTGAGGAATATGAGTGATCTAGATGGAATTTAACCCTCCTATGTATTAGGGGTGATATCCATAGGCCTCTTGATTGAGTAGGACTATGAAATGCATGGCTAGGCTCAAATAGTGATTTGTTTCATATAGTCTACTCATTGATCAAGAAAAACTCAGATTAAATTATGAAGAGTATGACACATTCCATGACTCAAGTTTAATCTAGGATATTAAGGTTAAAAGGATTAAATTACATTGAAACATCGGTCACTAAAAGGTTGCATCGAATTAACGATCTTATTATTACTTGGGTAGCAGTGATGCATTACTAGATGCCGTTCACTATTTATAAATTTATAATATGATTTTAAAATTATTGCCAACGTAATAATAAACTATAGGGTCACACACATAGAACGTAATTAAAAGGGAATTAATTTAAATTATAAAGATTTAAATATGTTAATATGATTGATAGTATTTAAATTACGAATTTAAATTAATAGGATAATTTATATATAGGTATATTATTTAAGTAAGACTTAATTAAGATATATATATATAAATATGGATTTTATTAAATTAGGTTTTGAATAATTCCTTTTAATCGCTATATATATGATATGTAGTAGCCATTTTTAGGTATTATTCATTAACCAAAACCCTAGCCGCTCTTAGAGAGAGACTAGAGAGAACAGTTTTAGAAAATCCGCATCCTTGGTGGCTAGTACCGCGTTTCCTTCTTCTGCAGATCGTAGGACGATTCGTGGGAAGCGTTCGTGTGGATACCGTAGAGACGCAGTTCATTTGAATTGCGTTGGAGATTCAACCGCATCGATTCTAGATTTAACAATCGGTATAATTTCTAACCTCTGAATTAATTGAATTTTTCGCATGGATCCTATTTTAGGGTTTCGGAATTGCCTTTAATTGGTTTATTTCCATTGCGTTTTTATGACGAAACCCAACATATGTAATCTACAATGATGCTTCAGGCAAGGGTTTAAGATGTGTTCTCATGCAACATGGGAAAGTCATAGCCTATGCCTCGCGATAACTCAAAGAATATGAGAGGAATTATCCTACTCATGATCTAGAGTTGGCAGCTGTCGTTTTCGCACTTAAAATTTGGAGGCATTACCTGTATGGGGAGAAAGTGGAGATCTTTAAAGATCATAAAAGCCTCAAATATTTCTTCACTCAAAAGGAACTCAACATGTGGCAATGATGTTGGCTTGAACTGCTGAAAGATTATGATCATATTATTCAATACCGTCATGGTTAGCGAACGTAGTAGCTGACGCATTGAGTAGAAGATCATATGCGGGTACGAGTGCGATATTGTCAACGCAAAGGCCCATTTTATATGACTTGCAAAGGATGGAGATAGTGTCAAAGACTCCAGGGACCCATGTGATGATAGCGAATATACGAGTAGAACCGACTTTAATCGATAAAGTTAACGTTGCTCAAGCTACAGACGTAGAGCTGATGCGTATGAAGACAAAAGTGCAAGAAGATGTTATGCCGGAAGCAAGAATTAATGAAAAAGGAATACTTCGAGTCAACTCCAGACTTTGTGTTCCTAACAACCCTGATTTAAAGTATAAAATCATGATAGAGGCGCACAACACACCGTTTGCAATCCATCCTGGGAGTACCAAAATGTATCATAATCTTTGACATACATTTTGGTGGAGCAATATGAAGAGAGAGATCGTGGAGTTTATCTCAAGGTGTCTAACTTGTCAATGAGTCAAGGAGGAGCATCAAGTACCAAAAGGTCCATTGCAACAACTTGAAATTCTAGAATGGAAGTGGGAGCGCATTACCATGGATTTTGTTACCGGTCTTCCCAAGGTTTCTCAAGGCATAGATGCGATTTGGGTCATTGTTGATAGATTGACCAAGTCAGCTCATTTCTTACCTATCGAGAAACTTATACACTTGAACGTCTTGCTCGTATGTACATAAAATGAGATTGTAAGACTGCATGGTATGCCAGTATCCATAGTTTCTGATCGAGACCCAAGATTCACTTCACGATTTTGGGTTAGTTTGTAGTATGCTATGGGCGCGGATTTACGATTTGCAGAAAGTTTGAGAGGACTATTCAAACTCTTGAAGATCTATTAAGACTCTGTGTCCTTGACTTCAAGGGAAGTTGGGACAAGTTCTTACCATTGGTGGAGTTTTCCTACAACAATAGTTATCAAACAATTATTGGCATGGCTCCATTCGAGGCGTTGTATGGAAGAAAGTGTCGTTCTACTGTATGCTGGGATGAGGTGGATGAAGCAACGTTGTTGGGACCGGAGTTGGTACGTATGACTACGGAAAAGATTTAAACGATCCGACAATGTATAAAAACATCACAAGATCGACAAAAGGTTTATGCTGATCTTCATCGAAAGGACGTAGAATTCGATATTGGAGATCATGTGTTGTTACGTGTTGCTCCATGGAAAGGAGTTACGAGATTTGGAAAGAGAGGAAAGCTCAATCCTCGATTCATTGGCCCATTTTTAATCCTCGATCGAGTAGGAACTGTGGCCTATAGACTCACTTTACTGCCAAGTATATCTCATGTTCATAACATTTTTTACATATCTATGTTACGTAAATATATGAAATACCCCCACCACATTATTGAGTTAGAACCGGACGAAATAGTGGAAGATTTAACGTATGAAGAGGTTCCTGCTAAAATCACGGATAAGAAGAAGCATATTTTACGGTCTAAGGTTATACCTCAAGTCAAAGTTTTGTGGAGAAACCACGATGTTGAGGAAATGACCTGGGAGTTAGAATCTGAAATGAAATCAAGGTATCCTTACCTCTTCGACATACCAGGTACGTACCCTAATTTTGAGGGTGAAATTTCATAAGAAGGGGAGGTTGTAAATGTAAGACCCCAACTTTTATAAATAAAGATGAATTTTCTATAAATATCATTTTTGAATATTATGGAATGAATTTGATAATGTAACGACCCCAAAATTCATACCATTTAAATCTCAACTTCGGTCGTTAACCATACATTAAATCTCTAATTTTACATCATTATTCGATATTAAAAACACTAAAATTGCAGAATATTTAAAACGTTTATACATTTTCTTCTTTCTTGCCTTGAATCGCAACCTTTACATTACATCTCTTTGATTCAATCTTATATCATGAATCGTTACAACAAAATGACTATACAAAGTGTTACATCATAACTAAATATCCATATACATTGGATAACTCAACTTACAATTCAACATGTTACGTTCAAAATATGAAATACATTTCTCATAAAACATAACTAATCTTCGTGAATATAGATCTCTATAACTTACTTAGCACATATCTTTACCTTAAAATCTTGACCTGCAAAAATGGTTATTTGCAAGTGGGCTCGACAAACCCAAAGAAAGTCTAACGATTTCATGCATCACATAGCACATAATAACATGCTCGATATACATCTCATTAAAGTAACATGGCATACTTGCTTTTAATTCACATATAGAAATATAAAGATTGAGTTCCTTACTCAATCATCATTATTAGCCAAAACAATGCGATCATATATTGACTTTAACATTTCATGATTTCAACATGCATAACATACCATGCAATTTAAAATGCCATCAAGTCCACGTAACAAATAGGAACCGAAAGACTTGCATTGATCGTTGTTTACCAATAACAGTTTAACAGCTTACAGTTATCTGCACTTCACGTGCCCTACACAATTATATAATCATACACATCAACTATTAGTCACGTAACAACACATAGTAATTGTAATGTAAACTTTACTCCACATCTCATAATCTTTCCTATTAATTAGCACACAATGTTCAATTAGATTGTGTTAACTTTTCGACTTATGACTAACTATATTTCTTCTTACTCAAACTCGAAGTTCATTCAAGTGCTTAAGTCTTGCTAGGACTACTTATTGGTTTTATGTTAAACCCATTTCATATCCTATAATATTCATTTTAATTGAATTGAAACACTTTTTAAGTTCGTTAACACTTGGCACGGCGTTTCGACGTTCATTCGTCACACGCCCGATTTGCCTCTCTTGTGTATACTTATTATGCTTCAATAACTTATCTAATACATCCATGTTTTATAACTTAGGACGTCATCCTTTATGGTCAGGAGCACTACACATGCATATGTGCATGCCCGACGCCCTCTGATTGCCCCCGAAAACATAATAGGCCTAAAGATGACCATTTTGACTACTGTTACAGACCTCAAATTGAAAAACGTAAAGAAAGGAAGTTGTAGGTCTACTCGTCCTCGTTCCGGATCATCTTGAATCACCTCAATCTGAGTTCGTATGAGAAAGTTATGGCCGTTTTACTACAAGAGGTCAAAACTGTCCTACCCAGACCACAATTCCCGCACTAGGGTGCGAGACAATGGCGCTGGGGTGCGAATTCCGGCGCTGGGGAGCGAACTTCTGGCCTAGTTTTGGCGCTGGAGCGCGAATTTCAGCGATGGGGCTCCGAATTACAGAACACCCAACCACGAAGAACAGAATAACTAAATTCTAGACTAATTACTACTGTTAACATCTAAATTAAGACGTAAAACTTATATAGATTACTCATAAACATTTACTTATCATACATATACCAATTTTAAAGCAATCAAACAATAATTTCAAAAAATTTAAATCCTTGAAACCATAGTTTAAATCCCAAAACTCCATGTCTGATATTTCTTTGACACAGTGACACTGTAGCTAATGATAAACCAATTTGATGCTTTTAAACTATGTTCTTTGTAATTCTTAACAAACTAATTAGCATAGCCATAGTTCAATTTCACATATTAGCTCAAAATTTAATACTAATTTTTTTTTGTTATCCTACAAAACACGTTCATACATGTGATCAATGTAAAACCAATTTCTTTTCTTGTAGACTTAATTTAGCATACAATCTTATCTATATGTTAAGCATACAACCATATATATATATATATATATATATATATATATATATATATATATATATATACTAGTATAACCATTAAAATTATAAATACACATAATTTCCTAACCAATTATAAAATCATGATTTTACTGAGAAAGTTTGTAAAGAATTTTATGTTACCGTTAAATTCAAAAACACAAAGACTTAGAGATTATAACGTAAAACATATATGTTAAGGTTATGTAACATACCTTTTGTTGCTTAAGAAATCCTTGTTAACCACAGCTAACTATTTGAAAGGCTCAGGAACTCTCTCTCTCTCTTGATTCTCTCTCAGACTATCAAACCTCTGTAAACTCTTTTCCTTTCTTAGTTATCAGTATAGGCCAAATACACTAAACGTAAAGATCAAAACAAAAACCAATGCATGCTTTTTCAAACGTTTTAAAAACTGACGTTATAATAATTGTCCCTATTAATTTTATCAGTTAACAAACTTAATATATATTATTTATATTTTGTTTATTCAATTTATATTATTAAAATTCAAAATTTAGAAATCCAAAAGCCATAAGGCTCTGTTTGGCAAAATTCTTTAAAAATTAAAGAATTAATATATTTAAGCCTTGTTTGGCAAAACTAAATTAAACTCCTTTAATTTATTTTAATAACCACTTATAATAAAGTTATTTGTCACACTTCTAATTAATTAAGTTTTATACTTAATTTAATTAATTCTAATAATAATTCATTGCATAATATAATAATTTATTTAATCATTATAAACTTTCTAACTTAATTATTAAATTAGAATACTATCTCATAATTTCCTTAACTCATTAATTATTTATTAAATAATTAATTAATCAACTCAAATCAAATCAAACAAACAATTATTCACGATAAATTTATCCATTAAATATTTATATAATTTAATAAATATTTAAATATTATAATTAAAAATCTGGATTGTTACAGATATAATGTTATAGTTGTGGGTAATATTTATAAATTTTGCAAAAATACGCAAGTTGTTATATAATATTCAATTAGTCGGGGAATATTCATTTTAACAGGGAATATTCGTACAACGGCATAATCATTGGTGGACCCCATAACGAAATTATTGTCAGATTGAGAAAATAACAAAAATACTTTATGAAAATAATAACGGAAGTTTTATCGTTAATCGTTGAAACACGGTGTTAAAAGTACAATGTACGCCAGAATTGCACGCGAAAGACACACGGTATTGATTATTGATGCTTACGTGAGATGTCACTCGGTTTTGTTGAATTATTATTACAATAATTCTTTGCATAAGATCTCACGTTATTTGATTCAATTATTGTCAATATTTTATAATCAATAATTGAGATGACAAAGTTATTAATATTATTATTTGCAATATTTACGATGTCTAGAAGTTCTGTCAAGAAGAGGTTTGGTAACCTAATTGCGCGCCAATGGAGAGAAATCCTTATTGGAAAGCCCCTCTTTCCTGGGAACGACCTGGTCGATTAATATTGTGAATTATAATAATGATGATGAGTTTTGTTTTATTAGTATTATTGATGTAATAAAACAAAAAATATTTTTATATAAAACAGAATACTTTTATAAAGTTATTCGTTTTTTTAGACAATAATTAGAATATAATATATTATATTATATTATATTATATAGTCGGTTAAACTTGATGTTTGTTATATTTTATCAGTTTAACACTGTTGAAGGCTAATGATAATTTATTCTACATTATCTTAGTCATAATATTTCTTACTGGGCTAGTTGAGCTCACCCTTTTGCTTTCATTGTTCTCTTCAGGAAATGAGAACGTAGCAGGGACTAGTCGGGGAACGGAGTGACGGTCCGTATGATAGCATTAGTAGTCCTCACTATTCTATAAAATAGTGTGATAATAAATGTAATGAGGACCCCATTGAGTTTGTATATTGTCTAGATGACAATATTTGTATTAAAACTCACAGCATATGTTTAGTCGTATTTTACACGACTGTTGTATAATTAAGTTATATTTGAATTTTGTACCATGTATTTGGCGACTCAAGATGGGTGATGTATACCTATTTTGGGGGCGTCACAGTCGGTATCAAAGCTTAGGGATATGATCCTGGGCTAAGATGTGAGAATAGAACTAGGAGGGGAGAGAAGGGGAATTCCTTCGCTAGTATAACCTACCTAAGTTTATTTGGTATTTAATTGGTCGGTCAGAATATAGGTATAATATGTTATATGTCAATTAACCTTTGTTTTGTGGTAGTATCTGAAAATGACATCCGAGAATGTTGAGAATCGCAATGGAGCACAACAGATCGTTGATTCACCACATATCAATAATCAAGATAATGTGCATCAGGAAGGCGACAATCCTCATGCAAACAACAACACTGACCAAATGATGAATGATGGAATGTTTAGAGGCTTTATGCAATTTATGCAACAGCAGGCGAGAGTGGCTTCTGTCCAAAATGTAGTTGGAAACACTGGAAACTCTCGGACGGTCACTGCTAAACAGTTCAAGGAGCTAGGACCACCGGAGTTTATTAGAGAGCCAAAATCACTTAAGGCGGAAGCATGGATAAAGCAGATTACCAAGATATTTGATGTCTTGGGATGATCCGAAGAGCAAAAGGTTCCCTTTGCCACCTTTATGTTGCGAGGAGAGGCAGATTACTGGTGGGAATCGGTAAAGCGTACTCAACCTGTCGCACTGAAGATGTCTTGGGAGAAGTTCCAAGAACTATTCAACGACAAGTACTTTCCCGAAAGTATTCGCCACATAAAGGAGGTAGAGTTAATCAAGTTGGAGCAGAATAATATGACCGTGTCGCAGTACAAAGCTAAGTTTGTTGAGTTGTCTCGATTTGCGTCCCACTTGGTTGATAATAAAGAGAGAATGACGTGGATGGAGGCACCAAAGGCCGTCCCAGAAAAGTCAAAGACGGTAGTGCAAGGGAGAGCGTTTGTTGTGACCTCCCAGAAAGCAAGGAACCCGAACGAGGTCATCACGGTTAAGCTTATAATAAACTCTAGCGAAGTTTATACCTTATTTGATATCGATTCTACCCATTCTTTTATTTCTCCTACTTGCGCTCAACAATTAAATTTGACTCCGGAGGAATTAGACTTTGACTTATCTATGGAAACTCCGTTGGGAGAAACCTTCATTACATCCACTGTTTATAAGTCTTGTTTGGTTCAAATCGGTACCCTCACATTACCTGTCGATCTTATTTCATTGAAAATACTTGCATTTGATGTGATTCTAGAGATTGATTGGTTAACTACTCATAATGCTAAAATTGATTGTTTTCGTAAGGTTGTTAGCTTTCATATTCCTAATCAACCTATTATGCGAATTCAAGCGACCAAACAATTAAAATCAATCACAGTCATCTCAATTCATAAAGCTATTCGTTTATTAAAAAACGGATGTCAAGATTTCTTAGCTCATGTCACGGATCTAAACAAAAATACATCAGTTTTGAATGATATTTCTATTGTTAATAAATTCCCTAACGTATTCCCTGAGGAAATTCTTAGCCTACCCCTAGAGCGTGAAATTAAATTTTATATCGACCTTGAACCCGGTACAAAACCCATTTCCAAAGCCCCATATTGAATGGCTCCTATTAAACTTCAGGAGTTAAAGATCCAACTACAGGAATTGTTAGACATTGGCTTTATTCGTCCTAGTACTTCTCCTTGGGGTGCTCCTATTCTATTCGTGAAAAAGAAAGATGGGAGTATGCGACTTTGTATTGATTTTCGGGAGTTGAATCATGTCACCATCAAAAATAGGTACCCATTTCCACGTATTGATGACCTGTTTGACCAGTTGCAAGGAGCCAAATTCTTTTAAAAGATTGATCTTCGTTCCGGATATCACCAATTGAAGATTAAAACAGATGACATTCCAAAGACGGCTTTCAGAACTCGGTACGAGCGTTATGAATTCCTAGTCATGTCCTTTGGATTGACCAATGCTCCTGCTGCCTTCATGGATATGATGAACCGAGTATTCAAGGAATATTTGGATCACTTTGTGGTCGTCTTTTTTGATGACATCCTTATTTATTCCAAAAGTCGTGAAAATCATGAGCAACACTTGAGGCTGGTACTCCAAAAGCTTCGTGAATACAAGCTTTATACCAAGTTGAAGAAATGCGAGTTCTGGCTTGAGGAAGTAGCATTTCTTGGGCACGTAGTATCAAGTCATGGAATATTTATAGATGAATTTTCTATAAATATCATTTTTGAATATTATGGAATGAATTTGATATAATTTTATAGTTGTGGGTAATATTTATAAATTTTGCAAAGTACGCAAGTTGTTATATAATATTCGATTGGTCGAGGAAAATTCGTTTTAATAGGGAATATTCGTACAACGGCATAATCATTGGTGGACCCCACAACGGAATTATTGTCGGATTGAGAAAACGACAAAAATACTTTATGAAAATAATGACGGAAGTTTTACCGTTAACTGTTGAAACACCCGGTGTTAAAAGTACGATAATATCGTGAGTTAGTTACAAAGAGAGCACACCTGTATTGATTATTGATGCTTACGTGAGAAGTCACTCAGTTTTGATGAATTATTGTTACAGTAATTACTGCATAGTATCTCACGTTATTTGATTCAATTATTGTCAATATTTTATAATCAATAATTGAGATGACAAAGTTATTAATATTATTATTTGTAATATTAACGATGTTTAGAAGTTCTGTCAAGGAGAGATTTGGTCACCTAATTGCGCGCCAATAGGGAGAAATCCTTATTGGAAAGCCCCCTCTTTCCTAGGAACGACCTGGTCGATTAATATTGTGAATTATAATAATGATGATGAGTTTTGTTTTATTAGTATTATTAATGTGATAAAATGAAAATCTTTTTATATAAAAATGTAATACTTTTATAAAGTTATTCGCTTTTATTAGACAATAATTAGAATATATTATATTTCATTATGCATAGTGTTGCATAGTGTTTTGCATAGTAAAATCTTTTTATATAAAAGTAATACTTTTATAAAGTTATTTGTTTTATTAGACAATAATTAGAATATATTATATTTTATTATGCATAGTGTTGCATAGTGCACATAGTGTTTTTGCATAGTAAAATCTTTTTATATAAAAATGTAATACTTTTATAAAGTTATTCGTTTTATTAGATTATAAATAGAATATATTATATTTTATTTAAAAGATTTTTCTTTAAATATGGACCGTCCGATTAAAAGTAAATCAATCTGGACCGTTCATGAATTAGTTACTATGCAGTCCATTCTTCTATAAATAGAAGCTCATTCCTTCATTATTTCTTACGAATTCACTGAAACTCTAGAGAGAAAAACTATAGAGAGAGTTCTTTTTCTATAATCTTGAGCGTATTTCTTTAGAGTTTTAAGAAGCTTTGAGCGTAGTATAAGTTTTCTTTAAGAATATCCTCGCCCTACTAGTCGGAATACTATTCTTTTACGGTAAGGGATATTATTTGTTGTACTCGTAAGGGGTATTCTTTCTTTCTTATTCATGAAGAGAACTTCTGTTATTCCATTCTTTATTATTCTGTTGGAATAACCTGTATACGCGGGCTACCCTATACTTGGTGAAATTCTTTTGTTATTCCATTTTTTTATCATTCTGTTCGAACATCCTGTCTGTGCTTTACGCATGACCTAGTTCGATTATTTATCATTCTGTTGGAACATCCTGTCTATGCTTTACGCATGACCTGGTTTCGTTAATTATTATTCTGTTGGAACATCCTATCTGTGCGTTTACGCATGACCTGGTTCCATTATTTATTATTCTGTTGGAATAACATGTCATGCGTGCGGCTCCTATCGCATGCCCACGTGATTTCTTTTTTTATTCCATTCTTTATTATACTCAGTTGGTTAAAGTTTTGACTTCTATACTCCATGAAATTAGTGGAATATCCTTGATATTTGCGCTTCATCCAGTATCTTTTCATAGAAATATTCTTCTGAGCATTCTTGAGTGTTACTCTACAAAGAAGTATCATGTTGACAATTTGGACGTTAATAGTTCCTGGATAAATTAATTCTTGAACTTGTTTTATTAAATTCTTATATCATTGTCATCATCCTCATGTTTATATTATATTGAAAGTCATCTGTGGCCTGTAGTGCATAGATGGACTTGGTATGATTATTACCAGGGATTATTCGGTGCAATCATGACCGTAATGTTACAAATGATGTGGAAAAAGTCATCATTGGACCGTAGTGCATTGATGGACAGTTGTTGGCATGATCATGACCATTGATGAATACACCAATATCCTTGGCCCGTAGTGCATGGATAATTTATGGTCGTGATACTAATGAATACCCTTGGCCATAGTGCAGGGATGATGTGGATTATTTATTAAGCTGAGTCACAGCGATAAAAGTAATGAAAAACCTTTTAAATCATAGAAGATAGTAGATTTTATTCTCTATTTGACTCTTCTAATGGATTGCTTGTTCATTGCAGATTAAACTTGATGTTTGTTATATTTTATCGCTTTAACACTTTGTTGAAGGCTAATGATAATTTATTCTCGCATTATCTTAGTCATAATATTTCTTCTTGGGCTAGTTGAGCTCACCCTTTTGCTTTCATTGTTCTCTTCAGGAAATGAGAACGTAGCAGGAACTAGTCGGGGAACGGAGTGACGGTCCAGATGATAGCATTAGTAGTCCTCACTATTCTATGAAATAGTGTGATAATAAATGTAATGAGGACCCCATTGAGTTTGTATATTGTCTAGATGACAATATTTGTATTAAAACTCACAGCATATGTTTAGTCGTATTTTACACGACTGTTGTATAATTAAGTTGTATTTGAATTTTGTACCATGTATTTGGTGACTCAAGATGGGTGATGTATACCTATTTTGGGGGCGTCACAGTAAGTCCCAAACTTTTATGAATAAAGATGAATTTTCTATAAATATCATTTTTGAATAGTAAGGTGTGAATTTATTATAATGTTATAGTTGTGGGTAATATTTATAAATTTTGCAAAGTAAGCAAGTTGATATAAAATATTCGTTTGGTCGGGGAATATTCTTTTTTTCTGGGAATATTCGTATGATGACACAATCATTAGTGGACCCCACAACAGAATTATTATCGGAGTTAGAAAACAACAAAATTATCTTTTTATAAAAATAACGGCGAAAGTTTTACCATTAACTGTTGAAATACCCGGTGGTAAAAGTACAGTAATATGCGTGGTTGCATAGTAGCACACGGTATTGTACAGTATCTTGGATTATTGATGCTTACATAAGAAGTCACTACTCAATAATTGTTACAGTAATTACTGTTCAATACTTTATTTTATTGATTCAATAATTGCTACGTTGATATTTTATATTATTGATTCAATAATTGTCATTGCATAATATTTCAAATTATCAAATCAATAATTCATATTATTTGAATAATATTATTATTTACATTATTGACAATGTCTAGAAATTTCTGTCGAGGAAAGGGTTTGGTCACCTAATTGCGCGCCAATAAGAAGAAATCCTTATCGAAAAACCCCTTCTTTCCTGGGAACGACCTAGTTGTCAATATTGTAATTTTATAATATTATTTGTGAATAATTAATTATTGATATATATGATAAGAAAATATTTATTCGAAGTGGATTTAAATTGAGGAATTTTTAGCATTTGACATTTGTTGAAAGTTGGTATTTTATCTTTTCCGATAAAATAATTCATTCAAATATATTATTATAATATTACATTATAGTAGTATGATGTGATTATATAATAGTACTTTTTTTTATAATTTGAATGGTAGCATTATTATAGTAAATTCATGGTATAAAAGTAAAAGGAGGTGGAAGAGAACAAATTGAATTTGAATTCCTATGATGCAAGCGATAATGTCATCGGACGATGAGGTAAGCAATGATGTCATCAGACGATGAGGTAAGCGATGATGTCATCAAATGATGAGGTAAGCAATGATGTAATATGATCGATGATGTTAGCGATGATGTCATAAATTATGGCGAAAAGACTATTTTACCCTTACTCTGCCAAGCCTATAAATAGAAGCTCATTTCTTCATTATTTTTCACCAATTCATTCAAGCTATAGAGAGAAAGTATAGAGAGAATAAGAGAGAAAGAAGAAGAGTATTCTGTTACTACACTATTGCAGTATCCAATCTCCTACTAAGGTAAGGGGTATTATTTCTTTCATATTCATAAAGAGAGTTATTTTCTTTCAATACTCGTAAGGGTTGTTATTTCATTCTTTATTATTCTGTTGGAATAACCTATATGTGTGGTCTATCGCATATCTGATGAATTCTGTTGTTATTCCATTCTTTATTATTCTGTTAGAATATCCAGTCTGTGTAGATTACGGATGACATGGTTCCATTCTTTAATATTCTTTTGGAATATCCTGTCTGTGCGGGTTATGCATGACCTGGTTTAATTCTTTATTATTCTATTGGAATAACTTTTGCGCATGCGGATTACACACTTTGGTGAATTCTTCATTTATTCCATTCTTTATTATTACATTAGAATAACTTTTATACATGTGGATTTTCGCATGCATGGTGAATGATCCTTCGTATTCATTCCTTATTAAATCGTGGAAATGATCTCGTCTTACGTGGATTACCGCATGGCGGTAAAAATCCATTCTTGACTTCATATATTCTATTATACTCGGTTGGTTAAAGTTTTGGCTTCTATACTCCATTAAATTAGTGGAATATCCTTGATATTTGCGTTTCATCTAAAGATCTTTTCATGAAAATATTCTTACGAGCATTCTTGAATTTTACTCCACAAAACAAAGATCATGTTGACAATTTGGACGTTATTGATTTACGAATAAATTAAATTATAAATCTTTAAAAATTTATCCTTGAACTTTTTTATTGAATTCTTATATCATTGTCATCATCCTCATGTTTATATTATGTTGAAAGTCGCTTTGTCTTTTGTAGTGCATAGATGGACTTGGTATGATTATGACCGAGGATTATTCGATAATCATGGCCGTAATGTTATAAATGTTGTGGTAAAAGTCCTCTCATTGGCCGTAGTGCATTGATGGACGATTGTTGGTATGATCATGACCATTGATGAAAACACGAATATCCTTGGCCCGTAGTGCATGGATAATTTGTGGTCGTGATACTAATGAATATCATTGGCCGTAGTGCAGGGATGATGTGGATTATTTATTTAGTTGAGTCTCAGTGATAAAAGTAATGAAAAACCTTTTAAATCATAGAAGATAGTAAATTTTATTCTCTACTTGACTCTTTTAATGGATTGCTTGTTTCGCTGCAGTTAAACTTGATGTTTGTTATATTTTATCAGTTTAACACTGTTGAAGGCTACCGATAAATTATTCTGCATTATCTTAGTCATAATATTTCTTACTGGGCTAGTTGAGCTAACCCTTTTACTTTCATAGTTCTCTTCAGGAAATGAGAACGTAGCAGGGACTTGTCAGGGAACGGAGTGACGGTTCAGATGATAGCATTAGTAGTCATCACTATTCTATGTAATAGTGTGATAATAAATGTATTGAGGAATCCATTTGAGTTGAATACTGTCTAGAAGACAATATTCGTATTAAAACTCTCATGTAAGACCCCGAATTTTATGAAATAAAATTATTTAATTTTTCTATTCAGTAAATGGTTAAATTGATAAAAGGTTAAAGTTAAGGGGTAATATATGAAATTTTTCAAAATACGCAAGTGGTTATAAAATACTCATTGTTATCGGGGAATATTCGTTTGGTCGGGGAATATTCTTGTTGTCGGGGAATATTAAATGCGACCCAGCATGTCATTTAGGGCCCCATAATGAATAACTCGCTTGATGAAGAAAACGACAAGTTTGAGTTTTTATAAATAACGGCGTAGTTGTTACCATTAACACTGTTGGAATACCTGGTGGTTAAAATAAAGTAATATGCGTTGTTGCACAGTAACACACGGTATTGCACAGTATTTTTGAATTATTGATTCTTACGTAAGAAGGCACTACTCAATAATTGTTACAATAATTACTGTTCAATATTTTATTTTATTGATTCAATAATTGCTACGTTGATATTTTATATTATTGTTGTTTCAATAATTGTCACTGCACATTATCTCCATTATCAGATCAATAATTCATATTATTTGAATAATATTATTAGATAGCATTATGGGAAATGTATAGAAAGTTATGTCAAGGAGAGGTTTGGTCACCTAATTGCGGGCCAGTAAGGAGAAATTCTTATCGGAAAGCCCCCTCTTTCCTGGTAACTGCCTGGTTGTCATTATTGTGATTCTGTAATATTATTTGTGAATAATTAATTATTGATTTATATGATAATGAAATATTTATTTGATGTGGATATAAATGATGGATTTATTTATGTGGTTATAAATGAAGGAATTATTCTTGAGGTGGTTTATTAGTATTTTGTCAGATTGGAGGTATTAAAAGATCAAATCGGTGTTCTTAAAGCTCTATTGTGTGAGTTATAATTTTGATCCGGCCGTTGGATCGTTGTGATTTTTAGATGTGTTATACATATATAAGTTGAGTATATGTTCACAAATTTTGAACCGTTAAAAATGAACGAATGATTTGTTATGAATTTTAAGAGGTGACTTATTCGGAAATTAGGTTTATAAATGATTTTGGTGGAAAATTCTAGAAATGGGTGGGCCCCACTTTTGGTTGTTGGGGAAGATGGCTGATTTTTTGTGGGTAGAATAGTAGCAGGTAAAGCCATCAGGTTGTAGGTCAAGTCTGCTTTGGCGTGCTAACATTTTCCTATAAATAGAGGGCTAAGTTAGAATTGAAAATCACACTAGAATTCATAAGTTTTCTCTCTTTTTATCTCTATAATATCGAATGTATTTTATGAGTATTTAGATACTTGGTGAGTTGCTATTCATCGGTCTGAAGTTTCCTTCAAATCATATCCGATATCCAATCGGAAGTCTTTGCTCTTTTTGAGGTAAGGGATAGTAAGGGATATTAAGGGATGTTATATTCTTCATAATGATGTTATTCTTTCAATATCATTATACTGACATATTGGTATGGATCTTATTTTGGAATTTCTACCTTTTTGAGTCGGGGTTACTATTCACGTGATACTCAAGACAATTCACGTATACGGCACTATTCATGTATATGGCACTATTTACGTATATGACATTATTTACATAAATGGTACTATGTACGAATACGGAGTACTATTCACGAGTTACTATTCACGAGTTACTATTCACGAGTTACTATTCACAGGTACTATTCATGACAAAAATTGGTTTCTTTTTCTGACCAAATTATCGTTGATTTATGATTGTTGCTCTTGAAAATAAATGCAGTTGTTGATCATATTATTTTTATTATCATATATAACATTTTTATAACCCAGATGTTGAATTTCTCTTTCACTTGAGTGTAAAGATGGGTAAATTATTGGTATGATCGTGACTGAGGAATATCTTTGGCCTGTAGTGCAAAGATGAATTGTTAACTGGTACGATCATGACCATTGAATTTATAATTGAATATCTTTAGCTTAAGTGTAAAGATGAATTGATTAACATGGTTATAATTATTGTTTATATAAATTCTGAAATGATTATATATTTCTTTGAGATATGAATATATTTGGCCTGTAGTGCAAATATGAACTGTTGAGGAATATCTTTGGCCTATAGTGCAAAGATGAATTATTGATGAATATCTTTGGCCTGTAGTGCAAAGATGACCTATTGTTGAATATCTTTGGCCTGTAGTGCAAAGATGAATTATTAATGAATATCTTTGGCCCGTAGTGCAAAGATGACCTATTGTTGAATATCTTTGGCCCGTAGTGCAAAGATGATCTGTTGTTGAATATCTTTGGTCTGTAGTGCAAAGATGAACTGTTGTTGAATATCTTTGGCCATATTTCAAAGATGACATGTTGTTGAATATCTTTGGCCTGTAGTGCAAAGATGGTCTGTTGACGAATATCTTTGGCCCGTAGTGCAAAGATGAATTTATCAGTATGATTATGAACAGGAACTGTGATTTGGTATAACCATGATCTTTGATGTTTCAGGTAAAGACAGGTGATGAAAATTATCTTCGTCTTGGATGCGAAGAGGAATTTAGAATCACAATTATGATTATGAGTTATTCATATGATTGTGGAAAGGAACTGTTGATTAATGTAACAAGGATAAAACATTGTTGGTAGACTTTTAATGTGAAGAAGATAATAGACTTTATAGTCTATTTGACTCTTCTAATGGATTGCTCGTTCCGCTGCAACTATGGTTGAAAAATTTTATCATCTACCATATGTTCTAAATCTCTAATTTATTACTGATGAAGGCTATTGATAATTTAATTATCTTTAGTCATGATATTCTTTACTGAGCTAGTTGTGCTCACCCTTTTGCTTCACAATTCCTTTCAGGTAATAAAAGTGTAGTCAGGTCGGCGGGATAACGAGGGAATAGAATCGGTGATCTATAGTCATTGAGGTTCTCCTAAATAGTATGAAAATAATTTTATTGAGACTTTAGATAAGTGTGTCGTATTATATACGTCATTTGATATTTAATTTTGGTGAACCGAATAGGGTGAGGTGAACTCAACTTTGGAAGGGTGTTTTGTCACTATCATACAAGATGTCTAATGACATACAAACTCGTGTTATCATAAGACAGGGTTGTGTACATCCACTTGCGGAGTATATCTACGAGCACTACCTATATAATCTTGGTGTTTGTTTGGAGTATAATTCTCAATTAGAGACAATTGAGATAATTATATGTCAAGAGAAGACTCACCATTGGAAAGAAGATGATAGTAATCTTCTCATTTTTTTGGGGTCTATTGGGTTAACCAAGGATAATTCTGTGGGCATATGATATCTATCATAACCTAGACGCATGGCCTCCCATGTACGAAGGTTTCCTTGAGCACTTCCCAAAGATTCTAATTTCTAAAACAGTTTTTGATTATACCTTTATGTAAGGTGTCACTGTGAGGTGCTGTCCACGGTTGGGAGATGTGTCACATTTGGTATATATTTGTATCCAAACTCACAGCATATGTGTTGTTGTATTTTGTACGACAATTGTTGTAATAAAGTTGTAGTTGTTTTCTGTACCATGTATTTGGCGACTCAGAATAGGTTGGATGGTATGGACCTATTTTGGGGTTGTTACATCTCAGTTATGTCTTGTCGTATTCTACATGACAGTTGTATTATTAAGTTGTATTTAAATTTTGTACCATGTATTTGGCGACTCAAGATGGGTTATGTATACCTATTTTGGGGGCGTCACAAATAATCACTGGTCATAATCATACCAAGTCCATCTATGCACTACGGACCAAAAATGACTTTTACCATATCATTTATAACATTACGGTCATGATTATACCGAATAATCCCTGGTCATAATCATACCAAGTCCATCTATGCACTACTGGCCATGGATGACTTTCAACATAATATAAGCATGAGAATGATGACAATGATATAAAGAATCAATCACATAAGATAAAGGATAAATATTAAACATTTATTATACAATTTATCCAGAGTTCAAGAATATCCAAATTGTCAACATGATACTGTTTTGTGGAGTAAAATTCAAGAATAATATTTTATCAAAAATGATTTGAACAGAAAATAATATTTCAACGAATATTTAACGAAGATAATAACATTATTCATTATATTATAAACTTCATTTAATATTATTCATTATATAATAACATTAAATTCATTTACTAATATTATTAATATTATCGCACTATTTTAATCATTTCTTAAACTTATAAATAATTTATTTTAATTGTTTACACTTTACTAATTAATGCATTTAATCATCCTAAAATGCCAAACTCATAAGATTTCATCACCAATAACCAAAACCCTAATCAAAAATCAAGATATACCTTATATAGGATTCTCGAGCCATAAAATCCTATTTTCCAATTTTCTTACTTCACATAACATATTTAATTCATTTACTCATAACTAGTCCATTTTCATGAAAATACCAAATCAGGTCCCATAAAATTTTTGTTTACGGATTTTTGTAATATAGTCCCATATTGAACATATATTTTCTCTAAAAAATTTAAAATTCATTTACTATTTTTCATATGGCCAAAACTGCCTAATATTTAGACATTTATCATAAACTGTACTTTTGCCCAAAAATTCCTAAATTTACAGAGTATACTGTCGTTATATACATGTACTCCCAATAAAAATTTCACCAATTTTAGAGTTAACCACAAGGAGTTATAAGGTTTCACTTTTAAAATAATATTTTCCCATAAAATTCATTCTCCTAATATATACATCCAAAAATCGCCATTTTTTGACACAATCTAGAAAACTCATCAAATTATCATTTTAAATTTTTCCAGAATTTTTGAGGGTCGGAACAATTATGAAACTGAAAAACATAATAAACCTTACAATCCCTTACCTCAAAAGAACAGTATTTTTGACTGAAATATCGGATGTAAAGTCGAAGGAAACTTGCACTGAATAGCAACTCTCAAAGTATCTAAATACTCACAAAAATACGCTCGATGATATATAGAGAGAGAGAGAGAGAACTTAAGTTTCTGGTGTGATTTTCAATTCTAACTTAAACGCCTATTTATAAAAAAATGCTAGAACGCCAAAGCACACTACAATAATAAAATAATATTATAATTTTTCTACGCATGCATGTTTTGAACAAAACTCAGCCACCACAAGTGGGGCCCACCAAAAATCAGCCATCTTCCCCAACAACCAAAAGTGGGGCCCACCCATATTTTTAATAAAAATATTTTAATTTCTGAAACTTTAATAATTCATAATAAATAGCCCTTTTATCAAAAAAAATACGAATTTTATGTCCATTCCATAGGAAATCAAATTCTCTACAACTTTGTAGCTTTAAGTTTTTCCAAATTCCAAACAGAAAATATCCGAAATCCACAAACTGATGATTTTCAATACCTCATAAAATTCATAACAAATCAGACGTTAATTTTTAACGGTTCAAAATTTGTGGACATATACTCAACTTATATATGTATAACATATCCAAAAATCACAACGATCCAGCGGTCGGATCAAAATTATAACTCACGCAATAGAGCTTTAAGAACAGTGATTTGATTTTCGGACTATAAGTCCCTCATACTAGTTTCACTCAAACAGTCACCACGAAAACTCCACAAAGAATTTTTGGGTGATTCAAATTTCTACGCTTAGATTACTTCCAGGGCTTTCTTTTGATATATGGCTCATCTCCTAACTCACTATACACAAAGAGTTATAGATTTTATAAAATTAAGTAATAAACTAATTTTCTGAAAATTTCCAAATTTCGTTCTTTATTTCAACAAAATACTAATAAAACACCTCAACATTAATTCCTTCATTTATATATATATAAAAATATATATTTCCCTATCCATCAATTATATCCACATAAAATAAATATTTTCTTATCATACAAATTAATAATTAATTATTCATAAATAATATTACAGAATCACAATTATGACAATCAGTTCGTTCCCAAGAAAGAGAGGGTTTTCTGATAAGGATTTCTCCTTACTGGCGCGCAATTAGGTGACCAAACCCCTTTCCTAGACATAACTTCCTTAGACATTACCAATAATGCTATCTAATAATTTTATTCAAATAATATGAATTATTGATCTGATAATGGGAAATACTGTGTAATGATAATTATTGAAACAATAATAATATAAAATATCAACGTAGCAATTATTGAATCAATAAAATAAAATATTGAATAGTAATTACTGTAACAATTATTGAGTAGTGTCTTCTTACGTAAGAATCAATAATTCAAAAATACTGTGCAATACTGTGTGCTACTATGCAACAACGCGTATTACTTTAATTTACCCACCGGATATTCCAACAGTCTTAACAGTAACGATTACGCCGTTATTTATAAAAACTCAAATTTGTCATTTTCTTCATCCGAAGCGCTTATTACATTATGAGGCCCACAAATGGTCACAGACTGTCATCATACAAATATTCCCCGACAACAAGAATATTCTACGACCAAACGAATATTCCCCGACAACAATGAATATTTTATAACCACTTGCTTATTTTGAAATAAATAATAATTTCACCCATAACTTTAAACTTTTATCAATTTAACTATTTACTAAATAGAAAAATTGAATACTTTTATTTCATAAAATTTGGGGTCTTACATTTGCCCCTCCGTTACTCTAGCTATCACAAACGCTTCTACAGGGTCTGTTGATCCTCTAAATCCTGGCGGTTCGACTGCCTTGAAGTCTTTGAAGTTTGCCGATCGATTATCTAGTTGATTTCCCGCGGCTGGTATTCCATTCTGCATAGCTTGAGAGACCATATTAGCAAAATTCTGTATCGGGTCTAGTTGTCCTCCAGCATTGTTGACAGATTCTTCTGCCCTTTGTTTTCATTTTCATCTTAGCAGCATTATCTGATTAAATAAAATCATGTTGATCCAACTAATTCATAGTACTTTACACCATATAGCATAGCACATACTGCTTTAAATATCCGTTATCCCTTTGTGACACAAAATTCAGGAATCGCTGCCACAACTTATACAAAAGTTGAGAACATTACATTACACATCATAGAACATACATATTCAAGTAATACTAATACTACTTATTTCCTACGCCTTCACTAAGGATCAATTGCTTAGTAATCTATATATTCCCATTTTTCTTAATAATTCATTCACACATAACTGTACCAAGTTCGTCAAACTTACCACACATTATGAGTTCAGGAACTTACCACAATCATATAAGTTTAAGAACTTATCCTAGTCAGACCTTTGGGGTCCATTCGCTGAGGGGTTCAAAAATTTTATATAATTATAAGTCATGAACTTGCCATAAATATGAGTTTTTAAGAACTCGAACTTAACCTTATATTCTCTAACTATACTTTACCTATCAGTTATACTACCGTTTCTGGATTTGATACTATAATTTTCACAATAACCACCTCATCAGGGTTGCTTTCAAATTGAACATGTATTTCAGCTATTGACTTTGATACTGGCACGGTTATGGAGGTTGACTCCTTCTTTACGATCTAAGAGTATCCTAATCCTTTTCCATCTGACATCTACACATAAATTATCTTGACTAGCAAATAATATATACACACAGCAAATAATAGTTTTATATAAGTTATCTTTTATTTTATTTTACGATGAATTTATTCAATTCATCTCCTTTTAAACTATATATGAGTTATTTGTATTTTGATCGTTTACCTCTGTCCTAAGGTTATAGCCTAAGGTCTATCCCCACCTAAGGTTTCTAACCCTAAAGCTCTGATACCAACTTGTTACGCCCCCAAATTAAGGTGCTTGGAACCCGAACTCGGTGCTTCACGAGACCATTACTTTGAGCTGAATAAAAATGATAATATAAATATCAAACTTAATTTACATATATCAGAGTTGTCTAGTCCCAGGTACGCGACCTTTAATACATTTCCTTACATGATAAATAATAAATATCATTGTCTTCATATAGTCTAACTATTACATAAGACAGCATAAAGTTTATTCTACTAGATTTCCCTTTCCTTTTTCCTTGTCTGAACCTTCAGGTTGATCACACTTAGCTGAAAACATTTACATTTAAAGCAAGAATGAGAATTTGGGTGCCCAACAAGTAATAGCAGACAATAAACGTTAGCTGAAAGAAGTAAATGTTTTCTATGAATGACACTCCTACAACGAATCAACGGCTGTGAAGTAAGCTGAACCAATAATAACAACATATCAATTCTATATCAAATTTCTGAAACTACGTACTGACTATAAATGGAGAGCAGTCAACAGACTATGAACTTTGTTTTTCGATTTTTTGATATTCAATTGAATAACAAGAATTAATTATACGCAATAAAAAAGTGGAATATTTTCCAGAGTTTATTCTGAGTGATCCCTAACGATCCTGAACTTAATTCTCGAGTAACTATCAAAGATTTGCTTCAATATGCCCAGGTGTATCAGATAACCATAAAGATTAAGTCATACCCCTCTACAAGTATAATAAGTGATCAGCTTCATTATACCCTATATTATGCATAATACTTAAACGTGCGCAATGATCGAATATACGACCAATAGGTTCCCTTTGTATAAAAGGTTTGTACTTCTCAGTCTTATAAACAGAATTTAAATCACAACAACGAAATACTATGATTTCAATATCTAATCGCTTTTTCGATCTAGCCGAAACAATTGGCATCGACATGTCAATAATAATTGAGTTTTATTCTCGAACCTATCAAGTTCTAACAAATATTCGTCTAGCCAGAATAATTAGCTAAGACATATCTCAACGCTATCTTTAAATCTATGTCTAGCTGAGTCAAATATCTTAGACATCTTTTAATCAATGTATACATACCGGAATTTAATAAGTATGTATCAATAGGTACAACAATTATCCAAGTGAGGACACTTGTATAACAATATTTAGAAATTAACGAACATAATAAATATCTGAATTATACAATAATACTGTATTGATAACCAAAGATCGGATAAAATTCAAGAACTGGCATGTCTACAAAAGTATAGCTACATGACCAATAATACTAACAATATAGTTCTGAAACTGGCTTACGCATGTCCATTGCATAAAGTAAATGCAAAGGGTTAGATACTTGTCTGGTCTGTTGCTTACAGTTACGCAACTTAGTTTTATCTTTTATATCGAGACCTATCATTAATAAAATCAATCTATCGATTAGAATCACATATCATAACACATAGTACTGCTATTTGCAGTCAGCACATAACCTAATCACATTGTCACATATATTTCGCAGTCATTGGATCACAAACAAACACTAATACAGTCAAACTATCTAAGTCCTGATCAATTTCTAAAATATTTCGGTGTACCGATGTGACGCCCCCAAAATTAGGTATACATCACCCATCTTGAGTCGCCAGATACATGGTACAGAATTTAAATATAACTTAATAATACAACGATGGGTATACAATCGACAAAACATAAACTGTGAGTTTGAATACAAATATTGTCTACTAGAGAGTATACAAACTCAAAAGGAGTCCTCATTATAATTATTATCACACTATTTCACAAAATAGTGGGGACTACTAATGCACCATCTAAGACCATTACTCTGTTCCCCGACTCGTTCCAGCTATATTCTCATTTCCTGAAGAGAACATTGAAAGAAAGAGTGAGCTCAACTAGCCCAGTAAGAAATATTATGACTAAGATAATGCAGAATAAATTATCATTAGCCTTAAACAGTGTTAAACTGATACAATATAGCAAACATCAAGTTTAACTGCAGTGGAACAAGCAATCCATTAAAAGAGTCAAGTAGAGAATAAAATCTACTATCTTTTATGATTTAAAAGGTTTTCATCACTTTTATCACTGGGACTCACGACAATAAATAATCCACATAATCGAATCACCCCCACTACTCTGGCCATGGATATTCTTTAGTATCACGACCACAATTATCCATGCACTCACGGCCAAGAATATTTGTGTATTCATTAATGGTCATGATCATGCCAACAACTCGTCCATCAATGCACTACGGGCCAATGAGGACTTTACCACATCATTTGTAACATTACGATTATTGATTACACCGAATAATCCTCGGTCATAATCATACCAAGTCCATCTATGCACTACAATACGATGACTTAAAAAATATAAATATGAGGATGATGACAATGATATAAGAATTCAATAAAACAAGTTCAAGAATTAATTTATCCGAGAACTAATAATGTCCAAATTGTCAATATGATCTTTGCTTTGTAGAGTAAAATTCAAGAATGCTCGTAAGAATATTTCCATGAAAAGATACTTAGATGAAGCGCAAATATCAAGGATATTCCACTAATTTCATGGAGTATAGTAGTCAAAACTTTAACCAACTTGAGTATAATAAAGAATGGAATAACAAAAGAAATCACCATGCATGCGGTTGCCCATTATATGAGCGAGTTATTCCAATAGAATACTAATAAGGACGGAATCGGGTCCCAAGTAAAAAAAACGCATGAATGTGATATTCCAACGAATAATAATAAAGAGGCGGAATCGGTCCGGCGTAAACGCATGCATGACGGGATATTCCAACAAAATAATAAAGACGGAATCGGTCCTAGTAAAACTCATGAGCAGGATATTCCAATGTAATAATAAAGACGGAATCGGTCCGTCCGTAAAAACGCAGAACGGGATATTCGAATGAATAAAAAAGATGAATCATAGAAGAATGTCACCAAGTATAGGGTAGATCAGCGTATACTGAGTTATTCCAATGTAATAATAAGAAATGGAATAACAACAGTTCTCTTCATGAATAAGAAAGAATAACACCCCTTACGAGTACAACAAATAATATTATCTACCTTAACAAGAAGAGTACTGGATATATAAGTAGTGAAGTAGCAGAATACTTTCTTCTTTCTCTATATAGTTTATCTCTCTAGAGTTTCAGTGAATTCGTAAGAAAATAATGAAGGAATGAGCTTCTATTTAAAGAAAAATGGACTACATAATAACTAACTCATGAACGGTCCAGATTGATTTACTTTAATCTGACGGTCCATAAAATATTTTAATAAAACAAAACTTTTAAATATAATATATATTATATATATAAATAACATGTGGTTTTTAAAAAAAAAAATTCACGGGACTCAATCCGGTGATGCTGGCTGAACCTAGCTATCTCCCACTTGATTTATATAATAAATATATATATAAAGTATAACCTGTGACACCAAAATCAACCCCCCCCCCCCCACCCGTGACAACCACTATATATATATAATATATACATATATATTTATATATATATATATATAATATTTTCACCCTCATAACACTATTTTGAAAAATGAGTAGGTGGAGGTCCAAAAATACGCCAAAATCTACAACAAATACTATAGCAATAATTGAACAAAACTGAGTGACTTCTCACGTAAGCATCAATAATCAATACCGTGTGCTACTATGCAACCACGTGTATTACTGTACTTTTAACACCGGGTGTTTAAACAGTTAACGGTAAAACTTCTGCCGTTATTTTCATAAAAAGATTTTTGTCGTTTTCTCAATCCGACAATAATTTTGTTGTGGGGTCCACCAATGATTGTGCCGTCGTACGAATATTCCCTGCTAAAATGAATATTCCCCGACCAATTGAATATATTATGACAACTTGCATACTTTGCAAAATTTATAAATATTACCCACAACTATAACATTATATCAAATTTACTCCATAATATTCAAAAATGATATTTATAGAAAATTATTTTTTATTAAAAAGTTGGGGTCTTACAACCTCCCCTTCTTATGAAATTTCGCCCTCAAAATTAGGGTACGTACCTGGTATATCGAAGAGGTAAGGATACCTTAACTTCATTTCAGATTCTAACTCCCAGGTCATTTTCTCAACATCGTGGTTTCTCCACAAACTTTGACTTGAGGTATAATCTTGGAGCGTAGAATATGTTCCTTCTTATCCAAGATTTGAATAGGAACCTCTTCATACATTAAATCTTCCACTATTTCGTCTGGTTCTAACTCAATAATGTGGTTCGGGTCTTCCACATATTTACGTAACATGGATATGTGAAAAACGTTATGAACACGAGACATACTTTGCGGTAAAGCGAGTCTATAGGCAACAGTTCCTATTCGATCGAGGATTAAAAATGGGCCGATGAATCGAGGATTGAGCTTTCCTCTCTTTTCAAATCTCGTAACTCCTTTCCACGGAGCAACTCGTAATAACACATGATCTCCTATATCAAATTCCACGTCCTTTCAATGAAGATCAGCATAACTCTTTTGTCGATCTTGTGAGGTTTTTATACGTTGTCGGATCATTTAAATCTTTTGCGTAGTCATACGTACCAACTCCGGTCCCAACAACGTTGCTTCACCCACCTCATCCCAGCATACTGGAGAATGACACTTTCTTCCATACAATGCCTCGAATGGAGCCATGCCAATACTTGCTTGATAACTGTTGTTGTAGAAAAACTCCACCAATGGTAAGAACTTGTCCTAACTTCCCTTTAAGTCAAGGACACAGAGTCTTAATAGATCTTTAAGAGTTTGAATCGTCCTCTCCGATTGCCCGTCCGTCTGAGGATGATATGCCGAGCTAAATTGTAAATCTGTGCCCATAGCTTTTTGCAAACTAACCCAAAATCTTGAAGTGAATCTTGGGTCTCGATCAGAAACTATGGATACTGGCATACCGTGCAATCTTATAACCTCGTTTATGTACATACGAGCAAGACGTTCAAGCGAATAAGTTTCGCGTATCGGTAAGAAATGAGCAGACTTGGTCAATCTATCAACAATGACCCAAATCGCATCTATGCCTTGAGAAACTTTGGGAAGACCGGTAATGAAATCCATGGTAATGTGCTCCCACTTCCATTCTGGAATTTAAAGTGGTTGTAATGGACCTTTTGGTACTTGATGCTCCGCCTTGACTAGTTGACACGTTAGACACCTTAAGATAAACAACGCTATCTCTCTCTTCATATTGCTCCACCAAAATGTATAACGAATATCATGATACATTTTGGTACTCCCAGGATGGATTGCAAATGGTGTGTTATGCGCCTCCATTATGATTTTATACTTTAAATCAGGGTCGTTAAGAACACAAAGTTTGGAGTTGACTCGAAGTATTCCTTCTTCATCGATTCTTGCTTCCGGCATAGCACCTTCTTGCACTTTCTTCCTCATACGCATCAGCTCCAGGTCAGTAGCTTGAGCAGCTTTAACTTTATCAATTAAAGTCGGTTCTACTCGTATATTCGCCATCATCACAAGGGTCCATGGAGTCTTTAACTCTATCTCCATCCTTTGTAAGTCACACAAAATGGGCCTTTCCGTTGACAATATCGCATTCGCACTTGCATATGATCTTCTACTCAATGTGTCAGCTACAACGTTCTCTTTTACAGGATGGTATTGGATGGTATGATCATAATCTTTCAACAGTTCAAGCCAACGTCGTTGTCGCATGTTGAGTTCCAACGTCAAGCTTTTATGATCCGTAAAGATCTCCACTTTCTCCCCATACAAGTAATGCCTCCAAATCTTTAGTGCGAAGACAATAGCTGCCAACTCTAGATCATGAATAGGATAATTCCGCTCATATTCTTTGAGTTATCGTGCAGCATAGGCTATGACTTTCCCACGTTGCATGAGAACACATCCTAACCCTTTGCCCGAAGCATCATCAGAGATGACAAATCCTCGAACCGGATGGTATTGTCGAGCAGTCTTGAAATGAGTCTCCTCTTGAGTTCTTGAAAACTCTTCTCACATTCCTCGCTCCAATCGAATTTTTTATCTTTCTGAGTCAGCTGATTTAATGGAGTAGCGATTCGAGAAAATCCTTCCACGAATCTCCGATAATAAACAGCTAAATCGAGAAAGCTACGTACTTCGGTCACTGATTTATGTTGCTCCCAGCTTTGAATAGCTTCAATCTTTGCTGGGTCAACAGATATTCCATGACTTGATACCACGTGCCCAAGGAATGCTACTTCCTCAAGCCAGAACTCGCATTTTCTCAACTTGGCATAAAGCTTGTATTCACAAAGCTTTTGGAGTATCAGCCTCAAGTGTTGCTCATGATCTTCACGGCTTTTGGAATAAATAAGGATGTCATCAATAAAAACGACCACAAAGTGATCCAAATATTCCTTGAATACTCGGTTCATCATATCCATGAAGGCAGCAAGAGCATTAGTCAATCCAAAGGACATGACTAGGAATTCATAATGCCCGTATCGAGTTCTGAAAGCCGTCTTTGGAATGTCATCGGTTCTAATCTTTAATTGGTGATATCCGGAAAGAAGATCAATCTTTGAAAAGAATTTGGCTCCATGCAACTGGTCAAACAGGTCATCAATATGTGGCAATGGGTACCTATTTTTGATGGTGACATGATTCAACTCCCGATAATCAATACATAGTCGCATACTCTCATCTTTGTTTTTCACGAATAGAACAGGAGCACCCCAAGGAGAAGTACTAGGACGAATGAAACCGATGTCTAACAATTCTTGTAGTTAGGTCTTTAACTCCTGAAGTTCAATATGAGCCATTCGATATGGGGCTTTGGAAATAGGTTTTGTACCAGGTTCAAGGTTGATACAAAATTCAATTTCATGCTCTGGGGGTAGGCCAGGAAGTTCTTCAGGGAATACGTCAGGAAATTCATTAACAATAGAAATATCATTCAAAACTGACGTATTTTTGTTTAGATCCGTGACATGAGCTAAGAAAGCTTAACATCCATTTTTCAATAAACGAATAGTTTTATGGCTTGAGATGACAGTGATTGATTTTAATGGTTTGGTTGCTTGAATTCGTATAATAGGTTGGTTAGGAATATGAAAGCTAACAACCTTATAAAAATAATCAATTTTTGCATGATGAGTAGTTAACCAATCTATCCCTAGAATCACATCAAATGCAAGTATTTTCAATGAAATAAGATCGACAGGTAATGTGAGGGTACCGATTTGAACCAAACAAGACTTATAAACAGTGGATGTAATAAAAGTTTCTCCCAACGGATTTTCCACAGATAAGTCAAAGTCTAATTTCTCCTGAGTCAAATTTAATCGTTGAGCGCAAGTAGGAGAAATAAAAGAATGGGTAGAACTGGTATCAAATAAAGTATAAACTTCGCTAGAGTTTATGATAAGCTTACCCGTGATGACCTCATTTGGGTTCCTTGCTTTACGGGAGGTCACAACAACGCTCTCCCTTGCACTTCACCGGCTTTGACTTTTCTGGGGACGGCCTTTGGTGCCTCCATCCAGTGAACTTGTCTTGGTGAATGAAAAATCGGGGCTAAGTGACCTTCTCTTCCATAATTATAACATGCTTTGACTGACATCAGCGCGATTTGGACCGATGTGTCCCTCCCTCGCATTTGAAGCATATGATAGGTGGTCGTTCTCCTTCCTTAACAACGGGTCTTTGGTCTTGTCGACGTCATTCCATCATTGTTGAATCTCCTCTTCTTGAAATGTCCATTCTTATTGTTTTGGCCTTGATTACCACCGAAGTGGTTACCACTTCTAGCCTGTTGATTCCCTCCACGCTTGTTGTCACCGCTTCGATGACTGCTCTCATTGGTATTATCATTTTGTCGGCTGCTCTCTTTTTGGTTGCATTGACTCGTTATCGCGCTCTACTAACTAAGCCCTATTTACAACATCTGAATACAAACACAGTTTATGAGAAATAAGATGTTGACGTATTTCTGGCTTTAAACCTCTTAAAAACATTCGCGTCATTCTCTCTTCATTATCCACCAAGTGGGATACAAACCGAGACAACTCGGCAAACTTCGCTTCGTACTGCGACACGGTCATATTATTCTGCTCCAGCTTGATATTGAAAGTAATATGCACACAAGCCAATCATGTTTGATGATAAAGCATATACTTTGTAACAATCTTATTCATTTATTAATAAAAAGTATTAATTGATTAAAGGCTTTTAATTATCTACATGATGCTGTTTTATAATATGTGATAAACTCATAGTTTTAAGCAATGCATTTAGAATAATGATGATGATCATTCTAATGAGATCTAAATTCTTAGAAAGCTTAAAACTAAAATAGTTCCCAATCATTGGATTACTAAATTGGGGATTAGTGAATCCGGGTAGATTGGTACATACGTTGCTTGCTCATTGGATGAGGATGATTGATCTCATGATCATTTGTGTGGAGACACTAAAGCAAGTATGTAGGTGCTTATTAGAGAATAAGTTCATTGAGCGTTGGCTCGCTAAGGAATACCTAATTGAGTTTTATTTGCACATCAATAGGAATTCTGTAGTGATAGTAGTACAAGTGATCCTTGGACTTGAGATCATCATAGTATCTTGTGTATGATAAGTTATACTTTGACTTATTCCTTAAGACCCTTAGGGTATATCAAAGGGTATGCTTGGGTATAATAAGTTGTACATGGAGATAATGTATGATCAATAAAGAATCTACCACTTCTAATAAAGAAGAGAAATGTCCTATGTGATTCGATAAATGACAACCCAAAGTAGTCCTTGGCGGCGGCGAAATGAAATTAGAAAGGAGTTTCTAATTTGCATTATTTGAGTTGTGCATTTAAGAGTCGAAATACATATAATTAAATAAAATAAGACTTGACGAAATTCCATGTCTTATATTTAATTGGGACATTGTATGGTGGAAGGATTGAATTGTGCGGTAACTATTTACTCAAAGGTTCTTTAATGATTAATGTTGAAATCTATATTATCTGGAAAGTCGTTGATCGCTAGGGAGGCTTATCCTATTGTAGAATAAATATTATTTAAATAAATTAATTGTTTAATTTATTTATTTAAATAAGATTAGAATTGTTCTAATTGATTTATTCACAACCGGGTTGTAATATGGAGAACCTAAAGGGTCACACCATAAAAGGAAGAATAATTATTTAAGAAGTTAATGGCATAATCGTAATAATATATGTTAAGTATATTTAATTTAATCTATGGTGATAGAATAAATTAAATAGCTTAATATTATTATTTAATATTTTAGAAATATTAAATATAAATTAATAAGAGGAGTCTTATTAATATTATTACAATTATTATTATTTTAATTTCTAAAAGAGTTTAGGAATTAATTTAATATAAGTACTCTCATTTATTCCTAATTGGATTAGGAAGGAAAATTAGTTAAAGGAGTTTAATTAATAATCCCTAATAAGATTAGGGAGCTTAATTAATTAAAAGAATTTAATTAATTAAATAAATCCCAATTCCTTAATTGTTAAGGTGGGTTGTCCACATCTATAAATAAGAGGAGTCTTATTATGGGTGGTAGGGGTTGTTGACTTTTACAACGACATAATTCCAATTTGTTGGAGAGTACCCTTTTTCTATAGAGATAGGAAAAACTAGGGTTTGAGCCAATACCCCTTCTTCTTGAATTTTCTTCTTCCTTGGTGGATCACCTCTGAGGCCAAACATTTGGGTGGCTAACGTTGATCGAAAGGAAGGAACCAAACCCGGTGGATTCAAGTTGAGCGAAAAGGATTGGAGGTGAACTTGTACCTGAGGAAGCTCGATCTTCAAGGGTATGATTCTTATTCATCTTTTTCGTTTAATTAATAATTATGCATAAAGGGTGATCCGGGTATATGGTTTGTAAAATTTTTAAACTCTGATTTTACACGCTTAGCATTATTTTGCAATTTGATTGCATGTGAATGAATATTACAAACCTAACGGTGGCATCGAGCCAAACCTTTATTCGAATTATTAATAGTTTTAATTTATATATTGATATGTGTTTAGAACAATTTAATTGGGCATAATTTTATTGTATAAAATTTAAAAAAAAAAAAAGCAAAATCATGGCAAATTTGTATTTTTTTAATCACGCATCGGAAGTGATACACATGATATCACGTCTAAACTATGTAGTATATATATATTATAATATATCATGATTTACGGTTTTACCACAAGCTTTGGCTGAATTCATGTGCAACCGCCAACCTACGTAGCATATATATATATATTATATATATATTTAAAGAAATCAAGGAACAAAAACCGGACATGCCAGCAAATAATGCAAGAAACGGTTATATATATATATAATATATATATTACGAATATATATATACATATATATATTCTTAATTATTATATAATTAAAATAGAAAGTTTATTTTAATTTTAAAATAAAAGGTTTATTTTAATATTAAAATATAAAGTTTTATTTTAATTTTAAATAATTTTATAATTAAAATAAAAGGTTTATTTTAATCTTAAAATAAAAGGTTTATTTTAATATTAAAATAAAAGATTTATTTTAATTTTAAAATTAGAATTTCATGCTAACTAATTAGAGTTGGAATTGGATTCCATGATAACTAATTAGAGTTGAAATTGGATTTTATTTTTCCTAAAATAAAGGAGTTTATTTGTGAATAGGAAGTAAATCCATCTTTCCTTAAATAAAGGAGTTTGTTTAGATATGAAATAAGATTTCATATTATTCAAAATAAAAGAGTTTATTTGTGAATAGGAAGAGAATCCTAATTTCCTTAAATAAAGGAGTTTATTTAAATATGAAATAAGATTTCATATTATTCAAAATAAAGGAGTTTATTTGTGAATAGGAAAGAATATCCGTGTTTCCTTTAATTTTTTTTTTTTTACATGGAATTGGATTCCATAATTAATTAAAATAAAAGAGTTTATTTTAATTAAAGATTTTTTTTTATATATATATATATATGGAATTGGATTCCATAATTAATTAAAATAAAGGAGTTTATTTTGATTAAAATTTTGATTAAAATAAAATAGTTTATTTTATTCAAAATTGGATAAATTAAAATAAAATAGTTTTATTTTGATTTAAATTTGGATTAAAATAAAGGAGTTTATTTTGATTCAAAAATTAGATTTTATACTAACTAAATTTGCTCATTAAATGATATCAATATATATATTAAATGTTTATTATTCATAAGATGAATATTATTTATTGATGCATATGTTGATGTGTATGATAATAAATGGGATTGATTATGGACTATTGACCAATGTGATTGGATTTTATTTTAGTTGGATGCATGAATGTATGGGTTTTTATTAAATGGGGTCTGCATGCCTCGCCTTCTCTAATTTTTCTTAATGTAAATTCTACCTCTCTCCTATGTACTTCCCCTTGACTGCTGATCAAGGTTTCTATTTATTTTAAAATAGTTATGTAATAGGAATTTTTAGAATTATTTTGAAGAATTGGAGATCAAGGGGCAAGGAGCGCTGAAGACCCGTTTGTAATGGAGCCCCAAGTTTAAATGTAATAGTTATATTTAAATATTATTTCTTGCACCCTAGTTTTTGACCTTTTGGTTCACTTGGTGGCTCTAGTGAACCAAACTAGAATAAAAGTCCATAATCAATCCGGGTAGAATATAGTATTCTATATGTGCATGCTTATACTATATATATTATATATTATGCAAACATGCTTCGCATGTTCATTAATATGACGCGTATTTTATATATATATGTGCATGCGCACTAAACAAGATGAGACAAATTAATAACAAACCCCTCAATTTTTTATATTAAGTCCTAAGCGTTCAAAGATATTTGGAATATCGAACGCGCTAAGCCTTCTAGCGTGATAAAATTAATAGAGTATTAAATATTTAATATGAGTTTGTTGTGTCACCACAAGACAAGTATTAAGTATTTAAGATGTTAATTTATCACATTTGATGCTTATAAAGAAAATTGAACAATATTGTTTTGTTATGTCACCACAAGGATGATATTTTTCTTTTTGAATATATGGAGTGCTAGGTCGGACTTAACTTGGATAATTTTGATTCGGATGTGCCACCACTTGATCAAAATAATCTAAGAGGCAAAATCTGAGGAGTTGCATAGTTGATGTAATTGACAAAAGTTGTCTACCTATTTATTTATATATAGTTTGTTGTGTCACCACAAGGCTATATACATTTGAAATAGGATCCTTATTCTCACTAGCAAATCTTTAATTAGATTTTGCTTAAACTATATAAGTGAGGGTAATATAGTTTGAAGAAAATAGTGGGAGATACC
This sequence comes from Panax quinquefolius, assembly GCA_020205615.1. NCBI lineage: Eukaryota > Viridiplantae > Streptophyta > Magnoliopsida > Apiales > Araliaceae > Panax > Panax quinquefolius. The sequence goes on along the minus strand of CM035174.1, from coordinate 68,967,667 downwards.
AATTTAAAACAAGACCTAATTTATTTTGGTAATTAATAAAAGAATGTATGTTAAAATGTTGTTAATTACAAATTCATTTACGAATTTTACAATGTCTAAAATTACTAACATTTGCGAAGCATATTAGATGCTAAATTAACGGGCCATCAATTAAGCGGATTGGTTAAGGAATTTGAGAATAGTTCTCATAGTTTGAAAAGCTATCTTATGTCCTAATACGCCTATCCTCACAATGGTTGTAGACAATGCCTCGAGGAAGACATTGCTACTTTTAGAAAGTGGCAAGATGATGCACATTGGCTCGATGCATCATGCTTTCGCATCCATGAGTAACGAGCTTGACGTCGATGAAACTATGGATGCTCCTACTATATTCCCGCACATCAAGTAGTTGATGGTGAGGAAAGTAGGGCCGAAAGATATCGAGATATCTAAGGAGCTCTTCCGATCTAGAATGACCGATGACACTACTGATCTGAGATAAAAGTCCTTAACATTATCAATTTGATTGATCAATTAGGACAACGAGTTTTGTCATGGATGGAGAGTTGAGTCGAGATTTGATCTTGCACTCACTCCCTAACTCCTTTCACAATTGTTGTGAATTTTTCATATGAACAAGCTAGATATCGACTTTGGCGATTTGCTTAACATGTTGAAAAATGTTGAGAGTCACTTTCCAACCAAGAAAGACCATGTCTCACTGGTAGAGGCCAAAGGATCTTCCGAAAAGAAGAATCGATTCAAAGAAGGTAAATAGAAAGGCATAAACAAAGGATAATAAGAATAAAAGCGATACGGATAGCAAATGAGTTTGCTTCCACTGCAATAAGCTTTGGACATTTGGAAAGAAAGCTGCAAGAAGCATCTTGCGAGGCTAACCAAAGAAGCTTAGTGAAGTTTCTGTTCTAATCTGATTTTTGTTCATGATTGAAATAAATTTTTCTTTAAGTCGAGGTTCTACTTGGGTATTGGATATCGACTTTGGTTATCATAAATATAGATTTATGAAGGGACCAAGCGAGTAAGAAAGCTAAACAAAGATAAATAATCTTATGTGTGGGAAATGAAGCAAAGGTTCTTTGCATTAGCCATAGGAACTTATAGTTTAGCAATGCCTACGGGCAAATCTATTAAGTTAATAAGTTGTTATTGTATTCCAGTACTTGTTAGAAACATTATTTCCATTTTATTGTTGGACAATGAAATCTTTGGTATTATATTTAAGAACAATTGTTGTTCTATTTATAATAATAATAATGTTTTGTATAGAACTGGAATATTACCTAATGGATTTTATATACTTGACTTACGTGAAAAATTATTTTGTAAATTGAACAAACTAGTATAAGAAAAGGAGATGATCATTCAAAGAGTTGAATGTGTGTATTTGCTAAAATACAAGTGTGAATTATTTGAAAGGTTCAAAGAATTCAGAAGTGAAACAAATTGGCAATGTATTAAGATTCTTTGATTAGATTAAGGAATAAATACTTGAGCAATAAGTTTCTAGATCATCTCAAATGGTTTTCTCATAATGGAAACATCATGATACGCAATAATTGATTGATGTATCTGAATGAAAAATCGTACCTTGTTGGACATGGTGCGGTCCATAATGATTTTACTGACATTCCAGTATCCTTTTAGGATCATGCCCTAGAAATGGCTGCATATCTACGAAAAAGGTAACCCCAAAAATCCAGCCCCAAGACTCCATAAAAGTTATGGACAGGGAGGATTCCTAATCTTAAGTATATTAAGATAAGGGGTTGTCCAACTTATGTGAAACGGTGTCAAAGGATAAGCTTGGGACAAGATTTGACAAATACAGATTTGTGGGACATCCTAAAGTAAGTTTAGGGTAAATGTTCTATAATCCTACTTAGCAAAAGGTGTTTATTGTGAAACACGCTTCCTTCTAAGATAAAGGTGTTTATCATTGAAAGGGCTAGTGGGAGGATAATAGATCTTGAAGAGTTCAAGAACCACAAAACACTATAAGTCAAATAAGAGGAACCTGTAGATAGACCTATTGTACCACAACCAAATCGTAAATTTGGAATAGTACCAAAGATACCTAGGAGGTATGGATTCATCATGGATGATGATGATGAGGTACACATCATAGAAGATGATGATCCAGAGTTATATTCAATGAGGTAAGACTTCTAGTGTGTATAAAAGGGTCGATTGGGGCGTCGTGACATTCCTAGTATTATATGTTGATATACTACGGATAAGGAATGACATACTAATGCTACAATCAGTAAAGATAAAGTTGTCTAAACATTCCTCCATGAATGGTTTGGGAAGAGTATCTTAATTGGGGATATAAATCTATATAGATAGATTTAAGAGGATGCTCGACTTAACCCAAGGAACGTATATTCATTTGATGCTAAAGTCGTTTAGCATGGCAAACTCAAGAGATGTCTCATGTAGATGAGCTATGGAGTGTATCTCTCTTAATAGTCCCCACAGACTCTCGAAAAGAGAGGTCGCATGGTGACTATCATGTATGCAATGAAATATCTGAGACCCGATGTTGATCGGTCATATTATGGAGAAGTTCACTATGAGTCGGTGAAAAACATCTTAAAGTGCTTAACCCAAGCACTAAGGATGTGATCATATTCATGGTGGGTCTTAATTAAAACTAGAGGCTTAACAGACTCAAGTTTTTCGAGACGCACCAAGACGACAGAAAATCCACTTTAAGGTAAAGTGTTACCTTGAATAGTGGTGCGAGTGAATTGAAAGGTTCCAAACAAAAAAAGAGTTCTTGGTTTAGTGATAAAGACAAAGTAAATAGCTATAAATGAAGTCTGCAAGTTGATTGTTTGGATTAAAAGTTCATTCTGAGAACTAGGAATAGTTCTAAAGTCTCATCTTGGATCTAAACATGTGTTGTGGCACTTTCATTTGATTATAAGAATCATTGAAAGATGGGAAACCACTATAGAGATAGTGAACTCTCATAAACAACATTACATATCCATTAACTAAAAGCTTATCCAACAATGGGATAATCGTCACTTAGAGAAAGAAGAGTATGAGATACCATGACGATTGGCTTTAGTGCAAGTGGGAGATTGAAAGTAATATGCACACAAGCCAATCATGTTTGATGATAAAGCATATACTTTGTAACAATCTTATTCATTTATTAATAAAAAGTATTAATTGATTAAAGGCTTTTAATTATCTACATGATGCTGTTTTATAATATGTGATAAACCCATAGTTTTAAGCAATGCATTTAGAATAATGATGATGATCATTCTAATGAGATCTAAATTCTTAGAAAGCTTAAAACTAAAATAGTTCCCAATCATTGGATTACTAAATTGGGGATTAGTGAATCCGGGTAGATTGGTACATACGTTGCTTGCTCATTGGATGAGGATGATTGATCTCATGATCATTTGTGTGGAGACACTAAAGCAAGTATGTAGGTGCTTATTAGAGAATAAGTTCACTGAACGTGGCTCGCTAAGGAATACCTAGAGGCCAAACATTTGGGTGGCTAACGTTGATCAAAGGAAGGAACCAAACCCGGTGGATTCAAGTTGAACGCGAAAAGGATTGGAGGTGAACTTGTACCTGAGGAAGCTCGATCTTCAAGGGTATGATTCTTATTCATCTTTTTCGTTTAATTAATAATTATGCATAAAGGGTGATCCGGGTATATGGTTTGTAAAATTTTTAAACTCTGATTTTACACGCTTCCGCATTATTTTGCAATTTGATTGCGCACATGAATATTACAAACCTAACAGATAAACTCTACCTCTTTCATATGACGAATACTTTCGGGAAAGTACTTGTCATTGAATAGTTCTTGGAACTTCTCCCAAGACATCTTTAGTGCGGCAGGTTGAGTACGTTTTACCGATTCCCACCAATAATCTGCCTCTCCTCGTAACATAAAGGTGGCAAATGGCACCTTTTGCTCCTCGGAGCATCCCAAGACATCAAATATCTGGATGATCTGCTTTATCCATGCTTCCGCCTTAAGTGGTTTTGGCTCTCTAATAAACTCCGGTGGTCCCAGCTCCTTGAACTGTTTAGCGGTGACCGTCCTAGAGTTTCCAGTGTTTCCACCTGCATTTTGGACAGGAGCCGCTCTTGCCTGATGTTGCATGAATTGTATAAAGCCTCTGAACATTCCATCGTTAAATCATCACGTCGGTGTTGTTGGTTGCCTGAGGATTGTCGCCTTCCTGATGCACATTATCCTGATTATTGATCTATGGAGACTCAACGGTCTCCTGTGCTCCATTGCTATTCTCAACATTCTCGGATGTCATTTTTAGATACTGCCACAAAACAAAGGTTAATTAATATATAACATATTATCCCTATACTCGACGTGAGCCAATTAAATACCAAATAAACTTAGGTAGGTCATACTAGCGAAAAATTCCCGCCTCTCCCTCCTAGTTCTAGTCTCACATCTTAGCCGAGGATCATATCCTAAGCTTTGATACCAACCGTGGCGCCCCCAAAATTAGGTATACATCACCCATCTTGAGTCGCCGGATACATGGTGCAAATTGAATACAACTTAATAATAATAAAACTGTCGTGTACAATATGACAAAAAAACATAAACTGTGAGTTTGAATACAAATATTGTCTACTAGAGAGTTTACAAACTCAAAAGGAGTCCTCATTACAATTATTATCACACTATTTCACAAAATAATGAGGACTACTAATGCACCATCTAAGACCATTACTCCGTTCCCCAACTCGTTCCAGCTATATTCTCATTTCCTGAAGAGAACAGTGAAAGAAAGGGTGAGCTCAACTAGCCCAGTAAGAAATATTATGACTAAGATAATGCAGAATAAATTATCATTAGCCTTAAACAAAGCAGTGTTAAACGATACAATATAACAAACATCAAGTTTAACTGCAGCGGAACAAGCAATCTATTAAAAGAGTCAAGTAGAGAATAAAATCTACTATCTTTTATGATTTCAAAGGTTTTTTATCACTTTTATCGCTGGGACACAGCTTAATAAATAATCCACATAATCAAATCACCCACACTTTTCTACTACGAGGATATTCTTTAGTATCACGACCACAATTATCCATGCACTACGGGCCAAGAATATTTGTGTATTCATTAATGGTCATGATCATGCCAACAATCGTCCATCAATACACTATTGGCCAATGAGGACTTTTACCACATCATTTATAACATTACGGTTAAGTGATTACAATCAATAATCCTGTGTTATAATCATACCAAGTCCATCTATGCACTACTGAATACGGATGACTTTAAAATATATATATAAATATGAGGATGATGACATGATATAAGAATTCAATAAAACAAGTTCAAGAATTAATTTATCCATGAACTAATAATGTCCAAATTGTCAACATGATCTTTGCTTTGTAGAGTAAAAATTCAAGAATGCTCAAAAGAATATTTCCATGAAAAGATCTTTGGATGAAGCGCAAATATCGAGGATATTCCACTAATTTCATGGAGTATAGTAGTCAAAACTTTAACCAACCGAGTATAATAAAGAATGGAATATCAAAAGAAATCACCATGCATGCGGTACTTGCGCGATGTACGAGTTATTCCAACGAGAATACTAATAAGGGCGGAATCGGTCCCAAGCGTAAAAGCGCATGCACAAGATATTCCAACAGAATAATAATAATAAAGATTTTAATCGGTCCGCGTAAAAGCATGCTGAGCGAGGATATTCCAACGTAATAATAAAGACGGAATCAGTCCGCGCGTAAAAATCATGATGGATATTCCAACGTAATAATAAAGACGGAATCGAGTTCGGCGTAAACTCACGCATGAGGATATTCCAATGAATAATAAAGACAGAATCATAGAAGAATGTCACCAAGTATAGGGTGAGGCACAGCGTATACTGAGTTATTCCAATGAATAATAAGAAATGCAATAACAACAGTTCTCTTCATGAATAAGAAAATAATAACACCCTTACGAGTACAAACAAATAATATTCTCTACCTTAACAAGAAGAGTCTTTGGATATATAAGTAGTGAAGTAGCAGAATACTTTCTTCTTTCTCTCTATAGTTTATGTCTTTAGAGTTTCAGTGAATTCGTAAGAAAGTAATGAAGGAATGAGCTTCTATTTATAGAAAATGGACTGCATAGTAACTAACTCATGAACGGTCCAGATTGATTTACTTTAATCTGACGGTCCATAAAATATTCTAATAAAACAAAACTTTTAAATATAATATATATTATATATATAAATAACATGTGGTTTTTTTAAAAAAAAATCACGGGACTCAATCCCGTGATGCTGGCTGAACCTAGCTATCTCCCACTTGATTTATATAATAAATATATATATATATATATATATATATATATATATAAAGTATAACCTGTGACACCAAAATCAACCCCCCCACGTGATAACCACTATATATATATATAATATATACATATATATATATATATATATATATATTTATATATATATATATATTATCACCCTCATAACACTATTTTGAAAAATGAGTAGGTGGAGGTCCAAAAATACGCCAAAATCTACAATAAATACTTTAGCAATAATTGAACAAAACCGAGTGACTTCTCACGTAAGCATTAATAATCAATACTGGTGTCTACTTATGCGACCACAGCGTATTCTTTTACTTTAACTAACAGGGTGTTTAAGCAGTTAACGGTAAAACTTCCGCCAATTATTTTCATAAAAAGATTTTTGTCGTTTTTTAATTTGACAATAATTCCGTTATGGGGTCCACCAATGATTGTCTTTGTCATCTAATATTCCTGCTAAAACGAATATTCCCCGACCAATCGAATATAATATGATAACTTGCATACTTTGCAAAATTTATAAATATTACCCATAATTATAACATTATATCAAATTTACTCCATAATATTAAAAAATGATATTTATAGAAAATTTATTTTTATTAAAAGTTGGGGTCTTACAACCGACTTGTTTTATCAGTAGTTATCGAGTCTAAAACTCTATTCTATAATTCAATATTCGTTTAGATAATTTAAATATCACTCGTATTATTTTTAAAGACTTATAATAATTTTTAAACATTTATTATAATTTATCATGATTTTTCAAACACGAAATCATTATTAAATGCTTTAAATAATAAATAATTCTATTATCATTAATATTTAATTAATATTAAATTATTAATGAAACTATTACCAAAATATTAAAGTTATTTATAATAACTCAAAATATTTTAAAACATTAATATTACCCTTAAATGATTTTTAAAATATTTAAAATCATTTTAAATAATTACTATTATTATTTAAATGTTAATGTATTATTCACCTAAATATTAAAAGTCATTTATTATTACTTAAAATATTTTTAAATCATTTATATCCTTTTAAATGATTCAAATCAATAAATCCATTTTAAAACTATTTATTTAATATAATTATTAAATAAATTTAATATCATTAATATTAAATTAGTAATGATATTTACCTTTAAAAATTAAAAGTTATATTTTATCACTTAAAGTATTTTTAAACACTTTATTTTCATTTAAAATGATTTTTATAATATTAAAATCATTTTTAATCAATTTATTTAATATAATTATTAAATAAATCTAATATCATTAATAATAAATAATTAAATAAATTTATCTTAAAATTTTAAAAATTATGTTTTATAACCTAAAATATTATTACATGCCTTATTATCCTTTAAAATGATTTTTAATATTATAAAATCATTTTTAATTAATTTATTTAATATATTTATTAAATAAATTAAATATCAATAATATTCAAATAAATACTAATATTTATGAAAAATATGTCAAATTATTAAAAGTTAATTTTTGTAACTTAAAATAATTTTTGTAATTTACAAAAATTAATTTCTATTTTTAAATGATTTTTGGAAATTAAAATAAATAAAATTATTAAATCTGTTGTTGTAGCCTTTGGCGACAGAAAGTGTCGCCTTAGGTGTTCTTAAGCACCAAGAACATGCTTAAGCAGTTATCGAGGGGCTATGTTTGACCATGTGTAATTCATTGTCTAAAATGTTTATGGGCTAGCTATTGATCAAATGTTGTAGTATATATGTAATAGTACAAGTTCATAACAATTTCTGGACCAAAACATAACACATGAGCAAGATCTAAGGTTCGAACATCTTTGTCGAGTTGTTGTTCTTCTTGTTTACGAAATTTGCTAGAATCATAAAATTAAATACGTAAATAAATCAACGCTTTTGTTGGCCTTATATTATTCAATCTGTTCTTGTTATGGGTAATCAAGACGTCGGGCCTTGTAGAGTTACTAACAGGGTACATGAATCAAGCACATAGCAAGTTTACAAATCATCAAGCTGCAAGTTCTGTGTTCCTTATAAATAATTTGTCAGACCATTGTCTTAACTTTCTGGGTTACCCAGAAAGTAAAACATAACGGTCCACGACTTTTGACCGATTACTACAATCGATCTGATGTTTTTTAAGGTTTGAAAGTGCTCTGTACTTGTAGTTTGCATGTCATACTATAATCTAGATACCATTATACATCCTAAAAGCTTGTCAGAAACGAGATCAAAGCCAGTCAAAGTCACTGACAGAACACGTTCTTCAGTTTTCTGGGTTTCCCAGAAAACTAATTTCGTGTTCGGTCAACAAACTTTGACCGTGAATAACTTTTGATATACACATCCAATGATCATGAATCCACTTTCAGAATACTAACAACATTATAGACAACAACTTTAAACCTTTAAAACACCAAAACAATAAACAAAAAGAGATCTAGGAGACCTGACATTCGTTGTCAGACAACATAAAAAAAAATTCTAGATTTTGAAAAATATCAAATCTGAGCCTATAGATGTTATGGATCTAACATCTAGCAACCCAGATCATTTATTTACATTATAAACAACATAATACAACACAAAACAGAAGATCTAGTACTCCTCAATCAAGATCAGATTTGGTTCTAGGGTTTATACATCTTATGAACAATTTCTTGATCTAGGGTTCTTGATCTATTTATGGTGTTCTAAGAACTTGATAGAGGACTGAAATCCTTGATAAATTCGTGGGATTAGAGAGAGAGAGAGAGTTGGTTGAGTATTGGTTGAACAAATGAGCAAGAATATGACTTTTCTCTCTCTTTGATCTTATAAATAATTGAATGCAATGTATGTAGATGATCAAAATAGGCTGATGGCTGGAGTTTAAGTCAAATAAAAAGTCTTGAGTTGGTAAATAACTAAAGTATTGGCAATTTTCACAAGCAACTTAATAAAAAATGCAAGAAGGGCAAAATGGTCATTAGGCTTGTGATTTTAATGGTAATCTAATAACTTGACAACCCCTTAGGGTTTGACCCTCAGGGTTTAACCCTAAGGTTCTACAATTTGGTTTTTTAGAATTTTGCAATTAGGGTAAAAATGGGAAATTAAAGTTTCTAAATATACAATTTAGGGTTTCGTAATCATACTTAGTTTCCTAATTACTTAGGTCTTGGAAATTAGGTTAGAGATTCATTAATTAACATTAATCTTACTAAATTAGCAATTAGGGTTTATAATAAGTAATTAAAGTTAGCAATTAGGGTTTCTAATTATCTATTAGTGTGACGCCCCCAAAATTAGGTATACATAACCCATCTTGAGTCGCCAGATACATGGTACAGAATTCAAATACAACTTAATAATACAAGCGTCAATTATACAATACGACAAAACATAAACTGTGAGTTTGAATACAAATATTGTCTACTAGAGATTATACAAACTCAAAAGGAGTCCTCATTACAATTATTATCACACTATTTCACGAATAGTGAGGACTACTAATGCACCATCTAGGACCATCACTCTGTTCCCAGACTAGTCCCAAATATATGTTCTCATTTCACGAAGAAAACGGTGAAAGAAAGGGTGAGCTCAACTAGCCCAAAGAAGAAATATTATGACTAAGATAATGCGAGAATAATTTATCGTTAGCCTTCAATGATGTTAAACCGATAAAATATAATAACTATCAAGTTTAATCTGCGGTGAACAAGCAATCCATTAGAAGAGTCAAGTAGGGAATAAAATCTACTATCTTCTATGATTTAAAAGGTTTTCATCACTTTTATCATTGGGACTCGACTTAATAAATAATCCACATCACCGAATCACCTCACACTTTTCTGACGATGATATTCTTTAGTATCACGACCACGAATTATCCATGCACTACGGCTTCAGATAATCATATTTTCATCAATGGTCCTGATCATGCCATAAAACAATTCATCTTTGCACTACGGCCAAAGAGAATCCATAGCCATAATCATACCAAAAACTGTCCATCAATGCACTACGGGCCAATGAGGACTTTTTCCACATCATTTGTAACATTACGGTTATGATTATACCGAATAATCCCTGGTCATAATCATACCAAGTCCATCTATGCACTATAGGCCACAGATGACTTTCAATATAATATAAACATGAGGATGATGACAATGATATAAGAATTCAATAAAACAAGTTCAAGAATTAATTTATCTAGGAACTGATAACGTTCAAATTGTCAACATGATACTGCTTTGTAGAGTAAAATTCAAAAATGCTCAGAAGAATATTTCCATAAAAAGATACTGGATGAAGCGCAAATATCAAAGATATTCCACTAATTTCATGGGTATAGAAGTCAAAGTTTTAACCAACCGATATAATAAAGAATGGAATAACAAAAGAAATCACCATGCATGCAATAGGCCGCATGACGAGTTATTCCAATGTAATAATAAAGAATGGAACCAGGTCCCATAGCGCGCATGATAGGATATTCCTAAACGAATAATAATAAATAATGGAACCAGTGTCCGGGCGAACGCATTGCATGTGATATTCCGACGAATAATAAATAATGGAACCCGTCCCCCAACGTGAAGCCGCATGTGATATATTCAAGCGAGAATAATAAAGAACGGAATATTAGAAAAATGTCAACATGTATAGGGTAGCCCACGATCTGAGTTATTCCAACGAATAATAAATAATGGAATAATAGAAGTTCTCTTCATGAGTACAACAAATAACATCCCTTACCATAAAAGAAACTGAATATAAGACTAAAGAAGTAGTAGAATACTTTTCTATAGGTTCTCCTGTAATTCTCTCTCTCTAGAGTTTCAAAGAATTAAGTAAGAAATAATGAAGGAATGAGCTTCTATTTATAGGAAAATGGAATGAATAGTAACTAATTCATGAACGGTCCGATTGATTTACTATTAAACAGACGGTCCCATATTTGTTTACTATTAAAACTTAAAATAACGGTCCATACTGATTTACTATTAAAACTTTAAACCAGCGATCCATATTGATTTACTATTATAACTCCACCAGCAGTCCATATTGACTTACTATTATATCTTCAACCAACGGTCTGAAAAATTAGCACATCTCCTCTTGGAATAATATTATACCCAAATACCCTAATGCACAATACTAGAGTGAATAGTAACCGGGTGAATAGTAACTCATGAATAGTAACTCGTGAATAGTAACTCATGAATAGTAACTCGTGAATAGTAACTCATGAATAGTAACTCATGTATAGTAACTTGTGAATAGTAACTCATGAATAGTAACTCGTGAATAGTAACTCGTGAATAGTAACTCATGAATAGTACTCCGACACGAAAAGTGTCTCGAATACCCGATTGAACAATATATCATATTATGCAGATGATACTGTAACAATAATTGAATCAATAATATGAGAGATATGATGCAGTAATTACTGTAGCAATAATTGAGTATTACTGAGTGACTTCTCACGTAAGCATCAATAATCAATACCGTGTGCTTCTTGTAATGCTGACCACGCAGTATTACTATATATTTTAACACCGGTGTTTCAACGATTAACAGTAAAACTTCCGCCGTTATTTTCATAAAGTATTTTGTCATTTTCTCTGTCCGATGATAATTTTGTTGTAGGGGTCCACCAATGATTATACCGTCGTATTTGATATTCCCCAAACAAAAAGAATATTCCCTACCAATCGAATATTATACAACCACTTGCTTACTTTGCAAAATTTGTAAATATTTCCCACAACTATAACATTACATCAAATCAACACCATAATATAAAAAAAAATTATTTCAAGAAAATTAAATCTTTATTCATAAAATCTGGGGTCTCGCAATTAGGGTTTCTACTAATTAGGGTTTTCCTAATTAAGATTAAATCCTAATAATACATGTCCTTAATCATAGTAACACAATCTCTTATCGATCTTAAACTCTGGCTTGAGTTTCAAAATAGGGTTTTAACAAATTAATAATAGGGTTCTAATCATGATATACCATAATTGACCAATCATTATCAGTCTACACATACAGTACATATTTATAGCACTGAAATATAATTAATATTATATTAATATTCTCTTTCCTTATTCAAAATACAGAATTAGGGTTTTGAATCCATATCCGACATAACATTCATATACACCATTATTAAGTTAAAATAATTAACTTAATTAATCAAAATAAATTTATATAATAAAATAATTATCATAATAATTCTAATAATTATTCATATATTATTTAAATATTATATAATCATATTTTCATGGAAAAATAAATAATAAAATATTTTTACTACAAAATTAATTATAACAATATAATTTATAATGATCAATAATTCTAAAAAAATATTTGAAATTATTCATGTAATAAATAAATATTTATTTATCACATATATACATACCTTGCACATAATCCAACTTTTATTTTAAAAAAAAAAATATATGCATAAAATTTCTTATTTAATTATATTGAAAATATTGGGTTATTACATTCCCTTGTTAGGTTTGTAATATTCATATGCATGAATCAAATTGCAAAAAATTAAGCGGCGGCGTGTAAAAAAATCGAGTTTAAAATTTACAAACCATATACGGATCACCCTTTATGCATAATTATTAATTAAGCGAAAAGATAAAGAATAAAATCATACCCTTGAAGATCGAGCTTCCTCGGTACAAGTTCACCTCCAAATCCTTTTCGCGTTCAATCTTGAATCCATGGGGTTTGGTTCCTTCCTTTGATCAACGTTAGCCACCCAAATGTTTTGGCCTCTGAGGTGATCCACCAGGAAGAAGAAAATTCAAGAAGATGGGTGGTTGGCTAAACCCTAGTTTTTCTATCTCTATAGAAAAGGTGTACTCTCCCAACAATTGGAATTATGTCGTATGTTGAAAAAGTCAACAACCCCACCACCCATAATAAGACTCCTCTTATTAATAGATGTGGGCAACCCACCTTAACAATTAAGGAATTGGGTTTTATTTAATTAATTAAATTCTTTTAATTAATTAAGCTCCCTAATCTTATTAGGGATAATTAATTAAAACTCCTTTAACTAATTTTCCTTCCTAATCAATTAGGAATAAATGAGAATACTTATATTAAATTAATTCCTAAACTCTTTTAGAAATTAAAATAATAATAATTGTAATAATATTAATAAGACTCCTCTTATTAATTTATATTTAATATTTCTAAAATATTAAATAATAAATATTAAGCTATTTAATTTATTCTATCACCATAGATTAAATTAAATATACATAACATATTATTACGATTATGCCATTAACTTCTTAAATAATTATTCTTCCTTTTATGGTGTGACCCTTTAGGTTCTCCATATTAAACCGGTTGTGAATAAATCAATTAGAACAATTCTAATCTTATTTAAATAAATAAATTAAATAATTAATTTATTTAAATAAATAATATTTATTCTACAATAGGGATAAGCCTCCCTAGCGATCAACGACTTTCCGGATAATATAGATTTCAACATTAATCATAAAAGAACCTTTGAGTAAATAGTTCTGCATACAATTCAATCCTTCCACCATACAATGTCCCAATTAAATATAAGACATGGAATTCTTTGTCGAGTCTTATTTTATTTAATTATATGTATTTCGATCCTTAAATGCATGACTCAAATAATGCAAATTAGAAACTCCTTTCTAATTTCATTACTGCCTTATAACCAAGGACTCTTTGGGTTGTCATTTATCGAATCACATAGGACATTTCTCTTCTTTTATTAGAAGTGGTAGATTCTTTATTGATCATACATTATCTCCATGTACAACTTATTATACCCAAGCATACCCTTTGATATACCCTAAGGGTCTTAAGGAATAAGTCAAAGTATAACTCATCATACACAAGATACTATGATGATCTCAAGTCCAAGGATTACTTGTACTACTATCACTACGAAAATTCCTATTGACGGAAAATAAAACTCCATTAGGTATTCCTTAGCGAGCCACGCGTTCGATGAACTTATTCTCTAATAAGCACCTACATACTTGCTTTAGTGTCTCCACACAAATGATCATGAGATCAATCATCCTCATCCAATGAGCAAGTAACGTATGTACCAATCTATCCGGATTCACTAATCCCCAATTTAGTAATCCAATGATTGGGAACTATTTTAGTTTTAAGCTTTCTAAGAATTTAGATCTCATTAGAATGATCATCATCATTATTCTAAAAGCATTGCTTAAAACTATGGGTTTATCACATATTATAAAACGACATCATGTAGATAATTAAAAGCCTTTAATAAATTAATACTTTTTATTAATAAATGAATAAGATTATTACAAAGTATATGCTTTATCATCAAACATGATTGGCTTGTGTGCATACTACTTTCAATCTCCCACTTGCACTAAAAGCCAATCGTCATGGTATCTTATACTCTTCTTCTCTAAGTGGCGATTATCCTGTTTGTTGGATAAGCTTTAGTTAATGGATATGTAATGTTGTTCATGAGAGTCCACTATCTCTATAGTGATTTCCCATCTTTCAATGATTCTAATAATAAAATGAAAGTGCCACAACACATGTTTAGATCCAAGATGAGACTTGGAACTATTCCTAGTTACGTAATGAACTTTTAATCCAAACAATCAACTTGCGACTTCATTTATAGCTATATACTTTGTCTTTATCACTAAACCAAAGCAACTCTTTCTTTGTTTTTGGAACCTTTCGAATTCAACGCACCCTTGTTCAAGATAACGCTTTTACCTTAAAGTGGATTTTACATCATCTTGGTGCATCTCGAAAAACTTGAGTTTGTTAAGCCCTCTAGTTTTAATTAAGACCCACCATGAATATGATCACATCCTTAGTGCGGTTAAGCACTTTAAGATGTTTTCAGCGACTCATAGTGAACTTCTCCATAATATGATGATGATCAACATCGGGTCTCATACATTTCATTGCATACATGATTGTCACTCATGCGACCTCTCTTTTTTGAGTCTGTGGGGACTATAAAGAGATACACTCCATAGCTCATCGACATGAGACATCTCTTGGAGTTTGCCATGCTAAACAACTTTAGCATCAAATGAATATACGTTCCTTGGGTTAAGTCGAGCATCCTCTTAAATCTATCTATATAGATTTATATCCCCAATTAAGATACTCTTCCCAAATCATTCATGGAGGAATGTTTAGACAACTTTATCTTTACTGATTGTAGCATTGGTATGTAATTCCTCATCCGTAGTATATCAACATATAATACTAGAAATTTCACGATGCTCCCACTGACCCTTTTGTACACACTAGGTTCATTCTTATTTTTGATAAAATCAAACTCTTTTGATTGCCTCATCAAAACGAATGTTCCATATTTGAGAAACTGCTTCAATCCATTTCTCAAAGTGTCTACATCACTTACCTCATCGTATGAATGGATCATCATCTTCATGATGTGTACCTCATCATCATCATCTATGATGAATCCATACCTCCTAGGTATCTTGGTACTATTCAGTTCTGATTGATTTGTGGTACAATAGGTTCATCTATGAGTTCCTCTTATTTGACTTATAGTGTTTTGTGGTTCTTGAACTCTTCAAGATCTATTATCCTCCCACTAGCCCTTTTTAATGATAAACACCTTTATCTTAGAAGGCGTGTGTTTATAACAAACACCTTTTGCTAAGTAGAATTATAGAACATATACCTAAACTTACTTTAGGATGTCCCACAAATCATACTTGTCAAATCTTGTCCCAAGCTTATCCTTTGAAACCTTTTCACATAAGTTGGACAACCCTTATCTTAACATACTTAAGATTAGGAATCCTCCACATCCATAACTTTTATGGAGTCTTGGGGTGGATTTTGAGGTTACCTTTTAAAGTAGATATGTCGACGACCATTTCTAGGACATTACCCTGAGAGGATCTTTGGAATGTCGGTAAAATCATTATGGACCGCTTACCATGTCCAACAAGGTATGATTTTTTTCTTTCGGATACATCAATCAATTATTGCGTATCGAGGATGTGTCCATTATGAGAAAACCATTTGAGATGATCTAGAAACTTATTTCACAAGTATTTATTCCTTGATCTAATCAAAGAATCTTAATACTTTGTCAATTTGTTTCACTTCAAATTCTTTGAACCTTTCAAATAATTCACACTTATATTTTAGCAAATACACACATTCAACTCTTTGAATGATCATCTCCTTTTCTTATACTAATTTGTTCAATATGCAAAATTATTTTCATGTAAGTCAAGTATACAAAATTTATTAAGTAATATTCCGATTCTATACAAAACATTATTATTATAAATAGAACAACAATTGTTCTTAATTATAATACCAAAAATTTTATTGTCCAACAATAAAATGGAAATAATATTTTAACAAGAACTGGAATACAATAACAACTTATTGACTTAATAGATTTTCCGTGAGGCATTCTGCTAAACTATAAGTTTTTATGGCTAATGTGGCAACCTTTGCTACATTTCTCATACATAGGATTACTTATATTTGTTTAGCTTTCTACTTACCTTGGTCCTTCATAAATCTATATTTATGATAACCAAAGTCGGTATCCAATACCCAAGTAGAACCTTGACTTAAAGAAAATTTATTTCAATCATGAACAAAAAGCGTATTATAACAAAACTTCACTAAGCTTCTTTGGTTAGCCTCTGCAAGATGCTTCTCGCGATTTCTTTCCGATGTCGGGCTTATTGCGGTGGAAAGCAAACTCCTTTGCTATCCGTATCGATTTTGTTCTTATTATCCTTTGTTTTGCCTTTCTATTTACCTTCTTTGAATCGTTCTTCTTTTGGAAGATCCTTTGGCCCCTACCGGTGAAGACTTGATCTTTCTTGGTTGGAAAGTGACTCTCAACATTTTTCAATATGTTAAGCAAATCAATGGTGATATCTAGCTTGTTCATATGAAAAAATTCACAACAATTGTGAAAGGAGTCCGGGAGTGAGTGCAAGATCAAATCTTGGCTCAACTCTCCATCCATGACAAAACCAGTTGTCCTAATTGATCAATCAAATTGATTATGTTAAGAACTTTTATACATCTTACTATAGTGTCATTGGCCATTCTAGATCGGAAGAGCTCCTTAGATATCTAATATCTATCAGTCCTACTTTCCTCACCATCAACTACTTGATGTGCAGGAATATAGTAGGAGCATCCATAGTTTCATCTTGTGTTGAAGCTCGTTACTCATGGATGCGAGCATGATGCATTGAGCCAATGTGCATCATCTTGCCACTTTCTAAAAGTAGCAATGTCTTCCTCGGAGGCATTATCTACAACCATTGCTTGAGGATAGGCGTATTAAGGACATAAGATAGCTTTTTCATTATGAGAACTATTCTCAAATTCCTTAACCAATCCGTTTAATTGATGCGGTTAATTTAGCATCTAATATGCTTGTGATGATAGTAATTTTAGACATTGTAAAATTACATAAATGAATTTATAATTAACAACATTTTAACATACATTCTTTTATTAATTACCAAAATAAATTAGGTCTTGTTTTAAATTGGTATCTCCCACTATTTTCTTCAAACTATATTACCCTCACTTATATAGTTAAGCAAAATCTAATTAAAGATTTGCTAGTGAGAATAAGGATCCCATTTCAAATGTATATAGCCTTGTGGTGACACAACAAACTATATATAAATAAATAGGTAGACAACTTTTTTGTCAATTACATCAACTATGCAACTCCTTGTATTTTTGCCTCTTAGATTATTTTGATCAAGTGGTGGCACATCCGAATCAAAATTATCCAAGTTAAGTCCGACCTAGCACTCCATATATTCAAAAAGAAAAATATCATCCTTGTGGTGACACAACAAAAACAATATTGTTCAATTTTCTTTATAAGCATCAAATGTGATAAATTAACATCTTAAATACTTAATACTTGCCTTGTGGTGACACAACAAACTCATATTAAATATTTAATACTCTATTAATTTTATCATGCTAGAAGGCGACGTTCGATATTCCAAATATCTTTGAGCGCTTAGGACTTAATATAAAAAATTGAGGGTTTGTTATTAATTTGTCTCATCTTGTTTAGCGCAGCATGCATATATATATAAAAATACGCGTCGTATTAATGAACATCGAAGCATGTTTGCATAATATATAATATATATATATATAGTATAAGCATGCACATATAGAATACTATATTCTACCCGGATTGATTATGGACTTTTATTCTAGTTTGGTTCACTAGAGCCACCAAGTGAACCAAAAGGTCAAACCCTAGGGGTGCGAAATAATATTTAAATATAACTATTACATTTAAACCGGGCTCCATTACAAAGCGGGTCTTCAAGCTCCTTGCTCTTTGATCCTTGATCTCTAATTCTTCAAAATTAATTCTAACTATTCCTATTACAAAACTATTTAAAATAAATAGAAACCTTGATCGTGATCGAGGGAAGTACATAGGAGGAGATAGAATTTACATTAAGAAAAATTAGAGAAGGCGAGTCTGTGGACCCCATTTAATAAAACCCATACATTCATGCATCCAACTAAAATAAAATCAATCACATTGGTCGATAGTCCATAATCAATCCCATTTATTATCATACACATCACCATATGCATCGATAAATAACATTCATCTTATGAATAATAAACATTTAATATATATATTGATATCATTTAATGGGCAAATTTAGTTAGTATAAAATCTATTTTTGAATCAAAATAAACTCCTTTATTTTAATCCAAATTTAAATCAAAATAAAACTATTTTATTTTAATTTATCTAATTTTGAATAAAATAAACTATTTTATTTTAATCAAAATTTTAATCAAAATAAACTCCTTTATTTTAATTAATTATGGAATCCAATTCCATGTAATAAAAAAAAAATAAACTCTTTAATTAAAGGAAACACGGATATTCTTTCCTATTCACAAATAAACTCCTTTATTTTGAATAATATGAAATCTTATTTCATATTTAAATAAACTCCTTTATTTAAGGAAATTAGGATTCTCTTTCCTATTCACAAATAAACTCTTTTTATTTTGAATAATATGAAATCTTATTTCATATCTAAATAAACTCCTTTATTTAAGGAAAGATGGATTTACTTCCTTATTCACAAATAAACTCCTTTATTTTTTAGAAAAATAAAATCTCAATTTCAACTCTAATTAGTTATCATGGAATCCAATTCCAACTCTAATTAGTTAGCATGAAATTCTAATTTTAAAATTAAAATAAACCTTTTTATTTTAATATTAAAATAAACTTTTATTTTAAAATTAAAATAAACTTTTTTTTAATTTAAAATTAAAATAAACTTTTTTATATTTTAAAATTAAAATAAACTTTTATTTTAATTATAAAATAATTAAAATATATATTATATATATATATATATATATATATATATATATATATATATATATATATATATATATATAATATATATAATCAATTTATTCAAAAAAAAAAAAAAAGGATTACTCCGCATATTCAAAATATAGGATTTCTTATATAGGATTTCTCGATTTCCGTGCCTAGCATGCATCTCATAATTCATTCCTATTAAACCGTGCATGTCCTGCTAATCCGTGACCTTTTTTTTTGATTTCATATATCATTGCTTGAATGATTAATATTATATTTCATCGATAATCATTATTTATCATTAGCGTGATTTTCGTGCCTGTAATAATCATCATTTCGATTTCCGTATTATGTCAATTTCCGTGCATGGCATGATTTCCGTAAAATGAATCGTGATTTAAGCCCTTGGTTTCCGTGCATAAATATATTATATATATATATATATATATATATAATCATTATCTAATGATTAGATAATGATTAGATCATTTTTTTATATATAATCCTATTTTTTTTTTTTTTTTTTTTTTTAAATTTTATACAATAAAATTATGCCCAATTAAATTATTCTAAACACATATCAATATACATATCAAATTAAAACAATTAATAATTTGCATAAAGGTTTGGCTCTGATGCCATTGTTAGGTTTGTAATATTCATGAACATGATCAAATTGCAAAAATTAAGCGAGCGTGTAAAATCGAGTTTAAAAATTTACAAACCATATACGGATCACCCTTTATGCATAATTATTAATTAAGCGAAAAGATAAAGAATAAAATCATACCCTTGAAGATCGAGCTTCCTCGGTGCAAGTTCACCTCCAAATCCTTTAGCGTTCAATCTTGAATCCACCGGGTTTGGTTCCTTCCTTTGATCAGCGTTAGCCACCCAAATGTTTGGCCTCTGGGGTGATCCACCAGGAAGAAAAAAATTCAAGAAGAAGGGTGGTTGGCTAAACCCTAGTTTTTCTATCTCTATAGAAAAGGTGTACTCTCCCAACAATTGGAATTATGTCGTATGTTGTTGAAAAATCAACAACCCCACCACCCATAATAAGACTCCTCTTATTTATAGATGTGGGCAACCCACCTTAACAATTAAGGAATTGGGTTTTATTTAATTAATTAAATTCTTTTAATTAATTAAGCTCCCTAATCTTATTAGGGATAATTAATTAAACTCCTTTAACTAATTTTCCTTCCTAATCAATTAGGAATAAATGAGAATACTTATATTAAATTAATTCCTAAACTCTTTTAGAAATTAAAATAATAATAATTGTAATAATATTAATAAGACTCCTCTTATTAATTTATATTTAATATTTCTAAAATATTAAATAATAAATATTAAGCTATTTAATTTATTCTATCACCATAGATTAAATTAAATATACATAACATATTATTACGATTATGCCATTAACTTCTTAAATAATTATTCTTCCTTTTATGGTGTGACCCTTTAGGTTCTCCATATTAAACCCAGGTTGTGAATAAATCAATTAGAACAATTCTAATCTTATTTAAATAAATAAATTAAACAATTAATTTATTTAAATAAATAATATTTATTCTACTGATAGGGATAAGCCTCCCTAGCGATCAACGACTTTCCGGATAATATAGATTTCAACATTAATCATAAAAGAACCTTTGAGTAAATAGTTACTGCACAATTCAATCCTTCCACCATCTGATGTCCCAATTAAATATAAGATATGGAATTCTTTGTCAAGTCTTATTTTATTTAATTATATGTATTTCGATCCTTAAATGCACTGACTCCAAATAATGCAAATTAGAAACTCCTTTCTAATTTCATTACGCCTTAACCAAGGACTCTTTGGGTTGTCATTTATCGAATCACATAGGACATTTCTCTTCTTTTATTAGAAGTGGTAGATTCTTTATTGATCATACATTATCTCCATGTACAACTTATTATACCCAAGCATACCCTTTGATATACCTAAGGGTCTTAAGGAATAAGTCAAAGTATAACTCATCATACAAGATACTATGATGATCTCAAGTCCAAGGATTACTTGTACTTACTATCACTCTGAGAATTCCTATTGACGAATGAATAAAACTCCATTAGGTATTCCTTAGCGAGCCACGTTCGATGAACTTATTCTCTAATAAGCACCTACATACTTGCTTTAGTGTCTCCACACAAATGATCATGAGATCAATCATCCTCATCCAATGAGCAAGCAACGTATGTACCCCAATCTATCCGGATTCACTAATCCCCAATTTAGTAATCCAATGATTGGGAACTATTTTAGTTTTAAGCTTTCTAAAAATTTAGATCTCATTAGAATGATCATCATCATTATTCTAAAAGCATTGCTTAAAACTATGGGTTTATCACATATTATAAAACAGCATCATGTAGATAATTAAAAGCCTTTAATAAATTAATACTTTTTATTAATAAATGAATAAGATTGTTACAAAGTATATGCTTTATCATCAAACATGATTGGCTTGTGTGCATACTACTTTCAACCTCTTGTTTTCCATTGCATTCTTTTTCCAATTTTTAAATAATTTTGGAGACATCACCTTGTGAACATTCAGTGTGTCCCCTTCCTCATCTTCAATTTTATTTTTCAGTTTCTTCTTCAAGATGATGCTTAAGAATCTGCCATAGAATATTTTTTTTATATGCTTATCTAGGGCTCTTTTCTTCTTGATTTCTTCCAACAGTTTTGTAATCCACTCAATGAGTACAACCCCAAAATTAAATTTTTGTTTCATGAGTATAGCAATCATAACTTGCATCTGAAGGTCACTGACAGTGTCATATGCTGAATCTTTGCACAGAATACACTTACCCACAATCTCTGCCAAAAATTCATACTTTTCTGGAAACTCCTTTTTCTTCATACCCTTCAGATTTGGGTTTTTCTCGTACTTCATTTTTCTCCTTCCTTCTTCTACGTCCACATCTTCAAGAGTAGTTAGACATTCATTTGGAAAACCTAAGAACTTGTTGATCTCAGTTTTTCTTATCTTTAGATTTATCCCCTTTACTTTTGTGGTAATAGCCCCATTGCTGACCACATCATGATGATAGAATTCCTTGACCAGCTCTGAGTATACTTTGGTGTTAGTATTTAGGCATTTTTAGAATCCTACTTCTTCCACTGCCAATAAAATATTCTTGAAGTTTCTCATAGAGGAATCAAACTTGTTAAAGCCTAGCTGAATGCCGGAGATGACTTAAGTATCCTTCATGATAAAAAGTTTGGTTGTTGATGGTAGTATAACAAAAGGATTGTATATAGTATAGAGATGATTTGGTTTTTAGGGTTTTAGAGTTATGAGGAAGAGTAGACGGTTTTGAGAGATACGAGAGCTTTTGGCTTAGGATGAGATTTGTAGAGAGATTTTAGGATTGAGAGGATTTGACAGTTTAGAGATTTAGGTAGGTAACGTCTGAAGAAGGTAAGAAGATAGATGATTGATCATTTTAAAGAAAAAAGATAGATTTTGAAATAATTTATCTTAGCTCTGTCTAATATTGTGAAGTGGGACACATGTCATGTTGTTATTGCATGCACGTCTCATCAATAACTGCAACATCTCAGTAGTTGAGAGATTGTTCCCAATACTCACTTTCTTTCAGAGGGCGTGAGGTTCACTTCCTAGATATTTGATCGATTTGACTTCCTTGGTCAACTGTTGACTTGATGACCTAAACTTTCATTTTATGACTCAATCCATTCTTTTTGTAGAATTTTCACGTTCACCTCAAATATTATTGCCCAATCTGTATTAAGGGGGGGTATAAACTTTATTGACCCCGTGGTTCGAGAAGGGCGATCGGCCTCCTCCCGAACATCTACCAAAATTCTTCTTCAATAGGTTGTCTAACCTATTATTGTTATTATCCAACCTGGGATGGTTATTCATATCCCGATCTTTTTGGCTTTTCCGTAGCATTCAACTTTAGACTTCCCATGGCCTCCTCGATTGTGATGAAGTTTTCTGCTCTGTCATAAGCTTTCGCCATGTCCTTCGAAATATTAAACATCAAATATTTAACCAACTTTCGAGATCTCACCACGTCTAATCCCGTCTGGAAATATCCGAGGGCCTGGGGACCATTCAAGTATGTCACATATCCAACTGCCTCTCGGAATCTCTTCACATGCTGGTTGAGAGTCTCGTTAGAATACTGTCTGATCTGAACCAAAGAACCAGTAGCTTTTTCCCATTCTCTTGTTTTTCCCGAACCTTCCATGAAACTTGTCACATAGCTCCTTCTACGAAGAGATTGATTTCAGAGCCAACAACGTCATCCACTGTTTGGCTTCTTTCCTTAGGGTTGTGATGAACATCTGACACTTGATAGCATCTGAATAATCATAGTACTTCATTAGTCGGTCATACGCCTGGTTGTGATCATATGGGACCCCAGTACCATCATAACTCTCCCTGTGTGGGGATTTCTTATTCGGATCAGCCAGAACCGGATTAATCTCGGGGGAGAACGGTGAAGTTGGATCAATCAGAGTCTCCTTCTCCTGATTGGTTGTAGTGAGTTTCTTCTCCAATTCTGCCACCCTCCGGGAAAGCGCCTCGGACTCATCTCTGTGGAGGGATGACTCTCGCCTATCTCGAACTCTAGGCTCTGGAGAGTCCACCCGCCTTCTCCGTTCGGACCTTCCTCTTCCTTCGCTGCTTGCTTCACGGGAGCAGCTTCTGCGCCTGCTCCTTTCCTGGTAGCGGCTCATTTGTCTGCTCCTCTTAAGTCGAGAGTCTTCCGAACGATGTGTCCTAGATCGGTTCCCTGGTGATGTCTCCCAACGTTGATGATGACTGGAGCAAACCTCCTCTCCACCCATCAGTAATGTCATCTTATAAGCATCTAACTTTTTTTGCTGAAGGCGAAGAGCCTTCATAGCGTCTTTATTCTGTTGCATCTTCTTGGTCAAGATTGACTCCCTCTCGTCCCAACCTCCCTTCTCAGAGTTTTGGTCTTCGGCACGACTATTATGGCACACTGTCTTCCACATAGTTGAGAACAACTTCCTTATGACAACTGTTGTTTGAGGATTAGTTGGTCTCGTCGAATGACTATAGAGCCCGAGCCTATCCGAGATGTATTTGGAAGGCCTCAATTTGTCCTTGACCGAACCCTTGGGTTAAGAAAGGATGGCCGTTGATTTGCCTCGGGCAGAGACTGTTTTTGCCTTGCTCGTCGTCGCCATTACTTCTAATCAAACTTCTGAGTGATTGAAAACTACCTAGCACTAAACAGCTCTCCTTCTAGTGCCAATGTTAACACCAAGATTTGTCCACGAGCCTCAATCACTAATAGTGCGTCCAATCCTGCACAGAAATGAAGTCACACGGGGAAACTTAACGGATTGGGCTGCCAGGGGATAGCTCTGGTGTGAGAATAAGTACAGGTTGAATAAGGTTAACAATGGAGGTATTAAACTTAGTGCTGGAAAATATTGAGATAGTTGAGAATTATGGTGTAGCCTTGTATTTATAGTGATCACACCTCCTCCTACATGCCCGTCCCCGTATGGAAATAGAATTTTTCTTTAGGATAAATTCCTTAATGGGACAGAATTGAATCTCCTTAAAGAAAGGAAGTCGAATTCTATCCTAACTCTTTCCTTAGGATTTGGAAGTTAAATATAGTTAAGAATATTAGATTCCTTAAAGTTCTCCGATGACCCAAAACAAATTCCTACATGGAGAAACTTCCTCCACGTGGACTATGATCCACCGAATCATCCGGACCCAAATAATCACCCCAACAATACTTTTAATTACTAAAAGTTATAGGCTTAATTATAAATAGCATTTTTAGTCTTCTAATCTTATATAGAATTTGAATTCTATATTTGTCCGAATAATATAAGTTCAAGTTTTTCAAACTAAAAGCTATTTTGGAGATTAAAATCTTCGCAAAATTCGAGATTTAATTTTCATCAGCTATAGTAAAATAAATAATACTCTATCCGTTAAGATGTTGTTGACTTTCGAAAATTGATTTAAAATAATTAGGTCAATAAAATAATATGACATCGCTTAAGATAAGTATTAAACTTTCAATTTTGGACAAAATGATTATAACTCAAAGGTATGGCCACTACATATATAAAACATCATTAAATATCAAAAAGTTTTCTATCTAAATCTATTTGCTAGCTGCATGTGTATAGTAAATACAATGTTTTTTCTCTCAACTCTGTTATACTTTATTGGTTAATTGATTAGTTTTATATAACTTATTTAAAGGCTAATGTTCTTCATTGATATTGATTTTAATATTTATTTTATCTAAGATTTAATAATTCACTACATTGAAATAAGGTTATGTATGCATTAATGGCTTGAATTGTTCATCAATTCCCAGTAAGGTTAATGGCTTGAATTGAAACTTTGAATATAAATAGAATTTTTATTATTTAGACATATTTTGAAGAAAACAAATTTCTTCTAAAGATTATATTTAATTGTATAGGTTTTAGTATATGTGCAATATAATTTTAGTTAGCTATAATTACTATTACTATTAAATATTATTATAATCCTTATGTAAGTTTACTCTTCTAGACTTCTCCTCGTTATTGTTTTTTGTGTAGATTTATTTCTTTTCTTTGATTCATATGAGTGGAACTGAAATTTTAAAAATATGATGTGGTATGCCTAAATTTATGTTTTAGTTTCAAATATGATTAAAATGATCTATGAAGAAATAAATAAAAAAATGAATCAAATCTCTCTCCATATGGTACAGATTTAATTGAATTGTATCTATTTACAATTTAGGTTGTATATATATGTAATTCAGCCATTTAAAAAATACTACTAATTATTAAATTTATTTTTTCATAATTGTTATTGAATTTAATTTTGAACACATTTCAAATTAACTTTCAAAAATCAATAATAATAAAATAAAACGAATGTAAGAGTTTTTCATGTAATGAATAACTTTGATTTTATTTTATTTTAATTTCTTTCCGTGTTACAAATTTTAAATTAGAGTAAAATGAGAGAGAAAATACAAAAGACAAGAAAAAAAAAGTCTAATCACGAATTCACGATCCATATACTCAAATAGAGGTATGAAATGTTATAAGCATGTGTTAATAACTCTCTTTTTTCATCATATTAACTCATGTTTCCGTAATTTTATCATATATTAGTTATGTAATTATACGTTTTACGGAAGAAGGATAAATAAACAACTCGAGCAGTAATATCATGCAATGATGTGACACAGTAGAAGACGGTAAAGAAAATAGAAATAATTATAAGAATTGAATTTACGTACTTTGTAATCACAGAAATTCATAAAGTGTGGGATAAATTAATTAAATAGCCAAATATTTCATAAACCAGAGTAATAATAATGAGTTTTTCCTAATTATATCACCCTTGCACCATATTTATACTGCTTAAAAGAAACCTTAATCCTATAAAGAAATAACAAATTGATTTGGAATCAAAATTTACCTAAAAAGATTCCTAATTACAATAGAATTGAAATTTTTCCTAAAATTACAAAGTAATAATTAAAACTACCTGACTAATAATTAATAAGTAAAAACACATTAAATATTTAAATTGTCCATAAATACCAAAACATAAATTATATCAAATCTTGGCAGATAACTCTTCCGGTGTCATTCCCCTTTTCTTGGAGAAAATTCGACCTCAAATTTTAAAATGAAGTAATATCAAGCCCCAACCGCTAGACATTCACAATCTTCTTTGTACCATGTATTCACAATGTTGTTTCTCAAAAAAAAAATTGAAAATAATTTTGAAGTAATCAAAACCTTCGTATTAACCTGTACTTGCAACAAATGATTGGGTACGATGAAATCAAAATTTTCCAAGTTGTCGAACATAAGATTTTGAACAATCTCATGATCAATCTCAATTTTTACGATATTTATATCCTTATGTCGCAATAATTTCAAATCATGAGCATCCTCAATCACTAAACTTGATTCATCTTTAACTATAATCTCTTCCTCAACTTTCTCCATCGTCACTACAAGAAGAAAGCCCTACAGCGACCAAGTTTATCTGTGACCGCCATTTGCGGTCGCTAATGCTTATAACAACCACCGGTATTAGCGACCTCATGTTAATTTAGTCGCTATTAATTTTTGCGACTACAATCGGTCGCTGATATGTTCATGTTTGGTCGTTGAAAGAATTTTTCACCAAAAATTTGGCGTGAAAGTGGGGCGGAAAGCCTTTTTGCGACCAGATCGTAATTGCGAACGGATATCGATCGCTAAATCTACCACATAGTTAAAAATTAGCGACCGCGGGCGGTTGCTGATCCTATTAAATCTATTAGGAATCAGACAGTCAGACAGAAACGAAAAAGAAGAAAGAAAAGAGAAGAGGGAGAAGAGATAATAGAGGAGTGCCCCCACCCCGGCCGCTCCACCCCACGTCGTCCCATCAAGTATGGTTTCTTAGTAATGTAATGTGTATAAATATAAAAATTAATGTGTATAAATGTATAATCCTTTTAATTGAACATATGTAAAATTTTCTTATGTGCACTTTAATAGTGAGTAGTAATTTCAACCCAACTCGTGTATAAAAGCTTTGCGAAATAAATCTTCAATTGACCAAACTTGAAAATTTTATATGGGTCCTATAACGTTCCGTTGTTGTTGTTCTTGGGTATTAACAAGTACAATCTAATTATATTAATGATGCATTGATATGTTCCAGATACATGAATTGTACCATTTTTGAATCAATGTATTAATATTAACCTTCATCTTAGAAAGTATATATAATATCACTAATACATTATAATACAGTATAATGCTTATAATTATTTATTGGTGCAATGCGATTTAAAAGAATGAACCCTCTAATGCATTCTAGTATAGTATTTTCATAAATTGAGATGAGTAGAGGTGCAATTATTTGTGCAAATTTTTGTAAATAAGTACAATACCAAATTATTTAATAATCACTATCCCACCGTACCATAGTCATCATAATTTTATGGTATGGTACTCATACAGAAAAGCTTACTTTCGGATTCTAAGTTGGCACAAACAATTATTGAATAGTCTTACCTTATTTTATGTTGTGCTTTGTAGGATTAACTTTTTGTTGCTTTTGCATCCATTCATTATTGTTTTGGTCTTATTATATTTTGAAGTTGTATATCTCTCTCGGGTTGTGTCTTGGGTGCCTACAAATGACCATATATGCATTCCCTCGTGCATGTGGATAGTCTATATTATAGGGGAGATTGGCAAAAATAATTCGTTGGTCGGATAACTGAAAAGAGGGGTATATTTATATAATACCTATATGCAAAAACAAATGATGTAGACTTGTCCCAATGCATATGCAGACCATGCATGATGCAATGATTCATATTCTATCCCTAGGAATCTATTGTCTTTAGACTGGTTCAGATGTCTCAGTTAAAATATGTAGGATGACATAGGACCATATTTCATTCTAATTTGAGATCCACAACAATATATCATGCTATATAAATTTGTTTTAGTTTATATGTATCCTGTAAGACCCCAACTTTTTATGAATAAAGATTTAATTTTCTCTAAATATTATTTTGAATAATAATGTGTGATTTGATATAATGTTATAGTTATGGGTGATATGTGTGAGACCCCAGATTTTATGAATAAAGATTTAATTTTCTCGAAATATTTTTTTGAATATTATGGTGTAGATTTTGGATAGTGTTATAGTTGTGGATAGTATTTATAAATTTTGAAAAGTATGCAAGTTGTTGTATATTATTCGATTGGTCGGGAAATATTCTTTTTTCGGGGAATATCCGATGACGGGTACAATCATTAGTGGACCCTATTAACGAAATTATTATTTGATCGGATTGAAAAGCGACAAAAATATTTTTATGAAAATAACGGCGGAAGTTTTACCGTTAAAAGCTGTTGAACTACTCATTAGTAAGGTACGATGTCTGGCGTGGTTGCATAGTAGCACACCAGTATTGATTATTGATGTTTACGTGATAAGTAACTCAATTTTGTTTTATTAGTTTTATTAATGTAATAAAAGCGAAAATATATTTTATATAAAATGTAATACTTTTATAAAGTTATTCTATAAATAGAATATATTATATTCTATTATGCATAGTATTTTTTGCATAGTAAAATCTTTTTATATAAAACAAAGATACTTTTATAAAGTTATTCTATAAATAGAATATATTATATTTTATTATGCATAGTACTTGCATAGTGTTTTGCATAGTAAAATCTTTTTATATAAAACAAAATACTTTTATAAAGTTATTCGTTTTATTAGATTATAAATAGAATATATTATATTTTATTTAAAAGATTTTGCTTTAAATATGGACCGTCCGATTAAAAGTAAATCAATCTGGATCGTTCATGAATTAGTTACTATGCAGTCCATTCTTCTATAAATTGAAGCTCATTTCTTCATTATTTCTTACGAATTCACTGAAACTCTAGAGAGAGAACTGTTCTTCTATAATCTTGAGCGTATTTCTTTAGAGTTTAAGAAAGCTTTGAGAATATAAATTAGTACAAGTTTTCTTCAAGAATATCCTCGCCCTACCAGTCGGAATACTCTTCTTTTATGATAAGGGATATTATTTGTTGTACTCTTAATGGGTATTCTTTCTTTCTTATTCGTGAAGAAAACTTCTGTTATTCCATTCTTTATTATTACATTGGAATAACCTATATCTGTGAGGATACCTATACTTTATGAAATTCTTACATTATTCCATTCTTTATTATTATGTTGGAATAACTTGTCATGCAAAATCTTTGCATACATGGTGAAATTCTTTTATTATTCCATTCTTTATTATTCATTGGAACATCCTATCTCATGCGCTTCTGCGTAACTTTGAATTCCGTTGTTTATTATTTTGTTGGAATATCATGTCCATGCGTTTCGCATGACACAGTTCCATTATTTATTATTCATTTGGAATATCATGTTTGTGCGTTCTGGCACGCACGACTGAATTCCGTTATTTATTATTACATTGGAATAACTTTGTATATGTGCGTCTATCGCATGCACGTGATTTCTTTTATTATTCCATTCTTTACTATACTCAGTTGGTTAAAGTTTTGACTTTTATACTCCATGAAATTAGTGGAATATCCTTGATATTTGCGCTTCATCCACTATCTTTTCATGGAAATATTCTTCTTAGCATTCTTGAGTGTTACTCTATAAAGAAGTATCATGTTGACAATTTGGACATTATTAGTTCCTGGATAATTTAATTCTTGAACTTGTTTTATTGAATTCTTATATCATTGTCATCATCCTCATGTTTATATAATGTTGAAAGTCATCTGTGGCCTATAGTGCATAGATGGACTTGGTATGATTATGACCAGGGATTTTTCGGTATAATCATGACCGTAATGTTACAAATGATGTGAAAAAAAAATCCTCATTGGCCGTAGTGCATTGATGGACGCTTTTGGTATGATTATGGCTATGGATTCTCTTGACCAAGGGTGCAAAGATGAATTATTTTATGGAATGATCAGACCAGTTGATGAAAACACGATTATCTTTGGCCCGTAGTGCATGAATAATAATTAGTGGTCGTGATACTAAAGAATATCCTTGGCACGTAGAGTGCGGGGGTGATTTGATGATGTGGATTATTTATTAAAATTGAGTCTCGTGATAAAAGTGATGAAAAACCTTTTAAATCATAGAAGATAGTAGATTTTATTCTCTACTTGACTCTTCTAATGGATTGCTTGTTCATTCTTTGTTAAACTTGATGTTTATTATATTTTATCAGTTTAACAGCGTTGAAGGCTAATGATAAATTATTATGTATTATCTTAGTCATAATATTTCTTACTGGGCTAGTTGAGCTCACCCTTTCTCTCACTGTTCTCTTCAGGAAATGAGAATATAGCTGGGACGAGTCGGGAAATGAAGTGACAGTCCAGATGATAGTATTAGTAGTCCTCACTATTCTGTTAAATAGTGTGATAATAAATGTAATGAGGACTGAATTTAAGTTTGTATACTGTCTATGAGGACTCCATTGAGAGTGGATATTCTCTAGAAGGCAACATTCTTGATTAAACTCTCAGTTTATGTTTTGTCGTATTTTGAGTTTGAATATTGTCTAGAAGATAATATTTGTATTAAAACTCATAGCTCATGTTGTATGTTTAAAGTTGTATTTGTTTTATGTACCATGTATTTGGCGACTCAGAATAGGTGATGTATACCTATTTTGGGGGCGTCATAGTTGGTATCAAATCTTAGGGATATGATCCCTGGCTAAGATGTGAGAATAGAACTAGGAGGGGAGAGACGGGGAATTCCTTCGCTAGTATGACCTACCTAAGTTTATTTAGTATTTAATTGGTCAGTCAGAGTCTAGGGATAATATGTGATATGTTAATTAACCCTTATTTTGTGACAGTGTTTGAAAATGGCATCTGAAAATGTTGAGATCAGCAATGAAGCACATGAGACCGTTGAGTCACCAACGATCAATACCCAGGATAAGGTGCAACAATAAGACAATAATCCTCAGGTAAACAATAACACTGATGAAATGGTGAACGATGGGATGTTCAGAGGCTTTATGCAATTCATGCAACATCAGGCGAGAGCGATTCCTATTCAAAATACAGGTGGAAACAATGGCAACCCACGGCTGGTCACCGCTAAGCAGTTCAAGGAGCTGGGACCACCGGAGTTTTTGGGAAAGCCAGAACCACTTAAGGCATAGACGTGGTTAAAGCAGATCACCAAGATATTTGATGTCTTGGGATGCTCCGAGGAGCAAAAGGTTCCCTTTGCCACATTTATGTTGCGTGAAGAGGCGATTCTTCGGTGGGAATCTATAAACGCACTCACCGACTGGCCTTTTCAAGATGTCTTGGGAGAAGTTCCAAGAATTGTTCAACGACAAGTACTTTCCTGAAAGTATTCGTCACATGAAGGAGGTAGAATTCATCAAGCTGGAGAAAAACAATATGATCGTGTTGCATTATGAGGCTAAGTTTGCGGAGTTATCCCGGTTTGAATCCCATTTGGTCGATAATGAGGAGCGAATGATGCGAATGTTTCTAAGAGGTTTGAAACCCGATATACGTCAATACCTCATTTCTCACAAACTTTGTTTATATTCAGATGTTGTGAATAGGGCTCAGTTATTGGAGCGCGATAATGGGTCAACACAACCAAAAGGTAACGAGCAACAACACGATAATAATTATACCGGTGGCAACGACCATCGGAACAATGATAACCATCGTGGGGGAAATTATCATGCCAAGAATGGTAACCACTTCGGTGGTAATCATGGACAAGATAATAGAAGTGGAAATTTCAAGAAGAGAAGGTTCAATAATGATGGAAAGACAATGACCAAAGACCCTGGGTTGAAGGATGAAGAACGACCACCGGTCGTATATGTTTCAAATGCGGACGGGAGGGACACATCCGTCAAACCGTATGCTGCAAACAATCCAAAGCGTGTTTTAATTGCAGAAGAGAAGGTCACCTAGCTCAATTTTGTCGTATGGTGAAGTCAAGTCCAGCTGGGATAGTGATGCCAAAGGATGTCCCAGACAAGCCAAAGCCAGTAGTTTAAGAGAGAGTGTTTTTATTTTATTTTTTGACGAGGAACTTGAATAAAATTATCACGGGTAAGTTAATCATAAATTCTTGTGAAGTCTATACCGTGTTAGATATCGGTTCTACTCACTCTTTTATTTCACCTAGTTGTGTTCAATGTTTGAATTTAACTCCAGAGAAGTTAGATTTTGATTTATCTGTTGAAACTCAGTTGGAAGAATCCTTCGTTACATCCACTATTTATAAATCTTGTTTAATTCAAATTGACACTTTCACATTACCTGCCAATCTTATCTCTTTGAAAATACTTGCCTTTGATGCGATTTTAGGAATCGATTGGTTAACTACTCATCATGCTTTTCGTAAGGTTGTTAGCTTTCATATTCCTAATCAACCTGTTATGTGAATTCAAGCAACCAAACCACTAAAGTCGATCATTGTCATATCAAGCCATAAGTAAAGACCCCCGGTCCTTTCATTGTTGACTTCCTTGTGTGGAATTCACCGAAGCCAGACTTTCTGTAGGCGACATCGTGAATGACGATGACAAGTTGATAGGTATCAATGTGACGTACTATTCAAATCTTGGATGAGGGTCGCAGTTTTGAATGATATTTCTATTGTTAATAAATTTCCTGACGTATTCTTGAAGACTTCTTAGCCTACCCCTAGTGCGTGAAATCGAATTTTGTATTAACCAAAGTACAAAACCCATTTCTTAAACCCTCAAATATTTCTTTAACTAAAATGAACGTAACATGAGTTAAAGACGTTGACTCGAGCTGTTGAAGATTACGATCGTACCATTAAATACCATCGTATGGAAAATGAACATTGTAGCTAACACGTTGAGTAGAAGATCGTATGCGGTTACAAGTGCGAATATACGAACACACGTGAAGATAACGAATATACGAGTAGAATCGACTTTAATCGATAAAGTTAAAGCCGCTCAAGCTACACACCCGGAGCTGATGAATGTGAAGAAGAAGGTTCAAGAGGGCGTTATTCTAGAAGCAAGAATCGACGAATAGAGGAAATCTCAACCCTCGATTTAATTGGCCCATTTGAAATCCTCGATGAAGTAGAAACTGTGGCCTATAGACTCGTTTTACCGCCAAGTATGTTGCTTGTTCATAACGTTTTTTTTTCGTATCGAGGTTACGTAAATATGTGGACGACCCGAACCACATTATTAAATTAGAACTAAACGATATAGCAGAAGATTTAATGTATGAGGAGATACGTGTTAAAATCTTAAATAAGAAGGATCGTATTCAATACTCAAAGGTTATACCTCAAGAATTAGAATCTAAAATAAAGTCAAGGTATCCTTACCTCTTCGGCATATCAGGTACGTACGTAAATTTTGAGGGCGAAATTTTATAAGGAGGGGAGATTGTGAGACCCCAGATTTTATGAATAAAGATTTAATTTTCTCGAAATATTTTTTTGAATATTATGGTGTAGATTTGAGATAGTGTTATAGTTGTGGGTAGTATTTATAAATTTTGAAAAGTATGCAAGTTGTTGTATATTATTCGATTGGTCGGGGAATATTCTTTTGTCGAGGAATATCCGTGCGACAAAGACAATCATTAGTGGACCCTACAATGGAATTATTATTTGGATTGAGAAAATGACAAAAATATTTTATAAAAATAACGGCGGAAGTTTCTGAATTAAAACTGTTGAACTACTCGATAGTAAAGGTGCGAATAATGCTGGCGCATTAGTTGCATAGTACTTTGCGGTATTGATTATTAATGTTTACGTGATAAGTCACTCAGCTTTTGTTTTATTAGTATTGTTAATGTAATAAAATGAAAAAGTTTTTATATAAAATGTAGAATACTTTTATAAAGTTATTCTATAAATAGAATATATTATATTCTATTATGCATAGTGTTTTGCATATTAAATCTTTTTATATAAAATGAATACTTTTATAAAGTTATTCTATAAATAGAATATATTATATTTTATTATGCATAGTACTGCGATAGTGTTTTGCATAGTAAAATCTTTTTATATAAAATGTAATACTTTTATTAAATTATTTGTTTTATTAGATTATAAATAGAATATATTATATTTTATTTAAAAGATTTTGCTTTAAATATGGACCGTCCGATTAAAAGTAAATCAATCTGGATCGTTCATGAATTAGTTACTATGCAGTCCATTCTTCTATAAATTGAAGCTCATTTCTTCATTATTTCTTACGAATTCACTGAAACTCTAGAGAGAGAACTGTTCTTCTATAATCTTGAGCGTATTTCTTTATAGTTTAAGAAAGCTTTGAGAATATAAATTAGTACAAGTTTTCTTCAAGAATATCCTCGCCCTACCAGTCGGAATACTCTTCTTTTATGATAAGGGATATTATTTGTTGTACTCTTAAGGGGTATTCTTTCTTTCTTATTCATGAAGAGAACTTCTGTTATTCCATTCTTTATTATTTTGTTGGAATAACCTGTATACGCGGGATACCCTATACTTTGTGAAATTCTTCTGTTATTCCATTCTTTATTATTATGTGGGAATAACTTGTCTATGCAAAGTACTGCATACATGGTGAAATTCTTTTGTTATTCCATTCTTTATTATTCTGTTGGAACATCTTGTCTGTGCGTTTACGCATAACCTGGTTCCGTTGTTTATTATTTTGTTGGAATATCATGTTTGTGCGTTTACGCATGACCTGGTTCCATTATTTATTATTCTGTTGGAATATCATATCATATGCGCTTACGCATGACTGAATTCCGTTATTTATTATTCTGTTGGAATAACCTGTATGTGCGGTCTATCGCATGCCTGATGATTTCTTTTATTATTCCATTCTTTATTATACTCAGTTGGTTAAAGTTTTGACTTCTATACTCCATGAAATTAGTGGAATATCCTTGATATTTGCGCTTCATCCACTATCTTTTCATGGAAATATTCTTCTGAGCATTCTTGAGTGTTACTCTATAAAGAAGTATCATGTTGACAATTTGGACGTTATTATTTCCTGGAGAATTTAATTCTTGAACTTGTTTTATTGAATTCTTATATCATTGTCATCATCCTCATGTTTATATGATGTTGAAAGTCATCTGTGGCCTGTAGTGTATAGATGGACTTGGTATGATTATGACCAGGGATTTTTCGGTATAATCATGACCGTAATGTTACAAATGATGTGAAAAAAATCCTCATTGGCCCGTAGTGCATTGATGGACAGTTTTTAGTATGATTATGGCTATGGATTCTCTTTGGCCAAGGGTGCAAAGATGAATTATTTTATGGAATGATCAGGACCGTTGATGAAAACATGATTATCTTTGGCCCGTAGTGCATGAATAATTCGTGGTTGTGATACTAAAGAATATCCTTGGCCTGTAGTGCAGGGGTGATTTGATGATGTGAATTATTTATTAAGCTGAGTCTCAGCGATAAAAGTGATGAAAAAACCTTTTAAATTATAGAAGATAGTAGATTTTATTCTCTACTTGACTCTTCTAATGGATTGCTTGTTCCGCTGCT
The DNA here is from genome assembly GCA_020205615.1 of Panax quinquefolius. Taxonomy (NCBI): domain Eukaryota; kingdom Viridiplantae; phylum Streptophyta; class Magnoliopsida; order Apiales; family Araliaceae; genus Panax; species Panax quinquefolius. The sequence goes on along the minus strand of CM035174.1, from coordinate 68,930,678 downwards.
GTTAAACTTGATGTTTATTATATTTTATCAGTTTAACACCGTTGAAGGCTAATGATAAATTATTCTGTATTATCTTAGTCATAATATTTCTTACTGGGCTAGTTGAGCTCACCCTTTCTCTCACTGTTCTCTTCAAGAAATGAGAATATAGCTGGGACGAGTCGGGAAACGGAGTGACAGTCCAGATGATAGTATTAGTAGTCCTCACTATTCTGTTAAATAGTGTGATAATAAATGTAATGAGAAATGAATTTGAGTTTGTATACTGTCTATGAGGACTCCATTGAGAGGGGATATTGTCTAGAAGGCAACATTCTTGATTAAACTCTCAGTTTATGTTTTGTAGTATTTTGAGTTTGAATACTGTCTAGAAGATAATATTTGTATTAAAACTCACAGCTCATGTTGTATGTTTAAGGTTGTATTTGTATTCTGTGCCATGTATTTGGCGACTCAGAATAGGTGATGTATACCTATTTTGGGGGCGTCATAATATGTGCAAATTTTGCAAGTAAGCAAGTTGTTATAAAATATTCGTTTGGTCGGGGAATATTCTTTTTATCGCGGAATATCCGTATGATGACACAATCATTGGTGGACCCCATAACGAAATAATTGTCGAATATAGAAAGCGATAGAAATAACCTTTTTATAAAAATAACGGGAAAACTTTTACCGTTAAACTGTTAAAATATTTGATGATAAAAGTATAGTAATACGCGTTGTTGCACAGTAGTACATGGTATTACACAGTATCTCTGATTATTGATGCTTACGTAAGAAGTCACTCAGTTTTATTCAATTATTGCACACAATAGTTGATGCATAGTGTAAGACCCCAACATTTTTGAATAAAGGTGAATTTTCTATAAATATCATTTTTGAATAATATGGAGTGAATTTGATATAATGTTATAGTTGTGGATAATATTTATAAATTTTGCAAAGTACGCAAGTTGTTATATAATATTCGATTGGTCGGGGAATATTCGTTTTAACGGGGAATATTCGTACGACTAAGACAATCATTAGTGGACCCCACAACGGAATTATTGCCTGGATTGAGAAAATGACAAAATATCTTTTTTATAAAATAACGTGAAAAGTTTTACCGTTAATCGTTAGAATACACGGTGGTTAAAATACGAAGATGTACGCGTTATTGCATAAGAAACATTACCAGTATTGCATGCATTTTTGAATTATGGATTCTTACGTAAGAAGGCACTACTCAATAATTATTACAGTACTTACTATTCAATATTTTATTTTATTGATTCAATAATTGTTGCGTTGATATTTTATATTATTATTGTTTCAATAATGGTCACTGCACAGTATTTCCCATTATCAGATCAATAATTTATATTATTTGAATAATATTATAAGAGAGCATTATTGGCAATGTATAGAAAGTTCTGTCAATGAGAGGTTTCATCACCTAATTGCGCGCCAGTATCCTTACCGGAAAGCCCCCTCTTTCCTGGGAACAGTCTGGTTGTCATTCTTGTGATTCTGTAATATTATTTGTAAATAATTATTTATTGATTTTTTTATGATAAGAAAATATTTATTTTATTTGGATATAATTGAAGGGATTAATGTTGAGGTGTTTTATCAGTATTTTTATCGGAATGGAGGTATTAAAAATCAAATCAGTGTTCTTAAAGCTCTATTGTGTAAGTTATAATTTTAATCCGACCGTTGGATCGTTGTGATTTTTGGATATATTATACATATATAAGTTGAGTATATGTCCACAAATTTTGAACCGTTAAAAATTAACGTATGATTTGTTATGGATTTTATGAGGTATTAGAAATCATCCGTTTGTGGATTTTGGATATTTTCTATTTGGAATTTGGAAAAACTTACTTCTACAAAGTTGTAGAGAATTCAATTTCGTGTGGAATGGACATATAATTCGTATTTTTCTGATAATAGGGCTATTTATTATGAATAATTGAAGTTTCAGAAATTAAATATTTTTATTAAAAATATGGGTGGGCCCCACTTTTGGTTGTTAGGAAAGGTAGCTGATTTTAGTGGGCCCCACTTGTGGTGGCTAAAATTTTTTCAAATACATGTGCGTAGAAAAAAAAAATTAATATTATTTTATTAATTTAGTCTCCTATGGCGTTCTAGCATTTTTCTATAAATAGGGTGCTTAGTTAGAATTGAAAATCACACCAGAATCAGAGAATTCTTCTTCTATAATCTTGAGTGTATTTCTTTAGGGTTTTAGAAAGCTTTGAGCGTAGAAAACAGTGAAAGTTTTCTTCAAGAATATCTTCGCTATACCAGTTGGAATACTCTTCTTTTCAAGGTAAGGGATGTTATTTTTGTTCAATATTCGCTTTAAATAATATTTTCTTCCATACTCTGTAGTATGTGAGTAATATTATTTCTTTTCAGATTTTGAATTCTATACTCTTTTTGTTAAATTTTAGCTTCTATACTCCATGAAATTAGTAGAATATCCTTGATATTTGCGCTTCATCTAGTTTCTTTTCATGGAAATATTATTCTGAGCATTCTTGATAAGTTTTAACTTTTTCATGCTGGAGTACTATTCACGGGGTTACTATTCCCAAAGTACTATTCACGGGATACTATTCACTCGAGTACTATTCACCCGGGGTACTATTGATAATAAAAATTGATTCGTTTTCGGTCTAAATTATTTTTGGTATAATATTATTCTTTAATTTTACTCCACAAAGCAGTATCATGTTGATAATTTGGACGTTATTGATTTCTGGATAAATTAAATTATAAATCTTTAAAAATTTATCCTTGAACTTGTTTTATTGAATTCTTATATCATTGTCATCATCCTCATGTTTATATTCTGTTGAAAGTCATCTGTGGCCTGTAGTGCATAGATGGACTTGATATGATTATGACCAGGGATTATTAGATATAATCATGACCGTAATGTTACAAATGATGTGGTAAAAGTCCTCATTGGCCCGTAGTGCATTGATGGACAGTTGTTGGCATGATCATGACCATTGATGAGTACCACGAATATCCTCGCCCGTGGTGCATGGATAATTTGTGGTCGTGATACTAATGAATATCATTGGTCAGAAAGTGCGGGGGGATGATGTTGATTATTTACTAAGTCGAGTCTCGATGATAAAAGTGATGAAAAACCTTTTAAATCATAGAAGATAGAAGATTTTATTCTCTACTTGACTCTTCTAATGGGTTGTTTGTTCCGCTGCAGTTAAACTTGATGTTGTTATATTTTATCAGTTTAACACTATTGAAGGCTAACGATAAATAATTCTGCATTATCTTAGTCATAATATTTCTTCTTTAGTTAGTTGAGTGACCCTTTTTCTTTCATTGTCCTCTTGAGAAATGAGAACGTGGCGAGGACTAGTCGGGAAATGGAGTGACGATCAGATGATAGCATTAGTAGTCCTCACTATTCTATGAAATAATGTGATAATAAATGTATTGAGGACTCCATTTGAGTTGAATCATCGCCTAGAAGACAATATTCGTATTAAAACTCTCGATTTATGTTTTTAGTATGTCATGTCACATGATGTACTTGTATTATTAAGTTGTATTTGAATTTTGTACCATGTATTTGACAACTCAAGATGGGTGATGTATACCTATTTTGGGGGCGTCACACATAGTATCTCATATTATTGATTCAATTATTATCACAATATCTTCTGCACAATATTTTATATTATTAAATCAATAATTGAGACAACATATTTATTCATATTATTATTTTCATTATTGACAATGTCTAGAAAGTTTTGTCGAGGAAATGGTTTAGGTTATTTAATTGTGCGCCAATAAGGAGAAATCCTTATCGAAAGTCCCCTTTTTCCTGGGAATGATCTGGTTGACAATATTGCGATTTATAATATTAATGATGAATAATTGTTAAAATATTAAAAATGTGTTTATTAAAGATAAGTGATTGTGGTAAATATTTATTCAATTTTTTGATATAAATAGAGCGGGTTTTTATGAGCCATATGTTGTAAGTTTGACTTATTATTCCATGGAAAGATGTACTAATTTTAAGAACCGTCGGTGGTGGTTTTAATAGTAAATCAATATGGACCATCGGTGGTGGTTTTAATAGTAAATCAACCTGGACCGTCGGTGGTGGTTTTAATAGTAAATCAATTTAGACCGTCAGTTGTGATTTTAATAGTAAATCAATATAGACCGTCGGTTGTGGTTTTAATAGTAAATCAATATGGACCGTCAGTTTTAATAGTAAATCAATCTGGATCGTCCGTGAATCAGTTACTATTTAGTCAGTTCTCCTATAAATAGAAGCTTATTTCTTCTTTCATTCTCACCAATTCACTAAGACTCACAAGAGAAACTATAGAGAGAGAATCTATAAAGAGAAAGAAGAAGAGTATTCTGCTACTTCACTATTGCAGTATCTAATCTTCCACTAAGGTAAGAGGTATTATTTCTTTCGTATTCGTAAGGGATATTATTTTTCGTATTCATCCTTTAATATGTGGGAATAATCTATTTACGCGAATTACCTCATGACAAGTGAAAATTCATTTGCAGTTTCATATATTATTTCTTTTCATATTCTTAAATCTAAACTTACTATGGTAAGTATTGCTTCTATAATCCCTGAAATTAGTAAAATATTCTTAAATTTTGCACTTTATCTAGTATCGTTTCATTGGAATATTGGTCTGAACTTTCTTATTAAATTTCCATATTTTCACTCGGGGTACTATTCACGGGTTACTATTCACTCGCGTACTACTCACTCGGGTATTATTCACTCGAGGATTCGGGGTACTTTGCATAACGGGTTACTAATCATTTGTTACTATTCACTCTGGATAATATTTATTCGAGGTACTTTGCATGACGGGTTACTATTCACTCGAGTACTATTCACTCGGGGATTCAAGGTACTTTGCATGTCGGGGTACTATTCATTTGGTACTATTCATTCGGATACTATTCACAACAAAAGTGATTTCTTTTCTGTCCAAATTATTTTTGATACATGAATATTAGTTTTGAATTTTACTCCATAATTAATTATCATGTTGACAATTTGGACATTCTTGAACTCTGGATAAATTGAATTATAAATCTCTAATAATTATCCTTGATCTCCCTTGATTAATTCCTTATATCATTTTCATCATCATCATGCTTATGTTGTGGTAAAATACATCTTTGGCCCGTACTGCACAAATGGACTGTTGATTGGTATGATTATGACCAGGAAAGTTTGTATTGGTATAATCATGACATGTAACGTTACAGACAAATGATGTGGTGAAAGTCCTCTTTGGCCCGTAGTGCATAGATGGACAGTTTTTTGGCATGATCATGACCATTGGTGATACTAACGAATATCATTGGCCCGTAGTGCATGGATAATTCGATGATGTGAAATATTTATTGATTGTTGTTACAGGAAAAAAAATATTGATGATGGATTTTTAAATCATAGAAGATTGTAGACATCATTCTCTACTTGACTCTTCTAATGGATTGTTGTTTCCGCTATAGTTGTTGATCTAAAACTTGTTGTCTATTGTATTTTATTAGATTTTTCCCTGTTGAGGACTAACGATAATTGTTTTACATTATTTTAGTCATAATTTTTTTTACTGGGTTAGTTTAGCTCACCCTTTTCCTTTTGGTTCCATTGTTCTTCTCAGGAGGCGAGAATATAGCTGGGACTAGTCGGGGAGTGGAGTAATGGATCAAGATGGTTTTTCTAGCAGTCCTCACTATTTTGTAAAATAGTGTAACAATAATTGTAATGATGACTTTATTTGAGTTTGGATATTGTCTACGAGACAATATTGTTTTGAAACTAAGCTATTGTGTTGTTGTATTTTGCACGACAGTTGTATAAAGAAAGTTTGTATTTAAATTCTGTGTCATAGATTTGGCCACTCAGAATGGGTTGTATGAACCTATTCTGGGGGCGTCACAGTTGGTATCAGAGCTTAGGGATATTATCTCTGGCGGAGATATGAGGTTAGAACTAGGAGGGGAAAGACGATTAAAACCTTCGCTAGTGTGTCCTACCTAAGCTTATTTGTTAATTAATTGGTCGATCAGAATATAGGGATAATATGTGGCATGTCAATTTCTTTAATTAACCCTTGTTTTGTGGCAGTATTTGAGAATGACATCTGAAAATTTTGAGATAAACAATGGAGCACATGCGACCATTGAGACACCGCCAACCAATAACCAGGATAATGTGCATCAAGAATATAATAATCCTCCTGTAAACAACAACACCGACCAAATGATTAACAATGGGATATTTATAAGCTTTCTACAATTCATGCAACACCAAACGAGAGAGACTCATGTTCAAAATACAGGTGAAAACAATGGTAACTCGTGGTTGGTCACTGCTAAGCAATTCAAAGAGTTGGGACCACCAGAGTTTTTGGGAAAGCTAGAGCCACTTAAGGCAAAGACATGGATTAAGCAGATTACCAAGATATTTGATGTCTTGGGATGCACTGAAGAGCAAAAGGTTCCCTTTGCCACCTTTATGTTGCGAGGAGAGGCAGATTACTGGTGGAAATCTGTAAAACGTACTCATTTGTCCGCACTTAAGATGTCTTGGGAGAAGTTCCAAGAATTTTTCAACGGTAAGTACTTTCCAGAAAGTATTCGTCACATGAAGGAGGTGGAATTCATCAGCTGGAACTGAACAATATGACTGTATCGCAATACAAGGAAACGTTTGCGGAGTTATCCCTGTAATACCCGAGAATTTCCACATGTTATTAAATGAATATATTCATGAAATAAATATTTAATTAAAAATAAATGATTTTTGTATTATGAGATGAGTTAACTCAATTATATTAAATAATTGGATGATTGAGAATATATGGAGTTTGTGATAAACTCGTTGAAAGCCTTGTGTGGCACAGTGATGGGAACTATTAATAATAATATTAATCAACGAAGGAATTATTAAGTGAACAATTAATTAATCATAATTGATAATTGTTATTGTATAGTATTAATTAATTGTGATGGTGATTAATTAATGATATGTGATTATTATTGTTAGCCATGTGTCTATGAATATAATAAGATAATTAATTGTTATAGAGATCCACAATTACATTAATCAATGAGGAATGGATTAATATTGGTGTTAATTAATCAAGAAGGTGAATAAATTAATTATTGACAAATAAGTAAGTTATTAATATATTAATATTATTTGTTATGTGCAAGTGTGCAATAATTAAAGAATGTAAAATATATAGAATACAATCAGATATATATATAGTAAGTATGACACTTGTGTGACTATACTTAGCAACCTATATGAAGTCTTATTAAACTATATTGTATGAAGCAATGTGATTTAGCATATCGGAACTATATGTTATAAATACATTATGAAATGTATATGTGACAATATGTATATAGGTATACATTAAAATAAAATGTACATGGATTATATGAATGTTGCATAACATCTACTACCTCGAAATATCAATTATGTAAACTATATTGTGACATTAAGATATAACTCATGTATGGATGATATGTATATAAAATATAACATAAGAGTAGGAATTTTTATGAGTGTTGCAAGAATGAGGAGTTATTTGGCATGTCCTAAATTTAGTGTCCAATTTCTCCTCACTTCTCAGTCACGTGTTACACATAAAGGCTAAGGCCTATTTTCTTTTTCTTCTTCCAAGCTCTTTCTAGCTGATGATTTTGGGGGGAGTGGATATTATGATGATTTTCAACTACCATCTACCAACTCTCTCTTAACCTTCATGCAATCCTTCAATCCATGAGTTTGATTTAGTGGGAGATTGCAATATCTGTGTAATTTTCTTTCTATAAATATGAACTCTCCTTCTCCATTTTTCATTGCTGAGAATTGTTTAAGTGTGAAATTGAGAGCATATATAGAGAAAGTAATTACATGCCCATCAATGGAAGAAGTGTGAATTAGCAAGCTAATTACAGAGGTATAAGATTTCTTCTTGTTCTTCATTTTGAGTTCAGTCAAAATTTCCATTCTTGAATTACCAATTTCTTGATTATGCCAAGTTGAATTGTAATTGGGTTGTAGAACACTTATGTAGTTGTTATATAGGCTTATTAACATGTTTAGTATGCAATGCGGCTTGGTTACAGTTGAATTAGTGAAGAAAATTTGGTTGTTGGCTTGTTATCTCGCCGAAATTTGGGAAGTCTCTGATCGGAGCGGAACCGTATCTGTTGTAGTATCCCTAGTACAAATGGCATGCGCCCGCGCCCCGCTGCATATTTTGTTGGCTGTTTTGTTGTATCTGATTTATGGAGCATGCTAATACAACTTAGTTAAGCTTATTTCAATTCTTGATATTCTAGTTATGTTGCCTTTCATATAATCACTCACCTAGCTTGATTTCAAAAGAAAATTAGAGTTTTCAATATGCAAACTCGATAGACTATGTGTAACTTTAATACATATTAGTATGGTATGACTTCATTGTACGTAAGCATGCAAGCAGAATGTATAGTAAGTGGAGTAGTTTAGCATACTAAATGACATTGATAACATGCTAATGGAAACTTAGAGTTCAAATGGACATTGAATTACTATATTCATTTTGATATTCTGATCTTGCAAGCATGGTAGTATGGTTTTGAAATGCATGTCGGATATACTAACTTACGTATGGATTTCGTAATGAAGCATGATCATATTGGACTTATTAGTAAGCTTTACTAATGAAAATACGAACTTTGAACGTGAATATACTACTTTGAGAGTTAGAATCTGATATTTGTGAACATGTTTGATGATACTCTTAGACTCACTCATGTATTATAAATATATATATATATACCATGCTCAGGTATCATAATTCAAGTGAAGCATAAACGAAACATATTTTCAAAACAAAACGATGCTATTTACACATATGTGATATGAATACTCACAAGCATGTCTAATATGAGTTATATGACTACCTTATATGTTTAAGAATCAAGCATGTTAGACTTTGTGGTTTCATAACCTTGAATGGCCTTAACTTGTTGAGATGTTCAACTTAGAACCATATTATGAAAGAAGGAACCTAGACTGAACTTGAGGGTTACGAAAGGACCCTTGACATGTTAATATATGTTATGTGTGTAAGGATGGGCAATCTAGGCCAAGAAAGTGATTGCTCTGCCCTTGTTTGAACTGGGAGTCACGCGGCCGCGCGTCTCCTTAACACAAATCAGGCGCGGCCGTGCCATGCTGCAGACTTGGAAAGTGACTTCTGTGATTTCTGAAATATGTTGCATGCTAGTATAACTTCATTATGCTTATTTCTGTCCATGATAAACTGACAAAGGTAGCCTTGCATATTAACACCTATCTTAGCTTGAATTGACAAGGTGTTTTAAAATGATGAAGTCTAACGATAGATCTGAGCTACGTAATAACATACGTATAAGATTTCATGATTGAGTCGTGTGTGTACACTTGGACTATATATCAAGATTATTTATCGAATATGTTTAACTAATGGGCATCCTATACTTATAATACACTATAAATAGGATTCAAAAGTATTGATTTCTTAACGAGGATAAACTACGCTTAAGGCAAGTATCCTAAACCCTTGCATTACTTTATTCAACGAATACCGTAAGCAAGTATCTAAACCTTATCTCTTTAAATGCAAGTTATCTTACTCACTCATTCAATTGAGCTAGTATGTTTAAACTCTTGTGAAAACTATTATTCATGTTGAACTTGGTATTGTTCTTGAATATTGTGAAAGGGTCTATGTCATTGATTCAGCTAGACTATATACATGTTTATAAAACTGTCTAAACCAATTGACTGGTGCAAAAATCTTGAAAACTGAGTTGAACAACCCTTATGGTAAAAGGAGTGTATGTTGTTGGAAACCCCAACATATGTGTGGATATTATTGTGGTGTTATGCATAACATGGAAGTATTGTAGATTGATCATCTATAGTATTTGATTCTTTTGGGTTATCAGTTTAATATTGGTAATTCTAGTAGATGTTCAATAGTCTTTAGTGACTGCTCAGTATAAATTTGCTTTATCCAGTTGGATACGTTGATAGCCCTTGAATTCATATATATCTGTCGATCTATATTGAATTATCATTTCATATCCCAAAGATTTGATTTGAGAATTTTTGATCCTCATTGTTCATGATATTGTTTTAAGATTCTGAGACTATACCTTGATATATCTAACTTATGATTTAATGTTCATCGCCCTTGTTGTATATTACTTGCTAGGCAATTTGTGCTCATTCTTGCTTATTTAAAACCTTTCAGTTAAGGTGGAACAGGGAAGTGTCTCTGGGAAAGACAAAGGCAAGGGCAAGGCTACCGACTAGCTTGTTCCTTTATGGATTAAAATTATTATGTTGTATTAAGACTATTTTCAGACTATGTTAAGCTTAAGTAGGATTATGTAATAAGTCTTTATTCGATATTATTATGTAATCTATTAAGTACTGTAGGTTGTGAGACTTGAGGGAATAATTATAATAAAACATTGTATAGTATTCTAAATTAGATCTTCAGCTGTGAATGTGTGATCTTAGTTATTATTGTATTACCATGAGCACGTGATGAACCAAATTCGAGTGACCAAGTGGTGGTCCGGATTTGGGCCATCACAATCCCGGTTTGCATCCCATTTGGTAGATAATGAGGAGTGTATGACGTGAATGTTTCTGCGAGGTTTAAAGCCCGAAATTCGTCAATACCTCATGTCTCACAAACTTTGTTTATATTCATATGTTGTAAATAGAGCTCAGTTATTGGAGCGCGATAATGAGTCAGCTCAACCAAAGGATAACAACTAACAAAACGATAGTGGTCATACCAGTGGCAAACAGTCATCGAAGAGGTGATAACAAACGTGGAGAAAATCATTATGCCAGAAATGGTAACCACTTTGGTGGTAATCATGGCCAAGATAATAGAAGAAATGAGTCAAAGTGGAAATTTCAAAAAGAGAAGGTTTAACAATGATGGAAAGACAGCAACACCGGCACCCGTTTTTAAGAAAGGATAACGACCACCGGTCATATGCTACATGTAAGACCCCAACTTTTTAATAAATAAAATTGAATTTCCTCTATTCATTATCTTGAAATAATGAGGTGATAATTTGATATAATACTTTGGTTATGGGTGAAATGTGCAAATTTTGCAAAATAAGCAAGTGGTTATAAAATATTCATTATTGTCGGGGAATATTCGTTTGGTCATGGAATATTCTTGTTGTCGGGGAATATTTGTAGGACGGCGCAGCAATTTGTGGGCCCCATAATAGAAAATGGACGGATGAAGAAAATGACAAGTTTGAGTTTTTATAAATAACGGTGTAGTTGTTACCGTTAACACTGTTGGAATACCCGGTGGTTAAAATACATTAATACGTGTGGTTGCACAGTAGCACACGGTATTGAACAGTATTTTTGAATTATTGATTCTTACGTAAGAAAGCACTACTCAGTAGTTGTTATAGTAATTATTGTTCAATATTTTATTTTATTGATTCAATAATTACTACGTTGATATTTTATATTATTGTTGTTTCAATAATTGTCATTGCACAGTATTTCCCATTATCAGATCAATAATTCATATTATTTGAATAATATTATTAGATAGCATTATTGGCAATGTCTAAGGAAGTTCTGTCTAGAAAAGGGTTTTGGTCACCTAATTGCGCGTTAATAAGGAGAAATTTTTATCGGAAAGCCCCCTATTTCCTGGGAATGACCTGGTTGTCATAATTGTGATTCTGTAATATTATTTGTGAATAATTAATTATTGATTTATATGATAAGAAAATATTCATTTTATGTGGATATAAATGATGGATAGGGAAATATTTATTTTGTGTGGATATAAATGAAGGAATTAATGCTGAGGTGTTTTATCAGTATTTTATCGGAATTGAGGTATTAAAATTCATTCGTATCTGAAATTCGATCATTTTTCGTTTGGAAAAACTTAAATCTACAAAGTTGTAGAGAATTCAATTTCTTATGGAATGAACATAAAATTCGAAATTTTTTTTTTTTGCTAAAAAGGCTATTTATTATGAATTATTGAAGTTTCGAAAATAAATATTTTTATTTAAAACATGGGTGGGCCCCAATTTTGGTTGGTGTTGAATTGGTTGATTTTGGTGGGCCCCACTATGGTGTACTAAAATCTGATCAAAAGTGGCGTGCTTGAAAATTTTGAAAATTAATATTTTATTAATTTAGTCTCATTTGGCGTTCTAACATTTTTCTATAAATAGGGTGCTTAGTTAGAACCAAAAACAAGTTTTTTCTCTCTCTATATATTATCGAGCGTATTTTGTGAGTATTTAGATACTTTGAGAGTTGTTATTTAGTGATAGTTTCCTTCAGCATTACATCCGATATTCCAGTCAGAAGTACTGTTCTTTTGAGGTAATGGATGTTATTTTCTTCGTAAATGATATTATTTTCTTCAATATCATTATGCCGAAATATTAATATGAATTTTATTGTAGAATTTCTACCTTTTTGAGTCGGGGTTACTATTCACGTATACGGCACTATTCACGAATACGGCACTATTCACAGAAAAAATGAAATTTTCTTTTCTTTTTCCAAGTTGTCTATTATGGTTACTATCTTTGATTGTATCCATGTTTTGATCTTCATTCTTGAATTTTGCTCCACAATTGATTATTATAAGGTATTTTTGAACTTGGATAAACTAAAGTACGAATCCCTAATCTTTTATCTTTTATCTCATTGGATTCGTTTTCTTTAAGATATTTTTCATCATCCTCAGTCCTAAATGATGATATTACTGTATATCTTTGGTATGTAGTGCAAAGATGAATGATTACCTAATGAATATCTTTGGCCCAGAAAGTGAAGATGAGCAGTGTTGAGATGAACATGACTAACCTGGTGATACAAATGAATATCTTAGGCCTGTAGTGCAAAGATGAATATTTGATGCAAGATGTATATTGATTGATGTTACAGTGATAAAATATTGATGATGGACTTTTAAATTCATAGGATGATAGTAGATTTCATTCTCTACTTAACTCTTCTAATGAATTGTTATTTTAGATTCTTGAATATTGATCTAAAACCGGTTTGTCCATTATATTTTATCGATTTCTTTGAAGGCTAACGATAATTTGTTGTTCATTATCTTAGTCATAATATTCTTTACTGGGCTAGTTGAGCTCACCCTTTTCCTTTTTGTTCCATTTTTCTTCTCAGGAGGTGAGAATATAGCAGGAACTAGCCGGGGTATGGAGTGATGGTTCTAGAAATTTGTTTTAGCAGTCCTCACTACTTTTATAAACTAATGTATCAATAATTGTAATGAGGACTTCTTTTGAGTTTGAATATTGTCTATTAGATAATATTTGTATTTAAACTCACAGTATATGTGTTGTCGTATTTTGCAGGATAATTGTAATAATGAAGTTGTAGTTGTTTCTGTACTGTGTATTTGGCGACTCAGAATGGGTGATGTATACTTATTTTGGGTGCGTCACAGTTGGTATCAGAGCTTAGGGATATGGTCTCTGGCAGAGATCGGGGAATAGAACTAGGAGGGGAGAGACGACTAATCCTTCGCTAGTGTGTCATACCTAAGCTTATTTGGTTGGTCAGTCGGAGCATATGATTAATATATGATATGTTAATTTGTTAATTAACCCTTGTTTTGTGGCAATATTTGAAAATGGAAGCTGGAAATATTAACAATAGAGTGAATGAGACCGTGGAAACACCTTTAATCACCACCCAGGGGAACGTGCAACAGGAAGGCAATATTCCTCATGTAAACAACACTACCGAACAAATGATGAATGATGGGATGTTTAGAAGCTTTTTGCAGTTCATGCAAAAATTAGACGAGGGAGACTCGTGTACAAAATATGGGTGGAAATGATAGCAATGCGCGGCTTGTCACAGCCAAGCAGTTCAAAGAGTTGGGACCACCAGAATTTGTGGGAAAGCTGAATCCGATCAAGGCGGAAACGTGGGTTAAATAAATTACCAAGATATTTGATATCTTGGTATGCACGGAGGAACAGAAGGTTCCATTCGCCACCTTTATGTTCCGTGGTGAGGCATACTACTGGTGGGAGTCTGTAAAGCATACCCAGCCAGCCGCACTCAACATGTCTTGGGAAACGTTTCAAAAACTGTTTAATGACAAGTACTTTCCTGAAAGTATTCGTCATATGAAGGAGGTAGAGTTTATTAGACTGGAACAAAACAACATGACGGTGTCCCAGTACGAGGCAAAGTTCACAGAGTTATCCAGGTTTGCACCTCATTTGGTGTCTAAAACTCGAGATTCGGCAATATCTTATCTCTCATAAATTTTTTTTATATTCAGATGTTGTATAGAAGAATCAATTATTAGAGCGAGATAATGAGTATGTTCAACCGAGGGACCACAACCAGGGTCATACCGGTGGCAGCAGTCATCGAAGCAATGACAACCAGCGGAGAGGGAAACATTCGGACAAAAGCGCTAACCACTCGGGTGGTAATCGTGGCCATGATGGTAGAAAAAGTGAGTCGGGGGGAGATTTCAAAAAGAGAAGGTACAACAATGATAACGTGAAGACGTTAGGACAAACATCAACTGTTTCTAGGGGAGGAGAATGATCACCGGTCATTTCTTATAAATGCGGGAAAGAGGGACACATCAGCCCAAACTGCCCACAACAATCCAAGGTGTGTTATAAATATGGAAAGGAAGGTCATATAGCTAGAGATTTTCTGTGACGCCCCCAAAATAGGTATGCATCACCTATCTTGAGTCGCCAAATACATGGTACAAAATTCAAATACAAATTAATAATACAACTGTCGTGTAAAATACGATAAAACATAAACTGAGAGTTTTAATACGAATATTGTCTTCTAGACAGTATTCAACTCAAATGGAGTCCTCAATAAATTTATTATCACACTATTTCATAGAATAATGAGGACTACTAATGCTATCATCTGGACCGTCACTCCGTTCCCCGACTAAACCCAGCTACGTTCTCATTTCCTGAAAAGAACAATGAAAGCAAAAGGGTGAGCTCAACTAGCCCAGTAAGAAATATTATTACTAAGATAATGAAGAGTAATTTATCGTTACCCTTCAACAGTGTTAAACTGATAAAATATAACAAACATCAAGTTTAACTGCAGCGAAACAAGCAATCCATTAGAAGAGTCAAGTAGAGCATAAAATCTACTATCTTCTATGATTTAAAAGGTTTTTCATCACTTTTATCATTGAGACTCGACAATAAATAATCCACATCATCGAATCACCCCTGCACTACGGCCAAGGATATTCTTTAGTATCACGACCACAAATTATCCATGCAATACGGGCCAAGGATATTCGTGTATTCATCAATGGTCATAATCATGCTAACAACTGTCCATCAATGCACTACGGGCCAATGAGGACTTTTACCACATCATTTGTAACATTACGGTCATGATTATACCGAATAATCCCTGGTCATAATCATACCAAATCCATCTATGCACTACAGGCCACGGATGACTTTTAACATAATATAAACATGAGGATGATGACAATTGTTGATCGATTTCGCAATCAATGAATACGTGCAAGTATACACAGTCAACAAGTAATAAAGTAAAAGTAGAGTATCTTTCCCGCGAGGAATTATTTAATAAAAATTACCAATTACTAACTCTTAACCAAATCAATTTTATTTAAACAATAGCAAATTGTGAATTTTCTAATTAAGAAAACTAAATTAACTAATTAAAACTAGGTTACTTTATAAATGAATTAAAATAAATAAAGGCTAAGACTCCAATATCCCCAATTATGAACTATAAACCAATTATTCCAATTATTATGTCTCTTCAATTGTTAATGTGAATTCTCAAATGCCAAAAGCCCTCTCTCTCGAGTGATCAATTGCCTTCTATTTAACCCAGATTAATTTTGCTATATCTCTATGCAAAACAATTGAATTAAACTCACATAATCCCAATTCCTTATGTGTTACATGCGGCGAATAGATATTCTCATTCTATTCACAAACCTAATTATTCAACATGCAAATAACTAAGTCACATGTCACCATGCCCAGCTTCTAACCCTAGAATTCCTTTCTCATTCCTTCTAGAGTAACAAGGTAATTACTAATCGATAATTAATCAATAAGCACAAAGCAAGATGAACAATTCACTTCAACATAAATAATTAGAATAAATCAAATAATCAATTCATAATCATAAAAAGTTCAATTGAAATCTTAATGAAAGAGTTAGTTCATAATTAATGAATTAAAATCAAGAATCTACAATTGAATAGACATTAAAAGATAAAAGTAAGAGAAGAGAAGAGAATATAATCTATTGTCAAGAAATTTGAGACTCCTCTTTCGCTCCTGCTTTGAATCTTCAATGGTCTCCAAGTTGCTTCAATCTCCAAAACTAATAAGAACTAGGGTTATGTTCTAATCTAAAGGAGTGTTTAATCTAGTCTAATCTATGTAATCTCCCTTTATTTTATGCCTTACATCATGTATTTATAGGTTACAAGTCCAATTTTTAGTTTAGGAACAAACTCAATCCAATTTGGAGTCAAAAAGGTGTCAAAATTCGCCCAAAACGCGTCCAGGCCGCACCCAACCTCTTCCCAGAGCCCCAAAGGCTGGGCTTGACGCTCGAGACACTGCCTTATAGCACCCCGGCCAGAAATGAACTAAGAATAGCGCCCGTGACATTACACAGTTCGACATTTTCTCGCCTCCGACGTCCTTTGGGAAAATGGCCATAACTTCTTCGTCCAAACTCCAATTTCGATGATTTAAGATGTTCCAGAAAGAAAAAAAGTAGATCTACAACTTTCATTCTTTGAGTTTTTCAAAATAAGGTCTGTAGCAATACTCAAATTGGCTCTGAAGTGACTGATGTGTAAATGACAAGCCAAAAACGCGAATCTAGCCACCCCGAATGTCGATCCATGTAACTTTTGTCCCAATTCCTACAAAACAACATAAAACATGCTTGAATAGACATAAACACTTAAAAACTAATCTAAAAGACTTGAGAACAACAATAAATTAAGCCCAAATGTATCCAATTCATGTGTATAAAACTCATTCATCAACAATGATATAAGAATTCAATAAAACAAGTTCAAGGATAAATTTTTAAAGATTTATAATTAAATTTATCTAGAATTCAATATTGTCTAAATTGTCAACATGATACTGCTTTGTGGAGTAAAATTCAAGAATGATAATGTATCAAAATGATTTGGACCGAAAAGAAATCAATTTTTTGTTATGAATAAGTACTCAAGTGAATAGTACTGAGAGTGAATAAGACCCATATAATAGTACTTGAGAATAGTACTCTGTGAATAGTACTCCGTGAATAGTACTTTATGATTAGTACCCATGAATAGTACTTTTATGAATAGTACCGTATAAATGAATAGTACTCATGGACAGTACTCCGGCATGAAAAACTTAAAATTTAACAAGAATGTGCAGAAAATATCCTTGTGAAGCGATACTAGATGAAGCGTAAATTTCAAGGATATTCTACTAATTTCACGGAATATAGAAGCAATACTTTAACCGAATGATGGTATAATAAGGAATACGAGACGAAATAATATTACTCACATACTACAGAGTATAGAAGAAAATATTATTCCTATGAATACTGAACAAAATAATATCCCTTACCTCAGAAGAAGACTGGATACTGGAATAGAGAGGTAGCAGACTTCTCTTCTACTTTCTCTCTAAAGCTTCTTTCTCTATAGCTTCTCTTTCTATAATTGCTCTTGTGAGTCTTAGTGAATTGGTGAGAATGAAAGAAGAATGAGCTTCTATTTATAGGAAAATATAGTTTCGATAATTGCACATTTTGGGACTCAAAATTTTACGGTATAATACCTTCATCTTTTCCTTCATTTTTAATTTAGTCCTGCAAGTATTATCAAACTTGCACTACCTCCCCTAATAGTACATCTTGTGAATCAATAGTACAATCATGTGAATCAATAGTAAAATCATGTGAAAAAAATAATTACAGTATAGTACCTTAATCTATAACTCCATTTTTAATTTAGTCATGCAAGTATTATCAATCTTGCACCATCTCCCCTAATAGTACATGCATGTGAATCAATTGTACACACATGTGAACAAATAGTTATAAGCATGTGAATTAATAGCAATTAATTTTCTCATTTATCCGATTAATTATCCGATTGGTCAATACCACCTCTAAACATCTATTATTATCGAAATAGATGTCGATTTCTACTAACACTAATAATCCCAACACAATGGAGCTATCAATTTTATCTTTAATCAACACGAACTTATTCATTATTAATATTATAAGTCACAATATTTAACAACCAGGTCGTTCCCAGGAAAGAGGGGGCTTTTCGATAAGGATTTCTCCTTATTGGGGCGCAATTAGGTGACCAAACCTCTCCTTGACAGAACTTTCTAGACATTGTCAATATTGCAAATAATAATATGAATAACTTTGTCGTCTCAATTATTGATTTAATAATATAAAATATTATGCAGATGATACTGTGATAATTATTGAATCAATAATATGAAAGATATTATCGCAAAGAATTATCATAGCAATAATTGAGTATAACCGAGTGACTTCTCACGTAAGCATCAATAATCAATCTGACCGTGCTACTTATGTAACCACAGCCAGACATCGTATTACTGCACTTTTACCACCGGGTAGTTCAACAATTTAACGTTAAAACTTTCACCGTTATTTTTATTAAAAGATAATTCTGTCGTTTTCTAACTACGACAATACTTTCGTTATGGGGTCCACCAATGATTGTGCCATCGTACGAATATTCCATGTTAAAACGAATATTCCCCGACCAATCGAATATTATATAACTATTTGTTTACTTTGCAAAATTTGTAAATAATACCCACAACTAAAACATTATATCAAATCCACACCATAATATTCAAAAATATATTTCGAGAAAAATTAATATTTATTCATAAAAGTTGGGGTCTTACATTTTCTTGTAGCGAAACCAAGTCCAATAGGAATGGTAACTCCAAAAGCTGTCCTAGACAAGTCAATGTCAGTGGTTCCTAGAAGGGCGTTTGTCGTGACTACCCAAAACGCGAGGAATCCGAACGAGGTGATCACGGGTAAGCTAATCATAAACTCTTACGAAGTTTATACCTTATTAGATACCTGTTCTACCCATTCTTTTATCTCTCCTACTTGTGCTCAACGTTTGAACTTGACTCCAGAGAAATTAGACTTTGACTTATCTGTTGAGACTCCGTTAGGAGAAACTTTCATTACATCTATTGTTTATAAATCTTGCTTGATTCAAGTTGAAACCATCACATTACCTACCGATCTTATTTCGTTGAAAATACTTACACTTGATGTGATTTTAGGGATTGATTGGTTAATCACTCATCATGCTAAAATTGATTATTTTCGTAAGGTTGTTAGTTTTCATATTCCTAACCAACCTGTTATGCGAATTCAAGCAACCAAACCTCTAAAGTCAATCATTGCCATATCAAGCTTTCTTAGCCCATGTCATGGACTTGAATAAAAACACGTCAGATTTGAATAATATTTCTGTTGTTAGTGAATTTTCTGACGTATTTCCTGAAGAACTTCTGGGTCTACCCCCAGAATGTGAAGTTGAATTTTTTATTGACCTTGAACTTGGTACAAATCCCATTTCTAAAACCCCATATCGAATGGCTCCTATTGAACTTCAGGAGTTAAAGGTCCAACTACAGGAGTTGTTGGACATCGATTTCATTCGTCCTAGTACATCTCCTTGGGGTGCTCCTATTTTATTCGTAAAAAAGAAAGATGGGAGTATGCGACTTTGTATTGACTACCGGGAGTTTAACCATGTCACCATCAAGAATAGGTATCCGCTACCTCGCATTGATGACCTGTTCGACCAGTTACAAGGAGCACAATTCTTTTAAAAGATCGATCTTCGTTCTGGATATCATTAGCTGAAGATTAAAACTGAAGATATTCTGAAGACTGCTTTTAGAACTCGGTATGGGAATTATGAATTCTTAGTCATGTCATTTGGATTTACTAATGCTCCTGCTGCTTTCATGGATATGATGAACCGTGTGTTCAAGGAATATTTGGATCAGTTCGTTCTTGTCTTTATTGATGACATCCTCATATATTCCAAAAGCCGTGAAGATCATGAGCACCATTTGAAGTTGGTACTTCAAAGGCTTCGTGATAACAAGCTATATGCCAAGCTGAAGAAATACAAGTTCTGGCTTGAAAAAGTAGCATTTTCTTGGGCACGTGGTGTCAAAATATGGAGTATCTATTGACCCAACGAAGATTGAAGCAATAAAAAGTTGGGAGCAACTGAAGTCAGTAACTAAAGTACGTAGCTTTCTGGGCTTAGCTGGTTATTATCGGAGATTCGTGGATGGATTTTCTATAATCGCTACTCCGTTAACTCGGCTGACTCGAAAAGATACAAAATTCGTATGGAGCGAGGAATGCGAGAAGAGTTTCCAAGAGCTCAAGAGGAGACTCATTTTGGCACCTGTTCTGACAATACCATTTGGTTCGGATGAATTTGTTATCTACAACAATGCTTCAGGAAAAGGGTTAGGATGTGTTCTCATGCAACATAGGAAAGTCATAGTCTATGCCTCATGACCGCTCAAAGAATATGAGAGGAATTATCCTACTCATGATCTGGAGTTGGCAGCAGTCGTTTTTGCGTTGAAGATCTAGAGACACTACCTGTATAAGGAGAAAGTGGAGATCTATACAGATCATAAAAGCCTCAAATATTTCTTCACCCAAAAGGAACTCAATATGCGGCAACGACATTGGCTCGAGTTGTTGAAAGATTACGACCATACCATCTAATATCATCATGGAAAAGCAAACGTGGTAGCTGACACATTGAGTAGAAGATCATATACGGTTATGAGTGCAATGCTGTTAACACAAAGTCCCATTTCGTATGACTTGCAAAGGATGGAGATACAGGAAAAAAGCTCCAAGTACCCACGTGATGATATCAAACATACGAGTAGAACCGACTTTAATCGATAAAGTTAAAGCTGTTCAAGCTACGGACCTGGAGCTGATGCGTATGAAGAAGAAAGTGCAAGGATGTGTTATTCCAGAAGCAAGAATCAATGAAGAAGGAATACTTCGAGTCAACTCCAGACTTTGCGTTCCTAACGATTCTTACTTGAAGCATAGAATCATGATGGAGGCACACAACACACCATTTGCAATCCATCCTGGGAGTACCAAAGTGTATCATGATCTTCGACATACATTTTGGTGGAACAATATGAATAGAGAGATCGCGGAGTTTATCTTGAGGTGTTTAACTTGTCAACGTGTAAAGGCGGAACATTAAGTGCCAAAGGGTCCATTGCAGCCACTTGAGATTCCGAAATGGAAGTGGGAACACATTACTATGGATTTCGTTATTGGTTTTCCCAAGGTTTCTCAAGGCATAGATGTGATTTGGGTTATTGTTGATAGATTAACCAAGTCTACTCATTTCTTGCCTATACGGGAGACTTATTCCCTTGAACGTCTTGCTCGTATAAACGTGAATGAGATTGTGAGATTGCATGGCATGCAAATATCCATAGTTTCGGATCGTGACCCAAGATTCACTTCACTATTTTGGGTTAGCTTGCAGAATGTTATGGGCACGGAACAATTCAGTTCGGCATACCATATTGAAACGGACGGGAAATCAGAGAGGACTATTCAAACTCTTAAAGATCTATTAAGACTCTGTGTACTAGATTTCAAAGGGAGTTGGGATAAGTACCTACCATTGGTGGAATTCTCCTACAACAACAGTTATCAGGCAAGTATAGGTGTGGCTCCATTTGAAGCATTGTATGGACGAAAAGTGTCGCTTCTCAAAGATATCTTTGGGATGAAGTGGGAGAAAAACAACCGTTGGGACCAGAAATTGAGTACGCATAACTACGAAAAAGATCCAAATGATTCGACAACGATACAAACGGCACAGGATCGACAAAAGAGTTATGCGGATCTTCATCGAAAAGGCGTGGAATTTAATATTGGGGATCATGTATTGTTACGTATTGCTCCATGGAAGGGAATTACAAGATTTGGGAAGAGAGGAAAGCTCAATCCAAGATTTGTTGGTCCATTTGAGATTCTTGACCGAATAGGAAATGTGGCCTATAGACTCGCATTACCTCCAAGCATGTCTCGTGTTCATAATTTTTTTCACATATATATGCTTCGTAAATATGTGAAAGACCCGAACCACATTATTGAGTTAGAACCAGATGAGATAGCCGAAGATTTAATGTACGAGGAGGTACATTGTAAGATCTTGGATAGGAAAGAGCATATCCTACGCACCAAGGTTATACCACAAGTTAAGATTTTGTGGAGAAACCATGCTATTGAAGAAATGACCTGGGAGTTGGAATCAAAAATGAAAGCGAAGTATCCTCACCTTTTTGAAATACCAGGTACGTTCGTCAATTTTGAGGATGAAATTTCATAAGGAGGGGAGGTTGTAAGACCCCAACTTTTTAATAAATAAAATTGAATTTCCTCTATTCATTATCTTGAAATAATAAGGTGATAATTTGATATAATACTTTGGTTATGGGTTAAATGTGCAAATTTTGCAAAATAAGCAAGTGGTTATAAAATATTCATTGTTGTCGGGGAATATTCGTTTGGTCGTGGAATATTCTTGATGTCGGGGAATATTCATACAACGGCGCAGCCATTTGTGGGCCCCATAATGGAAAACGGTCAGATGAAGAAAATGACAAGTTTGAGTTTTTTTATAAATAACGGCGTAGTTATTACTGAATTAACAATCGCTGAATAATACGGTGGTTAAAATACAATAATACGCTGCGTTTGCAAAGAAGACACACGGTATTACACAAAGATATTTTGAATTATTCATTCTTACGTAAGAAGGCACTACTCAATAATTGTTACAATAATTATTGTTCAATATTTTATTTTATTGATTCAATAATTGCTACGTTGATATTTTATATTATTGTTGTTTCAATGATTGTAACTACACAGTATTTCCCATTATCAGATCAATAATTCATATTATTTGAATAATATTATTAGATAGTATTATTGGCAATGTCTGTAGTTCAAGGGAGAGCGTTTGTCGTGACCTCCAAAAGAGTGAGGAGCCCGAATGAAGTTATCACGGGTAAGCTAATCATAAACTCTTGCGAAGTCTATACCTTATTAGATACCGGTTCTACCCATTCTTTTATTTCACCTGCTTGTGCTCAACGTTTAAATTTTTCTCTAGAGAAATTAGACTTTGACTTATCTGTTGAAACTCCGTTGGGAGAAACCTTCGTTACATCCACCATTTATAAATCTTGTTTAATTCAAATCGACACTTTCACATTACATGTTGATCTCATCTCTTTGAAAATACTTGCATTTGATGTGATTTTAGGGATTGATTGGTTAACTACTCATCATGCTAAAATTGATTATTTTCGTAAGGTCGTTAGTTTTCATATTTCTAACCAACCTATTATGCGAATTCAACAACCAAACCACTAAAGTCAATCACTGTCATATCAAGCCATAAAGGCATTCGTTTATTAAAAAACGGATGTCAAGCTTTCTTAGTCCATGTCTCGGATTTAAACAAAAATACGTCAGATTTGAATGATAGTTCTATTGTTAAAAAATTTCCTAACGTATTTCCTGAAGAACTTCTTGGCCTACCCCCAGAGTGTGAAATTGAATTTTATATTGACCTTGATCCCGGTACAAAACCCATTTCCAAAACTCCATATCGAATGGCTCCTATTGAACTTCAGGAGTTAAAAACCCAACTGTAGGAACTGTTAGACATCGGTTTCATTAGTCCTAGTACATCTCCTTGGGGTGCTCCTGTTCTATATGTAAAGAAGAAAGATGGGAGTATGCGACTTTGCATTGATTATCGAGAGTTGAATCATGTCACCATCAAAAACAGGTACCCGTTACCTCGCATTGATGACATGTTTAACTAGTTTCAAGGTGCTAAATTCTTTTTATAAATCGATCTTCATTCCGGATATCATCGGTTAAAGATTAAAATCAAAAACATTCCAAAGACTGCATTTAGAACTCGTTACGGGCATTACGAATTCCTAGTCATGACTTTTGGATTGACTAATGCTTCTGCTGCCTTCATGGATATGATGAACCGAGTATTCAGGGAATATTTGGATCATTTTGTAGTTATCTTTATTGATGACATCCTCATTTACTCCAAAAACTGTGAAGATCATGAGCAACACTTGAGGCTGATACTCCAAAAGCTTCGTGAAAACAAGTTATATGCCAAGTTAAAGAAATGAGAGTTCTGGCTTGAGGAAGTAGCATTCCTTGGGCACGTGATATCGAAACATGGAATATCAGTTGACCCGGTGAAGATTGAAGCAATAAAAAGTTGGGAGCAACCTAAGTCAGTAACCAAAATATGTAGCTTTCTAGGCTTAGCTGGTTATTATCGGAGATTCGTGGAAGGATTTTCTCGAATTGCTACTCCATTAACTCAGCTGACTCGAAAAGATATAAAGTTTGGATGGAGCGAAGAGTGTGAGAAGAGTTTCCAAGAACTCAATAAAAGACTCATTTCAGCACCTGTTCTGACAATACCATCAGGTAGAGGTTTAGGATGTGTTCTCATACAACATGGGAAAGTCATAGCCTATGCCTCATGACAACTCAAAGAATATGAGAGGAATTATACTACTCATGATCTAGAGTTGGCAGCAGTCGTTTTCGCACTAAAGATCTAGAGACATTACCTGTATGGGGAGAAAGTGGAGATCTATACAGATCATAAAAGCCTAAAATATTTCTTCACCCAAAAGAAACTCAACATGCGATAACAACATTGGCTTGATCTGTTGAAAAATTACGACCATACCATTCAATACCATCCTGGAAAAGCAAACGTGGTAGCTGACGCGTTGAGTAGAAGATCATATGCGGGTACGAGTGCAATATTTTCAACACAAAGGCCCATTTTATATGACTTACAAAGGATTTAGATAGAGTTAAAGACTCCAAGTACCCGCGTGATGATGTCAAATATACGAGTAGAACCAATTTTAATCGATAAAGTTAAAACTACTGATCAAGCTACATACCCGGAGCTGATGCGTATAAAGAAGAAAGTACAATAAGGTGTTATTCTAGAAGAAAGGATCGACGAAGAATGAATACTTCGAGTCAATTCCAGACTTTTTATTCCTAACGACTCTGATTTGAAGTATAAAATCATGATGGAGGCACACAACACACCGTTTATAATCCATCCTGGGAGTACCAAAATTTATCGTGATCTTCGACATACATTTTGGTGGAGCAATATGAAGAGAGAGATCGCAGAGTTTATCTCAAGGTGTTTAACTTGTCAACGTGTCAAGACAGAGCATCAACTGCCAAAAGGCCCATTGCAACTACTTAAAATTCCAGAATGGAAGTGGAAGCACATTAACATGGATTTCATAACTAGTCTTCCAAGGTTTCTCAAGGCATAGATGCAATTTGGGTCATTATCGATAGATTAACCAAGTCTGCTCATTTCTTACCTATACGAGAAACATATACACTTGAACGTTTTTCTCGTATGTACATAGATGAGATTGTGAGATTGTATGGTATCCCATTATCCATAGTTTCTGATCGAGACCCAAGATTCACTTCACAATTTTGGGTCACCAGAAAAGCCATGGGCACCGATTTACTTATTCTGGCCTCTTATATCATCCTCGATTTTGACCGGGCGATCAGAGAGGACTATTCAAACTCTTAAAGATCTATTAAAACTCTGTGTCCTAGACTTCAAAGGAAGTTGGGACAAGTACTTACCATTGGTGGAATTCTCCTATAACAACGGTTATCAAACAAGTATAGACATGGCTCCATTCGAGGCGTTGTATGGATGAAAATGTCGTTCTCCAGTATGTTGGGATGAGGTGGGTGAAGCAACATTGTTGGGACCAGAAATGGTACGCATGACTACAAAAAAGATTCAAATGATCCGGAAACGTATACAAACCTCACAAGATCGACAAAAGAGTTATAATGATCTTCATCGAAAGGACGTGGAATTCAATGTTGGAGATCATGGATTGTTACGTATTACTCCATGGAAAGGAGTTACTGTTAGAGTTTATGCCCTAGAGGCCAATTATTTGATATAATTGCTTAATGTTTTGATATTATATTTGATTAAATAAATAAATGATTTTATTATGGTTTTATTTACTGTGTAATATAATTGTTAACATAATAAAAGTCCTTAGAATAGTGATAAAAATTATATAGTTTCAAGTATGTGACTTGAACATGAGATTATATAATTACAATTAGTATCATTGTTCTTAAATGTCCTGATTCGAGTATCATTGTTGATGGGACAACAATGATGCATCGAGACTAAGTATGTGGATCGATTGATGACCAAATCTCACCGGTCATATATATATGAGATTAAGTTAATGCATAGGTACATGTTAGAGAACGATGTCTTCGATGCACTCCACCATGAGAATTCTATATGGAGCATTATGCGAAGTGTCATTAGCAATTCTCATAGTGACAATGATGTAATGGTCCTCCGACCTGAAATCGCTATATTACTACACGAGAATTTATGTACTTTGATATCATCAAATGTCACCTTTAATAGGGTGGACTATAAAGGTGATTATTGGGTTCATCATGAATCGTGTGTGAAATATGAGTGATATAGATGGAATATAACCATCCTATATATTATGGGTGATATCCATAGGCCTCTTGATTGAGTAGGACTATGAAATGCATGGTCATGCTCAAATAGTGATTTGTTTCATATAGTCTACTCATTGATCAAGAAAACTCAGATTAAATTATGAAGAGTATGACACATTCCATGACTCGAGTTTAATCTAGGATATTAAGGTTAAAAGGATTAAATTACATTGAAACATTGGTCACGAAAAGGTTGCATCGAATCATCGATCTTATTATTACTTGGGTAGCGAGATGCGTTACTAGATGCCGCTCCACCGCTTATAATTTTATAATATGATTTTAAATTTTTGCCAACGTAATAATAACCTATAAGGTCACACACAAAGAACGTTATTAAAGGGAATTAATTTAAATTGTAAGGATTTAAATATATCAATATGATTGATAGTATTTAAATCACTTAATTTAAATTAAAAGGATGCTTTAGATATGTATATATATTAATTAAGTAAGACTTAATTAAGATATAATATATATATATATATAAATTCGGATTTTATTTTAATTAGATTAGGGTTTTGATTAATTCCGATTTATTGCTATATATATGATATATCAGCGTCTTTAGATTTTTGAATCAAAAATAATAACCCTAGCCGCTCTTAGAGAGAGACTAGAGAAAACAGTTTTGAAAATCCTCATCCTTGGTGGCTAGTACCGCGATTCCTTCTTCTGCAGATCGTAGGGCAATTCGTGTGGAGCGTTCGTGTGGATACCGTAGAGACGCAGTCCGTTTGAATTGCATTGGAGATTCGACCGCATCGATTCTAGCTTTAACAATCGGTATAATTTCTAACCGCTGAATTAATTGAATTTTTCGCATGGATCTTGTTTTAGGGTTTCAGAAATTGCTTTAAAATTTTATTTCCGCTGTGCGTTTCTATGTCGAAACTCAACAATTACGAGATTTAAAAAGAGAGGAAAGCTCAACCCTCGATTCATTGGCCCATTTGAAATCCTCGATCGAGTAGGAACTATAGCATATAGACTCGCTTTACCGCCAAGTATGTCTCGTGTTCATAACGTTTTTCACATATCTATGTTACGTAAATATGTGGAAGACCCAACCACATTATTGAATTAGAACCATATGAGATAGCAGAAGATTTAATGTATGAGGAGATATATGTCAAGATCTTGGATAAAAAGGAACATATTCTACGCTCAAAGGTTATACCACAAGGCAAAATTTTGTGGAAAAACCACGATATTGAGGAAATGACCTAGGAGTTAGAATCTAAAATAAAAATAAGGTATCCTCACCTCTTCGACATACCAGGTACGTACATAAATTTTGAGGAAAAAATTTCATTAGAATGGGAGGTTGTAAGACCCCAACTTTTTATGAATAAAGATTTAATTTTCTCTAAATATTATTTTGAATAATAAGGTGTGATTTGATATAATACTATAGTTATGGGTGATATGTGCAAATTTTACAAGTAAGCAAGTTGTTATAAAATATTCGTTTAGTCGAGGAATATTCTGTTTGTCGGAGAATATCTGTACGACGACATAATCATTGGTGGACCCCACAACAAAATAATTATCAGATATAGAAAGTGACATAAATAACCTTTTTATAAAAATAACGGGAAAACTTTTACCGTTAAACTGTTGAAATATCCGGTGATAAAAGTATAGTAATACGCGTTGTTGCACAGTAACACACAGTATTACACAGTATCTCTGATTATTAATGCTTACGTAAGAAGTCACCCAGTTTTATTCAATTATTTTAACAATAGTTGCTGCATAGTATCTCATATTATTGATTCAATTATTGTCACAGTATCTTCTGCATAATATTTTATATTATTAAATCAATAATTGAGACAACACATTTATTCATATTATTATTTGCATTATTGACAATGTCTAGAAAGTTATGTCGAGGAAAGGGGTTAGGTTATTTAATTGTGTGCCAATAACGAGAAATCTTTATCGGAAAGCCCCCTCTTTCCTGGGAATGATCTGGTTGTCAATATTGCGAGTTATAATATTAATGATGAATAATTGTTAAAAGATTAAAAATGTGTTTATTAAAGATAAGTGATTTGTGATAAATATTTATTCAATTTTTTTGATATAAATAGAGGGGTTTGTCATGAGGCGTTTGTTGTAAGTAAGACTTATTATTCCACGGAAAGATGTACTAATTTTAAGGACCGTCGGTGGTGGTTTTAATAGTAAATCAATCTGGACAGTCGGTGGTGGTTTTAATAGTATATCAATCTGGACCGTCGGTGGTGGTTTTAATAGTAAATTAATCTGGACCATCGGTGGTGGTTTTAATAGTAAATCAATTTGGACCGTCAGTTGTGGTTTTAATAGTAAATCAATATGGACCGTCTGTTGTGGTTTTAATAGTAAATCAATCTAAACCGTCCGTGAATCAGTTACTATTTAATCAATTCTCCTAAAAATAGAAGCTTATTTCTTCTTTCATTCTCACCAATTCACTAAGACTCACAAGAGAAACTATAGAGAGAGAATCTAGAAAAGAGAAAAAAGAAGAGTATTATGCTACTTCACTATTGCAGTATCTAATCTTCCACTAAGGTAAGAGGTATTATTTCTTTCGTATTCGTAAGGGATATTATTTTTCGTATTCATCCTTTAATATGTAGGAATAATCTGTCTACGCGAATTACCGCATGACAGGTGAAAATCCATTTGCAGTTTCATATATTATTTTTTTTCATATTCTTAAATCTAAACTTACTATGCTAAGTATTGCTTCTATAATCCCTGAAATTAGTAGAATATCCTTAGTTTTGCGCTTCATCTAGTATCATTTCATTGGAATATTGGTTTGAACTTTCTTATTAAATTTCCATATTTTTATCGGGGTACTATTAATGGGTTACTATTCACTCAGGTACAATTCACTCGGGGATTCGGGGTACTTTGCATGACGGGTTACTATTCACTCAGGTTAATATTTTTTTGGGGTACTTTGCATGACGGGTTACTATTCACTCGGGTACTATTCACTCGGGGATTCAGGGTACTTTGCATGACGGGGTGCTATTCATTTGGTATTATTCATTCAGGTACTATTCACGGGGTACTATTCACGATAAAAGTGATTTTTTCTGTCTAAATTATTTTTGATACATGAATATCATTTTTGAATTTTACTCCATAATTAATTATCATGTTGATAATTTGGACATTCTTGAACACTGGATAAATGGAATTATAAATCTCTAATAATTCCCTTGATTAATTCATTATATTATTGTCATCATCCTCATGCTTATGTTGTGGTAAAAGTCATCTTTGGCCTAGTAGTGCATGTGATGGATCGTTTGATTGGTATGATTATGACCAGAAAGTTTGTATTGGTATAATCATGACCTGTAATGTTACAGACAAATGATGTGGTGAAAGTCTTATTTGGCCCGTAGTGCATAGATAGACAGTTGTTTGGCATGATCATGACCACTAGTGATACTAACGAATATCCTTGGCCCGTAGTGCATGTATAATTTGATGATGTGAAATATTTATTGATTGTTGTTACAAGAAAAAAAAATATTGATGATGGATTTTTAAATCATAGAAGATAGTAGACATCATTCTCTACTTGACTCTTCTAATGGATTGATGTTTCCGCTGCAGTTGTTGATCTAAAACTTGTTGTCTATTGTATTCTATAAGATTTTTCCCTGTTGAGGACTAACGATAATTGTTTTACATTATCTTAGTCATAATATTCTTTACTGGGCTAGTTGAGCTCACCCTTTTCCTTTTCGTTCCATTTTTCTTCTCAGGAGGCGAGAATATAGCTGGGACTAGTCAGGGAGTGGAGTAATGGATGAA
This sequence comes from Panax quinquefolius, assembly GCA_020205615.1. Lineage (NCBI taxonomy): Eukaryota > Viridiplantae > Streptophyta > Magnoliopsida > Apiales > Araliaceae > Panax > Panax quinquefolius. The sequence goes on along the minus strand of CM035174.1, from coordinate 68,899,921 downwards.
GATGGTTTTTATAGAAGTCCTCGCTATTTTTTAAAATAGTGTAACAATAATTGTAATGAGTACTTTATTTGAGTTTGGATATTGTCTACGAGATATTATTGTTTTGAAACTCAGCTATTGTGTTGTCGTATTTTACACGACAGTTGTATAAAGAAAGTTTGTATTTAAATTTTGTACCATGTATTTGGCAACTAAAAATGGGTTGTATTGACCTATTCTGGGGGCGTCACAGTTGATTCAGAGTTTAGGGATATGATCTCTGGCGGAGATCTGAAGTTAGAACTAGGAGGGGAAAGACGAGTAAAACCTTTGCTAGTGTGTCCTACATAAGCTTATTTGTTAATTAATTGGTCGGTTAGAATATAGCGATAATATGTGGCATGTCAATTTCTTTAATTAACCATTATTTTGTGGCAGTATTTGAGAATGGCATCTAAAAATTTTAAGATAAGCAATGGAGCACATGCGACCATTGAGACACCGCCAACCAATAACCAGGATAATGTGCATCAAGAATATAATAATCCTCCTGTAAACAACAACACCTACCAAATGATGAACGATGGGATATTTAGGAGCTTTCTATAATTCATGTAACACCGAACGAGAGAGACTCCGGTTCAAAATATAGGTGGAAACAATGTTAACTCACGGTTTATCACTGCTAAGCAATTCAAGGAGTTGGGACCACCGGAGTTTTTGGGAAAGCCAGAGCCACTTAAGACAGAGACATGGATTAAGCAGATTACCAAGATATTTGATGTCTTGGGATGAACTGAAGAGCAAAAGGTTCCCTTTGCCACCTTTATGTTACGAGGAGAGGCAGATTACTGGTGGGAATCTGTAAAACATACTCATTTTTCCGCACTTAAGATGTCTTGGGAGAAGTTACAAGAATTGTTCAACGACAAGTACTTTCCAGAAAGTATTCGTCATATAAAGGAGATGGAATTCATCAAGCTGGAACAGAACAATATGACTGTATCGTAATACGAGGCAAAGTTTGCGGAGTTATCCCTATTTGCATCCCATTTGGTAGATATTGAGGAGGGTATGACGCGAATGTTTTTGCAAGGTTTGAATTCCTAAATTCGTCAATACCTCCTTTTGTCAAAAACTTTGTTTATATTCAGATGTTGTAAATAGAGCTCAGTTATTGGATCGCGATAATGAGTCAGCCCAACCAAAGGATAGCACCCCGAAAAACGATAGTGGTCATACCAGTGGCAACAGTCATCGAAGCGGTGATAACAAAAGTGGAGGAAATCATTATGCCAGAAATTCTAACCACTTTGGTGGTAATCATGGCCAAGAAAATAGAAGAAATGAGTCAAAGTGGAAATTTTAAAAAGAGAAGGTTTAACAATGATGGAAAGACAGCAGCACCACCGTTTTTAAGGAAGGAGAACGACCACTGGTCGTATGCTACAAATGCGGACATGAGGGACACATCAGTCCAAACTGTACGCAGCAACCCAAAGTGTGTTTTAATTGCGGAAGGGAAGGTCATTTTGCTCGATTTTTTCATACAGCGAAGTTAAGTCCAGCTAGGACAGTGACACCAAAGGCTGTCGCGGACAAGTCAAAACTTGTAGTTTAAGGGAGAGCGTTTGTCGTGACCTCCCGAAGAGCGAGGAACCCGAACGAAGTTATCACGGGTAAGCTAATCATAAACTCTTGCGAAGTCTATACCTTATTAGATACCGGTTCTACCCATTCTTTTATTTCACCTGCTTGTGCTCAACGTTTAAATTTGAGTCTAGAGAAATTAGACTTTGACTTATTTGTTGAAAATCCGTTGGGAGAAAATCCTTCATTACATCCACCATTTATAAATCTTGTTTAATTCAAATCGACACTTTCACATTACCTGTTGATCTCATCTCTTTGAAAATACTTGCATTTGATGTGATTTTAGGGATTTATTAGTTAACTACTCATCATGTTAAAATTGATTATTTTTGTAAGGTCGTTAGTTTTCATATTCCTAACCAACCTATTATGTGAATTCAAGCAACCAAACCACTAAAGTCAATCAATGTCATATCAAGCCATAAAGCCATTCGTTTATTGAAAAATGGATGTCAAGCTTTCTTAGCTCATGTCACAGATTTAAACAAAAATACGTCAAATTTGAATGATATTTCTATTGTTAATAAATTTATGCGTATAGTAACCCGGAATGTGTGAATGGTCCGAACAAGATAAGATGCCCTTATTTGAAGTGTAATAATGTAAATTACATGGATAGAGACATTGTCAACTATCATTTACTTGTTTCTGGGTTCATACAAAATTACAAAGAATGTTGGTGAGCACATGGTTAGAGAAGAGATAGTGGTACATCACACGTACACAATCCGGGCAGTAGTACCCATCGTATGAATGAAATGGTTCATGATATTGTAGGGCCGGATTTTGATTGCGAACAAGGTGGAAAGCAACCTATGAATTCTGATGACAAAATGTTCTTTAAGTTATTAGACGAGAGTAATGAGCCGTTGTGGCATGGTTTCACAAAGCACACTATATTGTCTATAATGGCGACATTACTTAACATCAAGGCTGATCACAACATGAGCCATGAGTATTTTGAGTCACTTTTGAAGGCTATTAAGAGTATGTTGCTTGAGGGTGAAAAATTTCCTGGAAACTACTACTATTGTAAGAAAACAGTGAAGAAGTTGGGTCTTGGATACCAAAAGATCGATGCATGTCCGAACAATTGCATGTAATTTTATAAGGAAGATGAACATGAGAGAAGGTACACATTTTGCAGTCATGGTCGGTTTAGGCCTAATAAAGAGGGTGTGATAACAAAAAAAACAAATATACCTTTAAAGATTTTAAGGTATTTTCCAATTATACATCAGCTACAAAGATTGTACTTGTCTTCCAGAATAGTTGAACATATGACTTGGCATGCGAAATCTCAAGCTAATGATGGGGAACTAAACCATCCCGTAGATGGGCAGGCTTGGAAAGATTTTAACTTGGCACATCCTGGGTTTGCATTAGAACTTAGGAATGTGAGGCTTGGATTGTCCACTAATAGTTTTAACCCGTTCGGCCACTCTGTTGTTCCGTACTCCTGCTGGCCTGTGATTGTTACTTCGTACAACTTGCCTCCTTGGATGTGTATGAAACAACCATACTTGTTTCTTTCACTTGTAATTCCTAGTCCCAAGAGTCCTGGAAAGAGCCTCGATGTTTACTTGAGACCTCTGATAGATGAGTTAAAGGTATTGTGGGAGGATGGAGTACAGACTTGGGATGTTTTCTCAAAAATAAAGTTCAACCTTAGGGTTGCGATTATGTGGACTATAAGTGACTTCACTGCTTATGGTATGTTAGCTGGATGGAGTACACACGGTAAGTTGGCTTGTCCATATTGTATGGAGCGTACAAAGTTTTTCAATCTATCAAAAGGTAGAAAGCCTTGTTGGTTTGACTGTCATCGTAGTTTCTTGCCGGTAGATCACTCATTTCAAAGAAATAGAGAACACTTCAGGATTTCATAGACAATGATATGCCTGTACCGCGATTGTCGGGGACAGAGATGCGTGACCGTGTGATGAGATTACTAGTTATCCTGTTCAAAAAGATTGTTGCCTCAAACACAATCGATGGGTTTGGCAAGTCTCATAATTGGGTGCGCAAAAGCATCTTTTGTGAACTGCCTTCTTGGTCTATAAATTTGATTCGGCATAATCTAGATGTCATACATATTGAGAAGAATATGTTCGACAATGTGTTTAACATTGTGATGAGTGTTACAGGAAAGACGAAAGATAATGATAAAGCACGGTTGGACATGAAAGATATTTTAAGCGTCCTGGATTAGAACTTTATGAATCTGCAATTATTAAGATGTTCAAACCCCATGCAAGGTACACATTATCCAAAAAGCAGGTTGAAGATGTGTGCACATAGATTAAGTCTCTCAAACTACCAGATGGATATGCGTCAAACATTGTAAGGTGTGTTACGGGTGGGAAATTGTAAGGGATGAAGAGTCATGACTGTCATGTGTTCATGGAGAGATTCATGCCTATAGCATTTCAGGATATGCTTAATAAACCAATATGGGATGCTTTGACTGATCTTAGTTATTTTTTTAGAGACTTGTGTTCCAAAACATTAAATGAGAAGGACATGTCAGTACTTGAGAAGAACATCATTAAGATCACGTGTAAGCTTGAAAAAATATTCGCTCCTGGTTTTTTTTGACTCCATGGAGCATTTGTAAATTCATCTTCCCTATGAAGCTCGTGTTGGGGGTCCAGTTCAATATAGATGGATATACCCTTTCGAGAGGGTGATGGGAAACCTTAAGAGGAAGGTGAAAAATAGAGCTTATATTAAGGGGTCGATATGTGATGCATATAGTTTCGATGAGATATCTACGTTTATCTTAGACTATTTTCCTGACGAATTCTTAACAAAGGCCAATCGAGTCCCAAGACATGATGATGGGGGTAATGTTGAACTAAATGGTCAGTTTTTTATATTTGGTTTATCGGGTTGCGCTTATGGAAAAGGAAAGTGCATATTTCTCTCTGAACAAGATTTACATGTTGCACATACTCCATTAATTTATGACTTCATTTAATGTAATAGAGTTTTTGTAGGCTCTTACTGAAGGAACGATTCTAGATAATGTACAAGTTCTAGCTATGGGCCTAGATAAGGACCAAGTTAGCCACAATGGTTACAAGATTAATGGTTGTGAATTTTATACAAAGGCATATGCTCGCGGTAAAACAACAACGAACATTGGATTGTGTGTCCAAGGAGATTGTTATAATGAGCTTGGTCGTGCCTTTTATGGAAAGTTAGAGGAAATCATAGATTTGTCGTATAAGGGCACTTACGGGGGTCAGATTTACTTGTTCAAGTGTCGTTGGTTTGATACAAAAAAGGGGATACGTGTCGATCGACATGGAATTGTTGATATCGACGTCCATAGGTATGCGTACGCCAACGAACCATTTATGTTGCCAACTCAAATAATACAAGTATACTACACTTCTAGTCCTGTTAGGAAAAGGGATAGACCGCCTGCAGATTGGCAAGTTGTGATTCATACTCCCGTGCGCATTCGTGATTCATACTCCCGTGCGCATTCGTGACTTATCATAGGTACACTTGAGGCTCTGTTCGTGGAGGAAGTATTCCATCTCTTGACCCATCTCATGTTTCTTAGTTACTTTTCATGCATTTTGTGTTCATTTTGTAGATTATATGCTTGGGAGTTGAAATCGCAAAGAGTTGGTATGAAATCACAAAGAAAAACAATCCGGACATCATTTGGGCTTTTATTTTCATTTCATGTTCTTAGCTTAGAACTTGAATTACATTGTAGAGCTTCTTCTTAGCTTTTCGGAATAACTTGAATCATTCCAATCGGAGTTCGGATGCAAGAGTTATGACATTTGTACCAACGGACATCGAACGTCAATATTTCGGGTGGTCATTTACATAGCAGCCGCTTCAGAGCCAATTTCAACATTGTTCCAGTCATTATTTCGAAACACTCAAAGCATGAAAGTTGTAGATCTACGTCTCCTCTTTCCAGAACATCTTGAATCATCAAAATCAGAGTTCAGACGAAGAAGTTATGGCCATTTTCCCAAAGGACGTCAGAGCAAAAAATATTTCTTCACAAAACCGCAGCCGGGGTGGGCGTACCAGCTCCAAAGCAGGCCCCTAGCCCGCCGTGGCGGGCCCTTTTCAAGCCTAGACCCCCGCCGGGGCGGGGGTAGCCCAGAAAATGCGAATTTTGGTCAAAGTTGAATCCAGGAAGGATTGTTTCGATCCGATTGACTCGATAACTTCTAAGAGGACTTCGAAAAGGACTTAAAGACATGTAAAGAGACTTATAAAAGGAGGAGAATCACAAGGATTAGTGGAGATTATAGATTAGAGAGAGGATTCCATTAGATTATAGTAGAGTAGATTAGATCAAAATCATAGTTCTAATGAGTTTTGGAGAATGAAGCAACTTGGAGACCATTGAAGATTCAAAGGAGGAGCAAGGAGGGAGCATCAAATTTGAAGACAACAGATTCTATCTTCTTATCTTCTTCTATCTTTAACTTTTAATGTGTATTCAATTGTGGATTCTTAGTTTTAATTCAATAATCATGAACTAAGTCTTTGTTTGAGATTACAATGGATCTTATTATGTAGTTTATTTTAATATGCTTCACTATCAATTATTATATTCTATTGTGAGCATTGTCTATTGTGATTTGAACTTAATTGTTTAATTGATTGGCCATCAATTACCGTGATAATCTTTATGAACTCGAGAGATGAAGTATAGATTTAAATCTGATCATAGTAGCATGTGATTGTGTTTTCTACATGGCGTTAGAATACATAATTTGTGTCTAGGATAGAGATATGCCTTTACGCCATATGTAATCTTATAGAGAACTTGTACTTTAAATCCTTTTTAATTGTAATTCACATAGAGATATAGTGGATTAGTTAATTAGGGTGTCTTGCTTAATTCTATCATCTGTGGATTTAAGTGAGTATGAGTTTTATGCATCGAGAGATGATTTTATCTGCTTTAGTGTTCTTGATTAACAATTCATGATAGAGAATAATTGATGAGAAGTGTGTTAACTTAAATGAAGAAATAAGTGAAGTTGTGATCTTAAATCTCCGTAATCTTAATTTAACTAGTGGAATTTAATAGTAGTTTAATTATAAATTGAAATTCATTCGTTTAAATAAGATTGAGTTGGTTACGGGTTAGTACTTGATGATTTTTATTAAACAATTCCTCGTGGGAATGATACTCTACTTTCACTTTATTACTTGTTGACCATGTATACTTGTGTGTTGTGCGTAATTAGATTTTACCCAACAACCTACAAGCGAAAAGGCAAAAGGGACCTATACGGGCGACGGTATATCACAGGTGCAGCACATTACTGCAAGGGTACGTATTGAGTATAAAGTTTCAGTTTCAGTTTTAGTACATCACACATGTTTACTTATTAATATATGAGCATATTAATTTTGTAGGAGGTATCGTCTCAAGGTCAACCCATCCATTGGTTGGATGTATATGTGGTCATCCGTGATGGTTTGCCTGAGTCTATCAAGATAACGGTATACTTTGATATGTTTATAAATTTTTACGTCATTCTTAAGCATTTTATATTTATTGTTAACTATTTAATTTCTAACCTACTGACAGGACACTTATAAGAACCTACTGAATGAGCGTTATCCAGAAGGCACTTGCGACCGCCAATTGATCAAGAACTGTAGAAGAGGGCATCGGTTGTGAAGAAGAATTATGTCAAAGGCCAAGGACAATGACGACGACTGAGTATCAGTGGCACTGGCAGCTCTGCTAGTCAATCTACTTAGTCCTCCTACCATCCGACGCTGCACACTCCTGCTGACTGTGTGAGAGTAATATGTCAGGATCAGACTCTTCTACTCACACTTGGCGTGCATCTGCAGTCTCTGCCTTCTGAGGAGTTAGCAGATGCTTACAATGAGCGAGAGGTAATCTTGTATATTTTTAACTTTATGTACTTTAGCTTTATATATGTACTACTTTGCATGTTTAACTTTACATTCAATAATACATGTTTTATTCTTTTGATATAGCCCCATCTAGACGATATTGATCCGTGAAGGCATTTGTATTCATTCTTTGTCTTGGTAATTGACATTTGAGTATAATGTTTACCCACTTAATAATTAAATTCATGTTTATATTGTACGTTATGACTTTTATATATAAATTTTACTCCGACGGTACTTGTTTAGTTATATATATGAGCACAATATGCGTGGATGTTTATATTAGTGTGTTGGTTTTATTAGATTGTGTGTATATATATTTACACACACGAATATCAATGGATTTGTATGGATGTTCGTTTATTTATATATATTATTGTGTGTTGGGATATAAAACAGATACAAAAAAATTGGGAAATCAACAAAACAACCAAAAAAATATTTTAAAAAATTACTCATCAGCGACCGCATGCGGTCGCCAATAGTTTTCAGCGACCGCATATGACTCGAGGGTGTCAGCAACCGTGTCAGTCGCTATTGTTGGTCGCTAACACTTGGCCACGTCACCTCTGACACTTGACTCACGGTGACTCAGCTCAGCGACGCGATCGGTCTCTATTATACGGTCGCTGACAAGGCGATCACTAAAGATGGTTCTTGACGTCAACTTTCAAATACCATAAGACGCACGTATGACCTATAAATGACCTGACCCATTTTTCGATTCGGCGATGTCGATTAATGGATCGAACAGCGATTACGATATGCGATCGCATAAGAGTTTTTTTCTTGTAGTGCGTGTCTTTTACACTCTTTATTCACACGAACAAATCACATGGAATGGACAAATCACACTTTCTGTTAGAAATTTGATTGATGACGCTACAACTTTCTTGAAGATTTTCCCTGTTGGCTATGATATTCTTGCAACACCTTCTAACTTTATTCAAAAAAGAAACATCGTTTTGATATACACTTCTCTAGCTCTTTTTTTCAAAACTTGATACTGATGATTCAATCCGACAAGTCTATAATGTGAATCCTTTAATTCGTCCAAAAGATCATTATATCATGGCAACAACTTTTTATGATGACGAACGTTAATCTCATAATCTAACAAATTACATTCACTCTTTAGAAAGTCAATATAATCTATAATTGTTCAATTTTTGCCTTTGTAGCTTCAAACATTTTCGCTACACAAATCAAGATTGATTTTTTTTTTTTGAAAATCAACATAAAATTAAAAGATAGATTCAACTAGTTTTACCTAGTCCCCAAGATGAACGAACGGTTGCTTGCAATCCTCGGCTAAGCAGTTTCGATCGACATAATTCTCCTTCACATTTACATTGGAGTAGGTTGTCTCTTGATTGATCAGTAGAATCGTCCTTGTCGTGGGCTAACTCTCAGGCTCTGATACCAACTGACACAATTGAAGACGGTAAAGAGAATAGAAACAATCACAAGAATTGAATCTATTTACTTTGCAATCACAGGAATTCATAAAGTGTGGGATAAATTGACTAAATAGCCAAGTATTTCATAAACCAGAGTAATAATAATGAGTTTTTCCTAATTACATCAGCCATGCACCATATTTATACTACTTAAAGGAAACCCTAATCCTATTAGAAAATAACAAATTGATTTGGAATCAAAATCTACCTAAAAAGATTTATAATTACAATAGAATTGTAAAACTTCCTAAAATTAGTAAATAATAATTAAAACTAGCTGGCTACTAATTAATAAGTAAAAATACATCAAATATTTAAATTGTCCATAAATATCAAAACATAAATTATATCAAATCTTGACAAATAACTCTTCCCGTGTCATGATGCTCCAATTTATCATCATCTTTTATGTTCCTTTTTTTATTTGTAAACTTAACTATTACATATATTTAATTTATGTTTTTGTGTTCATATATAAACTAATTGCTAATCACATCTAATTAGAAAATTTATGTTAATGAATAAGTATATATAAATATAAAATAAATATACATAATCAATAATATCGTTACTATATTTCATAATAATTTTCATGAATAAATTTATATAAATATATATATATATATATATATATATATATATATATATACGCAGAAAAGTTAACCAACGAACCGGTTCGACCAGATATGGAAATAGTTTGAATCGTCGTCATACCTGGTTCGTCAGCGAACCGATTCGTTAGAAAATCGAATTGTATATATATTGTTGGGGTGTGATTATTTGGGCTGGAATGATTTGGTGGATCGTAGTCCACATGAAGGAAGTCATTCCACGTAGGAGTGTTGGGCAATTGGAGAATTTTAAGGAATCAAAGATTCCTAGCTAATTGCATTTAATTTTTAACTCCTAAAGAAAGTGTCAGGATATAATCCAACTTCCTTTCTTTAACGAGATTCAGTTCAATCCCATTAAAAAATCATACCTAATGAACAATCTTATTTCTATACGAGAAAAAATGTGTGAGGGTTAAATGTTTTTTCAGTCACTGTACTATAGGTCGACTTACAGATGGATAACTGAACTTTTTTGTCAGAAAATATTTTTTAATGACTGTAAGAAAAAAAGTTCAGTTATCCATCTGTAAGTCGACCTCCATAAGATAAAGGACAAAGATTTAACCCGGCAGTGATCACTATAAATACAATGTACACATAATATTATTTTCAGCACTATAGCATAAAACCTACATTGTTAAATCTTATTCAACATGTACTTATTCTCACACCAAAATTATTCTCCGACGATTCAAGTCGTGAGCTGTGTAGAATTAGACGCGCTTTTGGTGATTGAAGCGTATAAACGAATCTTAACTGTAACATATATATATATATATATATATATATATATATATATATATATACGAATGGATCAAACCGGAGTCCTGACTCGATCAAAACTTAACTCTTTTTTTTTTTTTTTTTTTTTAAAAACAACTAAAAAAAATATTTAATATTTTATGGAATCAAATTTTTCCATAATATAATATTTTAGGCGTGTTTTGAATACCTATACTAAAAGTGGTGATACAGTGCAGACAGATATGCATATATACATGCTTTTGTTATACGTCTCAAAATCACACCTAAAACATCAGACATGAAAAAAATTCAATTCCATAATTATTTATTTATTTATTTTTAGTTGTTTTAAAAAAAACAAAAAAAAAACATTCCGGACTTTAGCACTGGATCTTGCCCATATATATATATATATATATATATATATATATATATATATATATTAAAAAACAGCCCGTTCAAGGCACGGATATTGAACTGGTAAACTAAACTAGCAAGTAAATAAATAATTAACTAGCCACCAATGACCAATGCATGACCAAAAATTATAAATATAGCCGCCAGTGAGGACCAAGAAATTAAAATTAAAGTACTCAGCCAGCAGCAGCCCATTAGGACCTCTTGATAATCATATTGTAGGCACAAAATATATATATTATATGCAGAAAAGTCCTGGTAACATGTGCATGAAAATGCTGCATGGCGGGCGCATATTATGTCACTCACTGGCGGGCGCATATTATCCCCCTTGTGTAGGTAGGTAGACTAGACTTGTAAGCTTATTAATTAGTAGTATAAATAAATGAACTTATGTGTTGGAGAACTTAAGAGCAAACACCAGCAACTCAACACTCTCTTACATACACAGAGAGAGAGAGAGGGGCAAGGAAGAAAGGATTTCTCTTCTCTATCAGGTATATTTATTTTCTTACATATACAAATATTAATTTTTTTGAGCTTTTGCTTTTTAGACAAATTTCGTAGTAGATATATCTAGGCTAACAATTTTTTCCGAACCCAACAGGCCCGACCGATCCCAACTCTAATGGAACTCGATTGTTTAAACTCTATAGGGTTAGGGTCACGTCGGATATGGGATAACCCTTTTACCTCGTCCCCGACCTGATTATATGTATATATATAATTTATTTAAAATTAGCATTTTGTATATATATAATTATGTACTTATTTAGGTTATTTCATTATAAATTTGTTACAATTGTAATATAATATATTGTTAGTAATAAAAATGTTACATGTTGTTTGATTTTGAATTAAAAATAGTTGTCCAACGTAATATAAAAAAATAAAAAAAATTAATTTGAAAAAAAATGAGAGTAATCGGATAAACAAGACAGGGCGAACACAAGTATAGGTATTGTTTTCGGAGTTGGGTCGGGTTCGGAGGATTGCTCCATATTGGCGGGGCGGATATATATGGGGAGGGATCCCTGGAACTATATATATACTCGCTACACAAACATTAATTAAGGATTTGATAATATCAAATCAATAATTATACTGTCAAAGTAAAAATGTATTTAGGAACACTTTTTATATATTTGTTACAATGAAATTTTAAACTTTCAGCTGTCAGCATAATTACTGTTACAGCATTATGAATGACGTTAATTAATAGAATGTATATTACATCCACCAATGCATAATGAGCTATACCATATAATAATCATCAGTGTTTGTACGTATAACACTACTCCAACGACTCAATTCGAACTCGGTTTTAACTTGTAGTTCGAGCTAGTTTACAAGTATGTAAATGTATGTATGGGTTACAGTAAAACAAGTTTCCAGTAAGCTCATTTTTCTAACCTTCTTATGTTTTTTACAGGCCAATAAAGTAAGCAAAAATGGGTGCCGGAGGCCGAATGTCCGGTCCTCCAACCGGAAAAAAGACCGCAGCCGAAGCCCTCCGTCGTGCTCCTCATGAAAAACCACCATTCACAATAGGAGACCTAAAAAAAGTCATTCCACCACATTGCTTCCAAAAGTCCCTCATTACCTCTTTTAGGTACCTCATTCAAGATCTTCTTATGGCCTACACACTCTATTATGTGGCCACAAATTACATTGACCTCCTACCTCGTCCACTAAACTATTTGGGCTGGGCTGCCTACATAGCGACCCAAGGCTGTGTCCTAACCGGGGCTTGGGTCGTAGGCCACGAATGTGACCACCATGCTTTTAGTGACTACCAATGGGTCGACGACCTAGTTGGGCTTATAGTCCATTCCTCTCTTTTAGTCCCATATTTCTCATGGAAAATTAGTCATCGTCGTCATCATGCTAACACACAATCTCTTGACAATGATGAGGTTTATGTTCCGAGATTCAAGTCTAATATCCGAAATTACTACAAAATCCTCAACAACCCACCGGGCCGAGTTTTCGTTTGGCTCACCACACTCTTAATAGGCTTTCCTTTGTACTTAATGTTCAATGTATCGGGCCACAAGTACGAAAGATGGACCTCACACTACGATCCTCACAGCCCGCTCTACTCTGACCGTGAACGAAAAGAAATTATTATTTCAGATGTGGCTATACTTGCTGTCATTTATGGGCTTTATCGTCTCGTGTTGGCTAATGGATTTGCTTGGGTTTTTTGTGTGTATGGAGGTCCGTTACTAGTTGTTAACGGGTGGTTCGTGTTAATTACTATATTAAATCACACTCATCCATCTTTGCCTTATTATGATTCCACTGAGTGGGACTGGTTGAGGGGAGCTCTTTGCACAGTTGATAGAGACTATGGGATTTTGAACAAGGTATTCCATAATGTGTGTAATGCTCATGTTTGTCATCATATTTTCTCGATGATCCCGCATTATCATGGACTCGAAGCAACGGAGGCGATGAAGCCGATATTAGGGGATTATTATCAGTATGATGGAACTCCCATACTTAAGGCAATGTATAGAGAAATGAAGGAGTGCATTTATGTGGAGAAAGATGAAGGGGAGACAAAAGGAGTTTATTGGTACAGAAGTGAGTTTTGAAGATGTATGTGATGATATAAAGCAAAGGGAAAAGCTTAATGGGTAATAGTCTTTTTGTTTGTTCTTGGATTGTATCATTACACCAATGTTGTATAAGATAATGGGTAAAAAACCAGTTGTTATCATGAATAAAAACTCAATATCATATGCTCGATTTAAACTGCACGAGTTGATAAATATTGTTCATATTTATGTTGCTTAAATTCTCGTAATAAGGGGAAAATGAAAAATCAATACCATGATAATAAGGCAGCTGATATCTCCGCTGGTATTTTCAATCCAGCACTGGGCCAGCAATTATACCCTTACATGCAATAAATGTGTTGGACACATATTTGATGCATTAAATAGTAATTCCTCCGTCACTTAATATGAGTAGTTTTAGAATTGTGTACAGGTATTAAGAAAATAATTGTATAGCATTAAATATAATATCAATTGTCTATATATATTATCCTTATATTGTAAAAATAGAGTTATTTATTAGGCAAAAAATAGTGAAAGAACTAAAATTATATTTAATACTTGGGGTAATATTGGAAACTAAGCAATTAATGTTTACTTGAAATTCTCAAACGACTTATACCAAAGGATAAAAACACTTCTCTAAAACGATTTATATTAAGGGACGGAGATAATATTACTAAAAAGGCCAGCGTTTAGAAATATCATTGCCCCATAATCTATTAATTATACTAAAATGCAGTACATGACACAATAGTTTGACATTTGTCATCCTCAAAATTCAACACATGTCAGACCTAATTAATGTTCCTTAAGACGGGTTAAATGTTTTTTTCAATCACCATCTATTATAAATCAAACTTACGATGGATAATCGAACTTTTTTTTTCTTACAACAACCTCATTCAGACTTCGACTTTTGCTAATAAAAAGTTAAAAAATCGTTAGAAAATTCGACTTTCAATGGAACGGTACACATCAGATGCTGAATTGTCCGTTACAAAGCTGACGTGGCGCCTTTGTGTGACGTGACAGTGATTATGTGAATTTGTAGGGAATTTTTTATGAAAAAAATGGACCCTTAACAAAAAAGTATTTAACCATTCCTTAAGACCCTTAACAAAACTACCCAGATAACATAACAAATGATGTTGAAACAAATCTTAATGAATTCCCCTAAGGTTGTGTTTGATAAATCTGAAAATTAAGATATGAATGATTATGATGTCTTAATAAATTAGATCATCTGAATGGTTATGAGGTCTGAATATAAAAAATTGTTTGATAATTAAAAAGTAAGTTGTCTCTTAATGACACTATTTTACCATTTTAAAGGGTAAATTTTTATTTAATAATTTTAAATATTCAATTTAATAAAAATAAGTGCATAATATTGTTTAATATATTTATATATAAAAAAATTAGCAAAAAAAATTCATTAAGAGGTACCTCTTAATTATTAAGATTTCATTTTCCGTCTTACCGATTAAGAGGCATTCAGAGGTAACAAAAAACAAAACAAAAATCATCATGCCTCTCAAATGTGAATAAGAGGCAAAATTCATTAAGAAAAGAATCGATGTAAACAAACAAAGACTCTAGATCTGGAATCAACAATTCAAATATGGCATCTACCCTCTCTCCTAAATCACTACAAATCTATACTGTTTTGATAATATCAACTTTTCTGATATTATCCTTTGTAATTTAATTATTAACTCCTAAAATCACTACTTTTTTAAACCCAAAATTATTTTTTTGGATTTATAATCTCCTAAATCACTACAGATATAAACTATTTTGATAATGTCAACTGCTTTGATATTATCCTTTTAATTTAAATATTATCTACTAAAATCATTACTTTATACTATTAATTAATTTTTTGATTTTAATACCTAAATCACTACAAATCTAAATGCTTTTAATTAATAACATAATGTTATGATATTATCCTTTAATAAAATTATCATAATGTTATGCAATAGATCGTAAACAATAAAGTACACAATAAAGAATTAATAATAAAATATGTATATAATAAATCGTACGTAATTTGTCTTTTGACTTATTTTTACGGATAAAAGTAATTAAATGATAAAACAAAATATATATATATATATATATATATGCTTAATAAGTATTCGTCATTCCACTTGTAATTAATGTTCAAAGATAGATTTAAAAAATCTATTAAAACCAAAATATCAAAGGATGTAAAGATAGACAAACAATTTCAGAGATCGAGAACTCTCTCAAGACAGAATTAAAAATTGCAATATAATTTTAAATAATTAAATCTTGTCTCGGAAACATTGATTTTTGACGTAGGTATATATTTAAGAAATTGTTATTTTAATAAACAAACTTGAATACTTTTACAAATCCTACTCATATTAATGAACAACTCGGGTCACACTTTTATCTTTCCTCTCTCTCATACACACTTTTTCTCTCTCAATCTTTTGCAGGCTAGCTGTCGATTGGTGTGAAATTATCTCTAGAATTTCCAAATTAATTAGTTTGACAAATATTGCCACATGCCCATGTATACTAACAAGAAATTGGGAGTTAATTGCCACTCAAAAGGGTTATGTAAAATAAAACTCTAAATTTCACGTTATCCCATGCATATATAATTATGTTATTTCACCACAAATGGAGTGATGGAGAAAAGTAATTAAGAAAGTGGAGTTGGAAAATAGCATAATATTATGATATTATCCTTTGTAATTATTCAAAACAGATTAGATTTGTATTAATTTATGGAATTATAAATTCAAAATATTAATTTGTGATTAAAAAGTAGTAATTTTAGAAGATAATAATTAAATTGTTAATGATAATATTAGAACAATTAACATCATCAAAACAGTTTAGATTTGTAGTGATTTATAAGATTATAAAATCAAAATATTAATGTGGAATTTAAAAGTAGTGATTTTAGGAGATAATAATTAAGTATCCTATAAAAAGGGATTGATTCATATCCAATAGACTGTGACCGTTCATATTGCAAACATTTACATGATATTAAATATTTCACATTAATTTAATACGTCATCATTTGAATTTAAAATTCTAATTATATCTTTAATTTTAAAACAAAAAATTATTACTTTTGTGAGTTAAACAAATTATATTAAATTAGTTATAAAATGAAAAATATTTTCAAGCTTGTGAAACCTCTATATTTTCTACGAAGCAAGTTTCAGTTGGGTTGTACACTTGTACTACGAAACCCTTTGCCCCTTCAATGCCAAAATCATTATCGATGACTTAGACAAGATTTCCCACAATGGACAGATTGACTTCGTTGATGCAATCTCATTCCTCTGGGCAGTGACAAACTTAGAAGCAACAACACATTCTCGCCAGGTCCCTCTCATCATTATTTTCACTAACTTTTCCTTCTTTTAGTTATGTATAATTTGTCAGCTACCAACTATTTATCATATAGAACATAACTTTTTTGGACTGACACGGAACATTATTTATTTGTCCAAGGGATTATTTATTTGGTTGATAGTTTATGTTATGTTGAAATCAACTATTAAGTATGTCTAAACTCTTATATCTTACTATTGCCCAGATTCCTGTTGCAAATATTTATAAGATTGCAACGACTTTTAAAAAGATCTTTTAAGTGCAAATTTTTGTTTGCTTGGATATATTGAGTAAAATAGTGAATCCTATCCGTACCAAAAAATTGATTGCATCATGTTTTATGAAATTGATTGGATGAATTGGTGCATTATTGCTATTTCAACAATATGTACTATTTGCAGTTTTTGCTTGGGTCAGCTCATGCCCTGAAGCAACCATTGTTTCAACGAGCATTTGAATTAGCATTTGCTGAATGTAGACCTGACAAACATGGCCCAGCTTGCCATGACCGATCCTACCAAATTGTAAGACCCCAACTTTTGAATAAAGATTAAATTTTCTCAAAATATATTTTGAATATTATGGTGTGGATTTGATATAATGTTATAGTTGTAGGTAATATTTATAAATTTTGCAAAAGTATGCAAGTTGTTATATAATATTCGATTGGTCGGAGAATATTCGTTTTAACAGAGAATATTCGCATAACAAAGACAATCATTGGTGGACCCCCACAACTAATTATCATTTGGATTGAGAAAAACAACAAAAATAATTTATAAAAATAACTGGCGGAAGTTTTACCGTTAATCTGTTGAACTACTCTCAGTAGTAAAAAATACAGAATACTGCTGTGGTTGCATAGTAAGCACACTACCAGAAAGATTATTGATGCTTACTTGAGAAGTCACTCAGCTTATACTCAATTATTCTACAATAATTCTTTGATCATATCTATCATATTATCGATTAATTATCATCACGATTATCATCTCAGATAAAATGTTTTTTATTAAATCAATACTTGAGATGACAAAGTTATTCATATTATAAATTTTAATATTTACAATATCTGTAAGTACATCGAGAAGAGGTTTGGTCACCTAATCAAGCGCACTAATAGGAGAAATCTTTATTGAAAGCCCTCTTTTCACTTAACGACGCGGTTGATAAATATCATGAGTTATAATATTAATGATGAATGTTGTTCTGAGTTAAATTTGGAGACGCGGACGTGATATTTGAGTCCGGAACGACGAAATTAATAAAAATAGTCTATAAACACAAAATTTTTTGGAATTCATTATTTGGTCAAAAAGTCAACAGTTGACTTTTTCGCAAAAAGTCAAACTTCGAAATTTCAAAAATTATATTTTTGATAAAAATAGTTTCATTATGTTGGAATTGTTTATGTTAGTAAAAATCGACATTTATTCCGATGATAATTGATGTCTAGGGATTATATTGATAAATCGGATAATTTATCGGATAAATGAACCATTAATTGCTACTAATCACTACTACAAAATAATAAATAGACAACACTTAAACTACAACGTTTTTTAAAAAACGTTGTGGTATATTTTTTTATAACGTTTTTTAAAAAAAATATTATAGATATATATGCAAAAACATTATCTATTTAAAAAGGTATTTTTTTTGTTTTAAGTAGATAACGTTTTTTTTAAAAACGTTGTCTTTTAAAAAAAACACGGAGCTCATAAAAAAACGCGGAAGTGAATTGAAATTAAAATAAAACGGCAGGGGTGTCTTGTAGCCCAAAACCCTAGTCTTCTCTCTCACTCCCAAATCCGTCCCTCTGCTTCTCACCACGCCTCCCCAGCTTGCCTCTCTATTTCTTTCTGCATCAAATAAACCCCCCTTATTCTCTCTCCTCAGTTTTGTAAAATGCTCAAGTAGCCTCAAATACTCGGCGGCTGGCTAGAGTTTTTATAAAATCACCTTCGATTCTACCAATCTCCGAACGAATTCAAGCTCACTACGTCGAAGCCGACGGAATCACTCACTGCTCTCTTCCATGGCGCAGTCAATACCACTGCAGCTTCACTTCACAATGCTCAGGCACGTTTTACATTTCTCTCGCGTATTAACAGAAAAAGCCTAAATCTTTTTTTGTTTACATTTTTTATGGAAAATGAATTTAAGAATTTACTTTAAAGTACCAACAGAAGGTTATTAGTAATTCTTGTTTATTTTGCTCCGTAATTTTTTTTTTTGCTAAATTATTGCTCCGTATTTTTCATGAAATTGAAATCAGAAATGCATAATTAGTGGCAAGAATTGGAAATTTAAAATCTACATTTTTGTTGGATGGATTATGGAAAGAGAAAGATGAAAAATTAGCTTATTATGAGCTGACTGTAGGCTTTTTTACTATTAGGGTGTATAAATATTTTTTTTACTCTTTTCCTGCATTTTTTTGGTTTATCATACCAGAATTATCCTGGCCCTTTCTTGTAGGCCTGGTTGATATTGAAGTTAATTCTATGAGGTTTATGGTTCGAGGGCTGGTACCAACTTGTCCGTCATAAAAGAGTATACCAGAATTATTATATTGTTGTTCTTTATATATTGAATGAATGATTTTGTGATATGAAGATAGTGAACTAAACAGGGGCAAAATTTGATGGTCGCGTGCTATTTGCTTTGGGTAACCAACAAATAATAATATCACAACAGTCTACATTCTCAAGTACAATGCATAGGGCATCATTCTGTTCAGGAGCAGGTGCAACTGAAGCCGGACCTACAGGTGACAATTCGTGCTTATTATTTGTTTGAGGTTTATTTTTTGAGTAGTTTTGTAGATGATTTAGCTAAATGTTTGACTGCTGATGCTGTTAAGGAATTGTATGATAAAATGCTTAAATCTGTGAAAGATCAGAGGAATGCACCTCTGAATGCATGGTCAAATTTTTTTTCTCCCCTGACAATTATGATGAAATATGATGTTGAAAATAAATGCACAACTAAATTCGTTGCTAATCATACCTACATTAAAACTATAGGATAGGTTTGGTATACATTCTGCATTTTATTATATTATTGTATAGGATTAAATTACATTCCCTCCGTTTCAAATTGAGTGTCATACTAAAAGTTGTGGTTTCGCCATTAAAATCAAATTGAGTACATCTAATGTGCAATTCTAGAGAAAGACAAATACTAAATATTATTTCTAAGTATGTCATTGGCATGCCTTATCCGTGCCCTACACATGGTTTTGAACTATGATGTTCAAAGTGGAACAGTGTTGTACTGTGATTGCAGTTTTGTTATTTAAAGTTTTTATATTTTGTTACTTATGCAGTAACGGAAAACTAATTTTCAGGAAGCTGTTAAGCTCAAACCGACATTTTCAGATGCCTATTTGAACCTGGGTAATGTATACAAGGTATGCTCCTTGGTTTTTTGGTGGTAAACATGCAAATGCCAGAACAAAAATCTAGACAAAAATCTAGAATGTTGACCTTATATTCTAGTGCAAGTGTTCTTGCATTTCTCAGTGAGTGAATTAATACTGTGGGTCTTTAAGTACGACTTTATTATGATCTTATAACTGTGAACAATAGACACATCAGATATAACTGTGATGTTCCAAACTGAGTTGCCTTATGGGCTTGCAGTATGGCATCAGATATAACTGGTTTGCCTCAAAGGTATGCATTTCTTTAAGAGAGGATTACTTTTTACACAATCATTTCTGATAACATATAATTCTAATATGGTTTTGAGTTTGTTTAGCATTACAGGAAATTTCGGCATTAAGCATTTGTTATCAATAATTTGATTAATTTCTTATAAAGTTTTTCCTTTTACTTTTTCTACTGCAGCTTGCAAACATCAGTTCACCTTATATTTTCTCTGTTTGGAAACCTCAAAGAACCATAAATTATGAAGTAACTTTAATGATCTTCCCCTATAGCCTATGAAGCATCTATTTTTTTGCTGTTGCTGATGCTTGTTCTTTCTCTTCCAGGAGATTAATGGATCATCCAGATACACAGAGCAATAAGAAGAAAAAGAGGGGAAGACCGCCAAAATCATCTGGGTTCTCAGTTTCCTTGCACATAGGAGGAATTTTCCTTCTCAATTCATAAATATCATTTGATTCAGGCTTCTGATATATTTTAACACCAATGTCGCTAACCATCACTTTTATGAGCCAAGATATTCCAACAGATACTTGCAGTCAGCTTGGACATCTCTGGAACAAATAAAAATGTGTCAGAGAAGCAAAATAAAGTAATTTGAAAGAACTTGCTGTTATAGATGATGCAACACAGTACGTAGCAGCACAAGTACTCAAAGGCAAGTTTCTTTCAACAGTTGTGTCAAACCGAAGATAGAGTCTACTCATCTTATCTGCAATTGGATCTAGCTGATGTTGAACCATGCATTTCAGGACCAAAAAGGTATACTTTCTCTTGCAATTATTGTAAAGTTATTTTATAGACCTGCATGGACTTGCTTATGAAGGGAAGAAAAATATTAAACAAGTTAAAAAGAAAACAAAAAAGCAATGCATATCTGCCGTAAATAATTTCAGTATGTCTTTCATTTTTCGCTTTGCGGAGAAGTTTAACATTTGAATTCTTCTCTCTGATTTTTGAAACAAAATTATTTTCTTTTGAAAGCTTGTTTATTGCCCCCTCTTAATTGCATATTTCAAGATTCTGCTGCTTGTAAATTGTGATATATTGATTATATTTTAACAATTCTTACATCGTGCCTATATGTTAATACAGAAAAGAGAAATGCAGAAAAGAATTGGCTCTCACATTATGGAATTCTTTCAAGACAGTATCTCTACTCTTAGGGTATGCCTTGGCAAACTAGATTTTGACAATTCAAGTTTATTGACATGTATGGATAGTTTGGCATTATTGGGATGTAAACGTATTATATGGTATTAATATTCTTTGTAATTGGCATTACAAAGATTTATTGGGATGTAAACGTATTGTATGGTATTAATATTTTTTATAATTTTAGCTATATATCATGGCATTAGCATATTGCAGGTGCATTGGTAATATAGATGAATCACAACCTTTTTTTTTCTTTTTTTTTTCTTTTAATCTACAACATTTTAAAAACGTTGTGTGAAAGTGCCTAAACGTTGTCTGATATATTAAACTACAACGTTTTTATTTAGAAAATGTTGTGGAATCATACATTCTACAACGTTTTTAAGCATCTGCTAATTTATGGAAAACAAATCTACAACGCTTTTTTTCTTAAAAAACGTTGTGGAATGTACTTAACTACAACGTTTTAAAAACGTTGTGTAAGGGTGTCAAATAGATGACACCCTTAACCACGACGTTTTTCTGACTGAAACCACAACGTTTTTTCTGCGTTGTCTATTTACTGTTTTGTAGTAGTGAATTCACATTCTTATATAACTATTTGTTCACATATGTGTATTATTGAATCACATTATTTACTATTAGGGGAGTTGGTGCAAGATTGATAATACTTGCATGACTAAGTTAAAGATGGAGGTACTATACTGTAATTCGTATTTTTCACATGATTATACTATTGATTCACATAATTGAACTATTGATTCATATTATTTACTATTAGGGGAGTTGGTGCAAGATTGATAATACTTGCAGGACTAAATTAAAAATGAAAGAAAAGTTGGAGGTATTGTATTGTAATTTTTTCGAGCCCCAAAACGTGCAATTATCGAAACTATATTTTTCTATAAATAAAAACTTATTCTTCCTTCATTTCTCACCAATTCACAAAAATTTTAGAGCGATTATTATAGAGAGAAATTATAAAAAGAAGAAGAGAAGTCTACTACCTCACTATTCCAGTATCTAATTTTTCTAAGGGTAGGGAGTATTATTTCTTTCTTATCTATGAAGAGAACTTCTGCTATTCCATTCTTTATTATTCTCGTTGAAATAACTCAGATACGCTGCTACCCTATACTTGGTGAAATTCTTCCATTGTTGTTCCATTCTTTATCATTCGTTGGAACATCCTGTCTCATAAGTTTCTACGCCGGACCGGTTCCGCTTTTTTATTATTCTCGTTGAATATCCTCATTAGCTGCGTTTACTCGGACCGATTCCATCTTTATTATTCTCATTTGGAATATCCTCGTTCATAAGGCTTTTACGCCGGACCGCTTCCGCCTTTATTATTCTCATTGAATATCCCGTCTCAGGCATGCGTTTTACTGCCGGACCGATTCCGTTATTTATTATTCTGTTAGAATAACTCGCCTGTCTTGCTCTATCGCATGCCCGGTGATTTCTTTTGTTATTCCATTCCTTATTATACTCAAATTGGTTAAAGTTTTGACTTCTATACTCCATGAAATTAGTGGAATATCCTCGATATTTGCTTTTCATCCAAAGATTCTTTTCATGGAAATATTCTTCCGAGCATTCTTGAATTTACTCTACAAAGCAAGATCATGTCGATAATTTGAACGTTATTATTCCTCGGATAAAATAATTCTTGAACTTGTTTTATCAATTCTTATATCATTGTCATCATCCTCATGTTTATATTTTGTTGAAAGTTATCTGTGGCCTATAGTGCATGTAGATGGACTTGGTATGATTATGACGACTGTAGATTATTCGGTGTAATCATAACCGTAATGTTACAAATGATGTGTTAAAAGTTCTCATTGGCCCGTAGAGTGCATTGATGAACAAATTGTTGGCATGATCATGACCATTAATGAATACACAAATATTTTTGGCCCGTAGTGCATGGATAATTGTGGTCGTGATACTAAAGAATATCCTCGGGCCGAAGTAGTGCAGGGTGATTCGATGATGTGGATTATTTATTGTCGAGTCCCAAATGATAAAAGTGATGAAAATCTTCTAAATCATAAAAGATAGTAGATTTTATTCTCTACTTGACTTTTTTTAATGGATCGCTTGTTCTCACGCAGCTTAAACTTGATGGTTGTTATATCAGATCGCTTAAACATCGTTGAAGGCTAACGATAATATATTCTCGCATTATCTTAGTCATAATATTTCCTCTTCGGGCTAGTTGAGCTCACCTTTTACTTTTATTGTTCTCTCTTCAGAAATGAGAACGTAGTAGGGACTAGTCGGGAACCAGAGTGACTTTTACCGTATGATAGCATTAGTAGTCCTCACTATTCTCGTGAAATAGTGTGATAATAATTGTAATGAGGACTCCTTTTGAGTTTGTATGATCTCTAGTAGACAATATTTGTATTCAAACTCATTACTTATGTTTTGTCGTATTGCACACGATAGCTTGTATTAATTAAGTTGTATTTGTATTCAATTCATGTATCATGTATTTGACGACTTCGAAAGGTGATGTATACTTATTTTGGGGGCGCCACAATTGGTATCAAAGCTTAGAGATATGATCCCCGACTAAGATGTGAGACTAGAACTGGAGGGAGAGACGGAAAATTCTTTCGCTAGTATGATGACCTACCTAAGTTTATTTGGTATTTAATTGGTCACCAGAGGTGTAAGGATAATATGTTTCATGTCAATTAACCCTTATTTTGTGGCAGTATTTGAAAATGGCATCCGAGAATGTTGAGAACATCAATGGAGCACAGGAGACCGCTGAGTCTCCACAGATCAATAACCGTGACAATGTGCATCGTGAAGGCGACAATCCTCATGCAAACAACAACACCGACCAAATGATGAATGATGGAATGTTCCGAGGCTTCATGCAATTCATGCAACATCAAAGTAGAGCGGCCCTCTCATCCAAAATGCGTGGAAACACTGGCAACTCTCGGATGGTCACCGCCAAACAGTTCAAGGAGCTGAGACCACCGGAGTTTATTGGAGAGCCAAAACCACTTAAGGCGGAAGCATGGATAAAGCAGAAAACTAAGATATTTGATGTCTTGGGATGCTCCGAGGAACAAAAGGTTCCCTTCGCCACCTTCATGTTTCGTGAAGAGGCGACATCGTGGGAATCAGAAACGACCCACTTTACGCACTCAAGATGTCTTGGGAGAAGTTCCAAGAGCTATTCAACGACAAGTACTTTTCTGAAAGTATTCGTCACATGAAGGAGGTGGAGTTTATCAAGTTGGAACAAAACAATATGACCGTGTCGCAATACGAGGCTAAATTTGCGGAGTTATCCCGGTTTGCATCCCATTTGGTCGATAATGAGGAGCGAATGACGTGAATGTTTTTAAGAGGTTTGAAACCGGAGATACGTCAATATTTTATTTCTCATAAACTGTGTTTGTACTCAGATGTTGTAAATAGGGCTTAGTTATTGGAGCGCAGTGACGAGTCAACGCAATCCAAGGAAAAGCAAATGGCAAAATGATGAAAATACCAAAGGTAATACCATCGAAATGGTGACAACAAGTGTGGAGGGAATCAACATGCCAGAAATGGTAACCACTTTGGTGGTAATCATGGCCAAGACAGTAAAAATGGACATTTCAAGAAAAGGAGATTCAACAATGATGGAAAGACGTCATCACCAGCAACCGTGGTTAAGGAAGGAGAACGACCACCTATCATATGCTTCAAATGCGAGGGAGGGACATATCACCAAATCAAGCGATGCCATCCAAAGCGTGTTATAATTGTGGAAGAGAAGGTCACTTAGCCCGATTTTGTCGCTCACCAAAGACAAATTCACTAGGATGGAGGCACCAAAGGTCATCCTAGAAAAGTCAAAGCTTTGTAGGTAAGGGGAGAGCGTTTGTTGTGACCTCCCGTAAAGCAAGGAACCCGAACGAGGTTATCACGGTAAGCTTATCATAAACTCTAGTGAAGTATATACCTTATTTAATACCGGTTCTACCCATTCTTTTATTTCTCCTACTTAGCTCAACGCTTAAATTTGACTCGAGAAATTAGACTTTGACTTATCTCGTTGAAACTCCATTAGAGAAACCTTCATTACATCCAATCGCTTATAAGTCTTGTTTGATTCAAATTCCAGAATCGCATCGCTACCCGGCCGATCTTATCTCCTTAAAAATACTTGCATTTGATGTGATTCTAGGGATTGATTGGTTAACTACTCATCATGCTAAAATTGATTGTTTTTGTAAGGTTGTTAGCTTTCATATTCCTAATAAACCTATTATGCGAATTCAAGCGACCAAACCATTAAAATCAATCACGGCCATCTCAAGCCATAAAGCTATTCGCTTATCAAAAACGGATGTCAAGCTTTCTTAGCTCATGTCACGATTTAAACAAAATACGCCGATTTGAAGGATATTTCTATTGTTAATAAATTTCCGACGATTCCCTCAAGAACTTCCCGCCTACCCCCTGTGAGCGTGAAGTTGAATTTTGTATCGACTTGAACTGTACAAAACCCATTTCCAAAGCCCCATATCGAATGGCTCCTATTAAACTTCAGAGTTAAAGACCCAATCAGCAGGAATTGTTAGACATTGGTTTCATTCGTCCTAAGACGCCTCCTCGGGGTGCTCCTCGCTCTATTCGTGAAGAAGAAAGATGGGAGTATCCGATTTGTATTGATTATCTGGAGTCAATCATGTCACCATCAAAAATAGGTACCCATTGCCACATATCGATGACCTGTTTGATCGGGCCCATAAAGGAGCACAATTTTTTTCAAAGATCGATCTTCGCTTCGGATATCATCAAATCAAGGTTAAAACCGAGGATATTCCAAAGATCGCCTTCGTAACTCTGAAGACGGCATTATGAATTCTTAGTCATGTCTTTTTGATCGACTAATGCTCCCGCCGCTTTCATGGATATGATGAACCGAGTATTCAAGGAATATTTGGATCATTTTGTGGTCGCTTTTTATCGATGACATCCTCATATATTCCAAAAGCCGTGAAGATCATGAGCAACACTTGAGGTCGATACATCCAAAAGCTTCGTGAAAACAAGCTATATGCCAAGTTGAAGAAATGCGAGTTTTGGCTTGAGGAAGTTGCATTCCTTGGGCACGTGATATCAAGTCATGGAATATCTCGCTGACCAAAGAAAGATCAAGCTATTCAAAGTCGGGAGCAACCTAAATCAAAGGATCAAGTACGTAGCTTTCTCGATTAGTCGGTTATTATCGGAGATTCGTAGAAGGGTTTTCTCTCGAATCGCTACTCCATTAACTCACCGACTCGAAAAGATACAAAATTCGGTTGAGCGTGGAATGTGAGAAGAGTTTTCAAGAACTCAAGAGGAGACTCATTTCAAAGACTGCTCGACAATACCATCTCGCCTTGAGGGATTTGTCATCTACAAAGATGCTTCGCAAAAGGGTTGGATGTGTTCTCATGCAATATGGGAAAGTCATAGCTTTATGCCTCACGACAACTCAAAGAATATGAGAGGAATTACCCTACTCATGATCTAGAGTCAGGTAAATGCTGCTTTTGGCGCTTTGAAGATTTGGAGGCATTACCTGTATGGAGAGAAGGTGGAGATCTACACGGATTATAAAAGCCTCAAATATTTCTTCACCCAAAAGGAACTCAACATTCGACAACGACGTTGGCTTGAACTATTGAAAGATTATGATCATACCATCCAATACCATCCTCGAAAAGCGAACGTAGTAGCCGACGACCGAAAGTAGAAGATCATATGCGTGCACGAAAAGCAATATTGTCAACGCAAAGGCCCATTTTGTATGACTTACAAAGGATGGAGTTAGAGATAAAGACTCAGGACCCACATGATGATGGCAAAACATATGAGTAGAACCGACTTTAATCGATAAAGTTAAAGCTGCTCAAGCTACGAACCTGGAGCTGATGCGTATGAGGAAGAAAGTACAAGAAGGTGCTATTCTTAGAAGCAAGAGTCGATGAAGAAGAAATACTTCGAGTCAACTCCAGACTTTGTGTTCCTAACGACCCTGATTTAAAGTATAAAATCATGATGGAGGCGCACAACACACCGTTTGCAATCCATCCCGGGAGTACCAAAATGTATCGTGATCTTCGACATACATTTTGGTGGAGCAATATGAAGAGAGAGATATTGGAGTTTATCTCAAGGTGTTTAACTTGTCAACGAGTCAAAAGCGAGCATCAAGTACCAAAAGGTCCATCAGCAACCACTTGAAATTCCGTAATGGAAGTGGGAACACATTACCATGGATTTCACATCGGTCTTCCCAAAGTTTCTCAAGGCATAGATGCGATTTGGGTCATTGTTGATAGATTGACCAAGTCTCGCTTCATTTCTTACCGATACGAGAAACTTATACACTTGAACGCCTGTTCAGCTCAGATGTACATAAATGAGGTTGTAAGATTACATGGTATGCCAAGATCCATAGTTTCGATCGAGACCCAAGATTCACTTCAAGATTTTGGGTTAGTTTGCAAAAAGCTATCGGCACGGATTTACGATTTAGCTTCTAAGATATCATCCTCGCATTTGGACGGGCAATGGAGAGGACGATTCAAACTCTTGAAGATCTATTAAGACTCGTGTCCTCGACTTCAAGGAAGTTGGGACAAGTTCTTACCATCGGTGGAGTTTTCCTACAACAACAAAGCTTATCAAGCAAGTATCGCATGGCTCCATTCGAGGCGTTGTATGGAAGAAAGTGTCGCTTCTCCAAAGATATCGCCGGGATGATGTGGGTGAAGCAACGTTGTTGGGACCAGAGTTGGTACGTATGACTACTTTAAAAGATTCAAATGATCCGACAACGATAAAAACCTCACAAGATCGATAAAAGAGTTATGTTTGATCTTCATCGAAAGGACGTAGAATTCGATATCGAGATCATGTGTTGTTACGTGTTGCTCCATGGAAAGGAGTTACAAGATTTGGAAAGAGAGGAAAGCTCAATCCTCTATTCATCGGCCCATTTTTAATCCTCGATCGAGTAGGAACTCGTGGGCCTATAGACTTGCGTTACATCGCTTAAGTATGTCTCAGTGTTCATAACGCTTTTCACATATCCATGTTACGTAAATATGTGAAAGACCCGAACCACATTATCGAAGTTAGAACCGGATGAAATAGAGAAAGATTTAACGTATGAAGAGTTCCCGTTAAAATCTTGGATAAGAAGGAACATATTCTACGCTCCAAGGTTATACCTCAAGTCAAAGTTTTGTGGAGAAACCACGATGTCGAGGAAATGACCTGGGAGTTAGAATCTAAAATGAAATCAAAGTATCCTCACCTCTTCGACATACCAGGTACGCACCCTAATTTCGAGGACGAAATTTCATAAGAAGGGAGGTTGTAAGACCCCAACTTTTTGAATAAAGATTAAATTTTCTCGAAATATATTTTTGAATATTATGGTGTGGATTTGATATAATATTATAGTTGTGGGTAATATTTACAAATTTTGCAAAGTACGCAAAGTTGTTATATAATATTCGATTGGTCTGGGAATATTCATTTTAACAGGAATATTCGTATAACTAAGACAATCATTGGTGGACCCCACAACGTAATTATTGTTTGATCGAGAAAACGACAAAAATAATTTATGAAAATAACGACTAAGTTTTACCGTTAATCGTTGAACTACCCTTAGTAAAAAGTACAAGAATACGCGCGGTGGTTGCATAAGAGCACACGATATTGATTATTGATGCTTACGTGAGAAGTCACTCGCTTATACTCAATTATTGCTACAAAGAATTGATGATCATATCTATCATATTATTGATTCAATTATCACACAAGATCATCCGCATAAAATGTTTTTTTATTAAATCAATACTTGAGACGACAAAGTTATTCATATTATAAATTTCAATATTTATAATGTCTAGAAGTTCTGTCAAGGAGAGGTTTGTCACCTAATCATACGCTAATAGGAGAAATCCTTATCGAAAGCCCCCTCTTCCTCGGGAACGACTTCGTTGATAAATATCATGAGTTATAATATTAATGATGAATGTTATTCTGAGTTGAATTTGGAGACGCGACGTGATATTTGAGTTCTAATCGACGAAATTAGTAAAAATAGTCTATAAACACAAAATTTTTCGGGATTCACTATTCGTCAAAAAAGTCAACAGCTTGACTTTTTCATAAAAAGTCAAACTTTGAAATTTCAAAATTTATATTTTTGATAAAAATAGTTTCATTATGTTGGAATTGTTTGTGTTAGTGAAAATCGACATTTATTCCGATGATAATTGATGTCTAGGGTTATATTGATAAATCGGGTAATTTATCTGGATAAATGAGCAATTAATTGCTACTAATTCACATGCTTATATAACTATTTGTTCACATATGTGTACTATTGAATCACATTATTTACTATTAGGGGGAGTTGGTGCAAGATTGATAATACTTGCAAATGACTAAGTTAAAATGGAGATGGAGGTACTATAATTTGTAATTCCTATTTTCACATGATTATACTATCGATTCACATAATTGAACTATTGATCCACATTATTTACTATTAGGGAGTTTGTGCAAGATTGATAATACTTACAGGACTAAATTAAAAATGAAAGAAAAGTCGGAGGTATTATACTCGTAATTTTTCGAGCCTCAAAACGTAATTATCGAAACTATATTTTCTATAAATAGAAGCTCATTCTTCCTTCATTTCTCACCAATTCACAAAAGCTTTAGAGCGATTATTATAGAGAGAGAAATTATAGAAAGAAGAAGAGAAGTCTCACACCTCACTATTCCAAAGATCCAGCTTTTTCTAAAGGTAGGGAGTATTATTTCTTTCTTATCTACGAGAACTTTCATTATTCCATTCTTTATTATTTTGTTAGAATAACTCAGATATACGCCGCTACCCTATACTTGGTGAAATTCTTTTGTTGCTCCATTCTTTATTATTCGCTTGGAACATCCTCGTCTGTGTTTTTTCTACTCCGGACCGGTTTATTCTTTTATTATTATGTTGGAATGTCCTCGTCATGTTTATGCGTTTTACGCCGGACCGATTCCGCCTTTTTATTATTCTCATTGAATATCCTGTCATGCATGCGCTTTACGCCGGACCGATTCCGCTTTTATTATTCTCGCTGGAATATCCTCGTTCATGCGTTTTTACGCCGGACCGATTCCGTTATTTATTATTCTCATTGGAATAACTCGCCTGCAAGGCCTTATCATCGCATGCTTGGTGATTTCTTTTGTTATTCCATTCCTTATTATACTCAAATTGGTTAAAGTTTTGACTTTCTATACTCCATGAAATTAGTGGAATATCCTCGATATTTCAAGGCTTCATCCAAGATCTTTTCATGGAAATATTCTTCCGAGCATTCTTGAATTTTACTCTACAAAAAGTAAGTATAATGTTGACAATTTGGACTTTATTGATTCCCGGATAAAATAATTCTTGATCTTATTTTATTGAATTCTTATATCATTGTCATCATCCTCATGTTTATATTTTGTTGAAAGTCATCTGTGGCCTCATAGTGGTATAGATGGACTTGGTATGATTATGACCGTGAGATTATTCGTAATCATGACCGTAATATTACAAATGATGTGGTAAAAGTTCTCATCGGCCCGTAGTGCATATGATGGACAGCTTGTTGGCATGATCATGACCATTAATGAATACACAAATATTCTTGGCCCAGAAGGCATGGATAATTGTGGTCGTGATACTAAAGAATATCATCGGTAGTAGTGCAGGGGTGATTCGATGATGTGGATTATTTATTAAGTCGAGTCCCAAATGATAAAAGTCATGAAAAATCTTCTAAATCATAAAAGATAGTAGATTTTATTCTCTACTGAACTTTTTTAATGGATCGCTTGTTCCACCGCAGCTTAAACTTGATGGTTGTTATATTGTATCGCTTTTAACACTGTTGAATGCTAACGATAATATATTCTACATTATCTTAGTCATAATATTTCCTACTGGGCTAGTTGAGCTCACCATTTTACTTTTATTGTTCTCTTCAGAAATGAGAACGTAGCGTGGACTAGTCGGGGAACGGAGTGACTTTACGATATGATAAAGATTAGTAGTCCTCACTATTCTGTGAAATAGTGTGATAATAATTGTAATGAGGACTCCTTTTGAGTTTGTATAATCTCTAGTAGACAATATTTGTATTCAAACTCACAGCTTATATTTTGTCGTACTGTACACGACAGTTGTATTAGTAAGTTGTATTTGTATTCTGTACCATGTACTTTACGACTCAGAATAGGTGATGTATACCTATTTTGGGGGCATCACACAGGCCCGCCACAGGCCGGACTATGGGCTGCAATTTTTTAACCCAAAAAATCCGGGCCTTTTGGCCCGCCTATTTTTGGCCCGGCCCGCGGGTGGCCCGACCCGGCCCGTGGCCTGCGACTTCTTTTCTTTTTAAAATAAAATATTGATACTTGTGAGTTGTGAGGCTTGAACACAAGACTTGTAAGTAAATAAATAAGAGTTCAAACCAACTGAGCTACAACTATTTATTTTTAATGCAATCTTCAATTATATTTTATATTTATTTTAAAAATTAATGATACTAAAACTTTTTAAGTTAAGAAAAATATATTAATTTAGAAAGACTACCTTTTTCTTGGGTACTAGTACTAAATATTTGGATATTTACCTGAGCTTGATTCTCTCAACCTTGCACATGGTCTTACACAAAGGCTGTATACAACATATTGCAAGCCTTCTGACCAAGCAAAAGAAAAGCTATTAACTCCTCGAGTAACACTATTCTAAATAAAATCTATTTTTTACATTTTTAAACTTATTATGATATTTTTAATATAATATTGATATATGGATTTATTTTTTAACAATAATAATTGAAAATGTTACAAACTATTTGAAAACATATAATTATCTCTATTCCATAAAAGACCTCAATTTTAACATTTTATAGTCAATTTATAAAATCCTAAACCTTAAAATACTAGTTGTAAAACTATTTAAATTAATTCACACTAATCTAAGAGTTCATAAATTGATTTTTATAAAGTCATAATAATAATAAAACTCTTTTTGTAAAATGAAGAGAATATTAATTATAAATTTATTATTTTCAAATTTTAACTAAATTTACGTCAATTTAAATTTTTAAATAATTTATTTCCCAAATAATTTCTTAAAAGACTTTCGACTATAAGTTGTTTAGTCACCAGTCACCATGCATGTTATGGACCATTATCATGATCAATCTTGTAAGACCCCATCTTTTTAATAAATAAAATCAAATTTCCTCTAATTATTATTGTGAATAATAAGGTGTTAATTTGATATAATATTTTAGTTATGGGTGAAATGTGAAAATTTTGCAAAATAAGCAAGTGGTTATAAAATATTCATTGTTGTTAGGGAATATTCATTTAGTGTGGAATATTCTTGCTTTTGTCAGGGAATATTCGCATGCGATGGCAAATGACCATTTATGTGGCCCCCATAATGAAAAAGCTATCCGATAAATAAAACGCCAAGTTTGAGTTTTTATGAATAACGGCGTAATGGTTACTGTTAACAATTTGTTGAATAATCTTAATTGGTTAAAATACGATGTCTGCTGTGTTGCATGCGAGAGTACACCAAGATTGCATAAGATTTTGAATTATTGATTCTTATGTAAGAAGACACTACTAAATAATTATTACAAAGTAATTCTTGCTTCGATATTTTATTTTATTGATTCAATAATTGTTACGTTGATATTTTATATTATTGTTATTTCAATAATTGTCACTGCACAATATCTCTATTATCAGATCAATAATTCATATTATTTGAATAATATTGTTAGATAGCATTATTGGGAATGTCTAAGAAAATTCTATCTAGAAAATGGGTTTGGTCACCTAATTGCGCGCCAGTACTATTGTTAGATAACATAATATTGTTAGATAGCATTATTAGCACTATTCACGAATACGGTACTATTCACAGAAAAATAAATTTTTTCTTTCTTTGTCCAAGTTGTCTATTGTGGTTACTATATTTGATTGCATCCATGTTTTGATCTTTATTCTTGAATTTTTCTCCATAATTGATTATTATAAGGTATTTTTGAACTTGGATAAACTAAAGTACGAATCTCAAATCTTTGATCTTTTACCTCACTGGATTCGTTTTCTTTAAAATATTTTTCATCATCATCAGTCCTAAATGATGATATTACTGAATATCTTTGGCCTGTAGTGCAAAGATGAATGATTAACTGATGAATATCTTTGGCCCATAGTGCAAAGATGAACACGTGTTGAGATGAACATGACCAATTGGTGATACAAATGAATATCTTTGGCATGTAGTGCAAAGATAAATATTTGATTCAAGATGTATATTGATTGATGTTACATGGATAAAATATTGATGATGGACTTTTAAATCTTAGAAGATAATAGAATTCATTCTCTACTTGACTCTTCTAATGGATTGATGTTTTCGCTGCAGTTGTTGATCTAAAACATGTTGTCTATTATATTCTATCAGATTTTTCCCTGTTGAATACTAATGATAATTTATTGTATATTATCTTAGTCATAATATTCTTTACTAGGCTAGTTGAGCTCACCCTTTTCTTTTTTGTTCCATTTTTCTTCTCAGGAGGTGAGAACATAGCAAAAACTAGCCAGGGTATGGAGTGATGGTTCAGGATAGTTGTTTTAGTAGTCCTCACTATTTTATAAAATAGTGTATCAATAATTGTAATGAGGACTCCTTTTGAGTTTGTATACTGTCTATTAGACAATATTTGTATTTAAACTCATAGTATATGTTAGGAGAATGCATATTATGATTTGATGTTTTAATGTATATGCTCATGATTATTTGTAAAGTCCTTCAATGAATATATGTACAAGGACTTAGTGATAGATCAAATTTGTTAGGTTGATCTAAGATCTTAACGTGTATCATTCTGTAATGGAGTGTATAGATAGAAAGATAAAAGCTGTTAGGTTGATCTTGAGATGTAATAGATAGGCTTCGAAGAAATCGCAATGTATCATCTGATCAACACTGCAGAAGTTAAGGCAGAAACGTAGAGCTTCGAAGATCGTAATGTGCCTGCCTTGAAGGGACTCTTCGAAAATCATAGAGTGATCCCAACGTTTGCCAAGCAAACTCCACGATCGTAGTGTGATGAAGGAAACATGGAGTTTACAAGTCAACGATCGTAGTGTGCTCTCGGGATCGTAGAATCAACAACACGAGCAAGCGAAGATCGTAGTGTGCAAAGGTCTAAGGGAAATCGTAGCGCTCTCGACTGATAGCATCGTAGTGTGCAAAGAAGTCAAGACGCTACGATCTGAATCGTAGAGTACCCCGATCCAAAATCGTAGAGCATCATCGGCCTCATGTCGAAAACGTCGAGCCTCATGATTTGTGTAAAGGTAGATTTCAACATATGAGGAATGGATTCTAGACGCTGCAGTACTCATCAGTCCCAGAGTATATGAAATATCCTTAGTATGCAACAAAGAAGCGTATTGAAGAAGCTAATGATAGTACCATGGGTAAGAGGGACAAAACACCTTTTCAGGTGGTAGGTGAGAAAGCAGTCTGCAGTGTCAGTGGGCCAGAATGCAAAATTCAGAATATGTGCAGAAATGTCTCTATCACAGTATAGAAAGTTCAGACGTATTCAATGGCTCAACGGATGGATCCAACGAAGAGTTTTTAAGATCACATATATGCAGATCAGACAAATGAGAAAGAACTAAGCAAGCACTGAACAAATAACGTGAACATCTCTCTCAAGCTCCACTCTACGATTTGAGATATTGCAAAGCTTGCTCAGCTACTCAGTTCTTTAGAACAAGTGCTTACACAAACAATCGAGTAGCAACCATCAAGAACTCAACATTATCAACCAATGAAGAAGTGTACCAAGTCTGCTTTGGACTTGAAGAGTTCAATAGTGAACTATAAGAAAGCCAAGTCTGCTTTGGACTTGAAGAGTTCAAGAGTGAACTAAGAAGTTCTGAGGCTATTTGGGTCAGAAGGAATCTGTGTGATTCGAAGAAGTTGTAATGAGACATCCTTAGTGGATATCCCGCCGCGTTGAGTGAAGAGTGGACTAGGAGCTTTAAGTGCTCTGAAACACTTAAAAATGACTGTGTCTTTTACGTTCATGCCATAACTACCATATCTGTTATATCTGCCATAACTGCTTCACTCTCATAACTCCACTACTTGGTAAAGAAGATTAAAACAAATATTAATTCCGCTAAGTTTTAATCATTATCAAAGAACTAGTTTAAAACAAAAATATTTTTTAAAATATCTATTCAACCCCCCTTCTAGATAACTATTGTGCCAACTAGGAACTAACAGTATATATGTTGTCATATTTTACACGACAATTGTGTTACTGAAGTTGTATTTATTTCTGTACCATGTGTAAAATCCCAAATTTTACGAAAGTAGAGGGAAGGCACACTCATCACTATTTATGAAATCCAAGGACACGTGGAAAAATGAGAATCAGTTTAACAGAGGGATACCTAAGGAACCACACAAGTCCAAGTGGAGGATGAATCATCATACACACACAGGCATGCATCATAATAAATGTTTCATATGCAATAAATATGGTCATAGGGCTGCCAAGTGTTATTATATTTCCATGCATGTGAGACCCAAGATTAGACAGATTTGGGTCCCCAAAAATACTAACAAAGAAGGACCCATGCAAATATGGGTACCAAAATGAAGGTTCAAATGTTTTGACAGGAAAAGAGCTCCACGACCTCAATATGGTATCTGGATAGTGGATGCTCGAGGCATATGACAGGGAACAAAGCTCTACTATCTAACTACATAGAAAAGGAGGGTCCCTCAGTCATCTTTGGAGATAACGGCTCGGGCAAGACAAGAGGATTTGGCTCTGCTGGCAATGGTGCAATATCTTTCAGCAAAGTAGCCTATGTGGAAGGTCTTCAACACAACCTTCTAAGTATCAGCCAACTCTGCGACAAGGGTCATCAAGTGACATTCCTCAACAACCAATGTCAAGTTAGAGATTTGAAGACATCTGCTATAAAGCTAACAGGGACAAGAGAAGGAAATGTCTACACAGTAGATCTTGGTCAACTAAGCTCTGATGAGACAATATGTTTTCTGGCAAAATCATCTGAAGAAATGAGTCAAGGCTATGGCATGACGGTCGGTTGTCTCATTTAAACTTCAAAAGCATGTCCAAACCGGCATCAAAAGACCTAGTAGTCGGCCTACCCAAGTTTAACTTCGAAGGAAAGGCCGTACGATGCACATGCCGACTTGGAAAGCAAACCAGAAGCTCATTCAAAAGCAAGACTGCCAATTCTATTGACAAGCCCCTGCAGTTACTCCACATGAATCTCTTTGGGCCAATCCCAACAACTAGTCTTGGAGGAAAAAGATACTCTCTAGTCATAGTCGACGACTACATCAGATTCACATGGGTATTCTTCCTAACTTCAAAGGATAAAACAAGCTCCGAACTGATCAAGATGTTCAGACTAGTAATGAACGAGAAAGGAGAGAAAATCAAGGCCATAAGGAGTGATCATGGCAGAGAATTTGATTTCTCAAAAATGGATAAGTTCTGCACAGACAATGGGATCAGTCACAACTTCTCAGCTCCATGATCTCCTCAACAAAATGGAGTAGCTGAAAGAAAGAACAGAACCTTGATAGAGGCTGGAAGAAATCTACTAGCTGCAGCCCATCTGCCTGAATACTTCTGGGCAGAAGCTATCAACATTGCATGCTACACGCAGAATAGATCACTCATACACTCTACGATCAAGAAAATGCCCTACGAACTGTGGAAAGGAAGAAAGCCAAGTGTCAGCTACTTCCATGTCTTTGGCTGTGCATGCTACATTCTCAACAATGGAAAGCAGTATCTGACAAAATTCCAGCCCAAGTCAGACGAAGGGATCTTTCTTGGATATGCCACAGACAGCAAGGCTTATAGGGTGTTCAACAAGAAGACACTGAATGTTGAAGTCTCAATACACATCATCTTTGATGAAACTGACTTAGACAAAATAGTGCCTCAAGACACTACGACCGATAGTGCAGACACTACGAATGAAGTCGTCGAGCTCAACACTACAATCGTAGTGCCAGATAGTGAAATCATAGAGCATGAGAATGTGATCGTAGAGAGGTCCATGTAAGACAGCGAGTCTCTACTCCAAGAAGAAGAGATAGACCTTGAAGAATTAAGACAGGAAGGCATCAGGACAGATGTCCCAATCGGCAACAGATGGGCAAGAGATCACACTCAGGATCTAATCATTGGAGATCCGAGAGCTAGAGTCAAAACAAGAGCTGCTACTCAGAATGAATGTTTTTATCTAACCTTCCTGTCACAAATAGAGCCAAAGAAGATAGAGGATGCTATGGAAGACTCCAGTTGGATAGAAGCCATGCAGGAAGAACTCAACCAATTTGAACGAAGCAAAGTATGGATATTGGTACCAAGACCAAAGAGTCATCCTGTGATAGGAACTAAGTGGGTCTTCAGAAACAAAATGGATGAAGATGGGGTCATAACCAGAAACAAGGCAAGATTAGTGGCAAAGGGCTATTCTCAAGAAGAAGGTATCGACTACGATGAGACATTTGCACCTGTTGCCAGACTGGAAGCCATCAGAATCTTTCTTACCTTTGCTGCCCACATGAAGTTCAAAGTCTTCTAGATGGATGTCAAGAGTGCATTTCTTAATGGAGAACTCCAAGAAGAAGTCTATGTAGAGCAACCTCCAGGTTTCATCAATCCATCTATTTCCAATTATGTCTATAGATTAGATAAAGCCTTATATGGTCTTAAACAAGCACCTAGAGTATGGTATGAAACACTGACCAACTTCTTAATCAAAAATGGGTTCACAAAAGGTAGAGTAGATACCACACTGTTTCTTTGAAAGCATAAAGACAAAGTCTTACTAGTTCAAATCTATGTTGATGACATTATCTTTGGTTCTACTGACGAAAAGTTATGCAAGAGATTCTCTAAGCTAATGCAGAGCAAGTTTGAAATTAGCATGATGGGTGAGCTGAACTTCTTCCTTGGACTGCAAGTAAAGCAGACTGAAGAAGGAATTTTCATAAACCAAGCCAAGTACATCAAAGACTTACTGAAGAACTATGGCATGGAATCAGCCTCTCCCATGAAAACACCAATTGCTCCTGCAACCAAGCTTAACAAGGATGAGAAAGGTAAAAGTATTGATATCAATCAATATAGAGGTATGATAGGCTCTCTTTTATACCTAACTGCCAGTAGACCAGACATAATGTTTGCAACATGCATATGTGCTAGATTTCAGGCTAACCCTAAAGAGTCACACAATTGTCTCATCAGAAGAGGATCTTCGCTTATCTCAAGGGTACACCTTACTTGAAATGTGGTTCCCCCAAGGAATTCTCATTTGAACTAATAGGATACATTGATGTTGATTTTGCAGGATGCAAAATAGATAGAAAAGAGTACCGATGGCACTTGTCA
Organism: Panax quinquefolius; assembly: GCA_020205615.1. Classification (NCBI taxonomy): domain Eukaryota; kingdom Viridiplantae; phylum Streptophyta; class Magnoliopsida; order Apiales; family Araliaceae; genus Panax; species Panax quinquefolius. The sequence goes on along the minus strand of CM035174.1, from coordinate 68,860,764 downwards.
ACTTCGAAACAGACTTGTGTCTGGTTTAGCAAAAAGCAAAACTCAAATTCACCTCAACTGCAGGTTTAAATATATTCTTTACTTGGCATTTCTTGTGCTTTCGATCCTATGGATGAGAAATCAGCTAGCTGACTATGGGTTCGACTTCAAATCTATTCCCATACATTGTGATAACACAAGTGCCATAGCAATAACTCATAATCCTGTCATGCATTCTAGGACTAAGCATATAGAAATAAGGTATCACTTCATTAGGGATCATGTGCAAAATAGAACTATATCTTTACAATATATCCCTACAGAAAATCAACTTGCTGATGTTTTTACAAAGCCACTAGATGAATCCAAATTTAATAAGTTAATAAGTGAGCTAGGTATGCTAAATCTATAACCATGAAATATATGCTCTAGATTGTGTTAACCATGACAGATACAAAGGCTGAACTCAATATCGTAGACATGATCAAGGAAAGCTCACGATCGTAGAGCTGAAAAGAAAACTACCTCAACGATCGTAGCAAAGACTTAACTATCGGAGTGCATACTCAACGATGACAAGCCCCATCCATAAAGCAAAAATGTATCCTGTGATGACAAGCTTCATAACATAGCAATCTCTCTAAGAGGTGCCTCAGGAACAAACCTAACCCTTGAATCTCTCCAAGAGGTTGGCCCTTCCTGAGCTGCCTTAAAAGAATGCTTTATCAAAAACTCATCACAAGGAATGCTGATGAGACTCGACGATCGTAGGACAGACTCGACAATTGCAGGACAGACTCAACGAACATAAGACAACATCAACGATCGTAGTCTTCCTAAGGACACCTCAGCTTTGAAGAAGCCAAGGGAAAATCAGTACATTCTTGCACAGTCAAAATCGTAGAGCCAAGCAAAAATCGACACCTGTCCCACTAAGCAAAAAAGAGGAGAGGGAAGTTACAAGTACAAGTTGAAATCACATTTTTGAAATCTAAAGTCCAAAAGATTATCTCTCTCTCATTCCCTCTCTCTCTCTTAAAGCAAAAACCCTAAATCAGCAGAAAGCTCAGACGTATCTCACCTCCAACTACAGAATCAATGGTTACTTCAAATGTGGTATCCGGCTACAGACTCTGTTTTGACGAGTTCAAAACAGCTCCACCAAAATTTCACATGACCCTAGCTCTGTTGAAGAAGGCGGGTCTCGAGGAGGCTCTGAGCATAGATACCCTTATCTATCCCAAGTTAGTGAAAGAGTTCTAAAAAATGGTGTGTTTGAAAATGACACCATCACTACAAGAGTAAGGGAAGTAAAAATTAGACTAAAGGCAGAAGACTTCAATCTGGCCCTAGGTTTCAAGAATGAAGGGCACCCATTCTTAGACGGCATAGATTTCCAAGAAGGACTAAGAACAATGCATCACAAGAAAAACCCCTCTGTGAAAGGGTACAAAAAGAAGGAGTTCCCACAAAGGTACGAATTTTTGGCTGACATTATTGGGAAATGCATTTGCTGTAAGAGCTCAGGACATGACTTAGTGAATGAAGCTCAACTAAGGCTCATGACTGCCATGTATTATGATATACAACTCAACTATGGAGCTATATTACTCGAGTGGATTGGAAAGTGGATAGTAAACTCAAAGAAATCAAAAAGCCCTCAGAAGATGCTATATGGGCGTTTCTTGAGTATCATTCTCTAATCTGACCGGGTGACAAAATTATGATGAAGAGGGAGAAGCCATCAACCCAAATCGAAGAATGACCCATCAGTTGTTTGAAAACTGGAAAAGAAACCCCGCTGAGCATGTACGAATGATGACTGAGTCCAGTGGAAGAACTGGGGATCTGAAGAACTTAGGCTTTCCAGGAAACATGTATGTTGTCAGGGAAGAAGAAGAAGAAGAAATCAACAAAGAAGAGCCCTCTGTTCTTATCAGAAAAAGCAAGGGAAAAAGAAAGCTAAGAGCTAGACAGGTGGAAGAGCCTCAAGGATCTACTACTGATATTCCTGTAGAGTCCTCTGATATAGAGACTCTGAGGATGCTAAGAAGGAAGCAGCAGCAAGATGAAGCTGATGAGGATCAAGCCACCATATCACAGATCCTAAAGAAGAACAAAGCTGGCCATAAGTCCAAAAGGCCATCAACCACCTTAATCGTAGAGTCTCTACTGTTAGTGGAGACCAGACCAAGCATGGTAGACAAAGAGGTAGCTGCTTCAAGCATAGTGGCTTTTGAACAGGGCAAAGCTAAGATTCAAGAGAGTCCTGAAGTTGTGACTAAACCCAGCAAAGCAAGGAGAAAGTTTGTCAAGAAGTACATTCTTGAAAATGAAAAAGTGCTAAAGAAGGAAGCAAAGAGCATGGCTGCTAAGAAGGAACTGTCCAGAGCAAGTCAAGAAGAAAATGCTCCAGCTGAGGGGGAGATCCCTGAAATTCTCATGATAGAGAATGTGACAACCCCAAAACAGGTCCATTCCATCCAACCTATTCTGAGTCGCCAAATACATGGTACAGAAAATGACTACAACTTTATTACAACAATTGTCGTGCAAAATACAACAACACACATATGCTGTGAGTTTGGATACAAATATATACCAACTGTGACTCTCATCCCACCCTTAGATAGCACGTCACAATGACACCTTACATAAAGGTATAGTCAAAACTGGTTTTAGAAATTAGAATCTTTGGGAAGTGTTCAAGGAAACCTTTGTATATGGGAGGCCATGCGCGCTCAGATTATAATAGATATCATATGGCCACGCAATTATCCTCCTTGGTTGACCTAATAGACCCCAAAGAAAAACGAGAAGATTACTATCATATTCTTCCCAATGGTGAGTCTTCTCTTGACATATCATTATCTCCACTCGCCTCTAATCGGGAATTAAACTCCAAATAAACACCAAGATTATATAGTAGTGCTCAGAAATATACTCAAAGAAGTGGATGAGCACAACCCCGTCTTATGATGACACGAGGTGGGTATGTCATTAGACATCTTGTATGATAGTGGCAAAACACCTTCCAACGTTGGGTTCGCCTCACCCTAGTTGATTCACCAAATATAACTACTAAATGATGACCACCGCTCTATTCCCCTCATTATCCCCGCTCGACCCAGCTACACTTTTATTACTTGAAAGGAATTGTGAAACAAAAGGGTGAGCACAACTAGCTTCAAGAAAAGAATATCGTGACTAAAGATAAATAAATTATCAATAGCCTTCAACAAAGAATAAATCGTAGATTTAGAACATATGGTAGATGATAAAACTTTTCAACCATAGTTCCAAATGGAATGAGCAATCCATTAGAAGAGTCAAATAGACTATAAAGTCTATTATCTTCTCCATGTTAAAAATCCACCAACAATATTTTATCCCTGTAACATTAATCAACAATTCCTATCCACAATCACGTCTATAACTCATAATCGTAATTGTAGTTCTAAATTCCTTTCCTCATCCAGGACAAAGTTAATTTTCATCACCTGAAACATCAAAGATCATAGTTATACCAAATCACGCCTCTCGCTCATAATTATACTGATAAATTCATCTTTGCACTACGGGCCAAAGATATTCATCAACAGTTCATCTTTGCACTACTGGCCAAAGATATTCAACAACATGTCATCTTTGCACTACAGGCCAAAGATATTTATTAGTTGGTCATGTTCATCTAAACACTTGTTCATCTTCGCACTACTGGCCAAAGATATTCATCAGAAATCATTCATCTTTGCACTACAGGCCATAGATATTCAGTTATATCATCATTTAGGACTGAGGATGATGAAAAATATTTTAAAGAAAATGAATCCAGTGAAACAAAATAATAAATATTAAGGATTCGTACTTCAGCTATTCCATGTCCAAAAAATATCTCATAAATAATCATAGTAGAGCAAAATTCAAGAATGATCAAAACATAGATCCAATCAAAGATAGGAATCATAACAGACAATCTTGGACACAGAGAAGAAAACTTATTTTTTTTGTGAATAATGTCGTATTTGTGAATAGTGCCGTATACGTGAATAGTGCCGTATACGTGAATAGTAACTCCGACACCAAAAGATAGAAATTTCACAAAAAACATCATCATTCTTCGTGAATAGTACTCATGAATAGTAACTTATAAATAGTAACTCATGAATAGTAACTCGTGAATAGTAACTCATGAATAGTAACCCCGACATGAAAAAGTTCCAAATTTGATAAAAATTCAAACCAATATTTTGGCATAATGATATTAAAGAAATAATATCATTTATGAAGAAAATAATCTCCCTTACCTCAGAAAGAATAGTACTTCTTACTGGAATACTAGATATAGTGCTAAAAGAACTTGCACCGTATAGCAATACTCAAAGTACTAAAATACTTACAAAAATACGCTCGATATATAGAGAGAGAAAGAGAGAGAAATCTGTAGTTTCTGGTGTAATTTTTAATTCTAACCTAAGCACCCTATTTATAGTAAAATGCTTAGAACACCAGAGCAGAAAATTTAATAAAATATTAATATATATACTAAAATTTCTACGCCAACCTTCCTAGATCTGAATTCAGCAATTGACATCACATGCAAGACCCACAATTAATGACAAAAACGTTTTTTATATTAAAAATAATTAAAACTTCCAAAAATTAATTATTTCGGAACTTCGGAACTTCAACAATTCATAATAAATAGCCCTTTTATCAGAAAATTCGAATCTTGAGACTTTTTTATAGGAAATTCAATTCTCTACAACTTTGCAGAAGAAAGTTTTTCCAAATTCCAAATGTAAATTGACCAAATCCATAAACCAAGCGATTTTACGCGCTATAATCAAATTTCAATCAAGAAATGGGTCCACCAACATGTTTAACATATTTTAAACAACTTTTACAACAAAAATACTCTTCCTCCTCATATACTCATATATCCCACATTCATTATAAAAATATCACCATTATTATATTATAATAATATAATAAAATATTATTTTATCGTAAAAGATAAAATATCGATTTTCAACAATTGTCACTTTAAAAATTTTCTCCATCTACATCCACATAAAATTAATATTTTTCTCATCATATAAATCAATAATTAATTATTCACAAATAATATTACAGAATCACAAGATCGCAACCAGTGCCGCTCCTCAGAAAGAGGGGCTTTCCAATAAGAATTTCTCCCTTCTTGGTAGCGTAATTAGGTGACCAAACCTCTCCTCGATGTAACTTTCTAGACATTGTCAATAATGCTATCTAATAATATTATTCAAATAATATGAATTATTGATCCGATAATGGAAATCATCAGTAATCGATAATTATTGAAAGCAACAATAATATAAGATATCAAAGCGCAATTATTGAATCAATAAAATAAAATATTAAATAAAGAATTACTATAACAATTATTGAAGTAGTGCCTTCTTACGTAAGAATCAATAATTTAAAAATACTGTAATACCGCAAAGCTTTCGCAACAACAACGCCAGACATTTTACTTTACCCACCGGGTATTCCAACAAAGATGTTAATCAGTAATAATTACGCCGTTATTTATAAAAACTCAAATTTATCGCTTTTCTTCATCCGGCGCTTATTCTACATTATGGGGGCCCATAAAATGGTTTACGCTATCGCATTTAATATTCCCCCGACGTAAAGAATATTCCACGACCAAACGAATATTCCCCGAAACAATGAATATTTTATAACCACTTGCGTATTTTGAAAAAAAATTTATATATCACCCTTAACTTTAACTTTTATCAATTTAACCATTTACTGAATAGTAATTATAAAAAAAATTGAATACTTTTATTTCATAAAATTTGGGGTCTTACAGAGAATACACCGGCTGAGGGGGAGATGTCTACAGCTAAAGAAGATGTTCCGGCTGAGGGGGAGTTTCTGAACTCTCAAGAAGATAATCATGCTGAGGGGGAGCCTCATGATATCCACATGGCAGAAGAAGAGGTCCCTGCACAAAATAAAGATGAACCAGTGCAAGACCATCCAGAGACCATTGAGATAATGGAATCCTCAGAAGAGAACAAAGAAGAAGAACAAGATGATGATGATGATGATGATGAGCTCGAAATCACTGAGATAGGTAAAGGTGGATATAGAAGCTATCTGTACAATCAAATGTTTTCTTACCTACCCATGATGACATACCATCAAGCTCAAATCCTGAACTCATGGGATCACATGTTCTGGAGCTTCAAAGAGTATCCAGCCATCTCTGTTCTGGCTCATGGATTCCCAGGGAAAGTCAACTTTGCCAAGAAGCTGCTTATTGACCATTCTTCATCTAAGGATAAACTTAAGGTACTGACTATCCCTGATCTCTTCAAAGTTAATCACTTGCCATCGTCTTCATTCAGTCAATTATATGAATTTCCTCGGTGGTTGGAAGTGATTCTTCACCCACTCAATCAATTTCCAGTTGCAGAATCCCAAAATTATGTGACTGAAGAACCAAATGAAGTCAACCTTACTTTGCTCCCACAAACCACCATCTCTACGATCTCCGACTCTAGCCCAGTCGTAGAGTCCCAAATAGATATCGTAGAGCCCTATAGTCCAAACACTGAACCTCAGGCCCCTCCATCCGATATACCATCCTCCTCATCAAATGACTACTTTAGTCTTGATCTTGCTCTTTACAACTTGCAAGATCAATCCCAGCAAACAACCCCTCCAACCAATAATCCTCAAACCAATGATACTCTCCCAAACCTGCCCACCAAGGATGACTTGAAGGAAGCAACAAAGAACATGGTCAAGAATATAGAATACAGTCTGGAATCTCACTCCGATCTCATCCATATCTGGCTGAATCAAATGATTCTAGCAGCAAATAATTTTCCTGGCACTATGAACACTGAGCTTACAAAGAAGCTGAGGGAAATTATCTAAGAAATTCTTAAGAGTATGAAGGACAGAGATGAGATTCACTTCCAGATAGCTGCCAAGCAAAGAGAGGTTGTTCTTGAAATGCAGAAACCTCAAGACACTCAACATAAACTTATGCTGGAGAATATCATCAACTTGAAAGCTTCTGTCTACGACTTCCAGAAATCTTATGTCAATCAAGAAAAATAGAATGACATGGTTCTAACAGCCCTCCGAAACAAAGAAGTAAGATCTGACAAACAGATCAAGGAAAGTAGAGAGGACATTGCTCAGACTCATAGCCAACTTAACGAACTTGTCCAAGGTGTTAATCGACTGTCTGCAGATATTCGAACCCTTGATGCTGACATAAAGGGGGAGAATAAAGGGAAAGGAGTTAAGGGAGGATAGGGAGATCAAGGCAGAGGTAGAGGAGGTCATGGAACTCAAGAAAGGGGAAGAGTACAATTTCATGCTCAAGCATCACGAAGCCCTCCTGCAAGACAATTCCACCATCAGACTCAACGATCTAATCAGCAGGGAATTTTAACGGCTATACCTTTAAGTCGTCAAGAGTCAACTCCCAGCTCACAAGATGTGTCTATTGTACGCATAAGAATGCCAACTGGAGATCCTGCATTCATGTACAGACATGAGGAAAATCCAAGACTAAGTCCAAGCGAGCTGGAAGAGTTAGTCAGAAACAAGGAAGCTTGCAGAAAAAGAAGGGCTGAGGAGTATGCCAACCCACCTCCAACAAAGAGGTCAAAGAAATAGAGATATGTTGAAACTTTAATTTCCTATTGATGTAATGCCAAACTGAAATATCTCCTGATCATCAATAAATTCATGCTTACTCTCTAGAAATTTCAGCTGCTCACTGAAATACTAAGTCATGTTTAAATTTCCGGCAAATGCATCTAGTCACTAATAATCATGACAACAAATCTCCTTGGTTATGTCAACATCAAATAGGGGGAGATTGTTGGGAGAATGCATATTATGATTTGATGTTTTAATGTATATGCTCATGATTATTTGTAAAGCCCTTCAATGAATATATGTACAAGGACTTAGTGATAGATCAAATTTGTTAGGTTGATCTAAGATCTTAACGTGTATCATTCTGTAATGGAGTGTATAGATAGAAAGATCAAAGCTGTTAGGTTGATCTTGAGATGTAATAGATAGGCTTCGAAGAAATCGTAGTGTATCATTTGATCAACACTGCAGAAGTCAAGGTAGAAACGTAGAGCTTCGAAGATCGTAATGTGCCTGCCTTGAAGGGACTCTTCGGAAATCGTAGAGTGATCCCAACGTTTGCCAAGTAAATCCACGATCTTAGTGTGATGAAGGAAACATGGAGTTTACAAGTCAATGATCGTAGTGTGCTCTCGGGATCGTAGAATCAACAACACGCGCAAGCGAAGATCGTAGTGTGCAAAGGTATAAGGGAAATCGTAGTGCTCTCGACTGATAGCATCGTAGTGTGCAAAGAAGTCAAGATGCTACGATCTAAATCGTAGAGTACCACGATCCAAAATCGTAGAGCATCATCTGTCTCATGTCAGAAAATGTTGAGCCTCATGATTTGTGTAAAGGTAGATTTCAACATATGAGGAATGGATTCTAGACGCTGCAGTACTCATCAGTCCCTGAGTATATGAAATATCCTTAGTATGCAACAAAGAAGCGTATTGAAGAAGCTAAGGATAGTACCATGGGTAAGAGGGACAAAACACCTTTTCAGGTGGTAGGTGAGAAAGCAGTCTGCAGTGTTAGTGGGCTAGAATGCAGAATTCAGAATATGTGCAGAAATGTCTCTATCACAGTACAGAAAGTTTAGACGCATTCAATGCCTCAATGGATAGTTTTCAAGATCACATATATGCAGATCAGACAAATGAGAAAGAACTAAGCAAGCACTGAACAAACAACGTGAACATCTCTCTCAAGCTCAACTCTACGATATGAGATATTGCAAAGCTTGCTCAGCTACTCAGTTCTTTAGAACAAGTGCTTATACAGTAACTGAGTAGCAACCATCAAGAACTCAACATTATCAACCAACTGAAGAAGTGTACCAAGTCTGCTGGACTTGAAGAGTTCGTTGTGAACTATAAGAAAGCTAAGTCTGTTGGACTTGAAGAGTTCAAGAGTGAACTAAGAATTTCCTAGACTGTTGGTCTATAAGGAATCTGTGTGATTCAGAAGTTGTAACAGACATCCTTAGTGGATATCCTACTCGTTGAGTAGAATAGTGGACTAGGAGCTTTAAGTGCTCTGAACCACTTAAAAACGATTGTGTCATTTATGTTCATGCCATAACTACCATATCTGTTATATCTGCCATAACTGCTTCACTCTCATAGCTCCACCACTTGGTAAAGAAGATTAAAACAAATATTAATTCCGCTAAGTTTTAATCATTATCAAAGAACTAGTTTAAAATGAAAAGATTTTTTAAAATATCTATTCAACCCCCCTTCTAGATAACTATTATGCCAACTAGAACTAACAAATATATATGTTGTTGTATTTTTGCACAACAATTATTATTCTTGAAGTTGTATTTATTTACATTACATGTGTAAAATCCCAAATTTTACGAATAAAGATTTAATTTTCTCAAAATATTTTTTTCAAAATTATGGTGTGGATTTGAGATAATGTTATAGTTGTGGGTAATATTTATAAATTTTAAAAAGTATGCAAGTTGTTGTATAATATTCGATTGGTGGGGAATATTCTTTTTGTCTGGGAATATTCGTATGACGGTACAATCATTGGTTGACCCCACAACGGAATTATTGTCGGATTGAGAAAATGACAAAAATATTTTATGAAAATAACAGTGAAAGTTTTACCGTTAACTGTTGAAACACCCGGTGTTAAAAGTACAGTAATACGGGTGGTTGCATAGTAGCACACAGTATTGATTATTAATGTTCACAACTCATGTTGTATATTTAAGGTTGTATTTGTATTCTGTACCATGTATTTGGCGACTCAGAGTAGGTGACGTATACCTATTTTTGGGGGCGTGACAGTTGGTATCAAAGCTTAGGGATATGATCCCTGGCTGAGATGTGAGACAAGAACTAGGAGGGGAGAGACGGGGAATTCTTTCGCTAGTATGACCTACCTAAGTTTATTTGGTATTTAATTGGGCGGTCAGAGTATAGGGATAATATGTGATATGTTAAGTAACCCTTGTCTTGTGGCAGTGTTTGAAAATGACATCCGAGAATGTTGAGAATAGCAATGGAGTACAGGAGACCGTTGAGTCACCACAGATCAATACCCAGAATAATGTGTAACAGGAAGACAATAATCCTTAGATAAACAACAACACTGACCAATTGATGAAAGATGGAATGTTCAGAGGCTTTATGCAATTCATGCAACATCAGGCGAGAGCGGCTCCTGTCCAAAATGCAGGTGGAAACACTGACAACTCTCGGACGGTCACCGCTAAGCATTTCAAGGAGCTGGGACCACCTGAGTTTATTGGAGAGCCAAAACCACTTAAGGCGGAAGCATGGATAAAGCAGATAACCAAGATATTTGATGTCTTGGGTTGCTCCGAGGAACAAAAGGTTCCCTTCTCCACCTTCATGTTGCGTGAAGAGGCAGATTACTGGTGGAAATCTGTAAAATGTACCCAGCCTGACGCACTCAAGATGTCTTGGGAGAAGTTCCAAGAGCTATTCAATGACAAGTACTTTCTCGAAAGTATTCGTCACATGAAGGAGGTGGAGTTTATCAAGTTGGAACAAAACAATATGACCGTGTCGCAATACGAGGCTAAATTTACGGAGTTATCCCGGTTTGCATCCCATTTGGTCGATAATGAGGAGCGAATGACGCGAATGTTTCTAATAGGTTTGAAACCTGATATACGTCAATACCTCATTTCTCACAAATTGTGTTTGTATTCAGATGTTATGAATAGGGCTCAGTTATTAGAGCGTGATAATGAGTCAGCACGACCAAAAGGTAATAACCAGCAACACGATAATAATCATACCGGTGGCAACGGCCATCGGAACAATGATAACCATCGTGGGGGAAATTATCATGCCAAGAATGGTAACCACTTCGGTGATAATCATGGCCAATATAATAGAAGTGGAAATTTCAAGAAGAGAAGGTTCAATAATGATGGAAAGACAGCAGTACCAGCACCCGGTTTTAAGGAGGAAGAACGACCACCGATCGTATATTTCAAATGCGGACAGGAGGGACATATCCGTCCAAACTGTACGCAGCAATCCAAAGCGTGTTTCAATTGCGAAAGAGAAGGTCACCTAGCTCGATTTTGTCGTGTAGTGAAGTTAAGTCCAGCTGGGATAATGATGCCAAAGGATGTCTCAGACATATCAAAGCCAGTAGTTTAAGTGAGAGCGTTTATCAAAGAACCCAAACGAGGTTATTACGGGTAAGTTAATCATAAGCTCTTGCGAAATCTATACCTTATTCGATACTGGTTCTACCTATTCTTTTATCTCTCTTGCTTGCGCTCAACATTTAAATTTAACTCCGGAGAAATTAGACTTTGACTTATCTGTTGAAACTCCGTTTGGAGAAACCTTCGTTACATCCACTGTTTATAAATCTTGTTGATTCAAATCGACACTTTTACGTTACCTGTCGATCTTATCTCTTTGAAAATACTTGCCTTTGACATGATTTTAGAAATCGACTAGTTAACTACTCATCGTGCTAAAATTGATTATTTTTGTAAGGTGGTTAGCTTTTATATCCCTAACCAACCTGTTATAGGAATTCAAGCAACCAAACCACTAAAGTAAATCACTGTTATATCAAGCCATAAGTAAAGAGCCCCGAGCCTTTATCTGGTGACTTCCTTGTGTGGAATGCGCCGAAGCCAGACTTTCCATAGGAGACGTCGTGAATAACGGTGGCAAGTTGATAGGTATCAATGTGACGTGCTATCCAAGTCTTGGATGAGGGTCACGGTTTTGAATGATATTTCTATTGTTAATAAATTTTCTAGCGTATTCTTGAAGACTTAGCCTACCCCTAGAACGTGAAATCGAATTTTGTATTGACCCCAGTACAAAACCCCATTTCTAAAACCCTTAAATATTTCTTCAACTAAAACAAACGTATTATGCGCCAAAGACGTTAGCTCGAGCTGTTGAAAGATTACGATAATACTTTCAATACCATCGTGGAAAAGCGAACGTGGTAGCTGACGCGTTGAGTAGAAGATCATATGCATTTATGAGTGCGAATATACGAACCTACGTGAAGATAACGAATATATGATTAGAACCAACTTTAGTAGATAATGTTAAAGCTACTAAAGTTACAGACCCGGAGCTGATGAATACGAAGAAGAAGGTTCAAGAGGGCGTTATTTTAAAAGCAAGAGTTGCTGAAGAGAGGAAATCTCAACCCTCGATTTAATTGGCCCATTTGAAATCCTCGATTGTGTATAAACTTTGGCTTATTGACTCGTTTTACCACCAAGTATGTCGCGTGTTCATAAACTTTTTTAACGTATCGATTTTACGTAAATATGTGGACAACCCGAACCACATTATTAATTTAAGAACCGGACGAGATAGCGGATAATTTAACGTATGAAGATGTACATGTTAAAATCTTGAAATATATTTTACGCTCAAAGGTTATACCTCAAGAGTTAGAATCTTGTGAAGTGTCCTCATTTGTTCGGCATACCAGGTACGTACGTAAATTTCGAGGGCAAAATTTCATAAGGAGGGGAGATTGTAAAATCCCAAATTTTACGAATAAAGATTTAATTTTCTCGAAATATTTTTTTCAAAATTATGATGTGGATTTGAGATAATGTTATAGTTGTGGGTAATAATTATAAATTTTGAAAAGTATGCAAGTTATTGTATAATATTCGATTGGTCAGGGAATATTCTTTTTGTCAGGGAATATCTGTATGACGGTACAATCATTGGTGGAACCCACAACGGAATTATTATCGGATTGAGAAAACGACAAAAATATTTTATGAAAATAACGACGGAAGTTTTACCGTTAACTGTTGAAACACCCTGTGTTAAAAGTACGAATACGCTGGCGTGGTTGCATAGTACACTTGCGTGATTGATTATTAATGCTTACGTGAGAAGTCACTCGGTTTTGTTCAATTATTGCTACGATAATTGCTTTGCAAGTATCTCACGTTATTTGATTCAATTATTGTCGATATTTTATATTATTAAATCAATAATTGAGATGACGAGAGTTATTAATATTATTATTTGCAATATTGACGATGTCTAGAAGTTCTGTCGAAAAGGTTTGGTCACCTAATTCTTGGCTACCAATAGGAGAAATTCTTATTGGAAAGCCCTCTCTTCCTTGGAACGACACGGTCGATTAATATTGTGAATTATAATAATGGTGATAAAGTTTGTTTTATTATTATTATAAATGTAATAAAATAGAAATTTTTTATATAAAATAGAATACTTTTATAAAGTTATTTGTTTTATTATATTTTAAATAGAATATATTATATTTTATTATGCATAGTGCTGCGTAGTATTTGTATTGTAAAATATTTTTATATAAAATGTAATACTTTTATAAATTTATTTGTTTTATTAGATTTTAAATAGAATATATTATATTTTATTATGCATAGTCTCGTGCATTGTATTTGCATAGTAAAAACTTTTTAGATAAAACAAAATACTTTTTATAAAGTTTTATTTTATTTGATTATAAATATAATATATTATATTTTATTACATGGTGCATCATAGTATCCTTTCCATTCTTTTATAAATAGGATGCTTAGTTAGAATTGAAAATCACACCAGAAATTCAGAGAATTCTTCTTCTATAATCTTGAACGTATTTCTTTAGAGCTTTAAGAAGCTTTGAGCGTAGAAAACAATATAAGTTTTCTTCAAGAATATCTTCGCCCTACCAGTCGGAATACTCTTCTTTTTAAGGCAAGGGGTATTATTCTTTCGTATTCATTAAGAGAGTTATTTTCTTTCAAAACTTGTAAGGGTTGTTATTCCATTCTTTATTATTATGTTGGAATAACCTGTCTATGCGAAGTACCGCATACATGGTGATTTTTTTTGTTATTTCATTCTTTATTATTCTCATTGGAATAACTTTTATGCAAGGCTTCATCGCATGCCTGGTGAATTCTATTGTTATTCCATTCTTTATTATTCTGTTGGAACATCATGTCTGTACAGATTACGCATGACCTGGTTCCATTCTTTATTATTCCGTTGGAACATCATGACTGTGCGGATTACGCATGACCTGGTTTCATTCTTTATTATTCTGTTGGAATATCCTGTTTGTGTGGGTTACGCATGACCTGGTTCCATTCTTTATTATTCTATTGGAATAACTCGTCACATGCGTATGGATTACGCATCGCTTGTGAATTCTTCTGTTATTTCATTCTTTATTATTCTGTTGGAATAATCTGTCTACGTGGATTACCGCATTGCGGCAAAAATCCATTTGCATTTTCATATATTCTATTATACTCAGTTGATTAAAGTTTTGGCTTCAATACTCCATGAAATTTGTGGAATATCCTTGATATTTGCGCTTCATCCAGTATCTTTTCATGGAAATATTTTTTTGAGCATTCTTGAATTTTACTCCACAAAAGCGAAGATCGTGTTGACAATTTGGGCGTTATTGAGTTCAGGATAAATTAACTTATAAATCTTTAAAATTTATTCTTGAACTTGTTTTATTGAATTGTCATCATCCTCATGTTTATAATATGTTGAAAGTCATCTGTGGCATGTAGTGCATAGAAGGACTTGGTATGATTATGACCAGTAATTATTCGGTATAATCATGATCGTAATGTTACAAATGATATGGTAAAAATCCTCATTGGCCGTAGTGCATTGATGGACAGTTGTTGGCATGATCATGACCATTGATGAATACACGAATATCCTTGGCCCGTAGTGCATGGATAATTTATGGTCGTGATACTAATGAATATCCTTGGTCGTAGAGCAGGGATGATGTGGATTATTTATTAAGCTGAGTCTCAGCGATAAAAGTAATGAAAAACCTTTTAAATCATAGAAGATAGTAGATTTTATTCTCTACTTGACTCTTCTAATGGATTGCTTGTTCACCGCAGCTTAAACTTGATGTTTGTTATATTTTATCAGTTTAACATTGTTGAAGGCTAATGATAATTTATTCTGCATTATCTTAGTCATAATATTTCTTACTGGGCTAGTTGAGCTCACCCCTTTGCTTTCATTGTTCTCTTCAGAAAATGAGAACGTAGCAGAGACTAGTCGTGGAACGGAGTGACGGTCCAGATGATAGCATTAGTAGTCCTCACTATTCTATGAAATAGTGTGATAATAAATGTATTTGAGGACTTATTTTGAGTTTAAATATTGTCGAGAAGACAATATTTGTATTAAAACTCACATCTCAAGTTGTATATTTAAGGTTGTATTTGTATTATGTACCATGTATTTGGCGACTCAGAGTAGGTGATGTATACCTATTTTGGGGGCGTCACACCATGTATTTGACGACTCAGAATGGGTGATGTATACCTATTTTGGGGGCGTCACAGATCTTCTGAAAACTTTTAATACTACTTTGTGTGGATAGCTCTCAATGCAACAAAGCACAACAGAACATTACTAATCTATGTAATTAATGTAGGTAATTAATTAATAATACTAATTTATAATACTATTAAAAAATTTAATTGATTGAGATATGTAGTTAATGTAGTTAATTAATTAATCATGTCTGTTTGTATTATTGTTTATTATTAATTATTTTATTATTTTTAATATTTATTATTATTACTATTTTTGGTGTAGAAAGATTTAAAAAAATAAAGGAAGAAGCCCGCGGGCCTCACAATTTCAGCCCACCAAAACCTGGGCCATTTTGGCCCAGCTCGTCGTTGGCCCGACCCACAATCGTCCCGGCCCACCCCCGGTTCGGTTCGCCCATTTCCCAGGTCTAGCTGAATGCAACATTAACAGAAACATTACATTTCACAGAAAGAAGTAGGTCTTTCTCTATCTATTCCCTTGATACTGATTTGACTTTAAATTGCATACACTTTGATTTTTGAATTTGTTTGCAAAAGCTGGGAAATTCAATCACAATTTCAATTCAATTCCATGCACTCTCACACGCAGACATATATGTTCATTTATGCGTGTTTTAGTACTCTAATACACTTCCAGGCCCATGTTGACTTACTCATGACATGTTAAAAGAGGTACTGAAGTAATGACAAAGTTATTTACTAAGATATTATCTATCTAATATTCGATGATGGACTCTAGGACATCGTTGTCTTCAAGTTCATTCCCTAAGGCAACGCCAAGATTCGCAACACCACCATCGTTTGCCAGGTTTTTTTTTTTTGTTTACTTTCTTAATTTTTTCTTATATTTTGCTTGACTTTGTTAATTTACGTTTCTGATTAGATTTCTCGTGCTTATAGATTAAATTTGGATCCATTTGGTACTTCGTTTGATACTCTGAATTCTATGAAGTAACACGGGTTCATAAAAATGAACTATAATTAATATGAGAGATTAAATTACTAAAAGTATGTTGGGTAACTATAATGAATATTTTAGCATAATGATAGAAGTTCCAATAGTACTTAATGTTTTGACATGTATTGACTATTGAGAGTATGGGAAAAATAAATAAAATGGAAAACTAAGAGAACAATACTTATTTTCTTTAACAATCTATTGTATTGGGATTGTTTTTTTTTAATTTTTTTTTTGAAATACATACAAAAAATTGTATTTTTAAGAGACTTTTTAAACCTTCGCATACCATTTTCTTCTCTTTTAGTAGGATTGGAAAAAGTTAAGATGAGGCAACCCTTTCTTTGCATTAAACAAAATACAAAGGTAGTAAAGGACGGGGAAAATAAATCAGTTGGCTACAGTTTGGTCAAGAAAAACTGGAAAAAAATATAAAAAGGGAAGAGTAGAAAAATGATTTGTCCACAAGTTTAGGTCACTTACTTTGCCACTAGACTAAAAGCAATAGTCACATACTTAGAGTGTTAGCTCCTGCTCCTTTTCTCTTTCATTCTTCAAGTGCCAGATATGCCAGAACTAACTCCTTATGAACCATTGACTTCTAGCCACTTCCAATGAAAAAGTGATTGTATTTCTAATTTTCAATATGAAATAGTGATTGCATTTCTAAATATGGAATGAACTTTTTAGTAAGGGGAAAATTTAATTTTAAATACATTACTTATGTTTTTTTAATAGATTTCGCGAGATATAATTACACAGAGGGATAAAAAAGAATCAATCACATTTAAGCACATTGGAAGGAAATCCATACAAGGCAAAGTCACTGTAATGTACATAGTCTTAGAACATATATTTGTGTGTGATATGTCTGGTGCTACAATAGGGGACCGACATGGCTCATTAGCAGGCCTACTTTAGTGATTGCCTGGTTGACAAAGTGGTCACAGTATTAACTTGCAGCTGGCCATGCGTGTAAGACCCCGAATTTTATGAAATAAAAGTATTCAATTTTTCTTATAATTATTATTCAATAAATGGTTAAATTGATAAAAAAAAAAAAAGGTTTAAAGTTAAGGGTTATAAAATATTCATTATTCTCGGGGAATATTCGTTTGGTAGTGGAATATTCTTGTTGTCGGGGAATATTCGTACGATGGCGCAGCCATTTGTAGGCCCCATAACGGAATGAATGTCGAATATAGAAAGCGACAGAAATAACCTTTTTATAAAAAACCGGAGTAGTTGTTACCGTTAACACTGTTGAAATACCCGGTGGTTAAAGTACAGTAATACGCGTGATTGCACAGTAGCACATAGTATTGAACAGTATTTTTGGATTATTGATTCTTACGTAAGAAGGCACTACTCAATAATTGTTACAGTAATTAATGTTCAATATTTTATTTTATTGATTCAATAATTGCTACATTGATATTTTATATTATTGTTTATTCAATAATTATCACTGCACAGTATTTCTCATTATCAGATTAATAATTCATATTATTTGAATAATATTATTAGACAACATTATTGGCAATGTCTAAGGAAGTTCATGCTTGGAAGGGGTTTGGTCACCTAATTGCAAGGCTAAGTAAGGAGAAATCCTTATCGGAAAGCCCCTACTTTCCTCAGGAGCGACACGGTTGTCATTATTATTGATTACAGTAATATTATTTTTGAATAATTAATTATTAATTTATATGATAAAAAATATTTATTTTATGTGAATATTAATGAAGGAATTAATGTTGAGGTGTTTTATCAGTATTTTGTCAGAATGGAGGTATTAAAAATCATCCATATGTGGATTTCGGTCATTTTTTGTTTGGAATTTGGAAAAAACTTCCTTCTACAAAGTTGTAGAGAATTAAATTTCCTATGGAATGGACATGAAATGCGTATTTTTCTGATAAAATGACTATTAGGTTGTTGTGGAAATTTCTGAATTTGGTGGGCCCTACTTGTGGTGTGCTGAGTTTGGGTTCAAAAGTGGTGTGCGTGAAATTTTTATAAAATATTATTTATTAAATTTTAGTCTGCTTTGGCATTCTAGCATTTTTTTTATAAATAGGGTGCTTAGTTAGAATTGAAAATCACACCAGAATCAGAAGTTTTCTCTCTCTATAATATCGAGCGTATTTTTGCGAGTATTTAGATACTTTGAAAGTTACTATTCAGTGCAAGTTTCCTTTAATATTATATCTGATATTTCAGTTAGAAGTACTGCTCTTTTGAGGTAAGGGATGTTATTTCCGTTGTAAATGATGGTATTTCGTTCAATATCATTATGCCAAAATATTGGTATGAATTTTATTATGAAATTTTTACCTTTTCATGTCGAGGTTACTATTTACGTATACGACATTATTCATGAATACGGTACTATTCATAAGTACTATTCATGAAGTATGTTTTTTCTTATGAAATTTTTACCTTTTTGTGTCGGGGTTACTATTCACGTATACGGCACTATTTACAGAAAAATTAAGTTTTTTTTTCTGTGTCCAAGTTGTATAGTTTGGTTACTATCTTTGATTGTATCCATGTTTTGATATTCATTCTTGAATTTTGCTCCACAATTGATTATTATGAAGTACTTTTGAACTTGGATAAACCGAAGTACGAATCCCTAATTTTTGTCCTTTTATCTCACTGGATTAATTTTCTTTAAGATATTTTTCATCATCCTCAATCCTAAATGATGATATAACTGAATATCTTTGGCCTGTAGTGCAAAAATGAGTGATTGCCTGATGAATATCTTTGGCCCGTAGTGCAAAGATGGACAGGTGTTGAGATGAACATGACCAACTGGTGATACAAATGAATATCTTTAGCCCGTAGTGCAAAGACGAATATTTGGTTCAAGATGTATATTAATTGATGTTACAGGGATAAAATATTGATGATGGACTTTTAAATCATAGAAGATAATAGACTTCATTCTCTACTTAACTCTTCTAATGAATTGTTATTTCCGCTGCGAATATTGATCTAAAATTGGTTGTCCATTATATTTTATCTGATGTATTGAAGGTTAACGATAATTTGTTCTACATTATCTTAGTCATAATATTCTTTACTGGGCTAATTGAGCTCACCCTTTTCCTTTTTGTTCCATTTTTTTCTCAGGAGGCGAGAATATAGCGGGAACTAGTCGGGGTGTGGAGTGATGGGTCCAGACATTTGTTTTAGCAGTCCTCACTATTTTGTAAAATAATGTATCAATAATTATAATGAAGACTTATTTGAATTTGGATATTGTCTAGAAGATAATATTTGTATTTTAATTCACAGCTTATGTGTTGTCGTATTTTGCACGACAATTGTAATAATAAAGTTGTAGTTATTTTCTGTACCATATATTTGGCGACTCAGAATGGATTGTGTGGACCTATTTTGGGGGCGTCACAATTCGGGTGTCTTTTAGATGTATATGACATTATAGGGCTAATATTATTAATTGTTTGTCACACTTTTTCACTTCAATGTAATATATTACACTGTTTCTTCCTCTACTATCTGTCTCTTCTCCATAACTCTTTTTGAACAACTAACGTATAGTACATATAAATGTGGAAATATGATAATTGATCATATATGGCCATTAAAATCAATTCGGGACTAAAGATATGGGCCTGACCTGTTTTTTCTGTTCTTTGTCCCCTTACTTTTTAGGATTAATTACATATTTTAGTACATTTTTAGAAATAATTACAATAATGGTGCATTCATAAAATAATTACAAAAGTAATACACTTTCCCATATTTATTTACAATATTAGTACAATTAGGATTCCTTAATTTAGAGGATTAGTATGCAATTAGGATTCCTTAATTTAGGAGATTAGTATTGATGGGCTGACATGACAAATCTCTCTTATCTCTTCCCGTTAATTATTATTTTCTTAGTCAAACACAGCAGACCCATTTTTGATCTCTTTTTTCTTCATCCTCTCTTTTCTTCATCTTCTTTCTTCATCCTCTTTTTTTGATCTCTGTTCCTGTTTCTCTCTCTTTTTTTCTTAATCCTCTTTTTTCTTAGTATAAACTATCAAATTTTCATCCACAACCCGATGCCCACTGCTATAATTTTTGTGATCACGGCCTTCTGATGATCTTCTACACGAATAAATCCTTATAGATTCAAAAGCTCTTCGAGTACTCCAAGATTTAGTAGTAGTAAATGGGAGGAGGAGGGGCGATTTGAGAGAAATTGATCCCATTGTAATATTAATATAATTCATAAAGGATAGTGTATAATTAATGAACAAAAATGGTGGTAATTCTTTCGTTTGTTTGTTTATATATATATATATATATATATATATATATATTGAACTTGGGATTTGGGAACGGTACGGTGGTAACCAATTAAGTGTTATTAGGTTAACCAATTTATTTTGAATGTGATGCAGTTGGTAGCCAAACCTTTATGCAGTGGGTAGACAAACCTTCATACCAAGGTAACCAATTCAGTTTTATTAAGTTACCAATTTATTTTGAATGTAATGCAGTTAGTAGCCAAACCTTCATGCAATTGGTTGCCAAACTTTCAGACCAAGGTAACCAATTCATACTGCAGGTGTGGAGGTAGATTGGTTACCTTGGTATAAAGGTTTGGTTACCTTGATATAAAAGTTTGGTTACCTTGGTACGAAAGTTTGGTTATCAACATTACATTACACATCACTCTCTTATCTCTTTCTTTTCTATGCAGTGTTCTTATTTTTCTTTGGACATGAAATTGGAATTGGAATTTTCGGACATTAAGAAATTGTGAAAAATTAAATATCCACCTCATTTCTCCATCACATCGACCATTTTGTGGTTGACTCTCTCTCTCTGTCTCACCGATAAAGAGGGAAGAGGAAGATGACGTTGCCAAACCTTCAGACCAAGGTAACCAATTCAGTTTTATTAAGTTACCAATTTAGTTTGAATGTGATGCAGTTGGTAGCCAACCATTCATACAAAGGTAACCATTTTAGTTTTTGTGGGTAACCAAATAGTCAAAAAAAAAATCAGAACAGTAAGAGTTACATCTATTTATTTTTAAACTTTTTGTAGGGCGAATCTTCTTTTTCTTCTCATTGGCGTTTTGGAAAACGGAGATTCGCGGCGGAGTAACGGAGGAGAGGGCAACCTGTGAAGAAGATTCGCGGCGGAGTAGCGGATGAGAGGGTTACTGTGAGGGAGATGAAGATTTGAATGTGACTATTTGAATTTGAATTATTATTTTGAATTTGAAATTATTTTTGTTGTTAGATTCTAGATATTTGAATTTGAATTATTAATTATGGAAGTTATTTCTCCTTGATTTAGGTTTCCTTATTAATGTGAATTGCGTTATTTTTGTAATTATTTTGTGGATGCACTAATAGTGTAATTACTTTCTAATTATTGTATATTAGTGTTAAGGACCCTACTTTTTATTTGTAATATTTTGCTGACTGTCTACACAAATTTAGGTTGGAATGGTTTTTAATTTCTTGCTTTGTATCTTTAGATTTTAGACTTTAGCATAAGTTCGAAATTCTAAATTCATGCAGTAAATATACCTTGGAACAAAGCATAAGATGTAATGCACAAACCGGTAAACTCTCAACACTACCCCCCTACAATGTATATTCATTTATTTTTTTTTTGTGTAAAATTTGATTATCGTACAACAATCTACCATCTTTTTATTATATTTTAATTTATTAATTGTATGTTCACATTTATTATTAAAAAAATGAATAATCCTACCGCAACGCGAGGGTTTGTATCTAGTTAAATCTGAAATTTAGTCTTAACTCGATTAAAACCTCGATCACAGTCTTAACTCGATTAAGACCTCGTAAATCCGCGTGATTAGAATATTGATTGCATAAATGAAATTATTGTGTTAAAATGTAAGAAGATAAGGTTGCACAGCATATCAAACTTAAATAAATAATCAAACATTTATACTGATTATCTATATTCTAAAAATTAAATGACACCGAAAATATATTGGACAACTGAAATTATGCATTCTGAAGTAGGGGTGAGCATGGTGCGGTTTGGTGCGGTTTGAAGTCCAAACCGCACCCGAAACCGCTTAGGTGCGGTTTGACAAATCCAAAAGTGCACACGAAACCGTTTGTGATTGGTACGGTGCGGTTTTAAACTGTGCAATGCGGTTTCAATTGGTCCGATTTCGGTTACAAAATCAATTGAAACAACAAAAAAGTCTAAGCCTCCAATATAATTTAACACAGAGCTCAAATCGAGCAATTAACTCAGTGACAGAGTCGGCAATGTGAATTATATCAAGCATAAAAACAAAGCTCTTTCTGCCAAACATGTCAAATTCATCATTAAATCATAGAACAGTGAGACACATAAAATAATTTTAGTTTATAATAAATGAATTATGGTTTAAAACTAAAACATACGTTATATAAAACAACGGAGACCATATATTCGATAACAAGTAAGAAGATTTATCTAGTTCTCTAAAAATTAAAAGTATATACTGGAGATAGAATGATTCTATCTTATATGTTTAATGGATGACTTATAGAATATAATCATATCTATACCTAATTTGAAAAATAATCTATTAGTGAAAAAATGACAATGCAAGACTATGATTTTTTCTGAGCGTGTTCAAGTGAAAAGTAACTTTAGAATTTACTAGAGATAATACATACATATACACACATGGTGCGGTTTCGATTTTATGCGTGCAGTTTTGGCTAGTAACCAAACCGAAACCGTAAATTTGGTAATTCAACCCACTTAAAACCGCCACATACACCAGAACCGTTGGTGCGATTTTAATTGGTGCAGTTCGTGCGGTTTTTAGTGCGGTTTCGGTTCAAATTTGGTTACTTGCTCAGCCCTATTCCGAAGTGCTCCTCTCTAATACTCCTTCCGTCCTAGGATAAAAGTCCTTATTACTATTTTGGGTAGTCCCATGTTAAATGTCTACTTTCTTTTAATAACCAAACTTAAACACATTTTTTCTTATTATACCCGTAGCATTAAATATCTCATACTTTTCTTATTCTAATTTTCTCTCCATATTTAATGACATTATTATGGGTAATTTTGTCATTTTATTCCTCTTCTTAATATGCGTGAAAAGTCCAACAGAACTTTTATCTTGGAACGGAGGGACTACATGTTACATGTTAGGGCACCACGGACTCTAGAGAATGAGTAAAACTGGGGTGCGAACATAAAAAAAAATTAGAAGTAGTAATGCACCATCAATTGGTGATTCTTCATCATCTTCAGCTTTAAAGTCTAAACATTTGTATTTAGTTGTTCTGAAAGTGCAAGTACAAGTACAAGTACAAGTTTGACTTTAATTTTACAGGACTTTTATATGGAAGCGCTCAGCTCGCTTCATCTTAAGAGTCCATTTGGTTAGGTGGACTAAAAACATTATAATTACAAGTAGAATGCTTATATATGATCAATTTCATCCTATTGAGACTTTCAGGTCAGAAATTGCTGACATTACTGATATGACTATCTAGGTGGGGCATAAATAACCTGATGTGTATGAAAAAAATAATTTTTTATTTTGGAATTAAACAAATTTTGATATATTAAAGGGTAAAATGGTCATACCCTTTTCATTAATACATTTAGACTAATTAAAAAATCAAAAGTTTGTAAACAAACATGACAGTTAAAGAGGAAGCCCCAAAATCGATCGAAAAAAGCCCTAGATGAGAATCACAAATTGCTCAACGATTTCGGCGAACAAGGTCGCCCACAGATCTTGTCCTCAAAGCTGAGATCAGAGACCTCGTCTCTCTTCCCATGCCCACCATCGTCGCCGTCTCCCGGCATGCCTCCGCCAAATAAGAATAATCATTAATGTCTTAAAACAAATCCAAATTCATCAATATGATAAACAATACAAGCGTATTTACAAAAAATCAATATGATAAACAATACAAGCATATTTACAAAAAATAAACCAACCTGCAACAGAGTCTTGGACACGATTGAAGATTTAAATCTAGACTCAAAATTTAAACCTCTAAAGAAGTTATCAGATAGATTTAAAGAGGCAAAAAACACCTTTACCCGCCTATGGTCGTCGACTTGTAAGCAATTTGCCACTGAACTTTAAAAATATGCAATTGGACCACTGTGCTTTCTAAAAATAAAAATTCAGGTCATTTCGTCCAATTTCTTAGACGGAAGTCAAATAATTACACACGTGACATTGAAAAAAAATCAAACAAATATTATTTTCTTATGTGGCAATACAAAAATAAAATCATTGATTATGTGGCAAAACATGATTAAAATAATAATATTAAAATAAAAATTCTGTTTTAAAAAAAAATTGTTTTTAAAAATAAAATAAGAAAAAAAAATTAACTTGTAAAATAAAATTCTATTTTTAAAAATTTTGTTTTAAAAAAATTATGTTTTAAAAACAAAAAGCAAATTATTTTTTAACTTGTAAAATAAAATTACATTTTAAAAAATTGTTTTTAAAAATTCTTTTTACAAAATTTTGTTTTAAAAAATCTGCATTTTTAAAGCAAAAACATAATTTTAATTATTAATCATTAATTCTAAATATTTATTTTAATGTTATTATTTTAATTATTTTATTTTAAAAGTAATTATTTTATTTTTATTTTTAAAATTAATTATTTTATTTAAAAATTAATTATTTTAAAATGAATTAAGTTTTTTTTTATTATTATTATATTAATCATTTTTTACCACATAATCAATGATTTTATTTTTGATTTTTTTGTATTGCGACATAAGAAAATAATATTTTTTTTATTTTTTTTCAATGCCACGTGTGTAATTATTTGACGTCCGTCCAAGAAATTGGACGGAATGACCTGAATTTTCATTTTTAGAAAGTACAGTGGTCCAATTGCATATTTTTAAAGTTCAGTGGCCAATTGCTTACAAGTCGACGACCACAGGCGGGTAAAGGTGCTTTTTGCCGATTTAAAGAGGAGTTACTAGCAGAGATGGATGTCGACGCCGACGAGACTAGGTAGCAACTTTTTCCTTGCCTTTTGACTTCTTTTTGGATGAGGAACAAAGCTTAGCCATAGAAGAGGGTTTTGAAGGTTCATGCACCTCTGGCTCCGTTGCATGTTGTTGAGAATCAGATCTATCTTGGTTGGTTGGGAAATATAAAAGATAGAGTGATGTCGTCATCAGACTCGGACAAATCTCTTAATCGCTTGGAGTGTCGAGTTTTCATCGTTATTGAATTTGAGTAACAGAGCTCGAGGAAGAGGATGATGGCAAACTGAATAGGGAGGAGAACGATTTTGGGTGAATTGGTAAAAAAATAGAGAAATCTATTTTGGCCACAAGTTTTTTATGGTAATTTGGTTTGATAAAAGGATTTTTGGGTTTGGGAATTGATTTAATAAAAGGATTTTTGGATTTTTAGTTTTATTTGTTTGAAGAAATGAGTAGTAAGTGGTATTGATATTAGTGTAATATATAATATTTATGTATTTGTTATAAAACTTTAGCAAAAGTATAGAAATATACTCTTATAATTGCTCTAATAATATTTAGAGAGAAGCAAGAGAGAAAAGAGAGAAGAAAATTATTTTGGAAGTTTCCCCCCTCTTTCATTCAGTAGCATCCCTTTTATAGAGAATGCAGGAGAGGAAGAGGAGGAGAAGGAATTCAAGAAGGATGGGCGGGTGAACAGGTTCCCTCATCATGAGGGAATCAACTTTTTAACACTTCCCCTGATTCCCTATGATATAAGATTATGTCTCATTAAAAACCTTGTTAAGAAAACCCAGTGAGAAAAACTTAACGAAGAGAAAAAGAGTACATATCTTTTACATAAATATCTTAATTGACTGCCTCGTTAAAACCTTGTTAGGAAAAACCCATTGGGATAAAAACCGTGACTAAGAAAAATGAGTACAGTCTTTCCCTCAAAAGGAATTCATTATTCCTTGATGAAATGTTGTCACAAGTCTTTCAGTCGGCACATTCCGATCCTTTTTTGAAGTTTTGTAAACGTTGCATTTGGTAGCGACTTTGTGAATAAGTCGGCTAGATTATCACATGATTGAATTTGATGCACATCTATATCACCATTCTTTTGTAGCTCATGTGTGAAGAAGAATTTAGGTGAAATGTGCTTTGTTCTATCTCCCTTTATGTATCCTCCTCTAAGTTGAGCAATGCATGCAGCGTTATCCTCATACAGAATTGTAGGAATGTCTTTGATTGATGGTAATTGTTGGTTGATTTCTCAATCAAGGCAAACATGCAAGTATACACGATCAACAAGTAATATAGTGATAAATTAGAGTGTCGATCCCTCAGAGAATTCTAATTAATAAATTCCAACTACTAGTACTGTATCAATTCAATTTTATTTAAACAACCAAAACTTATGATTATTAAAACTAAGAAAACTAATTGTAAATAAAATTAAGAAACTATGCCAAAAGAAAACAAAAATAAATTAAGAATTATTTGAATGCAGATGAATGATAATTAAGACTCCAATTTCCCCAATTATGATTATTAAATCAATTATTCAACTATCCCAATTATTGTGTCTACTGAATTGTTAACAGGAATTATCAAATGCCAAAAGCCCTCTCTCGAGTGATCAATTGCCTTCTATTTAACCCAGATTAATTTTGCTATATCTCTATGTAAAACAATTGAATTAAACTCATTCTAATCCCAATTCCTTATGTGTTACATACGCGTGAATAGATATTCTCATTCTATTCACAAACCTAATTACTCACTATGTAAATAACTAAGTCACATGTCACCATGCCCGATTCTAACCCTAGAATTCCTTTCTCAATTCCTTCTAGAGTAACACGAAGAATTATTGGCGGATAATTAATCAATAAATACAAGGCATGATGAACAATTCACTTCAACACAAATAATTGGAATAAATTAAATAATCAATTCATAAACATAAAAGGTTCCATTGGAATCTTAATAAAAAGAATTAGTTCATGATGAAAATAAAAACCACAGATACTTGATAAATCATCTTTAAAGAGTTACACAATTTAAAAGAGTAAAGGAAAAGAAAAACTCCAAGTTGTAGCCTGCAGATCTGCTCTTCTCCCTTGCTTCAATCTCCAATTGTGTAGTCTCACTCAATTCAATGCAAACAGTCAATTTATATTTTTTTTCTTGCCTAATTCCAACAATCCTCCTCCAAATAGGCTTCCAATACACTTCAAATACGAAGTCAAACTAGAAGTCAAAGCAATTCCACGCCTGATCCACGCTGCGTCCTTCCCGAAATCAATCGAAGACTAAGCGCCCGTGTTGTTTTATAACTTTAGGGATAAGCGCCCAAATTATATAGTGCGAAAAGTGAATCTTGCCCTTTTCTTCAAATTAATTGCTCCCCGATTGCTCCAACAACGCACCATCCCCGCCATAACACACTAAAACGAGTAAAATAATTCTAAAAACGCTTTGAACACACAACAAATTAAGATTAAACATAATTAATTTATGGGTATATTACCCAATCATCAGTAATCCACATGACTTTTGAATATGCTGAATAATTGATCTCAACCAAACACACTCTCTGCTTTCTTCATGTATAGCGAGAATCTCGGAGTGATTTGAAGATGTAGCAGTCATGGTTTGCTTTGTGGATTTCCAGGATATAGCCGTGTCACAATATGTAAATACATAACCTGTTTGTGATCTTCCATTGTGTGGATCTGATAAATATCCTGCATCGGTATATCCAACCAATTGCGGCGTTGAATTTCTTGGATAAAATAACCCAAGATCTATACTTCCACGGAGGTATCTCAAAATGTGTTTGATCCCATCCCAATGTCTCTTAGTAGGAGAAGAACTGTAT
Organism: Panax quinquefolius; assembly: GCA_020205615.1. Taxonomy (NCBI): domain Eukaryota; kingdom Viridiplantae; phylum Streptophyta; class Magnoliopsida; order Apiales; family Araliaceae; genus Panax; species Panax quinquefolius. Next base: position 68,832,450 of record CM035174.1, on the reverse strand, counting down.
CTTGCTAACAAGTTGACACAAAAAAGTAATATCGTCGTAGATATACGGTTTACAAGATACATAAGAGCACCTATTGCACTTAGGTATGGAACTTCAGGTCCAAGAACTTCTTCCCCACTTTCTAGAGGCCGAAATGGATCTTTATCAACTTCTAAAGATCGAACAACCATCGGGGTAGTCAAAGGATGAGCTTTATCTATATGAAAACGACTGAGAATCTTTTCAGTATATGTGGATTGATGAACAAAAATTCCAGATGCTAAATGTTCCACTTGTATTCCCAAATAGAATTTTGTCTTCCCAAGATCTTTCATTTCAAATTCATCTTTTAAATAAGTAGCAGTTCTTGTGAGTTCTTCAGGAGTACCTACAAGATTCAAATCATCCACATATACAACAATAATGTAAAATCCACTTTGTGATTTCTGAATAAAAACACATGGACATACTTGATCATTTATATATCCATCTTTTATTAAATAATCACTAAGTCGATTATACCACATACGACCAGACTGTTTCAACCCATACAATGAGCGTTGTAACTTGATTGAATATATGTGACGTGGCCTTTGTGATTCAGCCATTTTCAATCCTTCAGGGATTCTCATGTAAATCTCACTGTCAAGTGAGCCATATAGGTATCTTTGTTACAACATCCATCGGGCGTGTTTCCAAACCTTCCACGGTTGCCATACCTATCGAAAGCGAAAAATTAACTCCATCCATTATTTTGGAGAGTATGTATCCGATAATCAATATCGTTTTTGTGAAAACCCTTGAGCTACAAGTCGGTCTTTGTATCTCACAATTTCATTTTTCTCATTTCGCTTTCGTATAAATACCCATTTGTTTCCAACCGGGATTACACCCAGCGGTGTTTGGACTACTGGTCCAAATACTTCTCTTTTCAATAGAGATTGTAGCTCAGTTTGAATAGCATCTTTCCATTTTGGCCAATCTTTTCTTTTCCGACATTCTTCCACGTTTTATGGTTCAGGATCCGTGTCAGGAATCAAAGTAATATCTGATGCTATAGAGAAAGCAAATATATCGTCAATCATGACTTTGCTTCGATCCCATATTTTCTCATCATGTACATAATTTATTGAGATCTCTTGGTGTTCATCTCTTATCCCTTCACTGAGATTTTGAACCTCTTCTGGGGTTATTCCCACTCTTGGAATATGTGCTTCTTCTGGAGCGATTTGTACCTCTTCTGGAGCTATTCCCACTCTTGGAATAAGTGCTACTTCTGGAGCGGGTATTCCTTCTGGGATTCTCTTATTTTCTTTTGATTTTCGTGGTACAGTGTCTTTTGCACCAACCGGTCTTCCACGCTTCTGGCGTGGTTTAGATTCTTCTATTATCTTATTCGTCAATTCTCCAGGAATTGATTTTTTAATAGGTATTTCTATCCTTGTTGGAGTATTCACTGCAGGTGTATGTGACTTTATCACTTTTCTAGCATCATTAAATGCATCTGGCATTTGATTTGCAATATTTTGTAAATGAATAATTCTTTGAACTTCAATTTCACATTGTCCTGTACGAGGATCAAGTGAATTTAAATCTGATGCATTCCATGATATTTCAGAGGGTTTTTTATTTAAAACTTTCCTTCCTAATGTTGGAAATACAGATTCATCAAAATGACAATCTACATAACGTGCAGTAAAAACATCTCCAGTTAAAGGTTCAAGATATCTGATAATAGAAGGAGAATCAAAACCAACATAAATACCAATTCTTCGTTGGGCTCCCATCTTAGTTCTTTGTGAAGGTGCAATTGGAACATATACTGCACTTCCAAAAATTCAAAAGTGTGATATGTTGGGTATCTGTCCAAGAACTAACTGTAGAGGAGAGAATTTATGAAGAGTCGTTGGTCTTACTCGAATGATAGCTGCAGCATGAAGAATTGCATGACCCCAAATTGAGGTAGGCAAGTTAGCCCTTAACATTAATGGACGTGCAATTAGTTGAAGTCTTTTTATTAAAGATTCGGCTAAACCATTTTGTGTATGAATATGAGGAACAGAATGCTCAATGGAGATTCCAATAGTCATACAAAAATCATTAAAAGTCATTGATGAAAATTTAGCTGTGTTATCAAGTCGAATTGATTTGATTGGATGATCAGAGAACTGAGCCCATAACTTGATTATTTGAGCAAGAAGTTTTGAAAAGGCAAAGTTTCGAGAAGAGAGAAGACAAACATGAGACCATCTAGTTGAAGCATCTATTAAAACCATGAAATATCGAAATGGGCCAGACAATGGTTGAATAGGTCCACAAATGTCTCCTTGAATTCTCTCTAGGAATTTTGGGGCTTCTTTATAAACTTTTACTGGTGATGGTCGAACAATTAATTTTTCTCGAGAACACGCAGCACAAGAAAATTCACTACTAGGAAAAACCTTCTTATCTTTTAGAGGATGACCAGTAAAATTTTCAATAATACGACGCATCATAGAAGTACCTGGATGACCGAGTCTTTCATGCCAAAGCATAAGGGATTTGGGATCTATGATTTTTGGAATCATAACATTATGAGACTCAATTGCTCTAATTCTCATAGTATATAATCCAGAAGAAATTGAATGAAGTTTTTCTAAGATATTCTTTTTTCCAGAAATAGTAGAAGTAATGAGAAGATATTCATTATCATTCTCATTGGTTGTTTCAATGTGAAAACCATTTAGTCGAATATCTTTAAAACTAAGCAATTTTCTTCTTGATTTACTAGAATATAGAGCATCTTTGATAAAAAACTTGTGTCTCATTTGGTAGCAAGAAACTAGCTTTTCCAAATCCCTCGATTAAATTTGATGTGCCAGAGATAGTTCCTATATTTCCCTCAGCTTTGATCAGTTGTGAAAAATATTTCTCATTTCGAAGGATTGTATGAGTTGTTGCACTGTCTGCTAAACATATATCCTCCATATCCATTAAAAAAAATGGTCTGACACATATAAAAACATAAATAAGAAAAGTTATATTTCAAATATAATTTTATTCATGAGAAACACATACCACATATAGAATGAAAACTAATAATATTATACATGCAAGGTGTTTAATTAAAACAAGAAATTAAACGATATCCCAAAAGATGCTCTCAGAAGGTTAAGTAATATCATCAACCTTTTCCTCATTGTTGGTCATTGGTGAATCATCAACAATATTCAATTGATGATTAACAAAGTTTGTTTCTGCCTCCATTACTTTGTTCTTTTGAGACTCCTAGAATAAATTAGCCAGATGCCTCGGCGTACGACAGGTACGCGACCAATGTCCATTCATCCCACACCTAAAACAAACATCTGGTTTGTTCTTTCGTACATGTTGCATTTTCTTTATTTTTACCCGACTCAGACACTTGCCACTTTTGGTGGCCTGAATTGTCCCGGTTCTGAAATTTGTTGTTACGATGGCCTCGTTTATTCTTTCGTCCCCAAGGCTTCTTTTTATATGAGCATCTCTTGTCACGTTTATTCTGCTGGAATGACATGCTGTTAATATCCGGCAATGGGGTAGCACCTGTCGGCCGTACTTGATGATTTTTCAACAACAATTCATTATTCTTTTACAACAAGAGGATGAATAACAATTCACCGAATTTTGTGAACTTATTCTGCCTATATTGTTGTGATGATGTAATCATGTTGGTGGGATGAAAAGTTGAGAGCGTTTTCTCTAACATTTGGGAGTCGTAAACTGGATCTCCGCACAAAGCCAAAGTAGAGGTTATTCTATAAACACCGGAACTATATTCCGTAATTGATTTGTAATCTTGTAGCCTTAAATTAAGCCACTCAAATTTGGCATTCGGAGAAACAACCAATTTTGGTGATCAAATCTTTCCTTCAACAGTGTCCATAAAAGACAAAGGATCTTTGATCGTTAAATACTCGATCTTCAATCCTTCATCAATATGGTGACGAAGAAAAATTATGGCTTTTGCATTTTGTGCCAAAATAGTCAGATTTCGATTCAATGGTCTTTTCTAACTCATTTGCACTAAGGTGCACTCACGCATCAAGTGCCCAAGCCAAATAGTTGTCTCGGATATTTTCAAAATAGAAAAATTTATTTTGCCAAATTTGCCATCTATTCAGGTTAAAACACAATTATTATTTATTAAAACAATAAATAATTGCATATATGGAATATGAAAAATAAACTACGCCACGCAACCTCAAGTGGTGATAAAATGCAAATATAAATATTCTTATATTTATGTTATTAGCATAATGCAAATGGATCTTCACCGACGTACGCAAGAGTTCGATGTATATGCATTATTCCAATGTAATAATAAATAATGGAATAACATAAGAATTTCACCATGCATACGGTGAGTCACGTGTAAAGCGAGTTATTCCAACAAAATAATAAATAATGGAATAATGTAAGAATTTCACTATGACATGCGATGTAATCCATCAAGATGCATGAAAAGTTATTCTCTGAGTAATAATAAATGCGAATAATAAATAATGGAATAACGTAAGAATTTCACCATAAATGCGATGTAATCGAATCAAATGCATGACGGTTATTCTCAATAGAATAATAAATGCGAATAATAAATAATGGAACCAGTCGGTGAAATTCACAATCGGCAGATATTCCGGCTGTAATATTAAATGCCGAATAATAATGGAACCAGTCGTAAAATTTACACAAGCGTGATATATTAAACGAGAATATTAAATGCGGAATAATAAATGGTAAAAAGGTTCCCACTTAGTCTTGTAAGATTAACAAGGATAGATGGTACCATTGTAAATAACATAATTTAAATGCAATAATAAGAATAAAATTATATTATTGGTGGTATAGCCCAACCAGTAGTATAATAATAAATTGCAAGAATTTAATTTTACCGTCTCAGTTGGTTAGAGCCTCGTGCTGATAACGTGTTATAAAACTTTAGCAAAAGTATAGAAATATACTCTTATAATTGCTCTAATAATATTTAGAGAGAAGCAAGAGAGAAAAGAGAGAAGAAAATTATTTTGGAAGTTTCCCCCCTCTTTCATTCAGTAGCATCACTTTTATAGAGAATGCAGGAGAGGAAGAGGAGGAGAAGGAATTCAAGAAGGGTGGGTGGGTGAACAGGTTCCCTCATCATGAGGGAATCAACTTTTTAACAGTATTTATATTTTTACCCCTTATTTACTCAAAAATATATCAAAAAAATATTTATTAATATTTTTTTTATTACACGTGTAATAATTTCCCACGTCTGCATGTCAGGTCAACAATTTCTGACGTGACAACCTCAATTGAATGAAATTGAAAAAAATAAATAGTTTAATCATCTAATTGACAAAATTAATAAGTGAATTACCAAAGTAGAATATGACAATAATTTAGAATATTGAATCATATTTAAGCCTAACTAGAATAAGAATGTTCGATATTGAGTTTTTAACTCTCATAGAAACACTTGCGTAAAAATGCTTTATCTCGCCACATCAAACGGGCAAAATGGAGTATTTTTATACGGAACTGATATTTTCACATGTATATTTAAAATTTCTGTATGACCCCCTTTCATATGAATATACACTGAATCACACTTTCATGTAAAAAAGAATCATGTATAAATATTAAAAATACATTTAAAAATAATGTTTTTTTTATATGCATCCTAGTTAAAGCCAAAATGCAACCTACAATTCACCCCACCCCCGCCCCCTCAGTCCCCCCGAGAGCTTGGGTAAGGTCTTTTCACCATAGTTCGTCTCTAGGATAAATAACGTTTTTTATTGTTTGATCTTTGAGGGTCTTATTTTCATTATGGTTACTAAAACTTTTTTATTACAATCGAATAATTGTACTTTCAAAAACTTACAAAATGGTCATTCCGTTCGATTTTCCGTCCAAAAAACGGACGAAATGCTGACTGTGCAAGTTGACTCCATTTTTTTGCTTACGTGGAGCATAGAAAAGACAAGCAGGCGGATTATTATAGCATAAACCAACAAAACTATTAACTACTTCACCTAAACAATTCCAAAACTAATAATAATAATAATAATAATTTCAAAATAATAATAATAATAATAATAAAAAATAACGTTTTTTAAAATTAACTTTTTTTAAAAAAAACAGCCTTTTTAAAGAAATATTAGTTCATTTTAAAAAAATTAACGCTTTTTAAAAATTAAAAATTATGTTTTTATAAAAATTAACGCTTTTTAAAAAATTATTAGTTCATTTAAAAAAAAAATTAACGTTTTAAAAAATTAAAAATTCTGTTTTTATAAAAATTAACGTTTTTTAAAAAACTGACTTTTAAAAAAAATATTAGTTCAGTTTTAAAAAAATAACGTTTTTAAAAATTAAAAATTCTGTTTTTATAAAAATTAACGCTTTTTAAAAAAAAGCAGACTTTTTTAAAAAAAATTAGTTCATTTTAAAAAAATTAACGTTTTTAAAAATTAAAAAATCTTTTTATAAAAAAAAAAAATGTAACGCTTTTTAAAATTAACGTTTTTAAAAAAACACTTTTTTAAAAAAATATTAGTTCAGTTTAAAAAAAATAACGTTTTTAAAAATTAAAAATTCTGTTTTTATAAAAATTAACGTTTTAAAAAAAAACAGACTTTTTAAAAAATATTAATTCAGTTTAAAAAAAATTAACGTTTTTAAAAATAAAAATTCTGTTTTTATAAAAAAAAATTAACGTTTTGTAAATTTAAGAATTTTTAAAAGACTTTTTAAAAATAGAATTTTAAAAACAGAATTTTTTTAAAAACAGCTTTTCAAAAAACAGACTTTTTAAAAAACAGAATTTTAAAAACAGAATTTTAAAATTATTACTATTAATAGTATTATTATTATTATTATTATTATTATTATTATTATTATTATTATTATTATTATTATTTTGAAATTATTATTATTATTATTATTAGTTTTGGAATTGTTTAGGTGAAGTAGTTAATAGTTTTGTTGGTTTGTCTTTATAATAATCCTACCGCCTTGTTTTTTTATGCTATTCCACGTAAGTAAAAAATAGAAATCAACTTCAAGACAACAAGATTCTCGTCTGCTTTTTTGACTTAAAATCGAACGGAATAAATCATTTTTTAGAAGTTTTTGAAAGACACATTATTCGTTTGTAATAAAAAAAAAATTCGATAACCACAACGAAAAACCGAACCCCAAAGACAATAACCAAAACGTTATTTATCCCGTTCGTCTCTTAATTTTAAAGTTTTCAATGTAAATGTACACAACACTTTTGGGTGGGGGGGGGGGTGGGGGATATCCAAAAATGACGCCAACGCAAAGTAACAAAACTTCTCTTTAATTGATTAATAATTAATTGATGCAAGTCTTGCTTAAAATGCAAGTACAATTTAATTGTTAGCGGTGTTGGGCTCACTTCCAAGTTCCTATTATTTCTTTTTCCCAATAAATTTTACCATCCAAAATTCAGCGGCATAGCCAGTTGCGGGGCCAGCTGGTGGGCCCCCTGCCCTTGATCATTGAATGAAATAGGTGGCCAATAGATTTTACTCGAAAGCAGACCTTCAACAGCTTAAGAATGGTTGAACCAGGGTCCAATGGACCCACCATTTATGTGCCCGTTGCTGTGGATTCCAACACCATTTGGGACGAGAGTAGGGGGCATCCCAACGGCCATTGGTGGTGGTGCCGCAGGGTACAGCCCATGTGTGTGCTGGAGAGCATGTATCTGCCTGAGCCCTTCTTCATGAATTCGGGAGATTGTCTCCAACTCCTTCATCGATAGAGCTTCCAAACCAGCACCATATAGAGGAGCGTGTCGCGACATCTCTTCCTGAAGTGAAGACTCGAGAGAGTGGATGTATTGCTGCAAAGACAGTAGGAGAATAATTCCACTTATTTGCAAGTTTGAAAGCAAGTGCACATGAAAAGTAGCCATAGAAATAAAGGGACAATTGTGTTCACAGAAAAATTAAAAATACAAACCTTATGAACGGTTTACTAGGGGCGATTATGTCAAAACAGTTACTTGTGAATGACAATGAAATCAACAATAACATCAAGCATAATCAAAGTGACAAAGTTATTAAGATATAAAATAAAATCAATCCTACTAAATGAAGTATCTAGTTTATGTACTTGATAGTTGACATCATCTAGAAGATCCAAACAGCAAGTGAAAAACAGGTCACTAAGATCAATCCAAGTGTGTTTTGTGTGTGTTTGTGTATGTGTGTGTGTGTGTGTGTGTTTTTTTTTGTCTTTGTGTGTGCGTACGTGTGTGTGAGAGAGAGTAGATAATCTAAACAACTAGACCCTGTTCAATTTTAACGCTATAAGCAATCAGACAGGTATCATGAAACCTAAAAAAATATGAGCAATGTCAGAAGTACAAACCTGGCAAGCCTGCAATTTGGATTCCATTCCATCAATAAATGCTTCACATCGAGTAACCTGTTCTTCCTTCTCACGCTTTTCCCCTTCAGTTTGTCCAACTGTTTGTGTCAACCGTCGAACTTCATCCTCAAGTGACTGTCGGATTTCTTCTCGAGTCACATTTTCTGTGGCATAGCGTTTCAGTTCTTCGTCAAATCTTTTCCGTGCAGCTTCAGAATTTCTCAGCCTTTCCGCAAGTGAATTTTTCTCCTTTGTCACTCTCTGTAAAATTCAAGGATCATTGTTAGGGAAGGCATTATTCAAACACTTGGCAGGAATGCAAAACTAAAAGTCATATAAAGCGAAATAGCTAATTAGTAACTGTAGGGCCTGTAGGAGAATAAAATAAGTAAACACCCTAATTAATAAAACTTACAAAATCAACATTCATTCTGCATGAGTAAGGAAATGGTTTATTTAGGGATAAGGGATAAAAGGTGTCACACTTGTTGAAAAGCATGGGAGCGCAAGTAAATGCAACCGTTTTTGTATTGTAAACACTAACCATCAAGTGAGTTCAGATTCAAAGCGAAAAAAACACCAAAGGCCTTTTCTCTCTCAGTCACCCCTTTCCTCTCTCCTCGCTCAAACCCCACAAAGAACAAACTCTCTCAAGCAAGTAACCAGCATCGGTTGATGATTGGCAATTATGGATGTGACCATATTTATGGTGGGTTTGAATTAAAACTAGAGGGGATAATGCATGATTTTTTTCAGACAACTTCCTTTAAAAATACACTTTAAAAAGCGCTACCTTAAACGGTGGTACAGCCAAACACTTTGTTGGTTTAGTGATAAAGACATAGTATATATAGCTGTAAATGAAGCTGCAAGTTGATTGTTTGGATGAAGAGTTTATTACGAACTAGGAATAGTTCATAAGTCATCTTGGATCTAAACATGTGTTGCCATTTCATTTGATTATAAGAATCATCCTTGGGAAATACACTCTCAAGAAAACATTATATATCAATTTAAAAGCTTAACCTTACACTTAGAAAAAAGGGTACAAGATGTCACTTCCTGGCTTTAGTGCAAATGGGAGATTGAAAGTACAACCCTCATGTTTGATGATAAAGCCCATAATTTGTAACAATCTTATTTATTTATTGTGCCATAATTTATTAAAACTTTTAATTATCTACATGATCTTGCTTTATTTGTGATAAACTCATAATTTTAAAATGCTTTTAGAATAATGATGATCATTCTAATGAGATCTAAATTCTTAGAAAGCTTAACTAAAATAGTTCTCAATTGTTGGATTACTAAAAAGGGATTAGTGAATCCGGATAGATTAGTACATACGTTGTTATATTGGATGAGAATGATTGATTTCATTAACCATTTGTGTGGAATACTAAAACAAGTATGTTGCTTATAGAATAATTAAACCAAAGGAATGCCTAATGGAGTTTTACTTGTCATCGATAGAATTCATGTAGTAATTGTAGTAGTCTGTCCTTGACTTGAGATCATCATAATATCTTGTATCGATGAATTATACTTTGACTTATTCCTTAAGACCCTTAGGGTATATCAAAGGGTATGCTTGAGTATAATAAGTTGTACATGGAGATAATGTATGATCAATAAAGAATCTACCGCTTTTAGTAAAAGAAGAGAAATGTCTTATTTGATTCGATAAATGACAACTCAGTAGTTCTTGGCAAAGACAGAATGAAATTAGAAAGGAGTTTCTAATTTGCATTATTTGGAGTTGTGCATTTAAGAGTCGAAATACATATAATTAAATAAAATAAGATTTGACAAAGAATTCCATGTCTTATATTTAATTGGGACATTGTATGGTGGAAGGATTAAATTATCCTCTCAAAAGTATTTTATGATTAATGTTGAAATCTATATTATCCTGAAAGTCGTTTATCGCTAGGAGAGGCTTATCTCTATTGAAATAAATATTATTTATTTAAATAAATTAATAGTTTAATTTATTTATTTAAATAAGATTAGAATTGTTCTAATTGATTTATTCACAACCAGCTTTAATATGGAGAACCTAAATTTCACGCCATAAAAGGAAGAATAATTATTTAAGAAGTTAATGACATAATCGTAATAATATGTTAAGTGTATTTAATTTAATTTATGGTGATATGGAAAATTAAATAGCAATATTTATTATTTAATATTTTGAAAATATTAAATATAAATTAATAAGAGAGTCTTATTATTATTATTACAATTATTATTATTTTAATTTCTAAAGGAGTTTGGGAATTAATTTAATATAAGTACTCTAATTTATTCTTAATAAGATTAGGATGCAAATTAATTAAAAGATTTTAATTAATTATCCTTGGAAGATTAGGGATAGCAATTAATTAAATGAGTTTAATTAATTAAATAATACCTTATTTTAATAATATCAAAAGGTTAATGATATCTTTATAAGGGATGTCTTATATCAGATATGATGAGACGTGATTCCAATTGTTGGAGAGCACCTTTTTTATGTGAGAGAAAAACTAGGATTTAGCTAAACATTCATCTTCTTGACTCTTTGTTCTCTTGGTGGATCACCTCTAGAGGTCAAACACTTAGGTAGCTAATGTTGATTAAAGGAAGGAATTAAACCCAAAGGGATTCCTTCCTTTTAGGAAGCAAATCTTCAAGATTTTTGTTTTTCTTTTCGTTTAATTAATAATTGTGCATAAAGGATAATCCGGTATATGGTTTGTAAAATTTTAAAATCTATTTTTTACGCTTCCGCTTTACTTTGATACAATTTCATTGTGTTCATGAATCTTACAAACCTAACAGAATCAACTTGGATTAGATACCGAAAAACTTCCATGTTGTTCCTTGAATCAGCCTTTGTGCCAAGATTCTGAGAAGCTTCATTTCACTCATTCCTTCTTGATTAACTGGAGGGAATTAGCGCTAAGCTATTTCTATCTGAATGTGTTTCTTTAACTGAGAAACGTGGAAGATTATATGAATTCTTGAAGTGCTAGGACGCTGTGCTTATAGGACAATGTCCCAATCTTCCAAATCACTACAAAAGGCCTATAGAACTTCGGGGAAACCTTGACATTCTTCCTTGGGATACTGTCCCATGTATTTAGGGCTACGACTTCAAGTAGACCAAAACATCAATTTCAAATGCTATTTCCCTATTTACATTACCACAGGATTTCATCCTCTGTTGTTTCTTCTCTAACTGTTCCTTGATCACTTCCACTTGCCTCCGTTTCTCTTGCAAAAATTCTTCCACAATAGCTAGGTTGGTGCTTCCCAGTAGTGGAATATTGAGTTTGTTAGGCTATAGCTAACATGCACCAAACTACCTAGCAAACCATGTGACCAGTTTGCTAGAATTTTTTATCTTAACAAACCAATACATTAGCACGTCTGAACAACTGTAACATAAGAAAATGCATACCTTCAATTCATCACGTTTCCGGGACTTCAATTGCGAAAGTTGCGTCTCTGCATCATGAAGATGATCTTGAAGAACTTTCTTCTCTGCAGTGAGCTTTCCAACTTCATCATCCCGTTCTGACCGTAGCCATTCAAGTTGGCTTTCAACTTCTTGTATCTGTTCAGAAAGTTCCTTCCTCTCTTTAGAAAAACGATCCAACTCCGCCTTCATCTCAACCTGTCATAACAAGAAGCTGTTATTTATAGCAACCACAAAACTAGTAACAAGTGAGGTCTCTTTCTAGTTATGCAATGAATTAAAACATTACCTTGAGACGGTTATTAGTAGCCTCAGATTCACTCAGCCTTTGAGACAAAACAGCCTTATCTTTCGCCATAGCAGAAAGTTCAGCTTTCTTTTCTTCACGTATGCGAAGGATTTCATCTTCACTGGCACATAACTGGTAACAAAGAGCTGCCCTATCAACATTTGCAAGTTCAGCAACATCCCGTATCATGCTCAAAACTGGTCTAACAATTTTTTGTTCCTTGCAAATCAAGATCACCAAAATTTCCAAATCTAAATCTACCTCACGATTACTATCAATAGTGCTCGTAGCGCGGTCGACAAGTCTTTTCAGAATCCTCAATCTGTAGGACTCATAAGCGTACCATTTAAACAATATAGTATAAAGCATTTTCACAAATACTCTCACGCGGGAATCTCTAGAGAGGGCCAATCCCTCAGCAAGACCAAGTACCGAAGTAAAATCATCTTGCTGGGCTCTCAATTGCTCAATGGCTTCTCCCTCTAAAACCACTTCCATCTGTTGAAAATTTTCGGCAACAAATTGTGAGGTCATATTTAATCGTCGACCAAGGCGTCTTTCTAAGACCATGTCAACAGACTGAGCAATGATGGCCCCTCGAGCTACAGCTCTCTCAAAAGTTTGAGAAGCTTCAACAGCAAGACAAGGAATAGATAATATCTCAATCAAAATATAGATATCGGAAAAATGGATGGTAGCAAGAAAAGCTTGCTCATCTACCACATTCAATCTTTCAGAAGAGGGCCCATTTTCGCCAAATAAGAAAATCCCACGGCTCATTGTTAAGAAATTATCACCAAAACCGTCATCGCAATCAATATCTCTTAGAATAGCTACAGCAACATCTGCACAACTATTTACCATTCCGCTTAAGTAATTCAGAACACAAGGAGAGACTTCAACACCCAAAGTTTTTAGCCTTCCACGAACAGATCTGACCTACGTACAAATACAGAGAATGAAAACCTAGGTTTACACACGTTAAAAGAAAAGAAACAGCGATAAATATTAGACTGTAAATGAGAATATCTAATGTTGATTTGAAAATATGCCGATGCATACTGCTTCCGGAAGATGTTGGCAATGCAATGCAGCCTGAAATATAAAATCCACAGTCGCTGCTAGGGGCTCATCATTTGAGTCTGCCAAAAGTTCAATCGATTGAAATAGAACACGCTCCCAAACTTCACTGCTACATTCCAACTGGCTAAGAGCACCAAAAACCTGAAGAATAAAGATAAATAATAGTTCAGAAATTCCATCAATAACATAAATCATCTTGGGGAATAGGGATTGTAAAACATAGGTGGGGTGGGTTGGCTCCCAATTTACTGAGCCAAACCCTTGGCCTCATAATTAAGACATGAAACTATGTTTAGAAGCATATAAACATAAACACGAGCCCTCAATATTTAGCCTACCCCAACTAGTTTAGGATAAAAGGTTGCATTGAGTTTAGTAGAGTTGTATATCATTAAACTGAAAGTGCATCACAACAAGAACATTGCAACAAAATTCAGGAAAAAAGTCCAAGTAATTTACAGGCAGTCGTAATGCAGGTTCCGCATCTGGCTTTCGAAGTCTATCTAGAAGTGCACAAGCAGCAAGAGGATGCTCTGTATGCTCAACCAATTTGGGAACTAAAGCAACTAGGTCTGATTGCAGATGCTTAGGTGCTTTATCCAAAACAAGAGCAATCTTTTGTGCAGATTGGGGTCTTCGTCTTGGCTCGGGACAACCTTGTGGAACAGCTCCATCTAGTGCTCTCAATGAATTCACAATTAATCCCAAGAGCTCCTCGGCCTGTTCTGGCCATTTCGTCTGAAATAAGAATCTCCTCAATCAAGACCAGAAAATTAATCTAGAAACTTGTAGCAGTTAGACAAATATAGTAATTTTACCTTTGAGCGAAGGGAAACATGTTCTGAGGAACCCGCAGCGCAGGTTTCTGGTGGACAAATAGGCTTGCCAGGAACAGTTTTTACAGGCATGTCAATTTCATTCATATCTGAACTTTGTACAGCAGATGCACGCATGCTTTCCTCCATCCCAGCATCCAATCTGTCATGTATATGGAGATGCACAGTTTCCATTGCCCCAGTCCCCCTGCCAGACTCCTGTGGAGTAAGAGCTCCTCCACTGCCATCTGGAGAAGGTTTGGAGGTGAAATCTGAGGAATCAAAATTACAATTTCCTTCCGAAGGTTGGCAACACTCGACCATTATATCCAAAAGTAAATCAATAATTGCCTGCTGCAAGACTTTAACTCCCATCAACAAATTCATCAGACTGGGGGACGATTCATCATTTTTGGTCAATTTCTTCCCATCATTACTACCAGAAAGCTTGGTTGGAAGAAGCAAGCGCTTTATTTTAGCAGGGTCATCAAGATAAACACGAAGTCCAGTAAGAAATCCAGCTATTGCACCAGCATCCATTAGAAGCTTTTCTCTCAAAGTGACCTGTGGCTGTGAGGGATTATCTCCGTAAGTAAGGTGAAACCCTGCTCTAGACAGAAGGTTCCTGAAGATGCCTTCTTCATCCCCACTTATTCCCTCACTATCCTCAGAATCAACAAGTTCATCAGGGTCCGTTGTCAAAGCATCTTGATCATCCTCAGAAGCAAAAACCTAACATAAGGAACACAAAGTTTGAATTTTGAAGCTTGAACAATTATGCATAAATTTTCAAATAATATTTACAAATCAAATTTTTAGAGTATGATAAATCTTTAGAAAAGGCTCCTGGGCAACTTTCACTCAAGCAAAGAGCACATTTATTCCCCCAAGTTTAGACATTTACAGAGATCCAAACTTTACTTTCAAACTCAACAGCTTATTCCTTCAAACAAAAGTGTACATCATTAGTCAGGTTGACACGTAGAGAGTGCTCAGAACTTCACTTTAATTTTTTTGATAAGTTTAAAGTCAGTCTTAAATTATTTCATGTTTTCAAATAAGGTTATGATCTACAGACACTGATTTCTTATGACTTATGAGCAACAACAGCGTGGTCTGTTTCAGATTATCTTACTCCACACTGGCCACGTACTCTAATTAACCAATCGCTAGGCATATAGTTTGAGCACAATGTCCATAGAACACAACAGATCTTCTGCACACCACATTAGAATCTGGGAGGTGTTGCAATAAATCTTTTCACCCCTTTTTCACTTTGACTTTTCAGTAGCTATAATCTTCTAACTTGCATTACAAGAATTTTTCTAGTTTCGAAGTTGCTATTTTGTTAACGTCTTTAGTTCTTCGAATAGACTTATGTTGATCTTTTACCGTAGTTCTCCTCCCCAGGTCATAGAACTACAAAGTACAAACAGAAATAATCTCAATTGATAGATACTCATACACACAATGGCACAAACCCTTAATCTCGATCAATATAGTAACTTTGAATTCCAACAATATTGATTACACCCTTTATATAGATTACAGAAAACCCTAATTCTACTATAACTTAGGTAACCTAATTTAACAAGAAAACAAACTCCTAAATACTATTCTAAAATAATATGCTAACTATAATTAAAGATTATAATGCAAAAGTCCTCACTCTACCTAGGGAATGAGTCATTTCATTCCTACCTTCATTCCTACAATCCAAACGTAACATAAGGGTATTAGGGCATTCTGCCCCTTTTTCTCAGAAAACAAATTGTGAACCCCAAACAATTTGAAGATTTGGATCGTAAACCTCTTGTTGTCATGTGGCGTGGACCTTCCTATATGGCACTCTGCCGTGTATTATAATCTCATCTGGGCTATAGAAAAACAGCCTCTACCAACATTCAAACTCACAAAACTCCCAATCAACTGTTTTGATCATTAGACCACAGAAGCATCACAAAGTAGCAATTAAATCATCCTCCACAATTATACTTGTACAGTTATACTAGTTACACACTAAAACTTGAAACTAAAACACAAGACAGCACGAGCCCTGTAGGCATCTTTCCGTCATCTAATAATTCTCACCTCCCCAAAGTAGTGTATTATTTACGCTGTATTATGAACCCATAAGTATCATTTATTTTTTATTTTTAATACTACAGCACGATATATAAAATGAGTTTAAAAACTGAAAATGACCACATGGAACGAAGGGTTCACAACCCAATTTCAAATTGCTATAAGAAAAGGTGCAGAATATCCAAATACCTTAATAGTAGAGTGGTCAATGTTGTACTTTACTCTATCATAAAAGATACACCATAACTACAATTAGGTTATCCATGTGTACAAAATACATAAAAACTAATAAAATATCTCTTCTATTTTCCTCATGACTCGTTCTGCCTCATCAAAGACAGTAGTAAGGTCATTAATGTCTACAATTCAACTCAATTGACTATGAACGGAATTGACCAACTCCAGCAATTAATATTAATTTATTAATCATACTTCAAACTATGGTAAGAAGGCTTAAAAACATTTTATGGCAACTCTGATATACTAAAAATAGTACTGAAGAGAAACTTATTTTAAGAAGTACAGTAACCAAAAAGAACCATTTCTGTGCCTCTTTGATCTTCTGCAATGGACGCCTTCTTGGGAATATGTACTTCAGATTTACACAGGGATCAGAGGGCAGTACTTCACTAAGAACTTGGTATTTTTCCAATTCTTTGGTTTCTTTGGAGGACTCTTATCCTCCTCTCCTCTTGAATATTCTATCACTTGCCATTAAAATGGAACAATTCCGTTCGTAGGAACAAAGAGAAGCAGATTTATTCTATCCTCTTTTTTCCATCTTAAGAAAAATAAATCACATCATTTAGCAAATAAATAAATAAAGCACATCAATGTTCCTCTTTCAAGAGTGGAGAGGGAATCAGCCATAATAGTCAGCTAACTTCATGATAGTAAAGACTCGAACATTTTCACAACAATTAAGTTCTGGATCAACATAAACGGTGACATTTATAAAGTTGGATAGCTACATATACTAACCTCTAAATCTGAAAACTCAAACCAAGGACAGCAATCCAAGATTTCACAAACAAAGACAACTGTGTCACGTACAAGAAATCCTGCATCTGCTTCCAACATATCTGACACTTTCATAAATTGAAGAACCGAATTATTCCAAGTCTTTGTACAAATAGACGACTCCTTCCACACAGTCTTAGCAGGATTTTTTTGATTCAATACAGCCATCCGGTATCTGACCCAAAAGTTCTTATCAGGATCATTGACAACAGATTGATCGCTCTCTAAATATATACATATGGTGTCAAAGGACTCATACACACCTGCATAACGGAAAAAAGGAAAACATAAAGTCAAACCACTTAAAGAAAGCCTTTTGAATGAAACTACAATTTCAGTGTAGAAAGTTCATCATCAGGGGGGAAATAGAAAAAGAAAAACCCACCGATTCGAAGCTCACATCCACCAGCTTGAAAGTATTTGCTAAAAATTTTCCGGGTTTCCATTATTTCTTTGAAGGACAAGAAATTCTCCACCTTCCATGTAAATGAACTCCTTTTTTCTACTTTATCTATTTGGGAACCACTGGCCGACTCATCTTGATCAGTAAGATCCTGAATAATGGATGTCTCTTTCAGTATTAGAACTTCTGCAGAGAATACAACAGTATCGTAAACCAGAAACCCAGAATCTTGATCAAAGAGACTGGTGAGGGTCACAAATTCACGCCAACCCCAATCCTTAGCAGCTTTGGAGTAGCGGTTCTGAGATTCCTTCGTAACAGACTTGTCGTCCATCTTCTGGTTCACAACTGACAACCGATGGCTCACAAAACAACTCCAATCACTGAGAGTATTTCGTGAATCTGTAACTTCAAGAAACACAGAAAGGTGGCATGGTGGCTGAGACTGCCCTGATACCATGAAGCAGAAATGTGATATTCATCAGTTCATATCCCTAAGCAAGACCTAAGCAACTCTCAACCTATTTCACAAATATCAAACAAAAAGGTGTTCAGAATAATGATTATATTGTCTAAGCTATATATCTTCTCAGTTTCAGAAAGTATGAACTAATAGCCCTCAGTAACCAACTTATATGTGAGCTCATTTCCTGGAAGTATCAAGTTCAAAAGCTGGTGTAAAAGCAAGAAGTGAACCCCATTAAGTTTCTCAAAAGTACAAATAATATCTCATTATCATTCAATGAATTCATTCACTTCCTAAGCAAAACTTAAGTAATTGAAAAGTCAGCTTGTTAGATATATAAAATGGGTCCAACTCTAGCATATTAAGATATCAAGCTCTCTAACTCAAAACCGATTGGCAATGAGAAAAGTTCACCCAACTCATTATATATTAGACATACTTTGTTAAGGTATTCAATGTGTAACAAGATATATATGTTCTAACATTCCCCCTCATGTGTAACTTGGTGTATCGAGGGTTGCACGTGGACCTGATGAATATGAATGAGACCCACAGAAGATGAGCAAGCCCGAAAGAAGCTAATCAGAAGACAAGCCCAGAAGAAACCTAGTAAACCACGGGCAACAATTCGCTCAATTGATAAGAGACTACTAGTTAAGAAATGGGTATTTTTAAAAAGAATAGACTGCAAGTGGCTAAGAATTTAAGCTAAGTAGAGTGTTTAATTAGGCTCAAGGATAGCATGCTCTGATAACATGTTTGATTTATAAAATGGACCCAAGTCTAACATATAAAGATATCAAACTCTCTAATTCAAAATCAATTGACAATGAAAAGAGTTGGCTCAACTCATTATATACCAAACATATTTTGTTGAGGTATTCAACATGGGACAAGATATATATACGCTAACATAGCTCACACCATTTCAAGGTAGAGACTACAAAAGGATTATGAACCACTTCCATGCTCAAAGATGAAGTCATAGAAACTAATAGGTTTTCATTAATTCGTGAATGCATGGCACCAAATTCTTACAAGAATCATCGAAAATTTGTAAATACAAACTACAAAAAGTTCAGACAGCAGAGATTTCAATAATAGCCAATAATCTTGCATACCTCGGGGATAAACAATAAGGCGGCAATCTCGGTTCCCAATTTGAAACCTCCTGCTCTTGATGCAAAGTCCTGTAAGCTTCCTCTTCTTGAGAAGATCCTTCAACCTCGTGAAATTCTCAATTCTCCAAGTAAATTTTCCAATATGGCCATCGGACTTCCTTGCCCCACCTACAATCCTCACCCCACTTAATCCCCCACTCTTCGAAAAGTTACTAAACTCCTTAATCACATGAAACGACGTACTAAAAACCACCGTATCATCCACCTGAAACCCAGACTCATTACCAACAAAGTCCAACATCTTCATATAATCATTCCAGCCTAAACTAGTATTATCCCCGCTCTTATTATCTCCAGCAAACCTACCATAAGAGTCCCTATGCATATGATTCAACCCTGGCTTTTGATTCAACACCGACATTCGAAACAAACACCAACAACTACGATCAGCAACCATCGTCTTCTCCGTATCTTTACTCTCCAAACACATAGACAAATAATCAACCCCATTAACCGAACTCTGATAAACACTAATTCTTAAATTACACTCCCCAGCAGGAAAAACAGGGCTCATTATCTTCTGGGTCTTAATCATCTCCTTAAATAAACTAAAATTATGAACTTTCCAAGTGAACTTCCCACTCAAAAAATCACCAACAGGGCCACTCACAACAGAAGACACCATCGAATTCGATTGCATTTCAATGTTATCTCGTGTAAAATTAACAGATTCATTTAAAATAAGTATATCAGCAGTAATAAGAATAGAATCGTTACTACATAAAAACCCCGATTTCGGGTCAAGAATAGAACCAGAGGGAGTAAAATCACACCAGCCATGGGATTTCTTCTTGCTAGAGAACCTATGCCAAGAATCGCGATGAATTGACTTCAATTCATCATTAGTATTAACAATAGCAAGCCTATAGCTCGCAAAACAGTCCCATTTTGAAGATGAAGTGCCCCTAGGGTCCATGATTTGGAGATATATGCTGATGTAGCCTGGCAAAGCCTGAGAATCCCCCTTAGGGTACACCAACAGGCGGCAATCATACCCGCCCACTTCAAAGTACTTGCTCCACAACGCCCTAGCTTTCACCCTAGCGAAATTAGCGATGCTCCATTTGCAGACGGCGGCGTACTCCCCGCCGACGCGGCGCTCGATGGCGACAGAGTCCTGGCAGGCGGCGGCAGAGGCGTCGCGGGAAGCCGCCGACGTGGGATCCTCCGCCGCCGGAGATGGCTTCTCCGACGCCGTAGTGGAGGCTCTTATCACTTGAACAGACGGCTGTGATTGGTCGGAAACTGCTGATGATGGGGACGAGGATGATGAAACTGCTTCGGAGTGATGCTGATGCTGCTTCATTGTATTTGTACTCCTGGGTATCGATTTTCTCTCTATATATCTATATTGTCAATTTTCCGTTGTATGTAAGTGTATATATGTTCTCTTACCAAGGTTGTATTCATCAATAGGGAGAGACGAAAGAGAGGAAGGAGGGAGAAGAGGGAGGGAGGGTTGGGGGGGGGGTGGATTAGACTATGTGCTGAGAGGGATTTGGACAGAATATGGGGTGCATGCTAGTTAAGGTGCACATCTCCATTTACTTATTTTCTTTTTTCTTAAAGCATGAATTTTGGAAAATTTTAAAATAATCAAAATGCGACAAATACATCGTTTAAACACATAATTCTTTACTGTAAAAAAATTCACCACTTATTAATGTTTGCTATAGCAAATTTTAGTGTTTGAACTTTCAAACACATTATATCATTTTTATTTTATGTTTATTTAAAATTTATTTTTAAATTATTTTTAAATGAACAAAATTTTAAATATTTTTGAACTTCTAAACATGTATAAATTGTACATAACTATACCTTATAATGTACTCCTAAGACTTTTAAATAAGGATTGTCTTGAGTGTTTTGGGATTCAAAAAAAATGTGATTACTAATTTTAATTATTACTTTTATTTATAATCAGTTTTATAAAAAAAACCAAAATAATTTGTGTTTGATAAATAAAAATACTTAAAGTGGTAAAAAAAAGTGAAATGTTTGGTATAAAAAACATGGTAATCACTTATTTTAAGTGTAAAAAACTACAAAGAAATGTTTTGAAAAATAAAAATAGGTAATGGATGAATTACTTAAATAAATAGAGATAGTACTAATATACTTACTCAAATTTGATTATTAAATATGTCAAATAATTAAAAGCTTCAAATTGGTTACCAAACACTTTACATCTTTTTATATAAAAAATGATTATAACCTGATTTGATTATTTATAAGCTATCACAAATACATTCTTTAAGTAATTTGTTCACAATTAAATGTCATAGTTATGACATTCATAAAAATATAATCAATATTACTATATAATAAGTCAAGAAACTATTCACTTCTCAATTAAATTAAATTAATTTGGTTGGTTGAATTAACTCGAATGAGTTAACTCAAACTAAGTTAATAAATTGAACTTGATTTAATGAATGAACATTTATTTTTCATTCCATCCACTTGTTTTCGCTACCATATTAATTACTATATTAATTATTTCTCTGATAAAATTTATCCCTTTCTTATTTTATTAAGGAAGCAAATTTAAAATCATTTTGTTATATGGATTCTTCATTTCCTTTCTTATTAGATAGCAAAACTTTAATTCTAACAACTTTCAACTTCATTAATATGTAACTTCACAACTTTAATAGTATATAAATTGAATAAAAATTATATTTAATTATTCACATTTTAAATTCATGTAATTACATATTTTTCTTTATACTACTTATAATTAATAATTACTTATCAATTATAACGCTAATAAATTAGGTATACATCACCCATCTTAATTTATTTCTTTTGGTACTAATTTGTTACAACTTACTAATACAACTATCGTGATACAATACGATAAAAATACATCACTCATGGCGCCCCCAAAATAGGTATACATCACCCGTTCGAACTACAACTAATACGTATAATAAAATTGTTACAACTTTATTATTACAACACATAAAATCGTGAGTTTGAATACAAATATTATCTTCTGACAATATCTCATACTCAAATAAATCAATCATCACATTTATTGATACATTATTTTATAAAAATGGTGAGACTACTAAATAACTCTCTATGGAACTTTCATTCCATACCCACTACTTACATCGCTATATTCTCGCTCCCGAAAAGAAAAATGGAACAAAAAAAAAAAGGGTGAAATTAACTAGCCCAAAGAAAGAATATTATGACTAAGATAATATACAACAAATTATCGTTAGTCCTTCAACAAATCGAATCTAATAAAATATGATAGACAACAAATTTTAAATCAATATTCGCAATGAAATAATAATTCATTAGAAGAGTTAAGTAGAAATAAAAACTACTATCTTCATGTATGAATTTAAAAGTTCATCATCATCTTTTATCCCCGTAACATCAATCAATATATATCTTGAATCAAATATTCATCTTTGCACTACAGCCAAAGATATTCATTTATATTCATCAATTAGTCGTGTTCATCTAAACACTGCTTCATCTTTGCACTACGGCCAAAGATATTCATTTCGAAAATCATTCATCTTTGCACTACAGCCAAAGATATTCCATAAATATCATCATTTAAGACCAAGATGATGAAAAATATTTTTAAAGAAACGAATCCAAAGGAAACAAAATGACAAGGATTAAGGATTAAGGATTCGTGATTTCTTTGTTTTATCCACGTCCAAAAATACCTCAAAAATAATCACAAAGGTGTAAAATTCAAGAATGATCAAAAAACATGGATACAATCAAAGCTAGTATCCGAATAGATATTTTGACGAAAAGAAAATTTTTCATTTTTCGATGAATAGTAAGCCAGATTCGTGAATAATAGTGTCAGATATCGTGAATAGTCTTAGATATCGTGAATAAGAATCAGACACCAAAAGTTCTAAATTTGATAAAAATTTCGGATCAATATTTCAAAGATAATGATATTGAAAAATAATATCATTACGAAAAAAAATAATATCCCTTACCTCACAAAGACAAGATTTAGTTGAAACACCGGATATAAAGCTATGACTTGAACTCAGACCAGTATAGCAATACTCAAAGTATACTCAAAATACTCACAAGAATACGCGATAATATAAGAGAGAAAAACTTGATTTTGGTGTGATTTTCAATTCTAACCTAAGCGCTTATTTATAGGAAATTGCTTAAACACCAAAAGCGTAAAATTTAATAAATTAATAATATATATATATATATATATATATATATATAAATATATATATTTCAACGCACACTTAATTTGCCCAACATCACCACCAACCATCCACTACACAAGACTAACAACAAAAAAAACGTTTTTTCTAATTTTAAATATTTTAAACTTCCGTAAATCAATTATTTGAGCTTGAACTTCAATAATTCATAATAAATAGCCCTTTTGCCGGAAAATTTAATCTCATGATTTTTTTATAGGAAATTGAATTCTCTACAACTTTACAGAAGAAAGATTTTCCAAATTCCAAACAAAAATTGACCGAAATTCGTAAACGAGCGATTTTACAGGCTATAATCAAATTTCAGTCAATAAATGGGGTCCACCGACATGTTTAACATGTTTTAAATATTTATTGCAACAAAAATGCTCCTCCTCCACATATACTTATATATCTCACATTCATCGTAAAAATATCATCATTATTATATTATTAAAATATAATAATATATTTAAATGAATTATTTTATCAGAAAAAGATAAAATTTCAATTTTCAACAATTGTCACATTAAAAATTTTCTCTATCTATATCCACATAAAATCAATATTTTTCTTATCATATGATGAATCAATAATTAATTATTCACAAATAATATTACTGAGAATCACAATATTGATGACTGGGCGGTTCAGGAAAGAGGGGCTTTCCAATAAAGATTTCTCCTCTACTTGGCGCACCATTAGGTGACCAAACCTCTCCTTAGCGAGAACTTTCTAGACATTGCCAATAATGTTATCCAATAATATTATTCGGATAATATGAATTATTGCTCTGATAATGGAAAATATACCGTAATGACAATTTATTGAAATAACAATAATATAAAATATTAATGCAAAGAATTATTGAATCAATAAAATAAAATACTTGAATAATAATTACTCGTAATTATTATTGAGTAGTGTCTTCTTACGTAAGAATCAATAATTGGTGCAATACCGTGGTAATACGTGTTTTAACCAATTTAGTATTTTAACAAGATTAATCTGTAATAACTACTGTTGTTATTTTTAAACAACTTATATTTGTCATTTTTTTTCATCCAATCGCTTTTTAGTTATGGGGCCCACATGGGCTGCGCTCATTGCAGCGTCGTCACGAATATTCTCCGAAAGATTTAATATTCCACGACCAAACGAATATTCCCCAACAACAATGAATATTTTATAACCACTTGCTTATTTTGAAATATTTACGTATTTTACCCCTAACTATCCACATTAATCAAATCAACCCTTACTATTTCAAAATAATAAATAGAGAAAATTAAATTTCATTAATAATAAGTTGGGGTCTTACAATAACTATGAGTTTGAATACAATTATTGTCTACTAGAGATTATACAAACTCAAAAGGAGTCCTCATTACAATTATTAACACACTATTTCACGAATAGTGAGGACTACTAATCTATCCTCCTGACCGCCACTCCGCTTCTCCGACTAGTCCTCGCTATGTTCTCATTTCACGAAAAGAACAAAGAAAGAAAGGGTGAGCTCAACTAGCCCAAGAAGAAATATTATGACTAAGATAATGCGTAATAAATTATCGTTAGCCTTCAACAATGTTAAAACCGATAAAATATAACAACATCAAGTTTAATCTGCGGTGAACAAACAATCCATTAAAAGAGTCAATTAGAGAATAAAATCTACTATCTTTTATGATTTAAAAGGTTTTTCATGACTTTTATCGTTGGGACTCGACTTAATAAATAATCCACATCATCGAATCACCTCGCATTACTGGCCAGGATATTCTTTAGTATCACGACCACAAATTATCCATGCACTACATGACCAAAGACATTCGTGTATTCATTAATGGTCATGATCATGCCAACAACTCGCCCATCAATGCACTACACGCCAATGATAACTTTTACCACATCATTTGTAGCATTACTATTAAGATTACACCAATAATCCTCGTCATAATCATACTAAGTCCATCTATGCACCACAGAGCCACGGATGACTTTCAACATAATATAAACATGAGGATGATGACAATGATATAAGAATTCAATAAAACAAGTTCAAGAATTAATTTATCCAGAACTAATAATGTCCAAATTGTCAACACGATACTACTTTGTAGAGTAAAATTCAAGAATGATCGAAAGAATATTTCCATGAAAAGATATCTTTGGATGAAGCCTTGAATATCAAGGATATTCTACTAATTTCATGGAGTATAGAAGTCAAAACTTTAACCAACCGAGTATAATAAAGAATGGAATAACAAAAAAAATCACCACGCATGCGGTATTGCAGATGTATACGCGAGTTATTCAACAGAATAATAATAACGGAACCAAAAATACAAAATTTGCAATCGAAGCGGGATGTTCCAACAGAATAATAAAGATTTTAACCAGTCCGGTGTAAAACACATGCACAAGATGTTCCAATGTAATAATAATAAAGAAGCGGAACCGGTCCTGTTGTAAAACACATGTATGTGGATGTTCCAACGAGTAATAATAATAGAATGTCACCAAGTATAGGGTAAATCATGATACAAAAGTTATTCCAATGTAGAATAATAAGCGATGGAATAACAACAGTTCTCTTCATGAATAAGAAAGAATAACACCCCTTACCGTAAAAGAAACTGAATATATGAAAAGAAATTTAGCAGACTTCTCTTCTTATTTCTCTCTATAACTTTCTTTCTCTAGAGTTCAGTGAATTCGTAAGAAAATAATGAAAGAATGAGCTTCTATTTATAGAAAAATGGAATGCATAGTAATTAACTCATGAACGGTCCAGATTGATTTACTTTAATCTGACGGTCCATATTTAAAGCAAAATCTTTTAAATAAAATATTATATATATATATATACTAATAATAATTGTACTCTCTTCCTGCAAATTTTTCAAACATTACAAATATGTATATATTTAATTAATACAACTAGTACTTCTTTTCTACCAAAATCAATCCCTTCCCCCTCTTTGTCAACAAAGCTATACATATATATATATATATATAATAATAATAATACTTGTACTCCTCTACGTGAATAACAATTTTCCAAGCCCACCCACTTGACAACTTATATATATATATATATTAACTCTTATATATATATAAGTAATAAAATAAAACTGAGATGACTTCTCACGTAAGCCTTAATAATCAATACCGTAATGCTATTATTACAACCACGCCAGATTCATCGTACTTTTACTACTAGAGTAGTTCAACAAAGATAACGGTAAAATTTCCATGTTATTTTCAATAAAATATTTTTGTTGTTTTCTCAATCCGAAATAATTACATTTGTGGGGTCCACTAATAATTATCTTGTCGCATCACGAATATTCCCCTGTTAAAACGAATATTCCCCAACAATTCAATATTATATAACTACTTGCGTACTTTGCAAAATTTATAAATATTACCCACAACTATAACATTATATCAATTTCACTCCATAATATTCAAAAATAATATTTATAGAAAATTCATCTTTATTCAAAAAGTTAGGTTTTACATCAACATACTAACACGGATATGTTATATATATAATGGATTTTAATTTATTTCTTTTCGTAAAACTAATTTGTTAGTGCGATGTAGCTTAGTAGTTAGCACTACCACTATGTATGTGTAATATGAAATTCTACAAAAGTAATCAATATAAATTCTTCACTTTTTTTTTTATATAATTTGTTTTAATACTTACGAGTTTAATTTTTTCAATTTTTGAGAAATGTAGTTGATATATAGCTTATAGGATAAACAAAAATACCTCTAAAAATTTGATACGAGTCGTAAGCTTGTTCAAATAATATTTCAAAGAAGAAAAAATATATATCTTTAAATAGAAATGTTCATGATTCAGAGATTAAATTGGAGGAGTATATGATTGAAGGTTGGGGTTAAATGCTTTTGAAGTCACTCTACTATATGTCAACTTACAAATGGGTTATTGAACTTTTTTTTCTTACAAATGGGTTATTGAACTCTTATTTACTTACAAACCGTTAAAAAATCCGTTAACTTTAACCGATTTGCCACATAAGCAGCTGACTTGTGAAAAAAAGAAGTTTATGTGGCAAGAATTATCCCATGTGGTCTTGATGTAGATTTAAAAAAATTTATGGAGTAAATAAAAGAATTATTTTAAAGTAAAATATAAATTAAAAAATAAAAGAAAATAAATGAAAAAAATATTTAATTATTTTTGTAATTAATATCAAATTAATTTTTGTTTAATTATTTACAAATATAATAATACAAATTAGAAAAATTAGCCAAAAAATAAGAAAATAAATGAAAATATATTTAATTATTTTTGTAATTAATATCAAATTAGTTTTGTTTAATTATGTACAAATATAATAATATAAATTAGAAAAATTAGTCAAAATAAAAAAATTAAATATTATTATAATTAAATAATTATTTTTAATTAATTAAATAGTTTCTTTGTTTAATTTTTAAATAATAATATTTAATTAAAAAATAATATTTGTTTAATTAAAAAATAATTATTTAATTATAATAATATTTAAACGGTTTGCCACGTAAGCAGCTGACTTGTGGAAAAAAACTTATGTGTCGAGAATTATCATATGTGGCCTTGATTAGGTGGATTTAGAGGGAAAAAATTATGGAGAAAATAAAAGAATTATTTTAAAGTATAATATAAATTAGAAAAGTTGGCCAAAAATAAGAAAATAAATAAATAATATATTTAATTAATTTTGTAATTAATATCAAATGATTTTTTATTTAATTCTTTACAAATATAATAATATAAATTAGAAAAGTTAACCAAAAAACAAGAAAATACATGAAAAATATATTTAGTTATTTTTGTAATTAATATCAAATTATTTTTGTTTAATTATTTATAAATATAATAATATAAATTAGAAAACTTTACCAAAAACAAGAAAATAAATAAAAATATATTTAATTTATTTGTAATTAATATCAAATTAATTTTTGTTTAATTATTTACAAATATAATAATATAAATTACAAAAGTTGGTCAAAAAAATAAAAAAAATAAATGAAAAATATATTTATTTTTTTTAATAAATATCAAATGAATTTTTATTTAATTCTTTACCAATATAATAATATAAATTAAAAACCCTTAATTTTCCAAATTCACATAATTTCAACTAGATGATTGAGAGTGCATTCTAGTCCAGCAGCTGCAAAATTGGGACGAAACTCAGAAGAGCCATTAATAAAAGCTTCTTGTTCAAGAGCTCCAATCCCTTGTTCGTCTCCACTAATCCCTCTGGATACACGAGTCGTAATGGAATCTGCCATCAACTTTGGAATCATTCTCCTCTTTTTCGAGAAAAGCAATTTGTCTGAGGTAATAATATAAATTAAAAACCCTTAATTTTCCCCTAAATGTATTTCATATTCCCCTTCGCTAAAACCCTAGACCTTCACTCTGCTAAATTCGAAAATGGCTCTCAATGGCATCCTTCGCACTTCAGCCTCACGTGTTGCACCTCTCGCCGGTCGATTGATCGTCGGTCAAAGGCATTTTTACCGCCACCCTCTGCTCTCGTTCTCTTCTGTCATGCCGTTGTCACTCAAAGCAATCATTTCGCTTCTCCGTTCTTCAATGGAGATTAACAGAGGCCCGAGATTGATGCCATTGAGAGGAAATCCATCGCCAAGACTTGGATTTGTTCTTTGTTGTTCAATATAATTGTTGTTATTTTCGATTTTTCTTCTCTTTTGTGCTTCGATTCGCATGAGCTGGTGGAATTTGAGTGAGTTGAGGGATTTTTCTTCTTTTTTATTAGAAATCATTTGTTGGGAGGATCGGATCTACATTTGGTGGGTCGGATCTTAGTTTTTCATGGGTGGGCAATAGCTTAGGTGTTAAAATAAATTACAGGTCAGCTCAAGCTAGGATTAAATGGGACCCTTCATTTTACACGTCAATTTTCCGTCCAATTAATTAACGTCTGTTACAAAAATTTAATTTTTTGTTAGTAAAATGTAGTTCAGTGAGTTGACTGTAAGAAAAAATAATTCAGTAACCCAGTTGTAAGTTGACGTATAGTACAGTGACTTAGAAAACATTTAACCCTTGAAGGTTGTGAACAAGTGAAATACAATGTTATAATTAATGCACAATTGTAGGTATTACAACTGTCAAAAATTATTTGTAGGATCGTTCTCATTCAATTGATCGAAGATAATAAAAGTGTAAATTCTTCATTCATTGATAATATGCTTAAACTGCATATTAATGTGAAGTTTTATCAGGGAATATTCGTACGACATCATAATTATTGGTGGACCCCATAACGGAATTACTGTCGGAGTTAGAAAACGACAGATATATATTTTTGTAAAAATAACGGCAAAGTTTTACCGTTAACTGTTGAAATACCCGGTGATAAAAAATACAAAGAATACTGCGTGGTTGCATAAGAAGCACTGCAGATCTTGTATAATATCTTTGATTATTGATTCTTACGTGAAAAGTTACTCAATTTTATTCAATTATTGTCACAGTAATTGTTGCATAATATCTCACATTATTGATTCAGTTATTGTCACAAATATTTTATATTATTAAATTAATAATTGAGCCGACAAAGTTATTCATATTATTATTTGTATTATTGACGATGTCTAGAAAATTCTGTCGAGGAAAGGGGTTTGGTCACCTAATTGTGCGCCAATAAGGAGAAATCCTTATCGGAAAGCCCCCTCTTTATTGGGAATGATCTGGTTGTTAATATTGCAAGTTATAATATTAATGATGAATAAATGTTATTAAAAATGTGTTTTGTGAAGCCAAGTGAATTGAGATAAATAGAGGAGATTTTTATGAAGTATTTATTGTAAATTTGGCTTATTGCATGGACACTAGCTTACCCATTTTTCAAAATTATCGGTAGAAAGTTATCTCAGTTTTGTTTTATTATATATATATATATATAAGTATTATAAATATATATTATAAGTTTTGTTTTTATATAAAATATAATATATTATATTTTATTTGCATAGTACTACATAGTGTGTGCATAGTACTGCATAGTGCAACATAGTAAAATTAACTTTTTTTAAAAGTTTCAGCCGAACGTCGCCTGTGAATTTTTCCAACTGTGCGTCCGTGATTTTCTAAATTCAAATAGTATCATGTCATTCTCCTATAAATAAGATGCTTAATTTAGAATTAAAAATTGCACCAAAATAAGAGAATTCTTCTTCTATAATATTGAGCGTATTTCTTTAGAGTTTAAGGAAGCTTTGAGTGTAGAAAACAATGCAAGTTTTCTTCAAGAATATCCCCGCTCTACCAGTCAGAAATACTCTCCTTTTAAGGTAAGGGATATTATTTTTGTTCAATATCCGTAAGAAATAATATTTTCTTCTATACTATGTAGTATGTAAGTAATATTATTTCATTTTATATTCCTAATTCTACACTTATTTTGTTAAGTATTGCTTCTATACTCCTTGAAATTAGTAGAATATCCTTGAAATTTGTGCTTCATCGAATATCTTTTCACGAAAATATTTTTCTGAACATTCTTGTTAAATTTCAATCTTTTCATGTCGGGGTACTATTCCCGAAGTACTATTCACGAAGTACTATTCAAGGGGTACTATTAACTCAGGTACTATTCACCCGGTGTAAGATCCCAAATTATTAATAAATGAAATTTATTTTCCTCTATTTATTATTTTGAAATAGTAAGGGTTGATTTGATTAATGTGGATAGTTATGGGTAAAATACGAAAATATTTTGAATAAGCAAGTGGTTATAAAATATTCATTATTGTCGGGGAATATTCGTTTGGTCGTGGAATATTCGTACTGTCGGGGAATATTCGTACGACGACGCAATTTTTTGTGGGCCCCATAACGAAAAGCGATTGGATGAAGAAAACGATAAATATAAGTTGTTTAAAAATAACAACAGAAGTAGTTATTCAAGATTATCTTTGTTAAAATACTCTAAATTGGTTAAAAACACGAGAGACACGGTATTGCACTAATTATTGATTCTTACGTAAGAAGGCACTACTCAATAATGGTTACAGTAATTACTGTTCAGTATTTTATTGATTTAATAATTGCTGCGTTGATATTTTATATTCTTGTTGTTTCAATAATTGTCATTACACAAGATTTTTTTATTATCGAAGCAATAATTCATATTATCCTAATAATATTATTAGATAACATTATTGGCAATGTCTAGAAAGTTACGCTCTAAGGAGAGGTTTGGTCACCTAATTGCGGCTACCAAGAAGGAGAAATTCTTATTGAAAGCCCCTCTTTCTTGGGAGCGCACGATTGTCAATATTGTGATTCAGTAATATTATTTGTGAATAATTAATTATTGATTCATATGATGAGAAAAATATTGATTTTATGTGGATATAGATGGAGAAAATTTTAATGTGACAATTGTTGAAAATTGAAATTTTATCTTTTCGATAAAATAATTCATTTAAATATATTATTATATTTTAATAATATAATAATGGTGATATTTTTACAACGAATGTGGGATATATGAGTATACGAGGAGGAAGAGTATTTTTGTTGCAATAAATGTTTAAAACATGTTAAACATGTCGGTGGACCCCATTTATTGACTGAAATTTGATTATAGCTTGTAAAATCGTTCGTTTGTGGATTTCGGTCAATTTCAGTTTGGAATTTGGAAAAACTTTCTTCTGTAAAGTTGTAGAGAATTGAATTTCCTATAAAAAATCGCGAGATTCGAATTTTCTGACAAAAGGGCTATTTATTATGAATTATTGAAGTCCGAGCTTCCAAAATAATTGATTTTTGGAAGTTTTAATTATTTTATTTAGAAAAACATTTTTGTTGTTTATGGACATGTGTTAGGTGTTTTCGATCAGCTGGTAGGATGGCGTAGAAGATTTATTATATATATTAATATTATATTAAATTTTCTACTTTGGTGTTCTAAGTATTTTCCTATAAATAGGGTGCTTAGGTTAGAATTGAAAATCACACCAGAAACTGAAGTTTTCTCTCTCTATATTATCGAGCGTATTCTTGTGAGTATTTTGAGTATTGCTATACTGATTGCAAGAAGTTCAAGTCATAGCCTATATCCTGTTTTTAATTTGAAGTCTTGATCTTTCGAGGTAAGGGATGTTATTTTATTCAAAATGATATTATTTCTTCAATATCATTATGTTGAAATATTGATCCAAGTTTTATCAAATTTGGAACTTTTGGTGTCTGAGTTACTATTCACGATATCTGCACTATTCACGATATCTACACTTATTCACGAATACTTTACACTATTCATCTAAAAATGAAAATTTTCTTTTCGTCTAAAATATCTATTCTCGATACTAGCTTTGATTGTATCCATGTTTTGATCATTCTTGAATTTTACACCACTGTGATTATTTTTGAGGTATATTTGGACGTGGATAAAACAAAGTACTTAATCCTTAATCCTTGTCCTTTTTGTTTCAATGGATTTGTTTCTTTAAAAATATTTTTCATCATCTTCATCTTAAATGATGATATTATGGAATATCTTTGGCCAGAGAGTGTAAGACCCCAACTTATTATTATTAATGAATTTAATTTTCTATTTATTATTTTGAAATAGTAAGGGTTGATGTGATTAATGTGGATAGTTAGGGGTAAAATACGCAAATATTTCAAAATAAGCAAGTGGTTATAAAATATTCATTGTTGTTTCTGGAATATTCGTTTGGTCGTGGAATATTCAGATCGCTTGGGAATATTTGTACGACGGCCATGCTTTTTTTGTGGGCCCCATAACGTAAAAGCGATTGGATGAAGAAAACGATAAATATAAGTTGTTTAAAAATAACAACAGTAGTTATTCTGATTAATCTTTGTTAAAATACTCTTGGTTAAAACACACAAAGAGCTTTGCGATTGCACTAATTATTGATTCTTACGTAAGAAGGCACTA
This sequence comes from Panax quinquefolius, assembly GCA_020205615.1. Classification (NCBI taxonomy): domain Eukaryota; kingdom Viridiplantae; phylum Streptophyta; class Magnoliopsida; order Apiales; family Araliaceae; genus Panax; species Panax quinquefolius. The sequence goes on along the minus strand of CM035174.1, from coordinate 68,799,069 downwards.
CTCAATAATGGTTACGATAATTATCGCTCAAAGATTTTATTGATTTAATAATTGTCGCGTTGATATTTTATATTCATTGTTGTTTCAATAATTGTCATTACACAAGATTTTTTTCATTATCGAAGCAATAATTCATATTATCTCAATAATATTATTAGATAACATTATTGGCAATGTCTAGAAAGTTCTCATCTAAGGAGAGGTTTGGTCACCTAATTGCATGCCACCAAGAAGAGAAATTTTATCGAAAGCCCCTCTTTCCGGAACCGTCTCGGTTGTCAATATTGTGATTCTCATAATATTATTAGTGAATAATTAATTATTGATTCATATGATGAGAAAAATATTAATTTTATGTGGATGTAGATGGAAAAAATTTTAATGTGACAATTGTTGAAAATTAAAATTTTATCTTTTTCCGATAAAATAATTCATTTAAATATATTATTATATTTTAATAATATAATAATGGTGATATTTTTACAACGAATGTGGGATATATGAGTATACTGAGGAGGAAGAGTATTTTTTTTTGCAATAAATGTTTAAAACATGTTAAACATGCTCGGTGGACCCCATTTATCGATCAAATTTGATTATAGCTTGTAAAATTGCCCGCTTGTGGATTTCGGTCAATTTCTGTTTGGAATTCGGAAAACTTTCTTCAAAAAGTTGTAGAGAATTGAATTTCCTATAAAAACTCAAGAGATTCGAATTTTCTAATAAAAGGGCTATTTATTGTGAATTATTGAAGTTCAAGCTCAAATAATTGATTTTTGGAAGTTTTAATTATTATTTTAAAGAAAAACGTTTTTTGCATTTAAGTGGGCTAACATGTGATATTAATTGCTGAAATCAGATCTTCAAAGATGGGCTAAGAAAATTTATAATATATATTAATATTTTATTAAATTTTCTCTTTTGATGTTCTAAAGATTTTCCTATAAATAGGGTGCTTGGGTTAGAATTGAAAATCACACCGTAAATCAAGTTTTCTCTCTATATTATCGAGCGTATTCTTGTGAGTATTTTGAGTATACTTTGAGTATTGTTAGACGGTGCAAGTTTTTCCTTCAAAGACTATACCCTTATTCCAAATAAAGTACTAATCTTTCGAGGTAAGGGATGTTATTTTCTTCTCAAATGATATTATTTCTTCAATATCATTATCTTTGAAATATTGGTTGGAACTTTTTATCAAATTTGGAACTTTTTCATGTCGGGTTACTATTCATGAGTTACTATTCACGAGTTACTATTCACGAGTACTATTCATGAAGCGTGAAGATGTTTTTTGTGGAATTTCTATCTTTTGTGGTGTAGATTACTATTCACGTATACTCGGACTATTCACGATATCGATACTATTCAATTTAAAAAATAAAATTTCTTCTTTTTATCCAAAATATCTATTCTCGATACTAGCTTTGATTGTATCCATGTTTTGATCATTCTTGAAATTTACACCACTATGATTATTTTTGAGGTATTTTTGAACATGGATAAAACAAAGTACTAATCCTTAATCCTTAATCCTTGTCATTTTGTTTCACCGGATTCGCTTTCTTTAAAAATATTTTCATCATCCTCGGTCTTAAATGATGATATTATTGAATATCTTTGGCACATAGTGCAAAGATGAATGATTTCTGAAGAATATCTTTGGGTCAGTAGTGCAAAGATGAACAGTGTTTAGATGAACACGACTAACCTGATGAATATCTTTGCTTTTGTGTAGTGCAAAGATGAATATTTGATTCCGGATGTATATTGATTGATGTTACGAGGATAAAAGATAGACGATGAACTTTTAAATTCATACATAGAAGATAGTAGTTTGCATTCTCTACTTAACTCTTCTAATGAATTATTATTTCCAATCGCGAATATTGATTTAAAATTTGTTGTCTATTGTATTCTATTAGATTTTTCCCCTGTTGAAGACTAACGGTAATTTGTTGTATATTATCTTAGTCATAATATTCTTTCTTGGGCTAGTTGAGCTCACCCTTTTCCTTTTTATTCCATTTTTCTTCCCGTGAGGCGAGAATATAAATGAGTACGAGCCTGGGGTATGGAATGAAGGTTTTAGAAAGGATTGTTTAGTAGTCCTCACCATTTTGTAAAATAATGTATCAATAAATGTGATGAGAATTTATTTGAGTATAGATATTGTCTAGAAGATAATATTTGTATTCAAACTCACAGCTTTCTTGTTGTAATAATAAAGTTGTAGTTGTTTACATACCATATATCGACAACTCGTAATAGGTGATGTATACCTATTTTGGGGGCGTCCACAGTTAGTATCGTCGAGCTTAGGATATGATCTCCATGGAGATCGGGAATAGAACTAGGAGGGGAGAGACTAGTAAATCCTTCGCTAGTGTGTCCTACCTAAGCTTATTTTTAGTTGGTCAAGATATAGGGATATTATGTGATATATTGATCTCCTTAATTAACCCTTGTTTTATGCATGATATTTGAGAATGTCGATCGAGAATATTAACAATGGAAATGAGACCGTGGAGACGCTCAGTACTCACCAACGAGGAGAACGTGCAACAGTCGACAATGTTCCTCCCGTGAACAACACCAATGAAAGCGTATGATGAACTAGGGGATGTTTAGAAGCTTTTGCAGCGCTTCATGAAAAATCGACGAGGAGACTCGTGTTCAAAATACTGAGGAGGAAATGATAGCAATTCACGGGTTGTCACAAACCAAGCGCTTCAAAGAGTTGGGACCACCGAATTTAAGGGAAAGCCAGATCCGATCACGGCGTAAACATGGGTCAAACAAATTACCAAGATATTCGATGTCTTGGGATGCACGGAGAACGAAGGTTCCATTCGCCACCTTTATGTTCTCACGTGGCGAGGCGTATCATCGGTGGGAGTCATGAAGCATACCCATCCAAATTAAGCTTTCAAAGATGTCTTGGGAAACGCTTTTGAAACTATTTAATGACAAATACTTTCCTAAAGTGTTCGTCATATGAAGGAAGTGGAGTTCATCGATTAGAGCAAAACAACATGGCGGTGTCTCAAAGACGAGGCAAAGTTTGCAGAGTTATCCGTGTTCGCACCTCATTTGGTGGAGAATGAGGAACGATGACGCGGATGTTTCTTAGAGGTTTGAAACCCCAAGATACGCCAAGATCTCATTTCTCATAAACTTTCTCTCTATTCGGATGTTATAAACAGGGCTCAATTATTAGAGCGAGATAACGAGTACGGCCAACTGAGGAACCACAACCAGATCGTACTGAGATATAGCGCGCAACAATGAATAATGATAACCAATGAGAAAGAAAGCGACGGACAAAAATGGTAACCACTCGTGGTAATCATGGCCATGAAAATGTAAGAAGCGAGTCGAGGAGATTTTAAAAGAGAGATTTAACAACGACCATATGAAGACGATAGTCTTTGGCAAAGAATCGGTTCTAAGGGAGGAGAACGACCACCCATCATATATACTATAAATGCGGAAAGAGGGACATATCACCCAAACCGCCCACAACAGCCAAGGTATGCTATAATTGTGGAAAGGAAGGACATATCGCCGAGATTATACTGATAGCGAAACCTAGTTCAATGGGGATTTCGTGACTCAAAAGATCGTCTCCTAAAAGTCAAAGTCAACGATTCCGGAAGAGCGTTTGTTGTGGATCGTCAAAATGCGAGGAACCCAAACGAGGTGATCACGGGTAAGCTATTTATAAATTCTTGCGAAGTTTATACCTTACTTGATACCGGTGCTACCCATTCATTTATCTCTCCGCTTGTGCTCAACGTTTAAACTTGACTCGAGAGAATTAGACTTTGACCTATCTCGTGGAAACTCCGTTAGAGAAACTTTCATCACATCCACCGCTTTATAAATCTTGTTTGATTCAAGTTGGCACCATTACCTTACCATTGACCTTATCTCTTTAAAGATACTTGCTTTTGATGTGATTTTAGGGATTGATTGGTTAACTACTCATCATGCCAAAATTGATTGTTTTCGTAAGGTTGTTAGTTTTCATATTCCTAACCAACCTGTTGTGCAATTCAAGCAACTAAACCATTAAAATCAATCACCGCTCATATCTAATCATAAAGCTATTCGCTTTATTGAAAAACGGATGTCAAGCTTTCTTAGCCCATGTTATGGATTTGAATAAAGACACGCCAAATTTGAATAATATTCTGTTGTTATTGACTTTCCCGACGTATTTCAAAGAACTTCCGGTCTACCCCTAGAACGTGAAGTTGAATTCTTTATTGATCTTGAACCCAGCATAAAGCCCATTTCTAAAACCCCATATCGAATGGCTCCTATTGAACTTCAGAGTTAAAGGTCCAACTACGAGGAATTGTTGGACATCGGTTTCATTCGCCCCAGTACATCTCCTCGGGGTGCTCCTGCTTTTATTTGTAAAGAAGAAAGACGGAGTATGCGACTTTGTATTGACTATCGGAATTGAACCATGTCACCATCAAGAATAGGTATCCTCTACCTCGTATTGATGACTTGTTTGACCATTCAGAGGGGCACAATTCTTTTCAAAAATCGATCTTCGTTCCGATATCATCAAATGAAGATTAGAATCGAGGATATTCCAAAGACCGCCTTGAACTTCAGATGGGCATTATGAATTCTTAGTCATGTCTTTCGGACTAACTAATGCTCCTCAAGCGCTTTCATGGATATGATGAACCGAGTATTCAAGGAATATTTGGATCGGTTCATTGTTGTCTTTATTGATGACATCCTTATATATTCCAAAAGTCGTGAAGATCATGAGCACCATTTGAAGTCGGTACTCCAAAGGCTTCGTGAAAACAAACTATATGCCAAATTGAAGAAATGCGAGTTCGGGCCGAGGAAGTAGCATTCCTTGGGCACGTGGTGTCGAAACATGGAGTATCTGCTGATCCGCCAAGATTGAAGCAATACAAAGTTGGAGCAACCGAAGTCGGTGGTGATCAAGTACGTAGCTTTTGGGCTTAGCCGTTATTATCGGAGATTCGTGGAAGGGTTTTCTCGAATCGCTACTCCATTAACTCACTTAACTCGGAAGGATACAAAATTCGTTTGGAGTGAAGAATGCGAGAAGAGTTTCCAAGAGCTTAAGAGGAGAGCTTATTTCTAAGACTGTTCTAACAATACCATCTGGTTCGGATGGATTTGTTATCTCACAATGGATGCTTCGCAAAGGGTTAGGATGTGTTCTCATGCAACGTGGGAAAGTCATAGCCTATGCCTCGCGACAACTTAAAGAGTATGAGAGGAATTATCCTACTCATGATCTAGAGTTAGCGGCCCGATCATTCAGCGCTAAAAATATGGAGGCACTATCTATATGGGAGAAAGTGGAGATATATTCGCACCATAAAAGCCTTAAATATTTCTTCACTCAAAAGAACTCAACATCTACAAATGACGCTGGCTCGAGCTATTGAAAGACTACGACCACACTATTCAATACCATCCCGGAAAGGCGAACGTGGTAGCCGACGCCGCGTTGAGTAGAAGATCATATGTGGGACGAAAAGCGATGATGTCAAGTATACGACAGAGCCAACTTTAATAGAAAAAGTTAAGGTTGCTCAAGCCACCGGCTTGAAAATATGCGTGTGATGAAGAAGAAAGTACAAGAAGGAGCTATTCCAAGCGCGAGAATTGATGAAGAAGGAATACTTGAGTCCACTCTAGACTTTGTGTTCCTAACGACTCGATTTGAAGTACAAGATTATGATGGAGGCACACAATACACCATTTGCAATCCATCCTCGAAGTACTAAAATGTATCGTGATCTTCGATACATTTTGGTGGAACAATATGAAGAGAGAGATTGCAAAGTTTATCTCAATGTGTTTAACTTGTCAACGTGTAAAGGCGAGCATCCGGTACCTAAGGGTCCGTTGAACCACTTGAGATTCCAAAATGGAAGTGGGAACACATTACCATGGATTTCAAGCACGTCTTCCTAATGTTTCTCAAGGCATCAATGCTATTTGGGTTATTGTTGATAGATTAACCAAGTCTGCTCATTTCTTGCGGATCACGGAGACTTATTCCTCGAACGCCTTGCTAGTATGTGACGTGAATGAGATTGTGAGGTTGCATGGCATGCCAAGATCCATAGTTTCGGATCGTGACCCAAGATTCACTTCAAGATTTTGGGTTAGCTTGCAAAAAGCTATGGGCACGGATTTGCGATTTAGTTCGACATACCATCCCCAAACGGACGACACAATCGAGAGGACTATTCAAACTCTTAAAGATCTATTAAGACTCATGTCCTAGACTTCAAGGGCGCTTGGGATAAGTATTTACCATTGGTGGAATTCTCCTACAACAACAGCTTATCGTGCAAGTATAGGTGTGGCTCCATTCAAGCATTATATGGACGAAAATGTCGTTCTCCAATATGTTGGGATGAGGTGGGTGAAGCAACATTGTTGGGACCCAAGTTAAGTACGTATATGACTCACCGAAAAGATTCAAATGATTCGACAACGTATAAAACCAAGCACAAGATCGACAAAAGAGTTATGCGGATCTTCATCGAAAGGACGTGGAATTTAGTGTAGGGATCATGTATTGTTGTTGCGAGTTGCTCCATGGAAGGGAGTTACAAGATTTGGGAAGAGAGGAAAGCTCAATCCACGATTTATCGGTCCATTTCAAATTCTTGACCGAGTAGGAAATGTAGCCTATAGACTTACGTTACCTTCAAGTATGTCTCGTGTTCATAATGTGTTTCACATATCCGTATTTCAGAAATATGTGAAAGACCCGAACCACTTTATAGAATTAGAACCGGACGAAATAGCCGAAGACTTAACGTATGAGGAGGTACTGTTAAGATCTTGGATAGGAAGGAGCATGTCCCACGCGCAAAGGTCATACCATAAGTTAAAGTTTTGTGGAGGAATCATGCTATAGAGGAAATGACACAGGAATTGGAAAGCGAAATGAAAGCGAGGTATCCTCACCTTTTGAAACACACCAGTATCGTCACGTCAATTTCGAGGACGAAATTTCATAAGGAGGGAGGTTGTAAGACCCCAACTTATTATTAATGAAATTTAATTTTCTATTTATTATTTTGAAATAGTAAGGGTTGATGTGATTAATGTGGATAGTTAGGGGTAAAATACGTAAATATTTCAAAATAAGCAAGTGGTTATAAAATATTCATTGTTGTTTGGGGAATATTCGTTTGGTCGTGGAATATTCAATCTTGCTTGGGAATATTTGTCATGACGGTAGCCTTGACCATGTGTGGGCCCCATAACTAAAGCGATTGGATGAAGAAAACGACAAATATAAGTTGGTTAAAAATAACTAGGCGTAGTTGTTACTGAGTATTAATCTTGTTAAAATACTCTATTGGTTAAAACAAAGAAGATACCAGATATTGCACCAATTATTGATTCTTACGTAAGAAGGCACTACTCAATAATGGTTACGATAATTATCGCTTCAATATTTTATTGAGTTAATAATTGTTGCGTTGATATTTTATATTCATTGTTGTTTCAATAATTGTCATTACACAATATTTTTCATTATCGAAGCAATAATTCATATTATCCTAATAATATTATTAGATAACATTATTGGCAATGTCTAGAAAGTTCTGCTCAAGGAGAGGTTTGGTCACCTAATTGCGCTACCAAGAAGGAGAAATTCTTATTGAAAGCCCCTCTTTCTTAGGGAACCGCACGGTTGTCAATATTGTGATTCTCAGAATATTATTTGTGAATAATTAATTATTGATTCATATGATGAGGAAAATATTAATTTTATGTGGATATAGATGGAGAAAATTTTAATGTGACAATTGTTGAAAATTGAAATTTTATCTTTTTCTGATAAAATAATTCATTTAAATATATTATTATATTTTAATAATATAATAATGGTGATATTTTTACAACGAATGTGGGATATATGAGTATACGAGGAGGAAGAGTATTTTTGTTGCAATAAATGTTTAAAACATGTTAAACATGTCGGTGGACCCCATTTATTGACTGAAATTTGATTATAGCCTGTAAAATTGCCCGTTTGTGAATTTCGGTCAATTTCTGTTTGGAATTCGGAAAAACTTTCTTCTGCAAAGTTGTAGAGAATTGAATTTCCTATAAAAACTCACGAGATTCGAATTTTCTAATAAAAGGGCTATTTATTGTGAATTATTGAAGTTCAAACTTCAAATAATTGATTTTTGGAAGTTTTAATTATTATTTTAAAGAAAACGTTTTTTGCATTTAAGTGGGCTAACATGTGATATTAATTGCTGAAATCAGATCTTCAAAGATGGGCTAAGGAAATTTATAATATATATTAATATTTTATTAAATTTTCTGCTTTGGTGTTCTAAGCATTTTCCTATAAATAGGGTGTTTAGGTTAGAATTGAAAATCACACCAGAAACTGAAGTTTTCTCTCTATATTATCGAGCGTATTCTTGTGAGTATTTTGAGTATACTTTGAGTATTGTTAGACGGTGCAAGTTTCCTTCAAAGACTATACCCATTCCAAATTGTAAGTACTAATCTTTCGAGGTAAGGGATGTTATTTTCTTCTCAAATGATATTATTTCTTCAATATCATTATCTTTGAAATATTGGTTGGAACTTTTATCAAATTTGGAACTTTTTCATGCTCGGGTTACTATTCACGAGTTACTATTCATGAGTTACTATTCACGAGTTACTATTCACGAGTACTATTCATGAAGCGTGAAGATGTTTTTGTGGAATTTCTATCTTTTGGTGTTTGAGTTACTTATTCACGATACTAAGACTATTCACGATACTGACACTATTCAATTTAAAATAAAATTTCTTCTTTTTTGTCCAAAATATCTATTCTCGATACTAGCTTTTGATTGTATCCATGTTTTGATCATTCTTGAATTTTACACCACTATGATTATTTTTGAGGTATTTTTTGAACATGGATAAAACAAAGTACTAATCCTTAATCCTCGTCATTTTGTTTCAATCGGATTCGCTTTTTAAAATATTTTCATCATCCTCGCCTTAAATGATGATATTATTGAATATCTTTGGCCTGTAGTGCAAAGATGAATGATTTCAAGAATATCTTTGGGTCAGTAGTGCAAAGATGAGCAGTGTTTAGATGAACATGACTAATCGATGAATATCTTTGGCCTCAGTAGTGCAAAGATGAATATTTGATTCCGATGTATATTGATTGATGTTACGGGATAAAAGATAGACGATGAACTTTTAAATTCATACATAGAAGATAGTAGTTTGCATTCTCTACTTAACTCTTCTAATGAATTATTATTTCATCCGCGAATATTGATTTAAAATTTGTTGTCTATTGTATTCTATTAGATTTTTCCCTGTTGAAGACTAACGGTAATTTGTTGTATATTATCTTAGTCATAATATTCTTTACTGGGCTAGTTGAGCTCACCCTTTTCCTTTTTATTCCATTTTTCTTCTCAGAAGGCGAGAATATAGCGAAAGTACGAGCCTGGGGTATGGAATGAAGGTTTTAGAAAGGATTGTTTAGTAGTCCTCACCATTTTTGTAAAATAATGTATCAATAAATGTGATGAGGATTTATTTGAGTATAGATATTGTCTAGAAGATAATATTTGTATTCAAACTCACAGCTTTCTTGTTGTAATAATAAAGTTGTAGTTGTTTCATACTATGTATTGACAACTCGTAATAGGTGATATATACCTATTTTGGGGGCGCCACATGTAGTGCAAAGATGAATGATTTCAAGAATATCTTTGGCCGTAGTGCAAAGATGAACAGTGTTTAGATGAACATACGATTAATCGATGAATATCTTTGGCTCAGAAGTGCAAAGATGAAAATTTGATTCGAGATATATATTGATTGATGTTACAGGGATAAAAGATAGACGATGAACTTTTAAATTCATACATAGAAGATAGTAGTTTGCATTCTCTACTTAACTCTTCTAATGAATTATTATTTCCGCTGCGAATATTGATTTAAAATTTGTTGTCTATTGTATTCTATTAGATTTTTCCCTGTTGAAGACTAACGATAATTTGTTGTATATTATCTTAGTTATAATATTCTTTACTGGTCTAGTTGAGCTCACCCTTTTCCTTGTTGTTCCATTTTTCTTCTCAGGAGGCGAGAATGTAGCGAGTACTAGTCGGGGTATGGAATGAAGGTTCTAGAGAGAGTTGTTTAGTAGTCCTCACCATTTTTGTAAAATAATGTATCAATAATTATGATGGGGATTTATTTGTGTGTGGATATTGTCTAGATGGCAATATCTGTATTTAAACTCACAGTTTATATGTTGTAATAATAAAGTTGTAGTTATTTCGCACCATGTATTTGGCGACTCGAAATGGGTTGGATGGAATGGACCTATTTTGGGGTGTCACAAGTTGGTATCGAGCTTAGGGATATGATCTCTGGCGGAGATCGGGAATAGGATTAGGAGGGAGAGACGAGTAAATCCTTCGCTAGTGTGTCCTACCTAAGCTTATTTGTTAGTTGGTCAAGATATAAGGATATTATGTGATATATTGATTTCCTAATTAACCCTTGTTTTATGACGATGATTTGAGAATGTCGATTGAGAATATTAACAATGGAAATGAGACGTGGAGACGCTGTACTCACCAACGAGGAGAACGTACAACAGTTTGGCAATGTTCCTCCTGTGAATAACACCACCGAAAGCGATGATGAACGAGGGATGTTTAGAAGCTTTTTGCGATTCATGCAAAATCGATTTAGGGAGACTCGCGTTCAAAATACAGGGAGGAAATGATAGCAATTCATGGGTTGTCACACCAAGCAGCTTCAAAGAGTTGGGACCGCCGAATTTAAGGGAAAGCGGATCCGATCATGGTGGAAACATGGGTCAAGCAAATTACCAAGATATTCGATGTCTTGAGATGCACGGAGGAAGAAGGTTCCATTCGCCACCTTTATGTTCCGTGGCGAGGCGGACTCATCGGTGGGAGTCTCGTGAAAAGCGGACCCGACTTCCGCCGCACTTAGCATGTCTTGGGAAACGCGTTTCAAAAACTTTTCAACAAAAAATACTTTCCCGAAAGTGTTCGTCATATGAAGGAAGTGGAGTTTATTAGATCGGAGCGAGAATAACATGGCCGGTGTCCCAAAGATCTGGCGAAGTTCATGGAGTTATCCGTGTTTGCACCTCATTTGGTGGAGAATGAGGAACGTATGACGCGGATGTTTCTTAGAGGTTTGAAACTCGGCATACGTCAGTATCTCATTTCTCATAAATTTTCTCTCTATTCAGATGTTGTAAATAGGGTTCAATTATTAGAGCGAGATAACGAGTACGGTCAACCAAGGGACCACAACCAGTATCATACCGGGGATAGCAGTCAACAAAACAACGATAACCAGCGGAGAAAGAAAAAGATGAACAAAAATGGTAACCACTCTGGTGGTAATCATGGCCATGAAAATAGAAGAAGCGAGTTGGGAGGAGATTTTAAAAAGAGGAGATTCAACAACGACCATGTGAAGACGTCGGCGCCAAGTAGCTCGGTTCCAAGGAGAAGAAAGACCACCGGTCAGATATGTTACAAATGCGGAAAGAGGATGATATATCACCCAAACCGCCTACAACAGTTTAAGGTATGCTATAATTATGGAAAAGAAGGACATATCGCTCGAGATCAGTACAATATCGAAACCCAAATCCAATGAATGGTGACTCAAAAGGATGTCCCGAAAAAGTCAAAGTCAACGGTTCCTTGAAGAGCGTTTGTCGTGACCAAATCAAAAATGCGAGGAACCCGAACGGTTAGCACGCAGGTTAGTTAATTATAAATTCTTGGGAAGTTTATACCTTACTAGATAATCTGGTTCTACCCATTCTTTTATCTCTCTTCGGCTTTACTCAACGTTTGAACTTGACTACGGAGAAATTAGACTTTGACCTATTTATGGAGACTCAGTTAGGAGAAACTTTCATTACATCCGTTGTTTAGAAATCTTGCTTGATTCAGTTGGCACTATCACATTACTCGTTAACCTTATTTCTATAGAAATATTTGCTTTTGATGTGATTTTAAGGTTAACTACTCATCACGCCGAAATTGATTACTTTAAGTAAGGTTGTTAGTTTTCATATTCCTAAGCAACCTCGTTATTCAATTCAAGCAATCAAACCATTGTAGTCAAACATTTTCATATCAAGCCATGAAGTCATTCGTTTATTATGGATGTCAAGTTTTCTTAGTCCATGTTATGGATTTGAATAAAGACACGTCGATTTGAATAATATTCCATGTTGTTATTAAATTTTTCCCGACGTATTTCTGAAGAATTTCTTGGCTTACTCCCAAAGCTCGATATTAAATTTTGTATCGACTTTGAACCCTAAGACAAAACTCATTTCTAAAATCTCATATCGAATGGCTCTATTGAACTTCGTGAGTTAAAATTCAACTATAGAATTTGGTACCGAGCCTTTATCTGGTGACTTCCTTTATGGAATGCATCGAAGCGGACTCTCTGCGGGGACACCATATTCGATGCGATAGTAAACCGATAGGTGTCATTGTAACGTCTATCCAAGGTTGGGATATGAGTCACAGCTGAGAACAACCTAAGTCGGTAATCGAAATACGTAGCTTTCAGGCTTAGTTGGTTATTATCGAGATTCGTTGAAGGATATTCTCGAATATCTATTCCATTAACGCAAATGACTCGTAGAGATACAAAATTCGAATGGAGCAAGGAATGTGGGAAGAGCTTCAAGAACTCAAGAGAGAGACTCATTTCAAAGACATGTTCACCATGCCATCCTAGAAAAGCGAACGTGGTAGGCGACGTGTTGAGTTGAAGATCGATACAAGTACGAAAACGATATTGTCAAAGACTCATTTCGTATAATTTACAAATAATAGAGATGGAGATGAAAACTCTAGGTACCCACGTGATGATATACGAGTATAATCGACTTTAATCAATAAATTTAAAGCTTATCAAGCTACAGACCTGGAGTTGATGAATATGAAGAAGAAGATGCAAGAAGTCGTTATTCCAAAAGCAAGAATCGGTGAGGTGAGGAAAGCTCAAACCTTCGATTTATTAATCCATTTGAAATTCTCGATCAAATAGGAACTGTGGCCTATTGACTCGTTTTACCGCCAAGTATGACGCGTGTTCATAACGTTTTTCACGTATCGATGTTACGTAAATATGTGGACGAATCTTAACAACGCTATTGAGTTAGAACCGGATGAGATAGCCAAGACTTAACGTTTGTGGAGGTACCGCCAAGATCTTGGATAGGAAAGAACATGTCCTATGTACCGAGGTTATACCACAAGTTAAAGTTTTGTAGAGAAACCATGCTATTGAGGAAATGACCTGGGAGTTGGAAACGAAAATGAAAGCGAGGTATTCTCATCTTTTCGAAACACCAGGTACGTACGTCAATTTCGAGGACGAAATTTCATAAGGAGGGGAGGTTGTAAGACCCCAAATTATTAATAAATGAAATTTATTTTCCTCTATTTATTATTTTAAAATAGGAAGGGTTGATTTGATTAATGTGGATAGTTATGGGTAAAATACGCAAATATTTCGAATAAGCAAGTGGTTATAAAATATTCATTATTGTTGGAGAATATTCGTTTGGTCGTGGAATATTCGTACTGTCGAGGAATATTCGTATGACGGCGCAGTCTTTTGTGGGCCCCATAACGAAAAGCGATTGGATGAAGAAAACGATAAATATAAGTTGTTTAAAAATAACAAAGAAGTTGTTATTCTGCTAATAATCTTTTGTTAAAATACTCTAAATTGGTTAAAACATAGTAAAGACACGGTATTGCACCAATTATTGATTCTTACGTAAGAAGGCACTACTCAATAATGGTTACAGAATTACCGCTCAATATTTTATTGATTTAATAATTCTTTGCGTTGATATTTTATATTTGTTGTTGTTTCAATAATTGTCATTACACAATATTTTTCATTATCGAAGCAATAATTCATATTATCTCGAATAATATTATTAGATAACATTATTGGCAATGTCTAGAAAGTTCATCTAAGGAGAGGTTTGGTCACCTAATTGCTACGCGCAGAAGGAGAAATTCTTATTGAAAAGCCCCTTCTTCCTCGAACCGCCTGCGGTTGTCAATATTGTGATTCTCGTAATATTATTTGTGAATAATTAATTATTGATTCATATGATGAGGAAAATATTGATTTTATGTGGATATAGATAGAAAAATTTTTAAAGTGACAATTGTTGAAAATTGAAATTTTATCTTTTTCCGATAAAATAATTCATTTAAATATATTATTATATTTTAATAATATAATAATGGTGATATTTTTACAACGAATATGGGATATATGAGTATACGAGGAGGAAGAGTATTTTTGTTGCAATAAATGTTTAAAACATGTTAAACATGCTCTGGTGGACCCCATTTATCGATTTGAAATTTGATTATAGGTTGTAAAATCGTTCGTTTGTGGATTTCGGTCAATTTCAGTTTGGAATTTGGAAAAACTTTCTTCTGTAAAGTTGTAGAGAATTGAATTTCCTATAAAAATTCGCAAGATTCGAATTTTATGACAAAAGGGCTATTTATTATGAATTATTGAAGTTCCAAAGCTCCGAAATAATTGATTTTTGGAAGTTTTAATTATTTTTATTTAGAAAAACGTTTTTGTTGTTTATGGACATGTGTTAGGTGTTTGAGATCAGCTGGTAGGATGGCGTAGAAGATTTATTATATATATTAATATTATTTTATATTTTTTGCTTTGGTGTTCTAAGTATTTTCCTATAAATAGGGTGCTTAGGTTAGAATTGAAAATCACACCAGAAATTGAAGTTTTCTCTCTCTATATTATCGAGCGTATTCTTGTGAGTATTTTGAGTATATTTTGAGTATTGCTATACGGTGCAAGTTCAAGTCATAGCCTATATCCGGTGTTTCAGCTAGAAGTACTGATCTTTCGAGGTAAGGGATGTTATTTTATTCGAAAATGATATTATTTCTTCAATATCATTATGTCAAAATATTGATCTGAAGTTTTTATCAAATTTGGAACTTTTGGTGTCGGAGTTACTATTCACGTATACTGACTATTCACGATATCTGACACTTATTCACGAATCTAAGGCACTATTCATCGAAAAATGAAAAATTTTCTTTTCGTCTAAAATATCTATTCCGGATACTAGCTTTGATTGTATCCATGTTTTGATCATTCTTGAATTTTACACCACCGTGATTATTTTTGAGGTATTTTTGACGTGGATAAAACAAAGTACTAATCCTTAATCCTTGTCCATTTTGTTTCACTGGATTCGTTTCTTTAAAAATATTTTTCATCATCTTCAGTCTTAAATGATGATATTATGGAATATCTTTGGCTTGAGAGTGCAAAGATGAATGATTTCTGAAGAATATCTTTGGCCCGTAGTGCAAAGATGAACAGGTGTTTAGATGAACATGACCAACTGATGAATATCTTTGGCCTGTAGTGCAAAGATGAATATTTGATTCCAGATATATATTGATTGATGTTACAGGGATAAAAGATAGACGATGAACTTTTAAATTCATACATAGAAGATAGTAGTTTGCATTCTCTACTTAACTCTTCTAATGAATTATTATTTCCGCTGCGAATATTGATTTAAAATTTGTTGTCTATTGTATTCTATTAGATTTTTCTCCTGTTGAAGACTAACGATAATTTGTTGTATATTATCTTAGTCATAATATTCTTTACTAGGCTAGTTGAGCTCACCCTTTTCCTTGTTGTTCAATTTTTCTTCTCAGGAGGTGAGAATGTAGCGAGTACTATTCGGGGTATGGAATGAAGGTTCTAGAGAGAGTTGTTTAGTAGTCCTCACCATTTTTGTAAAATAATGTATCAATAATTATGATGGGGATTTATTTGCGTGTGGATATTGTCTAGATGGCAATATCTCGTATTTAAACTCACGCTTTATATGTTGTAATAATAAAGTTGTAGTTATTTCTGTACCATGTATTTGGCGACTCAGAATGGGTTGGATGGAATGGACCTATTTTGGGGGCGTCACACCCGGGGGTACTATTCATGACAAAAATTGATTTCTTTTCTGTCTAAATTATCTTTGATACAATATTATTCTTGAATTTTACTCCACAAAGCAGTTATTATGTTGATAATTTGAACATTCTTGAACTCTGGATAAATTAAATTATAAATCTTTAAAATTTATCCTTGCTTTCACTTAATTGAATTCTTATATCATTGTCATCATCCTCATGCTTATATTGTGATGAAAGTTATCTTTGGCTCGTAGTGCATAGATGGACTATTGATTGGTATGATTATGACTATGTATCGGTATAATCATGACCTGTAATGTTACAAATGATGTGGTAAAAGTCCTCATTGGCTCGTAGTACATTGATGGACAGTTGTTGGCATGATCATGACCACTTGTGATACTGACGAATATCCTTGGCCCGTAGTGCATGGATAATTCGTGGATGTGATAATATTGAATATCCTTGGCCCGTAGTGCATGGATAATTCAATGATATGGATTATTTATTGAGATGTGTTACATCGATAAAATATTGATTGTGACACCCCCAAAATAGGTATACATTACCCATTCTGAGTCACCAGATATATGGTAATACAAACTTAAATATACAACATGAGTTGTGAGTTTTAATACAAATATTGTCTTCTAGACAGTATTCAAACTCAAAATAAGTCCTCAATACATTTATTATCACACTATTTCACAGAATAGTGAGGACTACTAATGCAACAATCTGGACTGTCAATCCATTCCCCGACTAGTCCCAGCTATATTCTTATTTCCTGAAGAGAACATTGAAAGAAAGGGTGAGCTCAACTAGCCCAGTAAGAAATATTATGACTAAGATAATGCAGAATAAATTATCCTTAGCCTTCAACAGTGTTAAACTGATAAAATATAACAAACATCAAGTTTAACTACAGCGGAACAAACAATCTATTAGAAGAGTCAAGTAGAGAATAAAATCTACTATCTTCAATGATTTAAAAGGTTTTTCATCACTTTTATCACTGAGACTCAGCTTAATAAATAATTCACATCATTAAATCATCCCTGCATTACATGCCAAGAATATTCTTTAGTATCACGACCACGAATCATCCATGCACTACGGACCAAAGATAATCGTGTTTTCATCAACGGTACTGATCATGCCATAAAACAATTCATCTTTGCACCCTTGGCCGAAGAGAATCCATAGCCATAATCATACCAAAAACTGTCCATCAATGCACTACAGACCAATGAGGACTTTTTTCACATCATTGCACTACAGGCCACATATGACTTTCAACATAATATAAACATGAGGATGATGACAATTCAATAAAACAAGTTTAAGAATAAATTTTAAAGATTTATAAGTTAATTTATCCTGAACTCAATAACGTCCAAATTGTCAACATGATACTGCTTTGTGGAGTAAAATTCAAGAATGCTGAGAAGAATATTTCCATGAAAAGATACTGGATAAAGCGCAAATATCAAGGATATTCCACTAATTTCATGGAGTATAGAAGCCAAAACTTTAACCAACTGAGTATAATAGAATATATGAAACAGCAAATGGATTTATGCCGCCATGCGGTAATCCACGTAGACAGATTATTCCATCAGAATAATAAAGAATGGAATAGCAGAAGAATTCACCAGGCATGCGATAGACTGCACAAACACGTTATTTCAACAGAATAATAAAGAATGAAACCAGGACATGCGTAATCCGCAAGACAGGATATTCCAACAGAATAATAAAGAACGGAATAACAACATAATTTCACAATGTATACGGTAGTCCGTATATACAGGTTATTCCAACAGAATATTAAGGAATGGAATAACAATAGTTCTCTTCATGAATATGAAAGAAATAATATCCCTTACCTTAGAAAAACTGAATACTGGAGTAGTGAAGTAGCATAATACTTTTTTTCTTTCTCTCTATAGTTTCTCTCTCTAGAGTTTCAGTGAATTCGCAACAAATAATGAAGGAATGAGCTTCTATTTATAGAAGAACTGAAAGTAGCTCTTGGTCTTAACGAAGGTTCAAAATGACTCCTGGTAATATTGAAGAGACAACTACTATTTGCGAAGGGGCAATTAACTCTTGGAACACTGAAGAGACAAATAACTCTTGGAAAACTGAAGGGACAAATAACTCTTGAAAAACCGAAGGGACAAATAACTCTTAGAAAACTGAAGGGACAAGTTACTATTAAAACTTTAAACCAACGATCCATATTGATTTACTATTATAATTTCAACCAACTGTCTGAAAAATTATCACATCTTCTCATGGAATAATATTGTACTAAAAAATGATTTGGACCGAAAAGAAATATATTTTTCGGGTGAATAGTTCCCCGTGAATAGTACTTTGGGAATAGTATCCCATGAATAGTACCCCGACACGAAAAGTGTCCCAAATACTCGAGTGAACAAACTAGAGTGAATAGTAACTAAGTGAATAGTAACTCATGAATAAAATACCAAATAAAATGATATTTCATGACGAGTACAAAAGAAATGATATCTCATACGAGTATAATAGAATATACGAATTACAGTATAGTACCTCCATCTATACCTCTATTTTTAACTTAGTCATGCAAGTATTATCAATCTTGCACCAGTAAATCATGTGAATCAATAGTACACACATGTGAACACATAGTTATAAGCATGTGAATTAATAGCAATTAATTGATCATTTATCCGGTTAATTACCCGATTGGTCAATATAACCTCCAGTCATCAATTATTATCGAATGAATATCGATTTCTACTAACACTAATAATTTCCACACAATGGAACTATCAATTTCATCTTTAATCAACACGAACTTATTCATCATTAATATTATAACGCATAATATTTAACAACCAGGTCGTTCTCAGGAAAGAGGGGGCTTTCCGATAAGGATTTCTTCTTATTGGCGCGTAATTAGGTGACTAAACCTCTCCTTAACAGAACTTCTAGACATTATCAATATTGCAAATAATAATATGAATAACTTTGCCGTCTCAATTATTGATTTAATAATTTATCATATTATGCAGATGATACTGTGACAATAATTGAATCAATAATATGAGAGATATGATGCAACAATTACTATAGCAATAATTGAGTATAACTGAGTGACTTCTCACGTAAGCATCAATAATCAATACCGCGTGCTACTTATGCAACCACGCCAGACATCGTATTTTTTACTACCGGATAGTTCAATAGTTTTAACGATAACACCTCCATTATTTTCATAAAAATATTTTGTCGCTTTTCTTAATCCGATAATAATTTTGTTGTGGGGTCCACCAATGATTGTATCGTCATACGGATATTCCTCGACCAATCGAATATTATACAACAACTTGCAAACTTTTCAAAATTTATAAATATTACCCACAACTATAACATTATCTCAAATCCACACCATAATTTTGAAAAAAATATTTCAAGAAAATTAAATCTTTATTCATAAAATTTGGGATTTTACAATATCCCCTTCTTATGAAATTTTGCCCTCGAAATTTACGTACGTACCTGGTATGCCTATCAAATGAGGATACC
Source organism: Panax quinquefolius (assembly GCA_020205615.1). Lineage (NCBI taxonomy): Eukaryota > Viridiplantae > Streptophyta > Magnoliopsida > Apiales > Araliaceae > Panax > Panax quinquefolius. Next base: position 68,779,390 of record CM035174.1, on the reverse strand, counting down.
TTGACTTTATTTCAGATTCTAACTCTTGAGGTATAACCTTTGAGTGTTGAATACGATCCTTCTTATCCAAGATTTTAACATGTATCTCCTCATACGTTAAATCTTCTGCTATCTCATCTAGTTTTAATTCAATAATGTGGTTCGGGTCGTCCACATATTTACGTAACATCGATACGTGAAAAACATTATGAACACGCGCCATACTTGGCGGTAAAACGAGTTTATAGGCCACAGTTCCTACTCGATCAAGGATTTCAAATGGGCCAATAAAATCGAGGGTTGAGATTTCCTCTCTTCATCGATTCTTGCTTATAGAATAACGCCCTCTTGAACCTTCTTCTTCACATTCATCAGCTCTTAGTATGTAGCTTGAGCAACTTTAACTTTATCGATTAAAGTCGATTCTAATCGTATATTTGTTATCTTCACGTGGGTCCCTAGAGTCTTTAACTCTATCTCCATCATTTGTAAGTTATACGAAATGGGTCTTTGTGTTAACAACATCACACTCGTAAAAGCATACGATCTTCTACTCAACGCGTAAGCTACCACATTCGCTTTTCCCACGATGATATTGAATGGTACGATCGTAATATCCCTTACCTTAGAAAAATATCCCTTACCTTAGAAAAACTGAATACTGGAGTAGTGAAGTAGCATAATACTTTTCTTCTTTCTCTCTATAGTTTATCTCTCTAGAGTTTCAGTGAATTCGCAACAAATAATGAAGGAATGAGCTTCTATTTATAGAAGAACTGAAAGTAGCTTTTGGTCTTAACGAAGGTTCAAAATGACTCCTGGTAATATTGAAGAGACAACTACTATTTGTGAAGGGGCAATTAACTCTTGGAACACCGAAGAGACAAATAACTCTTGGAAAACTGAAGGGACAAATAACTCTTGAAAAACCGAAGGGACAAATAACTCTTGGAAAACTGAAGGGACAAGTTACTATTAAAACTTTAAACCAACGATCCATATTGATTTACTATTATAATTTCAACCAACTGTCTGAAAAATTATCACATCTTCTCATGGAATAATATTGTACTAAAAAATAATTTGGACCGAAAAGAAATATAGTTTTCGGGTGAATAGTTCCTCGTGAATAGTACTTCGGGAATAGTATCCCATGAATAGTACCCCGACACGAAAAGTGTCCCAAATACTCGAGTGAACAATACTAGAGTGAATAGTAACTAAGTGAATAGTAACTCGTGAATAAAATACCAAATAAAATGATATTTCATGACGAGTACAAAAGAAATGATATCTCATACGAGTATAATAGAATATACGAATTACAGTATAGTACCTCCATCTATACCTCTATTTTTAACTTAGTCATGCAAGTATTATCAATCTTGCACCAGTAAATCATGTGAATCAATAGTACACACATGTGAACACATAGTTATAAGCATGTGAATTAATAGCAATTAATTGATCATTTATCCGGTTAATTACCCGATTGGTCAATATAACCTCCAGTCATCAATTATTATCGAATAAATATCGATTTCTACTAACACTAATAATTTCCACACAATGGAACTATCAATTTCATCTTTAATCAACACGAACTTATTCATCATTAATATTATAACGCATAATATTTAACAACCAGGTCGTTCTCAGGAAAGAGGGGGCTTTCCGATAAGGATTTCTTCTTATTGGCGCGTAATTAGGTGACCAAACCTCTCCTTAATAGAACTTCTAGACATTATCAATATTGAAAATAATAATATGAATAACTTTGCCGTCTCAATTATTGATTTAATAATTTATCATATTATGCAGATGATACTGTGACAATAATTGAATTAATAATATGAGAGATATGATGCAACAATTACTATAGCAATAATTGAGTATAACTGAGTGACTTCTCACGTAAGCATCAATAATCAATACCGTGTGCTACTATGCAACCACGCGTATTACTGTACTTTTACTACCGGATAGTTCAATAGTTTTAACGATAACACCTCCGCTGTTATTTTCATAAAAATATTTTTGTCGTTTTCTTAATCCGATAATAATTTTGTTGTGGGGTCCACCAATGATTGTATCGTCATACGGATATTCCTCGACCAATCGAATATTATACAACAACTTGCAAACTTTTCAAAATTTATAAATATTACCCACAACTATAACATTATCTCAAATCCACACCATAATTTTGAAAAAAATATTTCAAGAAAATTAAATCTTTATTCATAAAATTTGGGATTTTACAATATCCCCTTCTTATGAAATTTTGCCCTCGAAATTTACGTGCATTACATTCGTATGCCTATCAAATGAGGATACCTTGACTTTATTTCAGATTCTAACTCTTGAGGTATAACCTTTGAGTGTTGAATACGATCCTTCTTATCCAAGATTTTAACATGTATCTCCTCATACGTTAAATCTTCTGCTATCTCATCTAGTTTTAATTCAATAATGTGGTTCGGTCAGCCCACATATTTACGTAACATCGATACGTGAAAAACATTATGAACACGCCGCCATACTTGGCGGTAAAAAGCGAGTTTATAGGCCACGCTTCCTACTCGATCAAGGATTTCAAATGGGCCAATAAAATCGAGGGTTGAGATTTCTCTCTCATCGATTCTTGCTTATAGAATAACGCCCTCTTGAACCTTCTTCTTCACATTCATCAGCTCTTAGTATGTAGCTTGAGCAACTTTAACTTTATCGATTAAAGTCGATTCTAATCGTATATTTGTTATCTTCACGTGGGTCCCTAGAGTCTTTAACTCTATCTCCATCATTTGTAAGTTATACGAAATGGGTCTTTGTGTTAACAACATCACACTTGTAAAAGCATACGATCTTCTACTCAACGCGTAAGCTACCACATTCGCTTTTCCCACGATGATATTGAATGGTACGATCGTAATATCCCTTACCTTAGAAAAATATCCCTTACCTTAGAAAAACTGAATACTGGAGTAGTGAAGTAGCATAATACTTTTCTTCTTTCTCTCTATTGTTTATCTCTCTAGAGTTTCAGTGAATTCGCAACAAATAATGAAGGAATGAGCTTCTATTTATAGAAGAACTGAAAGTAGCTTTTGGTCTTAACGAAGGTTCAAAATGACTCACTCGTAATATTGAAGAGACAACTACTATTTGTGAAGGGCAATTAACTCTTGGAACAATCAAGAGACAAATAACTCTTGGAAAACTGAAGGGACAAATAACTCTTGAAAAACCGAAGGGACAAATAACTCTTGGAAAACTGAAGGGACAAGTTACTATTAAAACTTTAAACCAACGATCCATATTGATTTACTATTATAATTTCAACCAACCGTCTCAAAAATTATCACATCTTCTCATGGAATAATATTGTACTAAAAATAATTTGGACCGAAAAGAAAATATAGTTTTCGGTGAATAGTTCCTCGTGAATAGTACTTGAGAATAGTATCCCATGAATAGTACCCGAAACCTAAAAGTGTCCCAAATACTCGAGTGAACAATACTAGAGTGAATAGTAACTAAGTGAATAGTAACTCGTGAATAAAATACCAAATAAAATGATATTTCATTTATTTAGTACAAAAGAAATGATATCTCATACGAGTATAATAGAATATACTGAATTACGATATAGTACCTCCATCTATACCTCTATTTTAACTTAGTCATGCAAGTATTATCAATCTTGCACCAGTAAATCATGTGAATCAATAGTACACACATGTGAACACATAGTTATAAGCATGTGAATTAATAGCAATTAATTGATCATTTATCCGGTTAATTACCCGATTGGTCAATATAACCTCCAAATATCAATTATTATCGAATAAATATCGATTTCTACTAACACTAATAATTTCCACACAATGGAACTATCAATTTCATCTTTAATCAACACGAACTTATTCATCATTAATATTATAACGCATAATATTTAACAACCAGGTCGTTCTCAGGAAAGAGGGGGCTTTCCGATAAGGATTTCTTCTTATTGGCGCGTAATTAGGTGACCAAACCTCTCCTTAATAGAACTTCTAGACATTATCAATATTGAAAATAATAATATGAATAACTTTGCCGTCTCAATTATTGATTTAATAATTTATCATATTATGCAGATGATACTGTGACAATAATTGAATTAATAATATGAGAGATATGATGCAACAATTACTATAGCAATAATTGAGTATAACCGAGTGACTTCTCACGTAAGCATCAATAATCAATACCGTGTGCTACTACGCAACTACGCCAGACATCGTATTTTTACTTTTACTAATGGGTAGTTCAATAGTTTTAACGATAACACCTCCATTTATTATTTTCATAAAAATATTTTTGTCGCTTTCTTAATCCGATAATAATTACATTGTGGGGTCCACCAATGATTGTATCGTCATACGGATATTCCCCGACCAATCGAATATTATACAACAACTTGCAAACTTTTCAAAATTTATAAATATTACCCACAACTATAACATTATCTCAAATCCACACCATAATTTTGAAAAAAATATTTCAAGAAAATTAAATCTTTATTCATAAAATTTGGGATTTTACAATATCCCCTTCTTATGAAATTTTGCCCTCGAAATTTACGTACGTACCTGGTATGCTTATCAAATGAGGATACCTTGACTTTATTTCAGATTCTAACTCTTGAGGTATAACCTTTGAGTGTTGAATACGATCCTTCTTATCCAAGATTTTAACATGTATCTCCTCATACGTTAAATCTTCTGCTATCTCATCTAGTTTTAATTCAATAATGTGGTTCGGGTCGTCCACATATTTACGTAACATCGATACGTGAAAAACATTATGAACACGCGCCATACTTGGCGGTAAAACGAGTTTATAGGCCACAGTTCCTACTCGATCAAGGATTTCAAATGGGCCAATAAAATCGAGGGTTGAGATTTCCTCTCTTCATCGATTCTTGCTTATAGAATAACGCCCTCTTGAACCTTCTTCTTCACATTCATCAGCTCTTAGTATGTAGCTTGAGCAACTTTAACTTTATCGATTAAAGTCGATTCTAATCGTATATTTTTTATCTTCACGTGGGTCCCTAGAGTCTTTAACTCTATCTCCATCATTTGTAAGTTATACGAAATGGGTCTTTGTGTTAACAACATCACACTTGTAAAAGCATACGATCTTCTACTCAACGCGTAAGCTACCACATTCGCTTTTCCCACGATGATATTGAATGGTACGATCGTAATCTTTAATAGCTCGAGCCAACGTCTTTGGCACAAACACGTTCATTTTGGGTGAAAAAAATATTTGAGGGTTTTAGAAATGAGTTTTGTACTGGGGTCAATACAAAATTTGATTTCACGCTCTAGGGGTAGGCTAAGAAGTCCTTCAGGAATACGTCAGGAAATTTATTAACAATAGAAATATCATTCAAAACTGTGACTCTCATCCAAGACTTGGATAACACGTCACATTGATACCTATCAACTTGTCATCGTCATTCACAACGTCCCCTACAGAAAGTCTGGCTTCGGTGCATTCCACACAAGGAAGTCAACAACGAAAGGACCGGGGCTCTTTACTTATGGCTTGATATGACAATGATTGACTTTAGTGGGTTGGTTGCTTGAATTCGCATAACAGGTTGGTTAGGAATATGATAGCTAACAACCTTACGAAAAGCTTGATGAGTTGTTAACCAATCGATCCCTAAAATTACATCCAAGGAAAGTATTTTCAAAGAGATAAGATCGACAGGTAACGTGAAAGTGTCGATTTGAATCAACAAGATTTATAAACAGTGGAGGCAACGAAGGTTTCTACTAACAAAGTTTCAATCAATAAGTCAAAGTCTAACTTCTCCGGAGTTAAATTTAAACGTTGAGCACAAGCAAGAGAGATAAAAAAATGGGTAGAACCGGTATCTAATAAGGTATAGACTTTGCAATAATTTATAATCAACTAACCCGTGCTAACTTCGTTCGGGTTACTCGCTTTTTGAGAAGTCACAAAAAACGCTCTTCCTGAAACCACCGACTTTGTTTTGTCTGTATCCGCCTTTGGTGCCACCGTCCCAGCTGGACTTAACTTTGGTGCACGACAAAATCGGGCTAGGTGACCTTCTTTTCCACAATTGTAACATGTTTTGGACTGCATCACGCAGTTTGGACTGATGTGTCCCTCCCTTCCGCATTTGTAATATACGACCGGCGTTTGTTCTCCTTCCTTAACAATAGTTGTTGGTGCTGACGTCTTTCCATTATTATTGAATCTCCTCTTCTTGAAACTTTCATTTCTATTATCTTGGCCATAATTACCACCGAAGTGGTTACCATTTCTGGCATGATAATTTCCTCCACGATGGTTATCATTGTTCATGGCGGTCGCTACCACCATGATGATTATTATCGTGTTGTTGCTCGTTATCCTTTCGTTGGGCTGGCTCATTATCGCGCTCCAATAACTAAGCCCTATTCACTACATCTGAATATAAACAAAGTTTGTGAGAAATGAGGTATTGACGTATATCGGGTTTCAAACCTCTTAGAAACATTTGCGTCATTCGCTCCTCATTATCAACCAAATGGAATGCAAACCGGGATAACTCCGCAAGTTTAGCCTCGTATTGCGACACGGTCATATTGTTTTGCTTCAACTTGATAAACACCACCTCCTTCATGTGACGAATACTTTCGGGAAAGTACTTGTTGTTGAACAACTCTTGGAACTTCTCCCAAGACATCTTGAGTGCGTCAGGCTGGGTACGTTTTACAGATTCCTACCAGTAATCTGCTTCTTCACGCAACATAAAGGTGGTAAAGGGAACCTTTTGCTCCTCGGCGCATCCCAAGATATCAAATATCTTGGTGATCTGCTTTAACCACGTCTCTGCCTTAAGTGGTTCTGGCTTTCCCAAAAACTCCGGTGGTCCCACTCTTTGAATCGCTTAGCGATGGTGACAATGGGTTGCCATTGTTTCCACCAGACATGAGAAGAGAGTCTCTCTCACTTTGATGTTGCATGAATTGCATAAAGTCTTTGAACATCCCATCGTTCATCATTTCATCGGTGTTATTGTTTATCTGAGGATTATTGTCTTCCTGTTGCACATTATCCTGGGCATTGATCGTTGGTGACTCAATGGTCTCATGTGCTTTATTGCTTATCTCAACATTTTTGGATGCCATTTCAAATACTGCAACAAAACAAGGGTTAATTAACATATCAAATATTATCCCTATACTCTGACTGACCAATTAAATACCAAATAAACTTAGGTAGGTTATACTAGTGAAGAAAATCCCTGTCTCTCCCCTCCTAATTCTTGTCTCACATCTCAGCCAGGGATCATATCCCTAAGCTTTGATACCAACTGTGACGCCCCCAAAATAGGTATACATCACCCATTCTGAGTCGCCAGATACATGGTACAGAATATAAATACAAACTTAAATATACAACATGAGCTGTGAGTTTTAATACAAATATTATCTTCTAGACAGTATTCAAACTCAAAATAAGTCCTCAATACATTTATTATCACACTATTTCACAGAATAGTGAGGACTACTAATGCAACCATCTAGACTGTCAATCCATTCCCCGACTAGTCCCAACTATATTCTTATTTCCTGAAGAGAACATTAAAAGAAAGGGTGAGCTCAACTAGCCCAGTAAGAAATATTATGACTAAGATAATGCAGAATAAATTATCCTTAGCCTTCAACAGTGTTAAACTGATAAAATATAACAAACATCAAGTTTAACTACAGCGGAACAAGCAATCCATTAGAAGAGTCAAGTAGAGAATAAAATCTACTATCTTCTATGATTTAAAAGGTTTTTCATCACTTTTATCGCTGAGACTCAGCTTAATAAATAATCCACATCATTAAATCATCCCTGCACTACAGGCCAAGAATATTCTTTATTATCACGACCACGAATCATCCATGCACTACGGGCCAAAGATAATCGTGTTTTTATCAACGGTACTGATCATGCCATATCCATAATCATACCAAAAACTGTCCATCAATGCACTACGGGCCGATGAGGACTTTTTCCACATCATTTGTTACATTACGGTCATGATTATACCGAATAATCCCTGGTCATAATGGTACCAAGTCCATCTATGCACTATAGGCCACATATGATTTTCAACATAATATAAACATGAAGATGATGAAAATTCAATAAAACAAGTTCAAGAATAAATTTTAAAGATTTATAAGTTAATTTATCCTGAACTCAATAACGTCCAAATTGTCAACATGATACTGCTTTGTGGAGTAAAATTCAAGAATGCTCAGAAGAATATTTCCATGAAAAGATACTGGATGAAGCACAAATATCAAGGATATTCCACTAATTTCATGGAGTATAGAAGCCAAAACTTTAATCAACTGAGTATAATAGAATATATGAAACCGCAAATGGATTTTTGCCGCCATGCGCTAATCCACGTAGACAGATTATTCCAACCGAATAATAAAGAATGAAATAGCAGAAGAATTCACCAGGCATGCGATAGACCGCATGCATGTGTTATTCCAATGTAATAATAAAGAATGGAACCAGGTCATGCGTAATCCGCATGCATGTGATATTCCAAATGTAATAATAAAGAACGAAATAACAACATAATTTCACCATGTATACGGTAGTCCGCGTATACAGGTTATTCCAACAGAATAATAAGGAATGTAATAACAATAGTTCTCTTTATGAATATGAAAGAAATAATACCCCTTACCTTAGAAAAACTGAATACTGGAGTAGTGAAGTAGCATAATACTTTTCTTCTTTCTCTCTATAGTTTCTCTCTCTAGAGTTTCAGTGAATTCTTAAGAAATAATGAAGGAATGAACTTCTATTTATAGAAGAACTTAAAGTAGCTCTTAGTCTTAACGAAGGGTCAAAATGACTCCTGGTAATATTGAAGATATAACTACTATTTGCGAGGGGCAATTAACTCTTGGAACACCGAAGAGACAAATAACTCTTGGAAAACTGAAGGGACAAATAACTCTTGGAAAACCGAAGGGACAAATAACTCTTGGAAAAATGAAGGGACAAGTTACTATTAAAACTTTAAACCAACGATCCATAATGATTTACTATTATAATTTGAACCAACTGTCTGAAAAATTATCACATCTTCTCATGGAATAATATTGTACTCAAAAATGATTTGGATTGAAAAGAAATATATTTTTCGAGTGAATAGTTTTCCGTGAATAGTACTTCAGGAATAGTACCCCATGAATAGTACCCTGACACGAAAAGTGTCCCAAATACCCGAGTGAACAATACTAGAGTGAATAGTAACCCGTAAATAAAATACCAAATAAAATGATATATAATGACGAGTACAAAAGAAATGATATCTCATACGAGTATAATAGAATATACGAATTACAGTATAGTACCTCCATCTATACCTCCATTTTTAACTTAGTCATGCAAGTATTATCAATCTTGCACCAACTCCCCTAATAGTAAATCATGTGAATCAATAGTACACACATGTGAACATATAGTTATAAGCATGTGAATTAATAGAAATTAATTGCTCATTTATCCGGTTAATTACCCGATTGGTCAATATAACCTCCATATATCAATTATTATCTAAATAAATATCGATTTCTACTAACACTAATAATTCCCACATAATGGAACTATCAATATCATCTTTAATCAACACGAACTTATTCATCATTAATATTATAACGCACAATATTTAACAACCAGGTCGTTCCCAGGAAAGAGGGGACTTTCCGATAAGGATTTCTCCTTATCAAGCGCACAATTAGTGACCAAACCTCTCCTCGATGTAACTTCTGACATTGTCAATATTGCAAATAATAATATGAATAACTTTGTCGTCTCAATTATTGATTTAATAATATATCATATTATGCAGATGATACTGTGACAATAATTGAATCAATAATATGAGAGATATGTGTGACGCCCCCAAAATTAGGTATACATCACCCATCTTGAGTCGCCAGATACATGGTACAGAATTCAAATACAACTTAATAATACAACTGTCGTGTACAATACGACAAAACATAAACTGTGAGTTTGAATAGAAATATTGTCTACTAGAGAGTATACAAACTCAAAAGGAGTCCTTATTATAATTATTATCACACTATTTCACAGAATAGTGAGGACTACTAATGCACCATCTAGGACCATCACTCCGTTCCCCGACTCGTTCCAGCTATATTCTCATTTTCTGAAGAGAACAGTGAAAGAAAGGGTGAGCTCAACCAGCCCAATAAGAAATATTATGACTAAGATAATGCGTAATAAATTATCATTAGCCTTAAATGTTAGTTAAACCGATACAATATAACAAACATCAAGTTTAATCATAAATTAACAAGCAATCCATTAAAAGAGTCAAGTAGAGAATAAAATCTACTATCTTTAATGATTTAAAAGGTTTTCATCACTTTTATCATTGGGACTCAACTTTTAATAAATAATCCACATCATCGAATCACCCTCGCTTTACTACCAAGGATATTCTTTAGTATCACGACCATAAATTATCCATGCACTACTACTTAAAGATAATCATGTTTTCATCAACGGTCCTGATCATGCCATAAAATAATTCATCTTTGCACTACGACCAAAGAGAATCCATAGCCATAATCATACCAAAAACTGTCCATCAATGCACTACGGGTCAATGAGGACTTTTTTCACATCATTTGTAACATTACTAAGTTATGATTACAATCAATAATCCATGGTCATAATCATACCAAGTCCATTTATGCACTACAGTGCCACGTATGACTTTCAACAAAATATAAACATGAGGATGATGACAATGATATAAGAATTCAATAAAACAAGTTCAAGAATTAATTTATCTAGGAACTGATAACGTCCAAATTGTCAACATGATACTGCTTTGTAGAGTAAAATTCAAGAATGCTCAGAGGAATATTTCCATGAAAAGATATTGGATGAAGCGCAAATATCAAGGATATTCCACTAATTTTATGAAGTATAGAAGTCAAAACTTTAACCAACTGAGTATAATAAAGAATGGAATAACAAAAGAAATCACCATGCATGCGGTGCTTGCATGACAAAGTTATTCCAATAGAATAATAATAATCGAACCAATCGTGCAAAATTTCAAGACCGACAGGATGTTCCAATAGAATAATAAAGAATGGAATAACAATAGAAATCACCATGCATGCGGTGACTTGTGATGTATAAAAGTTATTCCAATGTAATACTAAATAATCGGAACCAAAGTCGAAGCGTATACGCATACCGCAAGACGAGGATATTCCAACAGAATAATAAAGATTGGAATATTAGAAGAATTTCACCATGTATACGCAAGATTACATAATTAGGTTATTCCAACATAATAATAAAGAATGGAATAACGTAAGAATTTTACCAAGTATAGGTAGTCCACAGATACACAAGTTATTCCAATGTAATAATAAAGAATGGAATAATGTAAGTTCTCTTCATGAATAAGAAAGAAAGAATACCCCTTACGATACAACAAATAATATCCCTACCTTAGAAAGAAGAGTAATCGGATATAGAAGTAGTGAAGTAGCAGTAACACTTTTCTTCTTCTTTCTTTCTATAGTTTTCTCTCTAGAGTTTCAAAGAATTAAGTAAGAAATAATGAATGAATGAACTTCTATTTATAGAAGAATGGATCGCATATTAACTAACTCATGAATCTATTCCAGTTGATTTACTTTTAATCTGACGGTCCATATTTAAAGCAAAATCTTTTAAATAAAATATAATATATTCTATTTATAATCTAATAAAACGAATAACTTTATAAAAGATTTTACTACGCAAAATACTATGCAGTACACTATGCATAATAAAATATAATATATTCTAATTATTGTCTAATAAAACAAATAACTTTATAAAAGTATTTTGTTTTATATAAAAAAGATTTTACTATGCAAAATACTACTATGTAGGCACTATGCAAATGCATAATAAAATATAATATATTCTAATTATTGTCTAATAAAATAGATAACTTTATAAAAGTATTCTGCTTATATAAAAAGATTTTACTATGCAAAACACTATGAAGACACTATGCAACACTATGCATAATAGAATATAATATATTCTATTTATAGAATAACTTTATAAAAGTATTCATTTTATTACATTAATAATACCAATAAAACAAAACCGAGTGACTTATCACGTAAGCATTAATAATCAATACCGTAAAGCTACTATGCAACCACGCCAGACATCGCATTTTTTTACTACCGAGTAGTTCAAACAGATTAACGTAAAACTTCCACCGTTATTTTCATAAAATATTTTTGTCGTTTTCTCAATCGCATAATAATTCCGTTAGGGGATCCACCAATGATTGTGCCGTTGCACGAATATTCCCTGATAAAACGAACATTCCCCGACCAATCGAATATTATATAACAACATGCATACTTCACAAAATTTATAATACTACCCACAACTATAACATTATATCAAATCCACACCATAATATTCAAAAAAATATTTCAAGAAAATTAAATCTTTATTCATAAAATCTGGGGTCTCACAATCTCCCCTCCTTATGGAAATTCGCCCTCGAAATTTATGTACGTACTTGGTATGCCGAAGAGGTGAAGATACCTTGACTTCATTTCATATTCTAATTCTTGAGGTATAACCTTTGAGCGTCTAATATGATCCTTCTTATCCAAGATGTTAACACGTATCTCCTCATACGTTAAATCTTCTGTTATCTCGTCCGTTTCTAAATTAATATTGTGGTTCGGGTTGTCCACATATTTACGTAACATCGATACGTTAAAAACGTTATGAATACGCGACATACTTGGCGGTAAAACGAGTCTATAAGCCATAGTTCCTACTCGATCGAGGATTTTTAATGGGTCAATTAAATCGAGGGTTGAGATTTCCTCTCTTCGTCGATTCTTGCTTCTAGAATAACGCCCTCTTGAACCTTCTTCTTCACATTCATCAGCTCTGAGTATGTAGCTTGAGCGGCTTTAACTTTATCAATTAAAGTCGATTCTACTCGTATATTCGTTATCTTCACTTGGGTTTGTATATTCGCACTTATAACCGTATACGATCTTCTACTCAACGCGTCAGCTACCACGTTCGTTTTCCCACGATGGTATTGAATGGTACGATCGTAATCTTCAACAACTCGAGCCAACGTCTTTGGCACATGTTACGTTCATTTTAGTTGAAGAAATATTTGAGGGTTTAAGAAATGAGTTTTGTACTGGGGTCAATACAAAATTCGATTTCACGCTCTAGTGGTAGGCTAAGAAGTCTTTAAGAATACGTCAGGAAATTTATTAACAATAGAAATATCATTCAAAACCATGACCCTCATCAAAGACTTGGATAGTACGTCACATTGATACCTATCAACTTGCCATCGTCATTCACAACGTCCCCTACGGAAAGTTCGGCTTCGGTGTATTCCACACAAGGAAGACACCAGTGAAAGGCTTAGGGCTCTTTACTTATGACTTAATATAATAATGATTGACTTTAGTGATTTGGTTGCTTGAATTTGCATAACAGATTGGTTAGGAATATGAAAGCTAACAACCTTACAAAAAACATGATGAGTAGTTAACCAATCGATTCCTAAAATCACATCAAAGGCAAGTATTTTCAATTAGATAAGATCAACAGGTAACGTGAAAGTGTCGATTTGAATCAACAAGATTAATAAACATTGGAGGTAACGAAGGTTTCTACTATCGAAGTTTCAACCAATAAGTCAAAGTCTAACTTCTCCGGAGTTAAATTTAAACGTTGAGCGCAAGCAAGAGAGATAAAAGAATAGGTAGAACCGGTATCGAATAAGGTATAGACTTCGCAAGAATTTATAATTAACTAACCCGTGATAACTTCGTTCGATTCATCGTCACGAAAAATGCTCTCCCTTAAACTACTAAATTTGACTTGTTCGGATACTTTTGGTGTCGCCATTACCACCGGAATTGACTTTTGCTATAGGGGCATATTCCACCTCAACCGCTTCGTCGCATTCTCCTACTCCTTGATCTCAATCATTAACCTTCGATCCATATCGAATTGGGGTTGACCGCAATGTATAGGGTAATTCAAAACTCGGCGTCGGGTTCTCCCAATTCTTTGTCGAAAAAGAGAAATACATATCATCTATTTTAACTTTCTTGGATCAGACTTCTCTTTCCACAATATCAACGCGTCGTGTGGCTTTTACCCATGCATCTTTCATTCTCACTCGTTCATTTATTTCTTCTTTCAGCTGCTCCTTGACATTTGAATTCTCAGATTCCAACTTTAATATCGTATACTCTGCCAAAGAGCGCTCCTGTTCAGCTATCGCACATCGGGTAACACAATTTTGAATGGTTGCATCTCTTTGCTCCACGGCTGTCTGTCGTTCTTCAGCCTGCTCTTCTAACTCATCAATACGATTTTGCAATTCTACATTTTGATCAATAAGTTCTTCTAATAAATCCTCCTCAGGTTCCTCTTCTTCCTCACTCTCAGTTGCTACCTTTGCGACTAGCTTGAGTGCAACTTTTAATTCCTCAATCACCACATGGATATCTCTAATCACATTATCTTGGTTGGTGATTAGAGGTGTCTCCACGGTCTCATGTGCTCCATTGCTATTCTCAACATTCTCGGATGTCATTTTCAAATACTGCCACAAAACAAGGGTTAATTGATATGTAACAAATTATCCCTATATTCTGACCGACCAATTAAATACCAAATAAACTTAGGTAGGTCATACTAGTGAAGGAATTCCCCATCTCTCCCCTCCTAGTTCTATTCTCACATCCTAGCCAGGGATCATATCCCTAAGCTTTGATACCAACTGTGACGCCCCCAAAATTAGGTATACATCACCCATCTTGAGTCGCCAGATACATGGTACATAATTTAAATACAACTTAATAATACAACCTGTCGTAAATACAATACTAATACGAAAACATAAACTGTGAGTTTGAATACAAATATTGTCTACTAGAGAGTATACAAACTCAAAAGGAGTCCTCATTACAATTATTATCACACTATTTCACGTAATAGTGAGGACTACTAATGCACCATCTAGACCATCACTCCGCTCCCCGACTCGCTCCATTTATATATTCTTATTTCCTGAAGAGAACAAAGAAAGAAAGGGTGAGCTCAACTAGCCCAAAGAAGAAATATTATGACTAAGATAATGCGAATAAATTATCATTAGCTTAAACAAGTGTTAAGTCGATACAATATAACAACCATCAAGTTTAATCTGCAGCTTAACAAGCAATCCATTAAAAGAGTCAAGTAGAGAATAAAATCTACTATCTTTAATGATTTAAAAGGTTTTCATCACTTTTATCACTTTGGGACTCAAATTTAATAAATAATACACATCATCGAATCACCCCCACACTACTGGCCAAGGATATTCTTTAAGATCACGACCACGAATTATCTATACACTACTACTACTAAAGATAATCATGTTTTCATCAACTATCCCCGATCATGCCATAAAACAATTCATCTTTACACTATGTACCAAAGAGAATCCATAGCCATAATCATACCAAAAACCGTCCATCAATGCACTACGGGCCAACGGACTTTTTCCACATCATTTGTAACATTACGGTTATGATTACCCCAATAATCCATGGTCATAATCATACCAAGTCCATCTATGCACTCACAGCCACGTATGACTTTCAACAAAATATAAACACGAGGATGATGACAATGATATAAGAATTCAATAAAACAAGTTCAAGAATTAATTTATCTAGAACCGATAACGTCCAAATTGTCAACATGATACTTGCTTTGTAGAGTAAAATTCAAGAATGCTCAAAAGAATATTTCCATGAAAAGATATCGGATGAAGCGCAAATATCAAGGATATTCCACTAATTTCATGGAGTATAGAAGTCAAAACTTTAACCAACCGAGTATAATAAAGAATGGAATAACAAAAGAAATCACCATGCATGCGGTATTTGATGATAAAAAGTTATTCCAACAGAATAATAATAACGGAACCGTGTCGGTAAAAATTACTTGCATTGGGATGTTCTAACGTAATAATAAAGAATGGAATAATAACAGAAATCACCATGCATGCGGTGCTTGATAGATAGGTTATTCCAATGTAATACTAAATAACGAAACCGAATCAAGCGTAAATAATATTTAATCCGAAAGGATATTCGAACAGAATAATAAAGAATAAAATATTAGAAGAATTTCACCATGTATGCAGTACTTCGCATAAACAGGTTATTCCAACATAATAATAAAGAATAGAATAACAAAAGAATTTCACCAAGTATAGGGTAGTCCGCGTAAACAGGTTATTCCAATAGAATAATAAAGAATGGAATAACAGAAGTTTTCTTCATGAATAAGAAAGAAAGAATACCCCTTACGAGTACAACAAATAATATCCCCTACCTTAGAAAGAAGAGTACTTGATATAGAAGTAGTGAAGTAGCAGAACACTTTTCTTCTTTCTCTCTATAGTTTATCTCTCTAGAGTTTCAGTGAATTCGTAAGAAATAATGAATGAATGAACTTCTATTTATAGAAGAATGGACTGCATAGTAACTAACTCATGAACGGTCCAGATTTGATTTACTTTAATCTGACGGTCCATATTTAAAGCAAAAATTTTTAAATAAAATATAATATATTCTATTTATAATCTAATAAAATGAATAACTTTATAAAATATTTTACTATGCAAATACTATGTAGGCACTTATACAAACACTATGAATAATAAAATATAATATATTCTAATTATTATCTAATAAAACAAATAACTTTATAAAAGTATTTTGTTTTATATAAAAAGATTTTACTATGCAAAACACTATGCAGCACTATGCAAATGCATAATAAAATATAATATATTCTAATTATTTATTTAATAAAATGATAACTTTATAAAAGTATTCTGCTTTATATAAAAAAGATTTTACTATGCAAAACACTATATATACATACATGCAATACTATGCGATAATAGAATATAATATATTCTATTTATAGAATAACTTTATAAAAGTATTATTACTTTTTATTACATTAATAATACCAATAAAACAAAACCGAGTGACTTATCAAGTAAACATCAATAATCAATACCGTATGCTACTATGCAACCACGCCAGACATCGTATTTTTACTACCGAGTAGTTCAACAAAGATTAATTGTAAAACTTCCGCCGTTATTTTCATAAAATATTTTTTTCGCTTTCTCGATCGCATAATAATTTCGCTTGTGGGGTCCACTAATGATTGTGCTTGGCCGCATCTAATATTCCTTGATAAAACGAACATTCCCCAACCAATTGAATATTATATAACAACTTGCGTACTTTGTAAAATTTATAAATACTACCCACAACTATAACATTATATCAAATCCACACTATAATATTCAAAAAAATATTTCGAGAAAATTAAATCTTTATTCATAAAATCCGGGGTCTCACAATATGATGCAGCAATTACTGTAGCAATAATTAAGTATAATTGAGTGACTTCTCACGTAGTTAGCGTAATGAATCAATACCGGTAATGCGACTATGCAACCACGCCAGACATCAGATTTACTTTTACTACTGAGTAGTTCAACAGTTTTAACGATAATACCTCTGCCCTTATTTTCAAAAAAATATTTTTGTCGTTTTCTCAATTCGACAATAATTCCGTTGTGGGGTCCACCAATGATTGTACCGTCATACGGATATTCCCCGTTTATTCAAATATTATACAACAACTTGCATACTTTTCAAAATTTATAAATATTACCCACAACTATAACATTATCACAAATCCACACCATAATTTTGAAAAAAATATTTCGAGAAAATTAAATCTTTATTCATAAAATTTGGGATTTTACATTGGTGATGAACTTTTAAATCATAGAAGATAGTAAATATTATGCTCTACTTGACTCTTTTAATGGATTGCTTGTTCCGCTGCAGTTAAACTTGTTGTCTATTGTATTTTATCAGTTTAACATTGTTGAAGGCTAATGATAATTTATTCTACATTATCTTAGTCATAATATTATTTAATGGGCTAGTTGAGCTCACCATTTGCTTTCATTGTTCTCTTCAGGAAATGAGAATATAACTGAGACTAGTCGGGGAACAGAGTGACGGTCCGAGATAGTGGCTGTAGTAGTCCTCACTATTTTATAAAATAGTGTGATAATAATTATAATGAGGACTCCATTTGAGTTTGGATATTGTCTACGAAATAATATTCGTGTAAAACTCTTAGCTTATATTTTGTCGTATTTTACACGACAGTTGTATAATTAAGTTTGTATTGGAATTCTGTACTATGTATTTGGCGACTCAGAATGGGTTGTGTATACCTATTTTGGGGGCGTCATAGTTGGTATCAGAGCTTAGGGATATGATCCCTGGCTGAAATTTGAGGATAGAACTAGGAGGGGAGAGACGGGTAAATTATTCGCTAGTATGACCTACCTAAGTTTATTTGTTATTTAATTGGTCGGTCAGAATATAGGGATAATATGTGGCATGTCAATTAACCCTTGTTTTGTGATTTTGTTTGAAAATGACATATGAAAATGTTGAGATAAGCAATGGAGCACATGAGACCGTTGAGTCACCGACGATCAATAACCAGAATAATGTGCATCAGGAAGGCAATAATCCTCATATAAACAACAACACTGATCAAATGATGAACGATGTGATGTTCAAAGGCTTTCTGCAATTTATGCAACATTAGGCGAGAAAGACTCTTGTACAAAATGCAGGTGGAAACACTGGCAACTCACGGTTTGTCACCGCTAAGCAATTCAAGGAGCTGGGACCACCAGAGTTTTTGGGAAAGCCAGAGCCACTTAAGGTATAGACGTGGATTAAGCAGATAACCAAGATATTTGATGTCTTGGGATGCTCCGAGGAGCAAAAGGTTCCCTTTGCCACCTTCATGTTGCGAGGAGAGGCAGATCATTGGTGGGAATCTATAAAACGTACTCAGCCTGCCGCACTAAAGATGTCTTGGGAGAAGTTCCAAGAATTATTCAACGACAAGTACTTTTCTAAAAGTATTCGTCATATGAAGGAGGTAAAATTCATCAAGCTGGAGCAAAATAATATGATTGTATCGCAGTACGAGGCTAAGTTTGCGGAATTATCCCGGTTTGCATCCCATTTCGTAGATAATGAGGAGCGTATGACACTTATGTTTATAAGAGGTTTGAAACCCGAAATACGTCAATACCTCATTTCTCACAAACTTTGCTTGTATTAAGATGTTGTAAATAGGGCTCAGTTATTGGAGCGCGATAATGAGTCAGCCCAACCAAAAGATAACAGTTGGCAAAACGATAATACCAGTGGTAGCAGTCATCGAAGCGGTGACAACAAACATGGAGGAAATCAAAATGCCAGAAATGGTAACCACTTCAGTGGTAATCATGTCCAAGATAATAGAAGTGGAAATTTCAAGAAGAGAATGTTCAATAATGATAAAAAGACAGCAACATCAGCACCCATTTTCAAGGAAGGAGAACGACCACCGATCGTATGCTAAAAATGCAGAGGGGAGGGACACATCAGTCCAAACTGTACGCAGCATGAAAGTAGTATGCACATAAGCTAATCATATTTGATGATAAAGCATATACTTTGTAACAATCTTATTCATTTATTAATAAAAAAATATTAATTTATTAAAGGCTTTTAATTATCTACATGATGCTGCTTTATAATATGTGATAAACCCATAGTTTTAAGTAATGCTTTTAGAATAATGATGATGATCATTCTAATGAGATCTAAATTCTTAGAAAGCTTAAAACTAAAATAGTTCCCAATCGTTGGATTACTAAATTGGGGATTAGTGAATCCGGATAGATTGGTACATACGTTGCTTGCTCATTGGATGAGGATGATTGATCTTATGATCATTTGTGTGGAGACACTAAAGCAAGTATGTAGGTGCTTATTGGAGAATAAGTTCATTTGAACGTTGGCTCGCTAAGGAATACCTAATGGAGTTTTACTTGTCTGCATCAATAGGAATTCTCTGTAGTGATAGTAGTACAAGTGATCCTTGGACTTGAGATTATCATAGTATCTAGTGTATGATGAGTTATACTTTAACTTATTCCTTAAGACCCTTAGGGTATATCAAAGGGTATGCTTAGGTATAATAAGTTTTACATAGAGATAATGTATGATCAATAAAGAATCTACCACTTCTAGTATAAGAAGAGAAATGTCCTATGTGATTCGATAAATGACAACCCAAAGAGTCCTTGGCTGCAAGGCGTAATGAAATTAGAAAGGAGTTTCTAATTTGCATTATTTGGAGTCATGCATTTAAGAGTCGAAATACATATAATTAAATAAAATAAGACTTGTGATAATTCCTTGTCTTATATTTAATTGAGACATCAGATGGTGGAAGGATTAAATTGTATTTTAAATTATTTACTCAAAGGTTCTTTTATGATTAATGTTGAAATCTATATTATCCGGAAAGTCGTTAATCGCTAAGGAGGGTTATCCATATTGTAGAATAAATATTATTTATTTAAATAAATTAATTGTTTAATTTATTTATTTAAATAAGATTAGAATTGTTCTAATTGATTTATTCACAACTCGTTTAATATGGAGAACCTAAAGGGTTACGCCATAAAAGGAAGAATAATTATTTAAGAAGTTAATGGCATAATCGTAATAATAAATTAAGTATATTTAATTTAATTTATGGTGATAGAATAAATTAAATAGCTTAATATTTATTATTTATTATTTTAGAAATATTAAATATAAATTAATAAGAGGAGTCTTATTATTATTATTACTATTATTATTTAATTCCTAAAGGAGTTTGAGAATTAATTAATAAAAGCACTCTCAAATATCCTAATAAGATTAGGAGGCTAATTAATTAAAAGAGTTTAATTAATTATTTCTAATAAGATTGTGAGCCTAATTAATTAAAGGAGTTTAATTAATTAAAATAAAACCCAATTCCTTAATGGTTAAGGAGGGTTGCCCACATTTATAAATAAGAGGAGTCTTATTATGGGTGAGAGAGTGGTTGTTGACTTTTTTTACAACAGACGTGATTTCAACAGTTGGAGAGTACACTTTTTCTATAGAGATAGAAAACTAGGGTTTAGCCAACCACCCATCTTCTTGAATCTTTCTTCTTTCTTGGTGGATCACCTCTAGAGGCCAAACACTTGGGTGGCTAACGTTGATCAAAGGAAGGAACCAAACTCGACGGATTCAAGTTGAACGCGAAAGGATTTAGAGGTGAACTTGTACTTGAGGAATCTTCAAGGGTATAATTCTTATTATTCTTTTCATTTAATTAATAATTGTGCATAAAGGATTATCCGGGTATATGGTTTGTAAAATTTTAAAACTCTGATTTTCCATGCTTCCGCTTATTTAGTGCAATTTGATTGCGTTCATGAATATTACAAACCTAACAGTGGTATCAGAGCCAAACCATTATGCGAATTATTAATTATTTAATTTGATATGTATGTTGATATGTGTTTAGAACAATTTAATTGGGCATAATTAAACCCTAGTTTATATTGGATTGTTGGATATTGAAGCAACTTGAAGAACACTAAAGATTCAAAGCAGGAGCGGAAGAGGAGTCTCAAGACTATTGACAATAGATTCTATTCTCTTCTCTAATCTTACTTTTATCTTTTAATGTCTATTCAGTTGTGGATTCTTGATTTTAATTCAATAACAATGAACTAAATTCTTGTTTAAGGTTGCAACAGATCTTATTGCATAACTTATTTTGGTATGCTTCTCTGTTAATTTATGTGATCTATTCTATGGATTGTCTATTATGATTGAGTATAATTGTTTAATTGTCTAGCTAACAATTACTATGGTAATCTATATGGATTTGGGAGATGGAGTATGGATTTAGATCTGATCAATAATAGCATGTGATTGTGTTTTCTACATGGTGTTGGAATTCATGATTTGTGTTTAGGATAGGGTATGCCTTTATGCCGCATGTAATCTGATAGGGAACATGTGCTTTAAATCCTTTTTAATTGTAATTCACATAGGAATATAGTGAATTAATTAATTAGAGTGTTTGATTCAATTCTATCAATTGTGGATTTGGATTAATATGTTTGTGATGCATCAGAAGGTGGTTATAAATACTAATAAGTTCCTGATTAACAATCTAGAATAGTAAGCATAATTAATAAGAAGTGTTTTAATATAAGTGAAGTAATAAATGAAGTTGTGATCTTAAATCTTCATAATTTGATTTTTAACTAGTTGTAACTAGAATTATTTTAATTAAATAATTTAATTCAAAATCCTAAATTGATTATTTAAATAAAATTAGTTTGGTTAAGAACTAATACTTGGTGATTTTATTAAATAATTCCTCGTGGGAACGATACTCTACTTTCACTTTATTACTTGTTGACCGTGTATACTTGCACGTATGTTTTGATTGTGAAACCGATCAACATATACATCTTGAACTTTATTATTCAAATTGAATATCAATTATTGTTGAATCTTGTAAGACTAGCGAACCCTTATTGATTCGACTAGTCCATAGTTGATGAACGTTCTAAATTTCAGAACCATTGTTGAGCTTATCCAAACCAAACTTTCTTTGGTACGGACTCTAATGTCAAGGTGAGATGAACAACCCTATTATAGGGGATTAATTATGCCTTAGCGTTAAGATATTGTGCATAGTATGGTACTAAGGGCCGATCCCCCTAAGTACGAGAAGAAGAGTTCATAGTCTTATGACTGTTAAAGGTTTCAAGTATAAACACTTGACAACCTAGAACGTAGTTCAAGGTCTTATGACCATCAGAAGTTCTTTTGATTATTATTATTCATTCTTGATTCAAAAGCCGAGTTTTTTATTTCAGAAGTCTTTGATTCATTCGTATGTTATTATTTTATTGTTATATTATTATACTTGTGGGCAATTGTGCTCACTCTTACGTAATAATAACATTGTAGTTAAGAACGAAAGGTCCGACGAGCCTTCTACTAGCAAAGGCAAGGTCAAAGTTAACAAATGATGAAGACTTGTTTATTTGATGTATTTATATTTTAGATTTATGCTAAAGTTGTGTAAAACTTATTATTTGTTTATATTTTCGCATTTAAGATTTAAGGTTAGTATGACATGGGATTGGTGTATTTATATTCAGATGTTGTAACTCCATAAGGAGAAGATTTATTTCTATCTATTTATAGTTTTTTTTATTTATTATGGGTAGATAGATACATGATGTTTTGACAGTGAACACCAAATCCCGTGGGAATTTAGGTACCCGGATTTGGGGTGTCACATGACCGACATGTGGGTCATGACTGCATGGCTGAGCTTAAAGCTTGAATCCATACCAGAAGCGCCGTGTATAAAAAATGACCGTTTTGCCCCCTGAAAGCTAGAAAAGACCTATTAAGTCCTGCAACACATCGGTTAAGCAAAATAATTCTATAATCATATAAAAACTATATAAAAATATGAAGATCAGGAAACTATTTAAGCAATAAAGTATCTGATTCGCGGGTATAAATCCCACTCATCATTGCTCTCGAATCGATCCACCATTCCATATCATTTCCAACCATGTTAGTCTCCATGATCATAGCAGCAATATCTTCATTGTCTACCATATTTTCTTGGTCATTTTTTTGTTACCTTTGTTTCAAGTACAAAGTACATTATTTCTTGAAATGTATTGGCTTACCACATTTCCAACAAGTACCTTTTCGGTTTTTTTATTTCTGGAAGTGCTATGTTGACCACCACGCTTTCTTTTATTGTTGCCCCTTGGTTTAAATGCATTTTCTATGACAAGAGCTTTAGTACTTTTATTTTCTGTTTCCAATTTATTCAAGTTTCGAGAATTTTCTTCAACTTGGAGAAATTTAATAAGTTCTTGCATAGCCATTGCTTCTTTCTTTTGTTTCAATTCTTTTCGACAATCTTTCCATGAAAATGGTAATTTTGAAATGATTGTCGATTCTTGAAACCCTTCGTCAGGGCTATGACCTTCCGACACAATTTGATTCATAAGAATTTGAAGTTCATGTACTTACAGCATAACAGATTTGTTATCTATCATTTGATAATCAAATAATGAATTTACTAGAAATTTTTTATTTCCGGCGTCCTCAATTTTGTATTTGTTGTCGAGATCCTCCCATAATTCCATTGCCATCTTTTCCATGAATTTGGCTTCATACACATCTTACAATGAATTGGATAGTGCATTTAAAATATACCCTTTACACATAAAATCATCTTGTTCCCATTTTATTCGATTCTTCATTTCTGTCGGTGTCTCAATTTTCTCCTCATTTAGCACATGAGAGATTTTTAATGTCATTAAGCAAAAATACATTTTACTTTTCCAATGTCTGAAGAATAATCCATCAAACTTCTCGAGTTTGTTAATTTGATTCAAGATATTTTTTGAATTGTTGTCCTCCATGGTAATATAGTCATAAGATTGTTGAATTTTTTTTACTTTGTAGTAAGATATAGAACAAAAATATTTCTGCCTGAATCGAATGGTTGACCACTCTTTCCTTAAGACTATATTCGCCCCTTACTTTTTCTACACAAGGTTACTGCGAATTAGTTTCCCAAGATAAGATATGCCCAGATTTTATTATGTACTAGAATTTTTTGTGTACGAACAAATCTAGTGCTAAACTATAAATGAAAGAAGAAAATTATAACAAGAAACATAATTAGAATAATAAATTTTTATAAGCACTTGAAGAAGGATTAAATAATTTTTAGTGAATAATTTGGGTGGTTTTGTGACCTATTTATAGGTTTCTAAACACCCATTTAAAGAGTTATGTTGATACATGGCATCCCATTCTCTCAATTTGGTCGTATCTCAATAATTTGGTCTGTTAGTTCCTAGTAGGCACAATATAGATCTAGAAGGGGGGGTTGAATAGATCATTTTTAATCACAAATACTTTTCTCGTTTATTTTGTATAGCTAATGTTTTAGCATATGACAAACATAAGAATCTTCTCAAGCACAACAGAATAAGTAAAAGATCCCTTTCATTGATGTATTTATAACTATACATACATTTTTCTTAGAGTTAGTTCAGTTGTAAGCAGTTAAAACATACATAGCAGTTATAGCAGTTAATATACATAATGTAAATGACATAAGGTAAAAGACACAAGGGGTTTTAAGTGGTTCAGAGACTCAAGCTGTGAGACCCCAGATTTTTTTTGAATAAAGATTAAATTTTCTCGAAATATATTTTTGAATATTATGGTGTGGATTTGATATAATGTTATAGTTGTGGGTAATATTTACAAATTTTACAAAGTACGCAAGTTGTTATATAATATTCGATTGGTCGGGGAATATTCGTACAACGACACAATCATTGGTGGACCCCACAATGTAATTAATTATCATTTGATTGAGAAAATGACAAAAATACTTTATGAAAATAACGACGGAAGTTTTACTGTTAATCGTTGAAACACCCAAAGTTAAAAAGTACGATGAATACGCTTGGTTGCATAGTAGCAGCACACAGTATTGATTATTGATGCTTACGTGAGAAGTCACTCGCTTATACTCAATTATTGCTATAGTAATTCTTTGCATCATATCTATCATATTATTGATTTAATTATTGTCACAAAGATCATCTGCATAAAATGTTTTTTATTAAATCAATACTTGAGACGACAAAGTTATTCATATTATAAATTGCAATATTTAAAATGTCTAGAAGTTCTGTCAAGGAGAGGTTTGGTCACCTAATTGCGCGCCAATAAGGAGAAATCCTTATTGGAAAGCCCCCTCTTTCCTGGGAACGACCTGGTTGATAAATATTGTGAGTTATAATATTAATGATGAATGTTGTTCGGAGTTGAATTTGGAGACGCGGACGTGATATTTGAGTCCGGAACGACGAAATTAGTAAAAATAGTCTATAAACACAAAATTTTCTAGGATTCACTATTTGGTCAAAAAGTCAATAGTTGACTTTTTTGAGAAAAGTCAAACTTTAAAATTTCAAAATTTATATTTTTGATAAAAATAGTTTCATTATGTTGGAATTGTTTGTGTTAGTGAAAATCGACATTTATTCCGATGATAATTGATGTCTGGGGTTTATATTGATAATCGGGTAATTATCCGGATAAATGAGCAATTAATTGCTACTAATTCACATGCTTATATAACTATTTGTTCACATATGTGTACTATTGAATCACATTATTTACTATTAGGGGAGTTGGTGCAAGATTGATAATACTTGTATGACTAAATTAAAAATGGAGGTATAGATGGAGGTAATATACTGAAATTCGTATTTTTCACATGATTATACTATTGATTCACATGATGGAACTATTAATTCACATTATTTACTATTAGGGGAGTTGGTGCAAGATTGATAATACTTGCAGGACTAAATTATAAATGAAAGAAAAGTTGGAGGTATTATACTGTAATTTTCGAGCTCCAAAACGTGCAATTATCGAAACTATATTTTTCTATAAATAGAAGCTCATTCTTCCTTCATTTCTCACCAATTCACAAAAGCTTTAGAGCGATTATTATAGAGAGAAAGAAGAAGAGAAATCTGCTACTCACTATTCTAGTATCCAGTTTTTCCAAGGTAGGGAATATTATTTGTTGTACTCGTAAGGGGTGTTATTTTTTCTTATTCATGAAGAGAACTGTTATTACTCCATTTCTTTTTATTCATTGGAATAACTCAGATACGCTGGGTCTACCCTATACTTGGTGACATTATTCTATTATTCCGCCTTTATTATTCTCATTGGAATATCCTCGTCATAGGCGTTTACTGCCGGGACCGGTTCCGCTCTTTACTATTATTATGTTGAATATCCTCATCATGCGTTTCTACGCGGACCGATTCCGCCCTTATTAGTATTCTCGTTGAATAACTCGCTCATCTGAAGTACCGCATACATGGTGATTTCTGTTGTTATTCCATTCTTTATTATTCTTTTGGAACTTCACATGGGTGCGAATTTACGCTTTGACCGTCCGTTCTTATTATTATGTTGGAATAACTTTGCTTATCGCTAAGTACCGCATGCATGGTGATTTCGCTATTATTCCATTCTCTATTATACTTAGTTGGTTAAAGTTTGACTTCTATACTCCATGAAATTAGTGGAATATTCTTGATATTTAAGGCTTCATCCAAAGATCATTTCATGGAAATATTCTTCCGAGCATTCTTGAATTTTACTCTACAAAGCGGTACCATGTTGACAATTTGACGTTAATAATTCCCCGGATAAAATAATTCTTGAACTTGTTTTATTGAATTCTTATATCATTGTCATCATCTTCATGTTTATATTTTGTTGAAAGTCATCTCGTGGCACTGTAGTGCATAGATGGACTTGGTATAATTATGACTGTGGATTATTCTTGTAATCATGACCGTAATGTTACAAGTGATGTGGTAAAAGTCCTCATTGGCCCGTAGTAGTGCATTGATGGACAATTGTTGGCATGATCATGACCATTATTGAATACACAAAATATTCTTGGCCCGTAGGGCATGGATAATTGTGGTCGTGATACTAAAGAATATCCTCGGCAGAAGTAGTGCGAGGTGATTCGATGATGTGGATTATTTATTAAGTCGAGTCCCATCGATAAAAGTGATGAAAATCTTTTAAATCATAAAAGATAGTAGATTTTATTCTCTACTTGACTCTTTTAATGGATTGCTTGTTCATTGCCGCAGCTTAAACTTGATGGTTGTTATATTATATCAGTTTAACACTGTTGAAGGCTAACGATAATATATTCTGCATTATCTTAGTCATAATATTTCCTACTGGGCTAGTTGAGCTCACCCTTTTTACTTTTATTATTCACTTCAGGAAATGAGAATGTAGCAGGGACTAGTCGGGGAACGGAGTGACAAACCAGATGATAGCATTAGTAGTCCTCACTATTCTGTGAAATAGTGTAATAATAATTATAATAATGACTCCTTTTGAGTTTGTATAATATCTAGTATACAATATTTGTATTCAAACTCACAGTTTATGTTTTGTCGAATTGTACACGACAGTTGTATTATTAAGTTGTATTTGAATTTTGTACCATGTAAGTGGTGACCCAAGATGGGTGATGTATACCTAATTTTGGGGGCGTCACACAAGCTCCTAATCCACTCTTCTGCTTTCAACTAGCAGGATTTCCACTAAGGAAGGGTAGCACCCTGAATCAGTAAGATTCCTTCAAGGCCAACAGCCCTGGGTCTTCCGTTCACAAAGAACTCTTCAAGGCCAGCAGCCTTGGAACTTCATTTAGTCCCTCCAGACAAGGACCCCTCAAGCCCTGGCTTCTTGTTGTTGAGTTGTTTGTTTGTTTGTTGGAGTTGGTGCCGAGCTGCTATGATGTCTTTATTCTATGAACATATTTTGTAGTTAGCAGTTTGGCGTGAACATCCTTGAAGTGCAGTTGAGTGTTGCATGATACTCAGCTTCTTCAGTTACTCAACCTCTTCAGATGATCCCTTGATGAACTGCCTTGAAGATCATTCCTCTTGATACCTGATGGCTGCACATGATGGGTTTCTAAGATGACTGTAAGCTCTTCTGCTAGGTACTTAGAAACTTGATCATGCTTGCCACCATGATGACATTGGTGATCTTCTTTCTTGATACTTGATGCCTTCTCACGATGGACTGGCTAAGATGACTGTAGGCACTTCTCTCTGGTACTTAGAGTCTTCCCATGATGGACATCAAGATGACATTGATTCTCGTCTTTCTCTCGGCAGTTCAGAATACTCTTCTTGTAGTAGAACTCTCACTTCTACATTATAGAACTCTCACTTCTACTTCTTTCTTTTTCTGTCTCTTAAGTGTTCTTGGTGGATCGTAGAGTGAGCCTTCAGACCTTTATTGGTCACTCACATTTTACGTTGGTTAGATCAGTCAACCAATCCTCTTAAACTCAGCAACTCTAGCAGCCTTTGATCTTTGAAGCTCTAACAGATTTATACTCCTTCCCAATCTTCCCGTTGGAAAGTAGCCGTTGAAAGCTCTTTGAAATGCTTCACAGATCTCGAGTTGCTTGGTGCAGACTGCAGATGTGACATGATAACTTTTTCTGACTTTCTGACACTGCAGTCTACTATTTCACCTACCCCATCAGAGATGTCACTTTTATGCCTCGGGCAGGTCGATGACTTTATTTTCCCCTTCTGATTTCTCGATCAGAGGTTGTCCTTTTGCATCGATGCTCTCAATAAGCTCTTGTCCGAATATCGGTCTTCAGATTGAACCGTTTCCAATGCTTCAATCTTCAAATTGCTCGAACTCCACGATTCGATGCATTTCTTCTTGACTGATCGTAGTGTCCTCGCTGATGGTAGTAGAGACAACACTACGATCTTTAAGAGTGTTGATTGGATCTTCAATGTAGAACACCTCTTCCTTCTCTTGTGCAGTGCTTCAACACTTCTGTTTGCCTCGATAGCTCTCAGATACTGATGGCTTGACTCTTTGTTCTGGTCCCTTCTGAATAGCAAGACACTTCAGATTTGTGGCGTGTCCAGCTCGCTTTCTCCTTGTGATCTCCTGTTCACTTATCATCAATGAACTGACCCAATGCTTAATCACTTTAGCCTTGTTCTTCAGAGGCTGACTAGTGTCTCTGTGTATACTCCATCAGTTCTTTCTTTGTTTGGCAAACACTACGATCTTGGTTGCTTCCAAGATCGTTGTCTTCTGTTTACTTGACAGCTACTGCATCTGCTGACTTTCCTTAATCAGTTACTGAAGTCTTCTTATGATCACCTTGTGGTAAACTTCATCTCTAATGGCTTTACAACTCAATCTGGATGCTAACTGAGTTGATGCTTGGATCTTCTGTTAGCTTGCATGCCATTCATTGAGTGCTCTCTGGTTTCTTTCAAGTGGGATATATCTTTGCAATGCCAACTAGAGGCTTCATTCCTTTGGATATTCTGGGAGTGCTCATTCGTTGAGAATCGTATTTGCTCTATGATTCTGCCTTGGCATTGTGAGCACATCAAGTGATGTATTAGTTCTGCACTCTACGATTCAGCTTCGGCTGTGCAGACATTACGACTCCGAGATCAGATCTTGACACTCTACGATTTCTATCGTTGTGCTTGTTGTCTTCATCTGATCTTGCTCGACTACGATCTCTGCCTCTGATATGATCAGTAGACTCTACGACTCTAAGTGTAGTCTACGATTCTTAACTTGGGCTTCGGCAGATGTTCGATCGGCTCATAGGCAGGATGTCTCTACGATTTTGAACATAACTTCCTCAGCAGACTATGGCCCTGAGGAAGTTCTCCTCGACACACTACGATCCTTTCTCGTTTCTCCTGACAGTCTATGAACTCCGAGATCTACTATCTTACAGACTACGATTCTGCCTCGATAGTTCTCGAGTTACCTTGACTCTCCTGGTAGACTACAATATTTGGTGCAGTGCTCGACGATTAGACAAGCCTATCTATTACATCATATGATCAACCTAACATGCTTGATCTTTCTATATTTATAGTCCTTGTACATCATTTCTTTTTAAGGACTTTAACAAAGCTGTTTTGCTTATGTTGGATCAACCTAACACATTTGATCAATTCATTCTAAGTCTTTTTACATATGTTTCTATTATCTATCAAAGGACTTTACAGCTTTTCTTAATGCAATCATGCTTGCATATACATTCATATATATATATATATATATATATATATCATAATCAAATCATATGTAAATAGGAATATCATTCACATGCTTATTCCTGATAATCTCCCCTTATTTGATTATGACAAAAACAATAAGTGCATATGCATGTTATGAATGAATCTTATATATAGTGAGCAACTGTATTTCTAAAACAGATAATCATGAATGTCATTCATAAGAATATGGAATTTAATACACTATGGCATTTTACATCCTGGATCCAAAACATACCTAACTAGTTAGAGATGTACCTCTTTGGTTTCATGTATGCTTCCAGGATGTCTGTTGTTCAGCTATTCATCTGTTTGATTCCTTTGCTCCTGCTCCCCCTGGGATGTGGACTTCATTTCTTTTTCTTCTAGTTCTGGCTCCCCCTTTGCCTCAGGCTCATCATCCTTTGGCTCCCCCTTAGATGATGACTCAGCTTCTTCTTGTGTTGTCTTCTTCTTTTCTTTCCTTCTACTCTCATTGCTCTTTCTAGAATTCCTCTTACTCTACCTCTTTCTATGTCTCTTTTCTCCCCCTTTTTGTCATTAATCATTTGGGAGAGCTGCTCCATGTTGGACATAAGCTGCTCCATCAGGTAGGAGGAGTTAACAACTTCAAACTTGAGTTCCTGTTGGCCTAACTAAAGTTGCACTGAGAAAGACTGATTCATGTTGTCAATCTTGTTAAAGAGGACTTGGAGTTGTTCTTCATTTGCCTTCTTCGCTCGTAGTGCATCTGCCTTCTGATCATTCTGAAAGTAGTATGCACACAAGCCATTTATGTTTGATGATAAAACATATACTTTGTAACAATCTTATTCATTTATTAATAAAAAGTATTAATTTATTAAAGGCTTTTAATTATCTACATGATGCTGTTTTATAATATGTGATAAACCCATATTTTTAAGCAATGCTTTTAGAATAATGATGATGATCATTCTAATGAGATCTAAATTCTTAGAAAGCTTAAAACTAAAATAGTTCCCAATCATTGGATGATTATATTGGGGATTAGTGAATCCGGATAGATTGGTACATACGTTGCTTGCTCATTGGATGAGGATGATTGATCTTATGATCATTTGTGTGGAGACACTAAAGCAAGTATGTAGGTGCTTATTAGAGAATAAGTTCACTGAACGTGGCTCGCTAAGGAATACCTAATGGAGTTTTACTTGCTGTCAATAGGAATTCTGTAGTGATAGTAGTCTGAAGTGATCCTTGGACTTGAGATCATCATAGTATCTTGTGTATGATGAGTTATACTTTGACTTATTCCTTAAGACCCTTAGGGTATATCAAAGGGTATGCTTGGGAATAACAAGTTGTATATGGAGATAATATATGATCAATAAAGAATCTACCACTTCTAATAAAGAAGAGAAATGTCCTATGTGATTCGATAAATGACAACCCAAGTAGTCCTTGGCAAAAGCGAATGAAATTAGAAAGGAGTTTCTAATTTGCATTATTTGAGTTGTGCATTTAAGGATCGAAATACATATAATTAAATAAAATAAGACTTGACGGTAATTTCATGTCTTATATTTAATTGGGACATTGTATGGTGGAAGGATTGAATTGATCAGATAACTATTTACTCAAAGGTTCTTTTATGATTAATGTTGAAATCTATATTATCCGGAAAGTCGTTGATCATTAGGGAGGCTTATCCCTATTGTAGAATAAATATTATTTATTTAAATAAATTAATTGTTTAATTTATTTATTTAAATAAGATTAGAATTGTTCTAATTGATTTATTCACAACCGGTTTAATATGGAGAACCTAAAGGGTCACACCATAAAAGGAAGAATAATTATTTAAGAAGTTAATGGCATAATCGTAATAATATATTATATATATTTAATTTAATCTATGGTGATAGAATAAATTAAATAGCTTAATATTTATTATTTAATATTTTAGAAATATTAAATATAAATTAATAAGAGGAGTTTTATTAATATTATTACAATTATTATTATTTTAATTTTTAAAAGAGTTTAAGAATTAATTTAATATAAGTACTCTCATTTATTCCTAATTGGATTAGGAAGGAAAATTAGTTAAAGGAGTTTAATTAATTGATTAGGGAGCTTAATTAATTAAAAGAATTTAATTAATTAAATAAATCACAATTCCTTAATTGTTAAGGTGGGTTGCCCACATCTATAAATAAGAGGAGTCTTATTATGGGTGATGTGGTGGTTGACTTTTACAACATACGCAATTCTAATTGTTGGAGAGTACGCCCTTTTTCTATACAGATAGGAAAAACTAGGGTTTGAGCCAATATCCCTTCTTCTTGAATCTTTATTTTTCCTTGGTGGATCACCTCTAGAGGCCAAACATATGGGTGGCTAACGTTGATCAAAGGAAGGAACCAAACCCGGTGGATTCAAGCTGAACGCGAAAGGATTTGGAGGTGAACTTGTACCTGAGGAAGCTCAATCTTCAAGGGTATGATTTTATTCTTTATCTTTTCGTTTAATTAATAATTGTGCATAAAGGGTGATCCGGGTATATGGTTTGTAAATTTTTAAACTCTAATTTTTTACACGTTTTCGCATTATTTTTGCAATTTGATTGCGTTCTTGAATATTACAAACCTAACAGTGGTATCAGAGCCAAACCTTTATGCAAATTATTAATTATTCAGATTTAATTTGTATATTGATATGTGTTTAGAATAATTTAATTGGGCATAATTTTATTATATAAAATTTATTTATAAAAAAAAAAGGAGCCGAAATTATTATCGAAAATCTGTTATATTGCGGATCACGGTTTTTTTTTTTTTTTTTTTGAAAAGAAGTAATCTGTTTTCTATTCTAGTATTAGGAATATATAGATATTAGATGGAATGAGATTTTTTAAGTGTCCTGCAAAGCTCCTTATAATTATATATGATATAAACATTAATGATTACAATAATCATTAGCTTGTAATGATTAAAGTAATCATTAGCATGAAATGATTAAAGTAATCATGAGCATGTTATATATATAAAAAAAAAAAAAAAAAGGTTACTATGATTTCTTTTAAAAAGGATAAGGAGATGCGGATATATATATATATATATATATATATATATATATATATATATATATATTCTAGTTATTTTATAATATATTATATATACATTATATATATATTATATTATTCTCAATTATTTTATAATTAAAATAAAAATTTATTTTAATCTTAAAATAAAAGTTTATTTTAATATTAAAATTAAAGATTTTATTTTAATTTTAAAATTAAATTTCATGCTAACTAATTAGAGTTGGAATTGGATTCCATTATAACTAATTGGAGTTGAAATTGGATTCCATATTTCCTTAAATAAAGGAGTTTATTTAGATATGAAATAAGATTTCATATTATTCAAAATAAAGGAGTTTATTTGTGAATAGGAAAAAGAATCCGTATTTCCTTAAATAAAGGAGTTTTTTTTAGATATGAAATAAGATTTCATATTATTCAAAATAAAGGAGTTTATTTGTGAATAGGAAAAAGAATTCGTGTTTCCTTTAACATAAGTTTTTTTTACATGGAATTGGATTCCATAATTAATTAAAATAAAGGAGTTTATTTTGATTAATGATTTTGATTAAAATAAAATAGTTTATTTTATTCAAAATTGAATAAATTAAAATAAAATAGTTTTATTTTGATTTAAATTTGGATTAAAATAAAAGAGTTTATTTTGATTCAAAATTAGATTTTATACTAACTAAATTTGCCCATTAAATGATATCAATATATATATTAAATGTTTATTATTCATAAGATGAATGTTATTTATTGATGCATATGATGATGTGTATGATAATAAATGGGATTGATTATGGACTATCACCAATGTGATTGGATTTTATTTTAGTTGGATGCATGAATGTATGGATTTTATTAAATGACGTCTGCAGTACCTCGCCTTCTCTAATTTTTCTTAATGTAAATTCTATCTCCTCCTATGTACTTCCCTCGATCACGATCAAGGTTTCTATTTATTTTAAATAATTTTGTAATAGGAATAGTTAGAATTAATTTTGAAAAATTGGAGATCAAGGAGCAAGGAGCGCTTGAAGACCCGCTTGTAATGGAGCCCGGTTTAAATGTAATAGTTATATTTAAATATTGTTTCTTGCACCCCTAGGGTTTGACCTTTTGGTTCACTTGGTGGCTCTAGTGAACCAAACTAGAATAAAAGTCCATAATCAATCCGGTAGAATATAGTATTCTATATGTGCATGCTTATACTATATATATATATATATATATATATATATATATATATATATATTATCAAACATGCTTCGCATGTTTATTAATATAACGCGATTTATATATATATATGTGTGTGCGCAGCTAAACAAGATGAGACAAATTAATAACAAACCCTCAATTTTTATATTAAGTCCTAGCGTTCAAAGATATTTGGAATATCGAACGTCAGCCTTCTAGCATGATAAAATTAATAGAGTATTAAATATTTAATATGAGTTTGTTGTGTCACCACAAGGCAAGTATTAAGTATTTAAGATGTTAATTTATCACATTTGATGCTTATAAAGAAAATTGAATAATATTGTTTTGTTGTGTCACCACAAGGATGATATTTTTCTTTTTTTGAATATATGGAGTGCTAGGTCGGACTTAACTTGGATAATTTTGATTCGGATGTGCCACCACTGATCAAAATAATCAAAGAGGCAAAAGAAAAGGAGTTGCATAGTTGATGTAATTGACAAAAGTTGTCTACCTATTTATTTATATATAGTTTGTTGTGTCACCACAAGGCTATATACATTTGAAATGGGATCCTTATTCTCACTAGCAAATCTTTAATTAGATTTTGCGAACTATATAAGTGAGGGGTAATATAGTTTGAAGAAAATAGTGGGAGATACCAATTTAAAACAAGACCTAAACTATTTTGGTAATTAATAAAAGAATGTATGTTAAAATTTTGTTAAATACAAATTCATTTACGTAATTTTACAATGTCTAAAATTACTATCATCACAGTAGCATATTAGATGCTAAATTAACCTAATCAATTAAATGGATTGGTTAAGGAATATGAGAATAGTTCTCATGGCTGAAAAGCCATCTTATGTCCTTAATACGTCTATCCCTGCAATGGTTGCAGACAATGCCTCTGAGGAAGAGATTGCTACTTTTAGAAAGTGGAAAGATGATGCATAGTTGGCTCAATGCATCATGCTCGCATCCATGAGTAACGAGCTTCAGCGTTAGCATGAAACTATGGATGCTTCTACTATATTCCTGCACATCAAGTAGTTGATGGTGAGGAAAGTAGGACTGATAGATATCAGATATCTAAGGAGCTCTTCCGATCTAGAATGACCGATGACACTACAGTACAGATAAAAGTCCTTAACATTATCAATTTCATTGATCAATTAGGACAACGAGTTTTGTCATGGATGGAGAGTTGAGCCAAGATTTGATCTTGCACTCACTCCCGGATTTCTTTCACAATTGTTGTGAATTTTTTATATGAACAAGCTAGATATCAGCTTCGCTGATTTGCTTAACATATTGAAAAATGTTGAGAGTCACTTTCCAACCATGAAAGATCAAGTCTTACTGGTAGGGGCCAAAAGATCTTCTGAAAAGAAGAACGATTCAAAGAAGGTAAATAGAAAGGCATAAACAAAGGATAATAAGAACAAAACTGATACGGATAGCAAAGGAGCTTGCTTCCACTGCAATAAGCCTGGACACTGGAAAGAAAACTGCAAGAAGCATCTTTGCAGAGAGGCTAACCAAAGAAGCTTAGTGAAGTTTCTGCTTATAATACGCTTTTGTTCATGATTGAAATAAATTTTTCTTTAAGTCAAGGTTCTACTTGGGTATTGGATACCGACTTTGGTTATCATAAATATAGATTTATGAAGGGACCAAGCGAAGTAGAAAGTTAAACAAGGTAAGTAATCCTATGTGGGGAAATGAAGCAAAGGTCACGATATTAGCCATAGAAACTTATAGTTTAGCAATGCCTACGGGCAAATCTATTAAGTCAATAAGTTGTTATTGTATTCCAGTTCTTGTTAAAAATATTATTTCCATTTTATTGTTGGACAATGAAATCTTTGTTATTATAATTAAGAACAATTATTGTTCTATTTATAATAATAATGTTTTGTATAGAACTGGAATATTATTTAATAAATTTTGTATACTTGACTTACATGAAAATA
Organism: Panax quinquefolius; assembly: GCA_020205615.1. Classification (NCBI taxonomy): domain Eukaryota; kingdom Viridiplantae; phylum Streptophyta; class Magnoliopsida; order Apiales; family Araliaceae; genus Panax; species Panax quinquefolius. The sequence goes on along the minus strand of CM035174.1, from coordinate 68,742,285 downwards.
ATTTTGCATATTGAACAAATTAGTATAAAAAAAGGAGATGATCATTCAAAGAGTTGAATGTGTGTATTTGCTGAAATACAAGTGTGAATTATTTGAAAGGTTCAAAGAATTCAAAAGTGAAACAAATTGGCAAAGTATTAGGATTCTTTGATCGGATCAAGGAAGGAATACTTGTGCAATAAGTTTCTAGATCATCTCAAATGGTTTTTTCATAATGGACGCCTCTCGATACATAATAATTGATTGATGTATCTGAAAGGAAAAATCGTACCTATTTGAACATGGTGCGATCCATAATGATTTTACCGACATTCCAAAGATCCTTCTAGGCCATGTCCTAGAAATGACCGCATATCTACGAAAAAAGGTAACCTCAAAATCCAAATTTCAATACTCCATAAAAGTTATGGACAGGGAGGATTCCTAATCTTAAGTATGTTAAGATAAGGGGTTGTCCAACTTATGTGAAAAGGTTTCAAAGGATAAGCTTGGGACAAGATTTTATAAGTGTCGATTTGTGGGACATCCTAAAGTAAGTTTAGGGTATATGTTCTATAATCTTAGTTAGCAAAAGGTGTTTATTGCAAAATACGCTGCCTTCTAAGATAAAGATGTTTATCATTGAAGGGGCTAGTGGGAGGATTATAGATCTTGAAGAGTTCATGATCCACAAAACACTATAAGTCAAATAAGAGGAACCTGTAGATAGACCTATTGTACCACAACCGAATCATAAATCTGGAATAGTACCGAAGATACCTAGGAGGTATGGATTCATCATGGATGATGATGATGAGGTACGCATCATAGAAGATGATGATCCAGAGTTACATACGATGAGGTAAGAGTTCTAGTTTGTACAAAAGGGTCAGTTGGAGCGTCGTGAAATTTCTAGTATTATATGTTGATATACTACGGATAAGGAATTACATACCAATGCTACAATCAGTAAAGATAAAGTTGTCTAAACAATCCTCCATGAATGATTTGGGAAGAGTATCATTATTGGAGATGCAAATCTATATAGATAGATTTAAAAGGATGCTCAACTTAACCCAAGGAACGTATATTCATTTGATGCTAAAGTCGTTTAGCATGGCAAACTCCAAGAGATGTCTCATGTTGATGACCTATGGAGTGTATCTCTTTTATAGTCCCCACAGACTCTAAAAAGAGAGATCGCATGAGTGACTATCATCATGTATGCAATGAAATATACAAGATCTAATGTTGATCGGTCATATTCGAGAAGATCATTGTAAGGCGTTGAAAAACATCTTAAAGTGCTTAACCGGTACTAAGGATGTGATCATATTCATGGTGGGTCTTAATTAAAACTAGAGGGCTTAACAGACTCATATTTTTCAGACAGACCAAGACGACCGAAAATCCACTTTAAGGTAAAGTGTTACCTTGAACAGTGGTGTAGTGAATTTAAAAGGTTCCAAATAGTAAAAGGTTACTGGTTTAGTGATAAAGACAAAGTATATAGCTATAAATGAAGCTGCAAGTTGATTGTTTGGATTAAAAGTTCATTACAGAACTAGGAATAGTTCCTAAGTCTCATCTTGGATCTAAACATGTGTTGTGGCACTTTCATTTGATTATTAGAATCATTGAAAGATGGGAAATCACTATAGAGATAGTGGACTCTCATGAACAACATTACATATCCATTAACTAAAGCTTATCCAACAGCAGGATAATCGTCACTTAGAGAAGAAGAATATGAGATACCATGACGATTGGCTTTAGTGCAAGTGGGAGATTGAAAGTTGTATGCACACAAGCCAATCATGTTTGATGATAAAGCATATACTTTGTAACAATCTTATTCATTTATTAATAAAAAGTATTAATTTATTAAAGGCTTTTAATTATCTACATGATCTTTGTTTTATAATATGTGATAAACCCATAGTTTTAAGCAATGCTTTTAGAATAATGATGATGATCATTCTAATGAGATCTAAATTCTTAGAAAGCTTAAAACTAAAATAGTTCCCAATCATTGGATGATTATATTGGGGATTAGTGAATCCGGATAGATTGGTACATACGTTGCTTGCTCATTGGATGAGGATGATTGATCTTATGATCATTTGTGTGGAGACACTAAAGCAAGTATGTAGGTGCTTATTAGAGAATAAGTTCATTTGAACGTGGCTCGCTAAGGAATACCTAATGGAGTTTTACTTGCCACAATAGAATTCCTGTAGTGATAGTAGTACAAGTGATCCTTGGACTTGAGATCATCATAGTATCTTGTGTATGATGAGTTATACTTTGACTTATTCCTTAAGACCCTTAGGGTATATCAAAGGGTATGTTTGGGTATAACAAGTTGTATATGGAGATAATATATGATTAATAAGGAATCTACCACTTCTAATAAAAGAAGAGAAATGTCCTATGTGATTCGATAAATGACAACCCAAAGAGTCCTCGGGTTAGCGCGAATGAAATTAGAAAGGAGTTTCTAATTTGCATTATTTGAGTTGTGCATTTAAGGATCGAAATACATATAATTAAATAAAATAAGACTTGACAAAGAATTTCATGTCTTATATTTAATCGGGACATTGTATGGTGGAAGGATTGAATTATGCAGTAACTATTTACTCAAAGGTTCTTTTATGATTAATGTTGAAATCTATATTATCTGAAAGTCGTTGATCGCTAGGGAGGCTTATCCCTATTGTAGAATAAATATTATTTATTTAAATAAATTAATTGTTTAATTTATTTATTTAAATAAGATTAGAATTGTTCTAATTGATTTATTCACAACCGGTTTAATATGGAGAACCTAAAGGGTCACACCATAAAAGGAAGAATAATTATTTAAGAAGTTAATGGCATAATCGTAATAATATGTTATGTATATTTAATTTAATCTATCTTTGATAGAATAAATTAAATAGCTTAATATTTATTATTTAATATTTTAGAAATATTAAATATAAATTAATAAGAGGAGTCTTATTAATATTATTACAATTATTATTATTTTAATTTCTAAAAGAGTTTAGGAATTAATTTAATATAAGTACTCTCATTTATTCCTAATTGGATTAGGAAGGAAAATTAGTTAAAGGAGTTTAATTAATTGATTAGGGAGCTTAATTAATTAAAAGAATTTAATTAATTAAATAAATCACAATTCCTTAATTGTTAAGGTGGGTTGCCCACATCTATAAATAAGAGGAGTTTTATTATGGGTGATGTGGTGGTTGACTTTTTACAACATCACTAATTCCAATTGTTGGAGAAATGTACGCCTTTTTTTCTATACGAGATAGGAAAAACTACGGTTTGAGCCAATATCCCTTCTTCTTGAATCTTTATTTTTCCTTGGTGGATCACCTCTAGAGGCCAAACATATGGGTGGCTAACGTTGATCAAAGGAAGGAACCAAACTCGGTGGATTCAAGCTGAACGCGAAAGGATTTGGAGGTGAACTTGTACTTGAGGAAGCTCGATCTTCAAGGGTATGATTTTATTCTTTATCTTTTCGTTTAATTAATAATTGTGCATAAAGGGTGATCCGGGTATATGGTTTGTAAATTTTTAAACTCTGATTTTTTACACGTTTTCGCATTATTTTTGCAATTTGATTGCGTTCTTGAATATTACAAACCTAACACATTCATGGCCTTTAGATAGATGTGATCTCTTTCACTGATTTTGAGAGATACATCGACCATCGTTGCTTGGAGTCTTTCTTGAACTAAGTTATCTTCTGTTGTTGTCAGCTTCTTTGACTCTTCAGTGAATAAAGATATCTTCTCAATCAATTCATCATAATTTTTCATCAGCTCTTTCTCCATAGGTATTTGATCATCTGGTTGGGCAGCCTCTTGTTGAGCACCAGATTGGACTTTATGATTTTCATTCTTGGACATATTTTCAAAAGTAGTGAGAATCTGAAAGATCGTTGAGTACCAATCGTTATTTGAGGATGAAGGAAGGTCAGATAGCTGAGCTTGGGCAGATGGAGGCTTCTCAATTTGGATTGGAACATCATCAATGGTAGAGTGAACATACTCTACGATTATCTCCTTGGTCATGATCCTTCTTCCTTCAGAATCCACTCTACGATCATAGGGGATATAATGGTTTCCAGCATGCCTGTAGACTTTATAGTGAGGCTGGTTTTTGATCATCATTGTAGCAAAACTCTTCACCCTAGGGAAGTTTTGTGCCACCAGCTCCATGCTTGGAAAATGAGAGTAACACCAGCTGAAGTAACTTCCATCTTTTTCAGTATGTGCCTTTAGCCAAGGCATCCATTGGAAGAACCATCTCATTAGTAGGTCATCAGGATTGTAGAGGATAGTCGTGTAGTCTAGCTCCATGTTGTTCCAGTTTTTGAACACATCATGTGCAATCATCCTTACAACCTTGAGTTGTTCATTTCCATATCTTACCCATCTTTCTGCTGGGAGTTCTTCTTGTTCATCAAAAACTTCTACCACTATTCTTCTACTGATTCTTGCAGGAGAGAGGACTGGATAGTCTGCTGGTTCCTCTGATTCCTGATTTGCAGAATTGGAATCATTCTCCATTTCTTCTCTTTTGGAGCCTGAAACATTTTGATCATTTCCATCAATGAATCCTTCTTGCTGCATTTCATTCCCAGAACCTTCTTCAATAAGATCTTCCTCTGATTCATCTTCTTCCTGGGTTGGTTGGAGCATTTGCATTTGGGGATACAGTTGGGTCATCTTTTAGCTTTTCTTCATCATTAGAGTGAATGCTCTGAGAGTTAGCCACATGGTTTGTGCATTCTTCTTTATCAGCAGATGCTACATTTTCTTCCATTAATCCAACTTCTCCTTCATTGCTGAATTTGGTCTGTGGGGACTCAACCTCTGATATGATCAGTAGACTCTACGACCCTGAGTGTAGTCTACGATTCATAACTTGGGCTTCGGCAGATATTCGATCGGCTCGTAGGCAGCTGTCTCTACGATTTTGAACATGACTTCCTCAGCAGACTACGTCCCTGAGGAAGTTCTCCTCGACACACTACGATCCTTCCCCGTCTCTCCTGGCACTCTACGAACTCCGAGATCTACTATCTTGTAGACTACGATTCTACCTCGATAGTTCTCGAGTTACCTTGACTCTCCTGGCAGACTACGATATCTGGTGCAGTGCTCGACGATCAGACAAGCCTATCTATTACATCATAAGATCAACCGAACATGCTTGATCTTTCTATATTTATAGTCCTTGTACATCATTTCTTTTTAAGGACTTTAACAAAGTTGTTTTGCTTATGTAGGATCAACCTAACACATTTGATCAATTCATTCTAAGTCCTTGTACATATGTTTCTATTATCTATCAAAGGACTTTACAGCTTTTCTTAATGCAAGCATACTTGCATATTCATTCATATATATATATATATCATAATCAAATCATATGTAAATAGGAATATCATTCACATGCTTATTCCTGACATGGTCATATCCCAATTATGGGATATGTCGTTTTGTATTTTTGGCTTGGGATATGTGTTCTGTATTTTTGGCCCGTATCCCAATTCCAATAGTTCCCAATTCCGATGTTAGGAAATATTTTCGTTGGATTATTACCGTTGGAAACCTTTGGAATATTATCGTTGGAAATATTACCGTTGCCCCGTCTGTTGGAAATACTGTCCATTTGAAATATTACCGTTGCTTTTATTACTGCTGGCCTTTTATAATTTTATTAAAAAAATATATAAGAATGTTGTTGCCATGACTTGAACTCAAGTCCTTAATATCAACACCTTTCTCTTATCCAACTGAATCAATAATAATTTTTGGTTACATGGATAACATATAATATATTTATTATATACTTTTAGATAATGAAAATATCCAACACAGAGTTCTGTTCTTTCTAATTCTCCCTCACTCGATGGTCTCATCTTCTTTGCAATTCAAGTCGCTTCTCCTACTCGTCATCTCTTCCTCTGTTGCAGTCTAAATTTTTGCATGTTTATATTTATAGACCCAAATAAACTTTTATCCATTAGCTTGAGAGATATGTCAAACTTTCAAATATTGTTGATGATTTTGGTTTCGTTGATGTTGAGAAACAAATAGCTTACCTTTTCAAAGCAATTAAATTGATTGGTAGCCTTTAAAATGATGCCCATACTCTGTTTGCATGAATGCACACACATATATATATAGCTCAACTTTCTCCACCGAACTGGAGGGAGGACTATATATATAAATAGCCCTGTTCAAGAGCATTATTCTTAAATAACATTACACTCTTAAATGACATGACTATAAAAGCCTGCCATGTTTTTTTTTATCTTCTCTCTCCATTTTGTTTGTACGCCAAAACCAAAAAATTGAGATTGTGCCCTATGCCCTATTTCTCCCCAAATCTGAAGCTTCATAAAATCTTCCCTAAGTTAGAATCAAGCAAGAACAAAACCAAAGGCTTCTTACTTAAAGGCTTCCGTGTTTTTTCATTTTAGCTTCCTCACCCGGTTTTGTAAGACGAGCTTCAGACTTCACACAACCTTTTCCTCTAAATCGAAATCGAACGAAACCCTAAAAAGAAATCAAGTCTTCACAAAATCGAGCGGTATTTGTCCAGATCTCAAATATCTTCACAAAATCGAGCTTTATTTGTCCATATCTCGAATTGGAGAAGAATCGTGCCCTAGAATCTGAACACGGAAGAAATTGGAAGTCGAAGTCTTCACAAATTGGTAAGCCCTTTCTTCACAAATTGTGCCTTTTCGTTCTACATTCTTCCTTATTTGTACGAATGATATGAAATTAAAATAGAGCATAATACTCCCCCCTAAAATAGAGCACAATGCTCCCCCTCGAGTCAGGTTTCCTGGAATGACCAGCGAGCATGAAAAAACTAGTATTTTATACAAATTTGTTGACTCTTGTATGTATGTATAATTGATTTTTGAGCATACATTGGTTGCTTGTTGTATTTGTTTAATTAATTAATAATACAAATGTATTAGCATTCATCCTGGTGTCCAGTAAAGTTGTGTGGGAGACTTTACATATATGGTAGAAGAGAAGGAAGAATCAAATTAGCTAAGCTGACGATTAATGGAACGATGAATAAACATCAGAATAACAAATTTATGAGTGCTATAAATTTTTTCCAGAAATCATATACCAACAAGGCAACAAAAAATGGTTTTCAATGTCTTAATAACAAAAAATGGTTTTTTGTTTACAAATAATAATGGTTCAACTCTCCCAGTTTTCATCCGAAACTATGAATGTGTTTTATTTTGTTATCACTACAGGGTCAAAATTTAGATAATGGTAATACTTTGTATAACTTAATTGTGATGTCCTGTAACAGCAGAATAACGATATTAGTGTTTTTTATTCGTTTTGTGAAATTTGCTAATAAATAGCATAATAAAATGTGCCTTCTCTTTCTATATGAAATTAAAACAGAGCACAATAATCTTGCGTCAAGGTGTAATGCATGCTTGTGTGATTTCTTCTCTATTTGTTGAAGTAAATGATAAGAGTTAACTCAGACTTTGATTTTCATATTATACCAACAATAATAACATTGGTGATGTTAATAATTCATAGAAATGTTTGTGTTTTAACATATTTGAATATCCCAGCCACTGTTCAAATTCTGTTTTGGAAGTGATTTTAGAATTATAGGTACTAAAATGTTTGTTTTTATTAAAGGTGAATAATTTGAACTTTATGCATTACTGGTGATAAGAAAGATGAGAAAGGATTTAGTATTTTAAATTTTTTGATTAATATGGTTTGAAAATTGCCTTGTTTTCTTCTTCATGTGGATTTCTGTGTATCTTGATGACTTTGAATGCATGAGAGATATGTGTTTGATAAATTGAAGATCAGTGATGGTCTTATTTGTAATGCATGTTCTGAAAAAAATTCTTTTTTGGCAGCCCCATGGTTGTGGGTATTTCATGTGGTATGATCCTCCAATGCATCCAAGAGCCATTCAAGTGATACCTGGTCTGTTGAGGAGGTTGAGGGCTATGGAAAACGAAGTTCAAATTTTTGACGCAAACAGAGGATTTACTTGATAATCATATGGGTTTCTTTGATTTTGCTACTTTAGAATTTCTTTAGAACCATCTCTGTGCAAGAAGATGCCTAAACAGGAAAAAATTTGTAATTAGAATTTGGGAGATGGAGCAAATAGGATGTGTGAAGTCCCTATTTTAAATGTAATGAATTGATTGTAATGAAACTTTGTTGTAGTCTATTTTTAAAATATAGTTTAGACTATGAGTCTGTATGTTATTTGGATTTACAAGGAATTACTAGATGTTCCTCTATGGAAGTTTTTTATGTATTGTGAACCAGGTTCTTACCTAATTTATAGAATTCTTTGGCTTGAAAACATTAATTAGATAACATGGCAAGAGGCAGAGGAGCCAAGGTGGTGTCTTAAGTGTAATTAGTCAAAATCAATCCAAACTGGATGCTTTCAGCTCAATACAAGTTTTTGATTATTAATTTTTTCTTTTCTTGTTCATCCACATACACACAACCTTAAAACTCCACAAAGACGGAAGAAAAAGAAAGAAATGTGGCTATGTTAGACTGGACTAAAGATATACAACACGCATGAGCAGAAAACTTTTCCCATATAGATTTTATAGAAGAAACACCAGATTTGTACAATTATTTTACAAGACCAAAAGCACCCTGTTCAACTAAAACCAAAACAACCTTGTGTAACTAAAACAAAAACATCCATGTGGAAGTAAATAGTTTTGCACCAGTTTACATATTTAAAACCAAACCAAGAGCAATCCTGTTCATCCTACAAAAGTGTGTTTGGTAACCAAAACATACAGTGCTGTTTTTACTCCCGTTACAAAAATTTCTACAAAACGACATCCCATTACCCAAAAACTAAATGTGATTCAGAATGACAGCTACGCAAGGTACTAAATGAAAAAAGAACTAAAAATATGAGAATAATCTGCCATCCAAATGGTCAATCCATCCTTCCCTTCAAAATCCTCTAGGTTTCTTCAGTTGGTGTACTGCAACAAACCAAACAAAGATATTGTCATTATAAAATCCCAAGGAACATAAAATAGTTAAAATTTGAATCATTGTAGATACTCAAAATTTTCTGCATACCTGTTACTAAGATTGCAGGAGGGTAGAATCGTCTTTCAGAGATAACCCTAGAAGACAGCTCAGTTCAATCCCAGAGACAATCCTGAGATATTCATTTATTATCATCTCGGAGATAACCCCGAGACATCCAGCTCAGTCCCGAAAACAACACCGGGAGTTTTAGTTTCAACCTCGGAGATAACCCCGAGGAATGCATTTTAAATACCGAAAATCACTCCGGAGAAGACCGTTTCATCTCGGAGATAACCCCGAGATACTCAGTCTCAGTCCTGAAAACAACATCGGGAAAGATAGTATCAACCTCGGAGACAACCCAAAGGCATGCCGTTGCAGTTCCGGAGATAACCCCAGAAATGCTTGTTTCCACTCCCAGCAATCAGCTTCAACACTCGGTGATAGCCCCGATGCACTCATTACCCAAACCCGGATGTAACGCCCCCAAAATTAGGTATACATCACCCATCTTGGGTCGCCACTTACATGGTACATAAATTCAAATACAACTTACTAATATAACTGCTGTGGTACAATAATACGATATAAACGTGAGATTGAATACAAATATTGTCTACTAGATATTATACAAACTCAAAAGGAGTCCTCATTATTAAACTATTATCACACTATTTCACGTAATAGTGAGGACTACTAATGCTATCCTCTCGGATCATTACTTACGCTCCCGACTAAGTCCAAATTATGTTCTCATTTCACAAGAGAATAAAGAAAGAAAGGGTGAGCTCAACTAGCCCAAAGAAGAAATATTATGACTAAGATAATGCGTAATAAATTATCATTAGCCTTCAACAAAGATGTTAAACCGATAAAATACAATAGACAACCGCTTTAACTGCAGTGAATAAGCAATCCATTAAAAGAGTCAAGTAGAGAATAAAGTCTACTATCTTTTAGGTTTTAAAAGGTTTTCATCAATTTTTATCATTGAGACTCAACTTAATAAATAAACCACCACATCTAATTATCCCCGCACTACTACCAAGGATTTTCATCAAATTATCAATGGTCATGACTATACCGAATCACCCCGGTCATAATCATACCAAAAACTATCCATCACCGCATTACAGCCATCGAGGACTTTTGTCACATCATTTATATCAAGTCATGATTATACCGAATGATCCCCGGTCATAATCATACTAAGTTCATCTATGCACGTAAGCCAAAGATAACATAATATAACATGAGGATGATGACAATGACATAATAATTCAATAAAACAAGTTCAAGAATTATTTAATCCATGAATTATTAACGCCCAAATTGTCAACATAATATCTTGCTTTCGTAGAGTAAAATTCAAGAATGATCGTAAGAATATTTCCGTGAAAAGATATCGGATGAAACACAAATATCAAGGATATTCTACTAATTTCATGGAGTATAGAAGTCAAAGTTTTAACCAACCGGGTATAATAAAGAATGGAATAACAAAAGAAATCACCATGCATGCGGTATTGCATGAGACAAGTTATTCCAACAGAATAATAATAACGGAACCAAGTCGTGAAATTCACAATCGGCTGTGATGTTCCAATGAATAATAAAGATGGAACTGCATCCGGTGTAAAACACACAGATAGGATATTCCAACAGAATGATAAAGATTTTAACCAGTCCTGTAAAAACACGCATGTGATGTTCCAATGTATAATAATAAAGATTTTAACCAGTCCTGTAAAACACATGCATGTGATGTTCCAATGTAATAATAGAAGAATGTCACCAAGTATAGGGTAAATCATGATACAAAAGTTATTCCAATGTAATAATAAGCAATGGAATAACATAAGGATTTCACCAAGTATAGGGTATCCAGCGATATCTGTTATGTATAGGGTATGCCACTTTTACAAAAGTTATTCCAAATGTAATAATAGTGAATGGAATAATGTAAGTTCTCTTCAAGAAGAAAGAATAACACCCTCACCGTAAAAAGAACCTAATATAGAAGTAGTGAAGTAGCAGAATACTCTTCTTCTTTCTATAATTTTCTCTCTATAAGCTTCTTTCTATAATTTCTCTCTCTGAGTTTCAATGAATTAAGTAAGAAAATAAAGAAGGAATGAGCTTCTATTTATAGGAAAATGGAATGCATAAGTAACTAATCCATGAACGGTCCAGATTGATTTACTTTAATCTAACGGTCCATATTTAAAGAAAAATCTTTTAAATAAAATATAATATATTCTATTTATATAAAAACATTTTACTATGCAAACACTATGCAATACTATGCAAAACACTATGCAAAACACTATGCAACACTATGCATAATAAAATATAATATATTCTATTTATAGAATAACTTTAATAAAGTATTCTATTTTATATAAAGATGTTTCATTTTATTACGTTAATAATACGAATAAAACAAAACGTCATTATCGCTATAATAATTCATATTATTAATCGAATAATAATGGAATCAAACCGAGTGACTTCTCACATAAGCATCAATAATCAATACCGGTGTGCTACTATGTAACCACACGTGACATCGTATTTTTTTACTACCGAGTAGTTCAACAAGAACTACCAGGTAAAACTTCCGCCGTTATTTCAATAAAATATTTTTGTCGTTTTCAATCCGACAATAATTTCATTAGGGGTCCACCAATGATTGAGTTATTGTACGAATATTCCCTGCTAAACCGAATATTCCCCACCAATCGAATATAATATAACTACTTGCATACTTTTTGCAAAATTTATAAATACTACCCACAACTATAATATTATCTCAAATTCACACCATAATATTAAAAAATTATTTTGACAAAATTTAAATCTTTATTGATAAAATTTGGGGTCTCACACCGGAGATAACCCCAGGAGGTCATGCACACCTCAGAGACAACCCTGAGGATAGTCAACACTTGCAACAATCCAATCTCAGAGATAACCCTGATCAACGATCGCTAAAATAACTCAAACTGGAGATAACCCAGGTGAGGGACAAAATCGCCATTTTGCCATCCCAATCCCACATTGCGCCGTCTCAACAACATACATACATTCTACACAGAAATGTTCTACAAGAACCAAAGAGATCCAATCCCGAGTGACTACTACACAAGACAGCACACCGGATAGAATTTGAAGCTTGAAGACCAAGGGCATGGTCCCATCTTCTTGACTTCGTACAACCTCTAATCACATGTCATTGTGTAGCTCTCGACAATAGCATGCCGAAAAAGGTCTTATACACCTCGATCGGATGCACGTATTGATGTTCTAAAAGTTCGAGCGGACATCACGTTGCACGCGTGCACGTACTTTGAGACAGTGGGACCCGTGGAGCCTGGTACACTTGCGGCTGCCACAGGTACACCTACGGCTCCCCCTCTATAAATAGAGGGCTTGGGGCAGCCATTTTGCATAGAGAAAAGGTGAGGAAGCCCTGTCCAATTTGCTCTGTACACACAATAAATTGAGTGCTTTCTCATTTTAAACACTTGTGAGCTTATATATTGTTATATTTTTACCGGCGGGAGCCGAGTGTTCATCCATTTAAAGTCATTGAATTCTTCTTTGGCAGTCCACTGTAAGCCTTCTTACACTTTCTAAAGCCTTTCTCCACTACTGTGCACACACAATTTTGCACATTGAGAGTCGTGTTACAGCGTGTATGCCTTGACTTTCTATTCTGTGGCTTTTATTTCTTTATATATATATATATTATATATATTTATATATATTTATAAATACGGACTAAGATTATTGAGTTATACCTCGATTGAGCCTGGACTCACGTCCGGAGGGTTTATCTAATTTTATATATATATATACTTATATATAAAATGTTGTCGAACTTTGTTCAATGAGCTTGGATTTATATCTGGAGCGTTTATTGATTATATATATATATATATATATATATAAATACTTATATATATGTTGTTGCTATCAAACTCTGTTTGATTGAGCCCGGATTTCACATCCTATATGCTTTTCGCTTATATATATATATATATATATATATATATATATATATATATATATATATATATATATATATATCCTCGACCATTACGCATTAACGAAAACGAGCCTTGATCAATATATGTCCAGTGCGTTTATTGCTTATATATATATACTTACATTTCAGTCTGGCTTGAAGTTTACTTCGTGACCTTTTACCGATTTAATTACATTTTTGTCAGGCCTGGAGTTTGCTTCGTAGCCTTTTACATCTTTATTTACATTTTGTCCCGCCTGGAGTTTACTTCGAGGCGGTTGATCGCTTTATTGATTTATTTACATTTTCTCAATCCCCCGTGGAGGTGCTTCGTGGTGGTTAATTGGTTTTTACTGCTTTATTTACATTTTCCAATCCCCCATGGAGGTGCTTTGTGGTGGTTGATTAATTTTTACTGCTTTATTTACATTTGCAATCCCCCATGGAGGTGCTTCGTAGTGGCTGATTGCTTGCATATATATATATATATATATATATATATATATATATATATATATAATCTGCTATGACTTTCATACAAACTGCTACATCATGTGAGCCTAGGAATCATGTGATCACAGATTCAGTCTACTAAATCTAGATTCGGTTCCCGTGATGGATATTTTCAGCTGTACACGGCTTGTAAATTATTTGCATTGTTCGAATGTCCTTAGATGGCTCTCATGCCCACAAGGAGTTCGACACTGCTATGTATATTATTTTCTCGAAGATGCTTTGCATCTCGAAAATAAAAGCAATCAAGCCGAACACATAATAAAATGGAAGTATCAAAGGCCTCAATTACTATTGAGCATAAGGGTTTGAAAAACCTCTTTTTACAAAACATCACTGCTATATCTTGTTAAAAATAAACTTTTATACAAAATTCAAACCCTTTGTATATAGGTGCGAACGAGGCGTAGCACTACTTCCAAATAATTGCACATTGATCCACACACACACACACACACACATTTATATAACAATTTAATTGAAAAATGGCGATCACCATGGCAACACGGATGTCGGGGGGTGCCTAACACCTTCCCTCTGCATAACCAAGTCCCCGGACCCTAACGAATCTCGGTTTCGCAGACCCTTTAAACAGTGTCACATCACTGGGTCAATGTGCAAATCTTTCCTCGGTTGTGTTGGTACAACCATTTAAAAAACCAACTGGCGACTCTTACAGTCCAATTGTAACATTCCAGAATTTTAAAGTGTAATATTAAATATTTATTGATTTATATAAATATTTAATGGATATGTTTATTATTGAATAAATAATTGTTCAATTTGAGTTGATGTGATTTAGTTAATTATTTGTTGAATAAATAATTAAATATTAAATATTAAATATTTATTTGCAATATTAAATATTTATTGAATTATATAAGTATTTAATGGCAATTTGAGTTGGTGTGATTTAGTTAATTATTTGTTGAATAAATAATTAAGGAGCCAAGTAAATTAATTGTTATGAGATTATATACCAATTTAATTTAATAAGTAAGCTAGTGAGCTTATAGTGATTTAAATAAGTTATAATATTTTAAATGGGAGATTGTAATTTAAAATATTAGTTGGTTAAATAAAATTATAATTATTAAAGAAATTATAGTTATGTGATATTAAATTATGTGCTAAAGTAATTTAATAGATTAATGTTTTAATTGATTTATTAATTAAATAAAAGTGTGACTAATAACCTTGCTATAAAGGAGTTACTAAAATAAATTATGGGAGCTTAATTCAGTTTTGCCAAACAAGGCCTAATGCCTATTAAGTCTTTTATCTAATTGTGTTTTACCAAACAAGGCATAAGGGTTAATTGATTATATTTTTAGTGGTTAGCCAAACAAGCCTTATGACTTTTGATTTTCAAAATAAAAATAACTGATGTCAGTTAAGTTAGAGTTTTATTATATATTTAATATATACATTATATCTATATACGTTATATTATTTTACGTATGTTAGAGTTAGGAAGAAAGAAAGCTCAGAAGAAGAAAAAGGGAGAGAAGAAGAAAACTATAGAGAGAAAAAAAAGTGAGAAATTCTAACAGGTTTGAGAAAGGAATTAGAGAAAAGCTTGATAATCAAAAGGAGAACTATCATCTTCATAATCAAAGGTAGGAGCTCAATCTTTTTCTTCAAAAAGTTTAGTTTTTCTTCTTCTAAAAAGTTCTCTGTAAAATATTTTAAATAGATGAATTGTTGATATATATATATATAACTTGGTATTATAATTGTTTGTAAAAGGTTTTCATGAATTTGTATGTGATTATAGAGAAATTAAGTCATGTATGTATGAGTTTTGGAAAGAAAACCATATTACAAAGTGTTTACATGAAAATATATATGAATATGACTTAATTTAAAATAGAAATTAAGGTTTAATTAATTGTTAAATTGATAAATTGATTAGTGGAATTGATAGAGTATGTAAAATCATAATCAT
Source organism: Panax quinquefolius (assembly GCA_020205615.1). NCBI lineage: Eukaryota > Viridiplantae > Streptophyta > Magnoliopsida > Apiales > Araliaceae > Panax > Panax quinquefolius. The sequence goes on along the minus strand of CM035174.1, from coordinate 68,726,699 downwards.
GATGTTTTAAATTTACTGTTTTGATTGAAAAACAAAATCACAGTGTTGATTTCCATTGAAAATATCAAGAATGGAGTTTTTGCCAAAAACATTGAAATTGGGTGTTGTATATTTGATGTCTATGTTATTTTATGAGTAGGAACATGTTAGAAGTCTTCACAATATGTTTATATGAAGTTTATATGTGTATTACATGATAATCAGTCTATTAGATTCGAGCTTTTAGGCCAATTTGGCTTTTTGTTCATGCTGTTGCCAAAGGTCGTCACGGATTACGACTCGGTAGTATAGTAAATGCGGCCAAGAAGATAAATCTCAATGGCCATGTCAACCGCACGCCATGAAGGTTAACCAATGGCCCGCATGACTACGCTACATAAAGCTTAACTCAGTACCAGCAAATGATGAAAGTTAGCAGAATGTTCTGACAGTTTTGTTTTAGTGTACAAAACTTGAAAATAAATGTTATGTGTTAATAATAATAATGTTAAATGATAATTTCAGTAGTATTAAACTATGAATGATCATTTTATTAAGTGTTACCTACTTGTAACATAGTTGATTATGTGAATGGGTAATTTAACCCATATGATGAATATATTTCTTTATATAAATATACAATGTTGGTAATGACTAACTATGTCAATATGACATATATATAGGGTTTTAATTCAAGTGGTAAGGGTTTAGCTTGTGCTAAAGGCAAGTTCTCTAACTCAAAACTTCATTGTGCAAGTTTTTCTAACTCTATTTTATAATTGAGCAAGTTTTCTAATCCTTTGTCTTATTGAGCTAATTATTGTTTTCAATTCGATTATCTTATAATGATGTAAGTGGTCTAAACTTTGGTTTGATGTTGAACAAGTTATTCTTGTATTTCAATTAGTGATTAACATGCATAACGGAATTGCCGTGCATGTTTAGTATTAAATCCTAATTAACCTTGGCTTAGTATTGTTCAAGCAAGGTATGCTATATTTATTCAAATTGCATGCTATTAGATTATTCCTAATGCATGAATTTAGTTACTATGATTAATTCAATCACTTTTATTCTATAGTATAGTGTTGTTGGTCTTATTCAACTACTCCTTAGTCGATGTTCGTTAAATTCCAAATTTCCTTGAAAGCTTATCCAAACCAAACTTACTTTAGTGCGGACTTGTATTCTAAATACTGAGATGAACAAGTCTTATAATAGAGGTTTACGCTTAGCATTGAAATGGTTGTGCACAATACATTGCACGAAGGGTTGATCCCCCTAAGTACGTGGAGTCCTTATAGTCTTATGACTGTTAAAGTTAAAGTTGAAAGATTACTTATAACTGTGGACATGATTCGTGGTCATTAGACCCTCAAAGGAATGTTAAAATTTTCAGAAAGTTAATAGAATATATTGTTCAGTTCTATTGAGCCTAATGTTGACAATTGATGTAAAAGTTTAAAGATTTATTTATTGTTATTTCAAGTGGGCCTTGTTTGCTCACTCTTGCTTGCAAAATTTCTTTCAGCTAAAGTTGAAACTGGTGACGTACCTAGCACCAGTAAAGGAAAAGGAAAGATGAACAAGTACTGAAGACTTGTAATAGATTTGATAGTATTATTATTAGACTTTTGTTTAAAGATTGTAATGAAGTTTATTTAATTTTTGCATTTGAATGATTGTTGTTAAAGGTTAGATAACCTGGGAGATTTTTATTTAAGTTTAATCCTGTATGGGCAGGTTTTGATTATTAAATTTTATTATAATTGGGTAGTTAGAAATGAATGTTTTGATTAAGCGAACACCAAATCTTGAGGAAATGAAGTACCAGGATTTGGGGGTGTCACACCAATCGTCGACATATACATGTCAGACCTTTTCACAACTTGTTTTTTCAAACAAATCTCACCTAACATGAGAACACCAAAAGACAAGAACAAAAAAGGGACAAATAAAAATCCCGACGTCGACAACTGGCGACTCTGCTGGGGATAATCCACTAAGAGGACTTAAGCCGCTATTACAAGCTTTTCAAAACTGTTATATGCTTGTGTGTGGATGTTGCATTTAAATTTGATGAATGTGTACGAATGCATTTACTTACTGTACTTAATGCTTTACACTATATCTGCTTGTGATATTAGTGCTTTGTACATGTCATCATTTTCATAAATGGTGAGACACGTTGTATGTGAATGTATGTTGTGTGGTTCCTCCATCAGGAGGCTATCCTGTCGGATCTTATTCCAAGGACGAGAAGCTCAGGATGCAGCTGTTCCAGAAAAGTCTGACTGGAGAAGCCCGGTCGTGGTATACCAGATTAGACAAATCTAAGATCCATAGCTGGGAGGAGCTAGCACATGCCTTCCTCACTTAGTATAGCTTCTAGTCTCAGATGGCCCCTGACCAGTACCAAATTACTAAAGTCAGGAAATAAGCCAATGAATCTTTCAACGAGTATGCTCAAAGGTGGAGGCGCTTTGCTGCTCAAGTTGTTCTCTCTATGAATCAGTCAGAAATGGTTATGACATTCATAGACATACAAGAAGCTCCTTTCTATGAGAGAGTTTTAGCTGGTATTGGCAAACCATTCTCTAAAATGATTAAACATGGGGAGATGGCTGAGATGGGATTGAAGTCAGGAAAGATTCAAGACCTAGCTGCCCTCAAAGCTATTGCTGAGCACATCCAGTCCGGAAATTATGGAAACAACCCCTGGAGGGTCCATAAAAAGAAAGAGGAGGATGTCTCCTTGATATTACAAGGTCAGAAAGGCAGTCAGAATATGCCTATTCAAAGGAGAAATTACTCCCCCTTCCAAGCACAACCTTCAAACCCTTCGTTGCCAAAGGGTGGAGAAGTCAGATGCACCCGAGTGTTCACACCCCTAGGGGACTCACTCGAGAACATTCTCAATCTTCTGACCACTCAAAAGAAAATTACTCACCTTCTTCCACCAGCAAACCCAAATGGGAAGGGTTTCAATGCTAGTCGAAAATGTGCTTATCATGCTAGAGCTCCGGGACATGATACTCAAGATTGCTGGGCCTTGAAACACAAGATCCGGGATTTGATTGATAATGGTGATATCGTGGTCACCAAGCCCGATCAACCCCATGTGCAAGACAACCCTCTTCCTCAACACAAAGAAGAAGAGGTCAATATGATTAATTGGAGAAGTGGACAGAGTTCTAATTTTAATGGTGGACCTTCCCAGACCAGCACGGATGGTGCTGATAAATGGGATTTTGCTCAATTCTAGTATAAGATGGAACGAAAAATGAATGCTCAGCGTGAACAAGTTAACCAATTGGCAGAATTGGTAGTCTATCAGCACCAATTCACACGCCAATTATTTAGTCAGGAGAATTCCAGTCTCCTTCCTCTTGTTACCAACACTCCACCGCGTACTCCAGAAAAGGAAACACTGGAGGATAAAATTGCCAAAAGAGCAAATGCCAAAGCCCGTCGGGATTTTGCCAACAAAAGGGAATTTATATACCTAGGCCAACTGATGGGAGAAATACTGCAGATGCTGATAAATGAAGGAAGAATCACAACTCTGCTACCTCCAATCAGTCCGCGTTCAAGACGGTTTGATTTCAATGGAGTGTGTCAGTATCACTCCGAATCTCGCAGTCACAGCATAGAAAAATGTTGGGCACTTCACCACCTTATTCAGAATTTAATTGACAGCGGTGTCCTGCAGATGACAGACGATGATGCTGTAGTACTAGAGAGTGGGGACGCGTTTCCTACAAAGTGGAAGGAAGTCATAGCAGTCATATTTTCTGAGACAGATGCAGCTACTCCCTAACATATAATCCAACCAATTCAACTCAAGGGTGTTGACAATCCTTTGCAAGTGACTGCACCAAAGCCAATTATCTTGCCATGCATACCAAAATATCATGTTGTCAGCCTATAGAAAGTTCCATGGAATTATGGAGAGGTTAAAAGATCCACATCTCACATAACTGCTGCAGTGCCGAAGGATAATCCACTGTATCTTCCCCAACGGGTGATGAAGCCTACCATCAAGTTAAAGGGGAAGATTCCCATGGAAAAAGTGGAAGAATTTCTCCGTACTATGAGCCATAATGAAGCCAAGGTGGTTTTAAGCTTAAGAGAAGCTCCACATCAAATTTCCATACTGGACTTGGTTTTCTCTTTCGAAGATCACAGGAAGGTATTGCTCAGGGTTTTGGAAGAAGCCCAACTACCTAAGTCAATAGATGTTGAGAAATTCCAGCACCTGGTGGATCACATTTTTAACAACAATGTGATATCTTTCACTGATGACGATATACCTCCCGAAGGGACCGGTCATTGTAAGCCGTTGCACATAGCGGTTTTATCTTCCGGATACATGGTGGGAGGAGTTTTGATAGACGGAGGGTCATCTTTGAATATCTGTCCTTATGCTACTTTGGTGAAGATGAATATCAGTCTCAACAAAATCCGAAGAAGACATACAATCATTAAAGCTTTCGACGGATCCCGACGAAACACTGTCGGAGAGATTGAACTGCTCGTGGAGATTGGTCCATATATATTCTGCATATCTTTTCACGTGCTCAAAATAGATACATGATACAACCTGATCTTGGGAAGACCGTGGATTCATATGGCCGGGGTTGTCCCCTCCACCCTTCATCAACAACTTAAATACATTATCAACAATAGCCTAGTCACTATCAGCGCTGAGCCGGAATGTCCTGAACAAGGTGACATACCACTCATCAGCTTCAATTCAGAAGTTGAGCCAGTCAGTTTTCATGCCCTGGAGGTGAGCAACACTCAATACCATCCTGTTGGGGTGCCACCTCTCATACCCCAGATTTCCGTCGAAGTAATGTCGGCCACTCAAGAAATGATGTCATTGGGTTATCAACCTAGAAAAGGGTTGGGCAAAGATCATCAGGGCATCAAGCGCTCCATTCAAGTTCCCAGTCAAACAAGGATAACCAGACTAGGCAATACTGCTAGTTCTAGTCGTAGGAATCCTAATAAGCATAAACAGATTCCTTAAGCTTCAGCCGCACGACGATTATCTCCACTTACAACTCCTGAGCCTGTACGGTCTCCGGTAAAGGTGCCTGCCCATGCAATGGCTATGTTATTTCCTAAACCGATACCGGTAAAGGGGAAAGAAGTCCTGGTTCTAGATCCCAAAGTGGAAGAAGAGGAACGGAGACGTAAACAAGACATCGCCAGGATGATGTCAAACATACGCATCATTGTCTATGATGATCACACAAATAGATACACCCTAGACGATGATTGTCCAGACGTAATGGACATCATTCGGGAGAAGGAGGACGATTATAGCCCCTCCATTATTGCAGTCCATCAGGACTTCAGCCTTAAAAATTGGAGCAACACTCATTTCATTGGTCGACAAGGGTAAAACGGGTAGAAAATCCTTCTGCCCTATAGATAATTGCGTACTTTTCTGAACAGTATTAGCAGTTTTTTTTATCAGTACATGCTAACACTTTGTATGATTGAACAGTTTCATATATATATTAAGTGAAAGCATATTTTGTTTCAGGACTTTGAATTTAGATGTGCCTATACTTGCTTATAAGGTGCCTTTTCTCCATAAGGATTGTAACTTTGATGAAAAGTTGGACTCAGACTTGATGGAAATACAAGAGGACATTGAGATACCTCAGGAGATCAAAGAATGGGTCGAAGACAAACCTAAACAAAACCTTGATCAAAACACTTCGTTCAATTTTGGAACCTTAGAAAGCCCTAAAGTAATCCAGATTGGTACAGACTTCACTCCAAACCAAAGGAATGGCATGGTTACCCTATTAACCCAATTCCAGGATTTGTTTGCATGGTCTCATGAAGACATGGTGGGTTTTTCCACTGACAGTGTCATTTATCGCCTTCCCATTAAAGAGGGATTCAAGCCAGTCAGGCAGAAGCTCAGCGATTGAAGCCGGAGCGGAGTTTAAAAGTTAAAGAAGAAATTGTGAAACAATTTCAAGCCGACATCATCATGGTGTCCATATACCCTGAATGTCTATCTAACATAGTCCCCGTGCCTAAACCAAGAGGAAAGGTGTGAGTTTGCGTGGATTACCGGTATCTAAATAAAGCTTGCCTTAAAGATAGCTTTTCCGTGCCATTTATCCACATTCTCATTGACCATACTACTCAATACAACAAGTACTCATTTGCTGATTGCTTCGCGGGGTATCATCAGATTATGGTTGCTAAAGAGGATCGTGAGAAAACTGCATTCATCACTCCTTGGGGAACCTTTTGCTATAGACGGTTGTCATTCGACCTCATCAATGCCGGAGCTACCTATCATTGAGCCATGATGGCTCTTTTCCACTATTTAATGCATAAAGAGATAGAGATCTATGTGGATGACATCATTGTCAAGTCCCGAGGGGAGGAAGACCACCTAGACCATCTCAGAAAGCTCTTCAACAGGTTGCGTAAGTACAACTTGAAGTTGAATCCAGCCAAGTGCGCCTTTGGCGTTAAATCAGGTAAGTTCCTAAGATTCCTAGTCAGCCACAAGAGGATTGAGCTGGATCCCACCAAAATTTAGGCCATCACAAAAATGCCCATTCCTCAGATAGAGAAGGAAATACGAGGATTTTTGGGAAGAATCAACTTCATTAGCAGGTTTATTGCCCAACTCACAGCAACATGTGAGCCTATTTTCAAATTGTTAAGGAAGAACTCATCCATGAAATGGAATGATGAGTGCCAAAAGGCCTTCCTTACAATTAAAGAGCAGCTAGTCAAAGCTCTTGTATTGGTACCACCCAGGGATGATGTTCCCATGTTCATGTACCTATCCATAAGTGACAATGCCATGGGCTGCATGCTGGGACAGAAAGACAATAGAGGCCAAGAGCGAGCTATCTACTACCTCAGGAAAAGATTTAGCAGCAATGAACACAAGTACACTGTGAAACCCCAGATTTTATGAATAAAGATTTAAATTTATCGAAATATTTTTTTGAATATTATGGTGTGGATTTGATATAATGTTATAGTTGTGGGTAGTATTTATAAATTTTTCAAAGTATGCAAGTTGTTATAAAATATTCAATTAGTCGGGGAATATTATTTTGTGGGAATATTAAATGCGACGCAAGACAATCATCAAGTGGACCCCACAATGTAAGTATTGTCGTAGTTAGAAAAAGACAGTAATTATCTTTTATAAAAATAACTACTAAGTGTTACCGTTAAAACTGTTGAACTACTCGGTAGTAAAAGTACAAAGATGTCTGGCGTGGTTGCATAGTAGCATACTGATTGATTATTGATGCTTACGTGAGAAATCACTCGGTTATACTCAATTATTGCTACAAAGAATTCTTTGATCATATCTCTCATATTATTGATTCAATTATTGTCACAAAGATCATCTGCGTATAATATGTTATATTATTAAATTAATAATTGAGACGACAAAGTTATTCATATTATTATTTGCAATATTGACAATGTCTAGAAGTTCTGACAAGGAGAGGTTTGGTCACCTAATTGCGCGCCAATAAGGAGAAATCCTTATCGGAAAGCCCTCTCTTTCCTGGGAACGACCCGGTTGTTAAATATTGTGAGTTATAATATTAATGAGGAATGTTATTAAAATTGAAGTTATGTTCAGAGTTGAATTTGGAGACGCGAACGTGATATTTGAGTCCGGAACGATGAAATTAGTAAAAATAGTCTATAAACACAAAATTTTTCGAGATTCACTATTTGGTCAAAAAGTCAACAGTTTACTTTTTCGGGAAAAGTCAAACTTCAAAATTTCAAAATTTATATTGTTGATAAAAATAGTTTCATTATGTTGGAATTGTTTGTGTTAGTGAAAATCGACATCTATTCCGATTATAATTGATGTCTGGGGGTTATATTGATAAATCGGGTAATTTATCGGATAAATGAGCAATTAATTGCTACTAATTCACATGCTTATATAACTATTTGTTCACATGTGTGTACTATTGAATCACATTCTTGTACTATTAGGGGAGTTGGTGCAAAATTGATAATACTTGCATGACTAAGTTAAAAATGGAGGTACTATACTGTAATTATTTTTATCACATGATTAGAACTATTGAGTCACATGATTTACTATTGATTCACATTATTTACTATTAGGGGAGTTGGTGCAAGTTTGATAATACTTGCAGGACTATATTAAAAATGAAGAAAAAGAGGAAGGTATTATACTGTAATATATCGAGCCCCAAAACGTGCAATTATCGAAACTATATTTTCATATAAATAGAAGCTCATTCTTCCTTCATTTCTCACCAATTCACAAAAGCTTTAGAACAATTATTATAGAGAAAAATTATAGAGAGAAAGAAGAAGAGAAGTCTGTTACCTCACTATTCCAGTATCCAGTTTTTTAAAGTAGGGAATATTATTTGTTGTACTCGTAGGGAGTATTATTTCTTTCTTATCCATGAAGAGAACTTCTGTTATTAAATTTTTTATTATTCATTGGAATAACTCAGATACGCTGAGCTACCCTATACTTGGTGAAATTCTTCATTGTTCCATTCTTTATCATTCTGTTGGAACATCCTATATATATGCGCGCTCTGTGGGACCGGTTCATCTTTATTATTATTATTCGGAATATCCTCATGCATGCATTTCTGTGGGACTGATTCAGTCTTTATTATTACATTGGAATATCCTCATGCATGCGTTTTACGCGGGACCGATTCCGCCTTTATTATTTTGTTGGAATATCCTGTCTATGCATTTTACGCCGGACTGATTCTCATTTATTTATTATTACATTGGAATAACTTGCATGCGATCTATCGCATGCACGGTGATTTCTTTTGTTATTCCATTCCTTATTATACTCAAATGGTTAAAGTTTTGACTTCTATACTCCATGAAATTAGTGGAATATCCATGATATTTAAGCGCTTCATCCAAATCTCTTTAATGGAAATATTCTTCCGAGCATTCTTGAATTTTACTCTCACAAAGCAAAGATATCATGTTGACAATTTGGACGTTATTAGTTCCTGGATAAATTAATTCTTGAACTTGTTTTATTGAATTCTTATATCATTGTCATCATCTTCATGTTTATATTTTATTGAAAGTCATCTGTGGCCTATAGTGCATAGATGGACTTGGTATGATTATGACCAGGGATTATTCGGTGTAAACATGACCGTAATATTACAAATGATGTGGAAAAAGTCCTCATTAGCTCGTAGTGCATTGATGGACAGTTGTTGGCATGATCATGACCATTATTGAATACACAAATATTCTTGGCCTGTAGTGCATGGATAGTTGTGGTCGTGATACTAAAGAATATCCTCGACCGTAGTGCCGGGGTGATTCAATGATGTGGATTATTTATTAAGCTGAGTCCCAGCGATAAAAGGGATGAAAAACCTTTTAAATCATAAAAGATAGTAGATTTTATTCTCTACTTGACTCTTTTAATGGATTGCTTGTTCCGCAGCAGTTAAACTTGATGGTTGTTATATTGTATCAGTTTAACATCACAAGGCTAACGATAATATATTCTGCATTATCTTAGTCATAATATTTCCTACTGGGCTAGTTGAGCTCATCCTTTTACTTTTATTTTTCTCTTCAGGAAATGAGAACGTAGTAGGGACTAGTCGGGGAACGGAGTGACGGACCAGATGATAGCATTAGTAGTCCTCACTATTCAGTGAAATAGTGGAAAATAAATGTAATAATATTGAATTTGAGTTTGTATATTGTCTAGACGACAATATTTGTATTAAAACTCACAGCTTATGTTTGTCGTACTTTACACGACAGTTGTATAATTAAGTTTTATTTGTATTCTGTACCATGTATTTGACGACTCAGAATAGGTGATGTATTCCTGTTTTGGGGGCGTTACAGTTGGTATCAAAGCTTAGGGATATGATCCTTGGCTGAGATGTGAGATAAGAACTAGGAGAGGAGAGACGGGGAATTCCTTCGCTAGTATGACCTACCTAAGTTTATTTGATATTTAATTGGTCGGTCAGAGTATAGGGATAATATGTGATATGTTAATTAACCCTTGTTTTGTGGCAGTATTTGAAAATGACATCCGAGAATGTTGAGAATAGCAATGGAGCACAGGAGACCGCTTGAGTCTCCACAGATCAATAATCGGACAATGCAACAACAGGATGACGATAATCCTCCTGTAGAATAACAACACCGACCAAATGATGAACAACAAAGACGCTTTAGGAGCTTTTTAGAATTCATGCAACATCAGACGAGAGAGACTCATGTTCATAATGCAGGAGGAAACAATGGCAACCCACGGTTGGTCACCGCTAAGCAGTTCAAGGAGTTGGGACCACCGGACTTTTTGGGAAAGCCAGAACCACTTAAGGTGGAGACATGGTTAAAGCAGATCACTAAGATATTTGATGTCTTGGGATGCTCAGAGGAGCAAAAGGTTCCCTTTGCCACCTTTATGTTGCGTGAAGAGGCAGATTACTAGTGGGAATCTGTAAAATGCACCCAGACTGACGCACTTAAGATGTCTTGGGGGAAGTTCCAAGAGCTGTTCAACAACAAGTACTTTCCCGAAAGTATTCGTCACATGAAGGAGGTGGAGTTCATCAAGCTGGAGTAAAACAATATGACCGTGTCGCAGTACGAGGCTAAGTTTGCCGAGTTATTTCGATTTGTATCCTATTTGGTCGATAATGAAGAACGAATGACGCGAATGTTTTTAAGAGGTTTGAAACCCAATATACGTCAATACCTTATTTCTCACAAACTTTGTTTATATTCAGATGTGGTGAATAGGGCTCAGTTATTGGATCGCGATAATGAGTTAGCACAACCAAAAGGCAACGACCAACAACATGACAGTAATCGTACCGGTGGCAACGGCCATCGGAACAATGATAACCATCGTGGGTGAAATTATCATGCCATGAATGGTAACCAATTCGGTGGTAATCATGGCCAAAACAATAAGAATGGACATTTTAAGAAGAAAAGGTTCAACAATGACGTGAAGACGTCGGCACCAGCACCTGTTTCAAAGGAAGAAGAACGAACACCGGTCGTATGTTTCAAATGCGGACAGGAGGGACACATCCGTCTAAACTGTACGCAGCAATCCAAAGCGTGTTTTAATTACGGAAGAGAAGGTCACCTAGCTCGATTTTGTCGTATGGTGAAGTCAATTCTAGCTGGGATAGTGATGCCAAAGGATGTCCCAGACAAACCAAAACCGGTAGTTTAAGAGAGCATTTTTTTTTGTGACGAGAAACCTGAATAAAATTATCACGGGTATGTTAGTCATACACTCTTGCGATTTCTATACCGTGTTAGATACTGGTTCTACTCACTCTTTTATTTCACTTAGTTGTGTTCAATGTTTGAATTTAACTCCGGAGAAGTTAGATTTTGATTTAACTATTGAAACTTAGTTGGGAGAAACCTTCATTACCTCCACTATTTATAAATCTTGTTCAAATCAACACTTTCACGTTACCTGTCAATCGTATCTCTTTAAAAATTCTTGCCTTTGATGTGATTTTAGGAATCGATTGGTTAACTACTCATTATGCTTTTCGTAAGGTTGTTAGCATTCATATTCCTAAACAACCTGTTATGCGAATTCAAGCAACCAAATCACTAAAGTCAATCAATGTCATATCAAGCCATAAGTAAAGAGCCCCGGTTCTTTCGTTGTTGACTTCCTTGTGTGGAATGCACCAAAGCCAGACTTTCTGTAGGCGACGCTGTGGATTACGATGACAAGTTGATAGGTATCAATGTGACGTGTTACCCAAGTCTTGGATGAGAGTCACAGTTTTGAATGATATTTCTATTGTTAATAAATTTCTTTACGTATTCTTGAAGACTTCTTAGCCTACCCCTAGAGCGTGAAATCGAATTTTGTATTGACCCCAGTACAAAACCCATTTCTAAAACCCTCAAATATTTCTTCAACTAAAATGAACGTAACATGCGCCAAAGACGTTGGCTCGAGCAATTGAAGATTACGATCGTACCATTCAATACCATCTTGGGAAAGCGAACATGGTAGTTGACGGGTTGAGTAGAAGATCGTATGCGTTTACGAGTGCGATGTTGTTAACACAAAGACCCATTTCGTACGACTTACAAATGATGAAGATAGAGTTAAAGACTCTAGGAACCCACTTGAAGATAACGAATATACGATTAGAATTAACTTTAATTAATAAAGTTAAATCCGCTCAAGCTACACACCCGGAGCTGATGAATGAAGAAGGTTCAAGAGGGCGTTATTCTAGAAGAAGGAATCGACGAAGAGAGGAAATCTCAACCCTCGATTTAATTGGTCCATTTGAAATCCTCGATCGAGTAGGAACTGTGGCCTATAGACTCGTTTTTCCGCCAAGTATGTCGCGTGTTTATAACGTTTTTCACGTATCGATGCTACGTAAATATGTGGACGACCTGAACCATATTATTAAATTAGAACTAGACGATATAGCAGAAGATTTAACGTATGAAGAGATACGTGTTAAAATCTTGGATAAGAAGGATCGTATTCAACACTCAAAGGTTATACCTCAAGAGTTAGAATCTGAAATGAAGTCAAGGTATCCTCACCTCTTTGGCATATCAAGTGCATACATAAATTTTGAGGGCAAATATTCATAAGGAGGGGGGATTGTGAAACTCCAGATTTTATGAATAAAGATTTATATTTATCAAAATATTTTTTTGAATATTATGGTGTGAATTTGATATAATGTTATAGTTGTGGGTAGTATTTATAAATTTTTCAAAGTATGCAAGTTGTTATAAAATATTCGATTGGTCGGGGAATATTCTTTTTATCGGAGAATATTCATATAATGGCACAATCATTGGTGGACCCCACAACGGAAGTATTGTCGTAGTTAGAAAATGATAGAATTATTTTTTTATAAAAATAACGGCGGAAGTGTTACCGTTAAAACTGTTGAACTACTCGGTAGTAAAAAAGTACAAAGAATACGCTGTCTGGCGTTTTATAAGAGTAGCACACCAGTATTGACTATTGATGCTTACGTGAGAAGTCACTCGCTTATACTCAATTATTGCTACTGTAGTTGATACATCATATCTCTCATATTATTGATTCAATTATTGTCATCAGATCATCATCTAGATAATATGTTATATTATTAAATCAATAATTGAGACGACAAAGTTATTCATATTATTATTTGCAATATTGACAATGTCTAGAAGTTCACATCGAGAGGTTTGGTCACCTAATTGCGCGCCAATAAGGAGAAATCCTTATCAGAAAGCCCCCTCTTTCCTGGGAATGACCTGGTTGTTAAATATTGTGAGTTATAATATTAATGATGAATGTTATTAAAATTGAAGTTGTGTTCGGAGTTGAATTTGGAGACGCGGATGTGATATTTGAGTCCGGAACGATGAAATTAGTAAAAATAGTCTATAAACACAAAATTTTTCGGGATTCACTATTTGGTCAAAAAGTCAACAGTTTACTTTTTCGGGAAAGTCAAACTTCGAAATTTCAAAATTTATATTGTTGATAAAAATAGTTTCATTATGTTGGAATTGTTTGTGTTAGTGAAAATCGACACCTATTCCGATGATAATTGATGTCTGTGGGTTATATTGATAAATCGAGTAATTTATCGGATAAATGAGCAATTAATTGCTACTAATTCACATGCTTATATAACTATTTGTTCACATGTGTGTACTATTGAATCACCTTCTTGTACTATTAGGGGAGTTGGTGCAAAATTGATAATACTTGTATGACTAAGTTAAAAATGGAGGTACTATACTGTAATTGTTTTTATTACATAATTAGAACTATTGAGTCACATGATTTACTATTGATTCACATTATTTACTATTAGGGGAGTTGGTGCAAGTTTGATAATACTTGCAGGACTATATTAAAAATGAAGAAAAAGAGGAAGGTATTATACTGTAATATTTCGAGCCCCAAAACGTTCAATTATCGAAACTATATTTTCCTATAAATAGAAGCTCATTCTTCCTTAATTTCTCACCAATTCACAAAAGCTTTAGAGGAATTATTATAGAGAGAAATTATAGAGAAAAAGAAGAAGAGAAGTCTGCTACCTCACTATTCCAGTATCCAGTTTTTTTTAAGGTAGGGAATATTATTTGTTGTACTCGTAGGGAGTATTATTTCTTTCTTATCCATGAAGAGAACTTCTGTTATTCCATTCTTTATTATTCTCATTGGAATAACTTTTGATACGCTGAGCTACCCCTACTTGGTGAAATTCTTCTGTTGTTCCAATCTTTATCATTCTGTTGGAACATCCTGTCTGTGCATTCTACGCCGGACCTGGTTCTGTCATTATTATTTTGTTGGAATATCCTCATACATTAGTTTTACGCCGACACTGATTCCGCTCTTTATTATTCTCGCTGGAATATCCCGCTCATGCGTTTTTCATGCCGACTTCGATTCCGCCTTTATTATTTTGTTGAATATCACATGCATGCGTTTCTGTTTGGGACTGATTCTCGTTATTTATTATTCATTGGAATAACTCGCATGTATGCGGTCTATCGCATGCCTGGTGATTTCTTTTGTTATTCCATTCCTTATTATACTCAGTTGGTTAAAGTTTTGACTTCTATACTCCATGAAATTAGTGGAATATCCATGATATTTGTGCTTCATCCAGTATCTTTTCATGGAAATATTCTTCTTAGCATTCTTGAATTTTACTCTACAAAGCAGTATCATGTTGATAATTTGGACGTTATTAGTTCCTGGATAAATTAATTCTTGAACTTGTTTTATTGAATTCTTATATCATTGTCATCATCTTCATGTTTATATTTTGTTGAAAGTCATCTGTGGCCTATAGTGCATAGATGGACTTGGTATGATTATGACCAGGGATTATTCGGTGTAATCATGACCGTAATGTTACAAATGATGTGGAAAAAGTCCTCATTGACCCGTAGTGCATTGATGGACAGTTGTTGGCATGATCATGACCATTATTGAATACACAAATATTCTTAGCCCATAGTGCATGGATAGTTGTGGTCGTGATACTAAAGAATATCCTTGGCCGTAGTGCAAGGGTGATTCGATGATATGGATTATTTATTAAGTCGAGTCCCAAATGATAAAAGTGATGAAAAACCTTTTAAATCATAAAAGATAGTAGATTTTATTCTCTACTTGACTCTTTTAATGGATTTCTTGTTCATTGCAGCTTAAACTTGATGGTTGTTATATTGTATCAGTTTAACACTATTGAAGGCTAACGATAATATATTCTGCATTATCTTAGTCATAATATTTCCTACTGGGCTAGTTGAGCTCACCTTTTTACTTTTATTTTTCTCTTCAGGAAATGAGAACGTAGCAGGGACTAGTCTGGGAACGGAGTGACGGACCAGATGATAGCATTAGTAGTCCTCACTATTTAGTGAAATAGTGGAAAATAAATGTAATAATATTGAATTTGAGTTTGTATATTGTCTAGACGACAATATTTGTATTAAAACCCACCGCTTATGTTTGTCGTACTTTACACGACAGTTATATAATTAAGTTATTTTTGTATTTTGTACCATGTATTTGACGACTCAGAATAGGTGATGTATTCCTGTTTTGGGGGCGTCACAGTTGGTATCAAAGCTTAGGGATATGATCCCTGGTTGAGATGTGAGATAAGAACTAGGAGGGGAGAGACGGGGAATTCCTTCGCTAGTATGACCTACCTAAGTTTATTTGATATTTAATTGGTCGGTCAGAGTATAGAGATAATATGTGATATGTTAATTAACCCTTGTTTTGTGGCAGTATTTGAAAATGACATCCGAGAATGTTGAGAATAGCAATGGAGCATAGGAGATCGTTGAGTCTCCACAGATCAATAATCAGGACAATGTGCAACAGGATGACGATAATCCTGCTGTAAATAACAACACTGACCAAATGATGAACAGTAGTACGTTTAGGAGCTTTTTAGAATTCATGCAACATCAGACGAGAGAAACTCATGTTCATAATGAAGGAGGAAACAATGGCAACCCACGGTTGGTCACCGCTAAGCAGTTCAAGTAGTTGGGACCACCGGGACTTTTTGGGAAAGCCAGAACCACTTAAGGCGGAGACATGGTTAAAGCAGATCACCAAGATATTTGATGTCTTGGGATGCTCAGAGGAGCTAAAGGTTCCCTTTGCCACCTTTATGTTACGTGAAGAGACAGATTACTGGTGGGAATCTGTAAAATGCACCCAGACTGACTCACTCAAGATGTCTTGGGGGAAGTTCAAAGAGCTGTTCAACGACAAGTACTTTCCCGAAAGTATTCGTCACATGAACGAGGTGGAGTTCATCAAGCTGGAGCAAAACAATATGACCGTGTCGCAGTACGAGGCTAAGTTTGTCGATTTGTCTCGGTTTGTATCCCATTTGGTCGATAATGAAGAACGAATGACGCGAATGTTTTCAAGAGGTTTGAAACCCAATATACGTCAATACCTTATTTCTCACAAACTTTGTTTATATTCAGATGAGGTGAATAGGGCTCAGTTATTGGAACGCAATAATGAGTCAGCACAACCAAAAGGCAACGACCAACAACATGATAGTAATCGTACCGGTGGCAACGGCCATCGGAACAATGATAACCATCGTGGGGGAAATTATCATGCCATGAATGGTAACAATTTTGGTGGTAATCAAAGCCAAAACAATAAGAATGGACATTTCAAGAAGAAAAGGTTCAACAACGACGTGAAGACGTCGGCACCAGCACCCATTTCAAAGGAAGAAGAACGAACACCGGTCGTATGTTTCAAATGCGGACTGGAGGGACACATCCGTCTAAACTGTACGCAGCAATCCAAAGCGTGTTTTAATTGCGGAGGAGAAGGCCACCTAGCTCTATTTTGTCGTATGGTGAAGTCAATTCCAGCTGGGATAGTGATGCCAAAGGATGTCCCAGATAAACCAAAGCCGGTAGTTTAAGAGAGCATTTTTTTTCGTGACGAGGAACCTGAATAAAATTATCACGGGTATGTTAGTCATACACTCTTGCAATTTCTATACCGTGTTAGATACTGGCTCTACTCACTCTTTTATTTCACCTAGTTGTGTTCAATGTTTGAATTTAACTCCGGAGAAGTTAGATTTTGATTTATCTATTGAAACTCAGTTGGGAGAAACCTTCATTACCTCCACTATTTATAAATCTTGTTCAAATCAACACTTTCACGTTACCTGTCAATCGTATCTCTTTGAAAATACTTGCCTTTGATATGATTTTAGGAATTGATTGGTTAACTACTCATCATGCTTTTCGTAAGGTTGTTAGCTTTCATATTCCTAACCAACCTGTTATTCGAATTCAAGCAACCAAATCACTAAAGTCAATCATGGTCATATCAAGCTATAAGTAAAGAGCCCCGGTTCTTTCGTTGTTGACTTCCTTATGTGGAATGCACCGAAGCCAGACTTTCTGTAGGCGACGCTGTGAATAACGATGGCAAGTTGATGGGTATCAATGTGACGTGTTACCCAAGTCTTGGATGAGAGTCACAGTTTTGAATGATATTTCTATTGTTAATAAATTTCTTTACGTATTCTTGAAGACTTCTTAGCCTACCCCTAAAGCGTGAAATCGAATTTTGTATTGACCCCAGTACAAAACCCATTTCTAAAACCCTCAAATATTTCTTCAATTAAAATGAACGTAAAATGCGCCAAAGACGTTGGCTCGAGCTGTTAAAGATTACGATCGTACCATTCAATACCATCGTGGGAAAGCGAACGTGGTAGTTGACGCGTTGAGTAGAAGATCGTATGCATTTACGAGTGCGATGTTGTTAACACAAAGACCCATTTTGTACGACTTACAAATGATGAAGATAGAGTTAAAGACTCTAGGAACCCACGTGAAGATAACGAATATACGATTAGAATTGACTTTAATTGATAAAGTTAAATCCGCTCAAGCTACACACCTGGAGCTGATGAATGAAGAAGGTTCAAGAGGGCATTATTCTAGAAGCAAGAATCGACGAAGAGAGAAAATCTCAACCCTCGATTTAATTGGCCCATTTAAAATTCTCGATCGAGTAGAAACTGTGGCCTATAGACTCGTTTTACCGCCAAGTATGTCGCGTGTTCATAACATTTTTCACGTATCGATGCTACGTAAATATGTGGACGACCTGAACCATATTATTAAATTAGAACTAGACGATATAGTAGAAGATTTAACGTATGAGGAGATACGTGTTAAAATCTTGGATAAGAAGGATCGTATTCAACACTCAAAGGTTATACCTCAAGAGTTAGAATTTGAAATGAAGTCAAGGTATCCTCACCTCTTTGGCATATCAAGTGCGTACGTAAATTTTGAGGGCGAAATTTAATAAGGAGGGGAGATTGTGAAACTCCAGATTTTATGAATAAAGATTTATATTTATTGTAAGACCCCAACTTATTATTAATGAAATTTAATTTTCTCTATTTATTATTTTGAAATAGTAAGGGTTGATGTGATTAAACTGGATAGTTAGGGGTAAAATACGCAAATATTTCAAAATAAGCAAGTTGTTATAAAATATTCATTGTTGTCGGGGAATATTCGTTTGGTCGTGGAATATTAAATCTTGTCGGGGAATATTTGTGCGACGTGAGCTTGACCATGTGTGGGCCCCATAACTGAAAAGCGTATTGGATGAAGAAAACGACAAATATAAGTTGGTTAAAAATAACTGCGTAGTTGTTATCAAGTATTAATCGTTAAAATACTCGGTGGTTAAAACACAAGAGCACACACCAGATTGCACCAATTATTGATTCTTACGTAAGAAGGCACTACTCATAATGGTTACAGTAATTCGCTCAAGATTTTATTTTATTGATTCAATAATTGCTTGCGTTGATATTTTATATTCATTGTTGTTTCAATAATTGTCATTACACAATATTTTTTTTTTTATCGAAGCAATAATTCATATTATCCTAATAATATTATTAGATAACATTATTGGCAATGTCTAGAAAGTTCGTCTAAGGAGAGGTTTGGTCACCTAATTACGCGCCCAAGAAGGAGAGAAATTCTTATTGAAAGCCCCTTTTCCTCTGAACCGCCTCAGTTGTCAATATTGGGATTCTGTAATATTATTTGTGAATAATTAATTATTGTTTCATATGATGAGGAAAATATTGATTTTATGTGGATATAGATGGAGAAAATTTTTAATGTGACAATTGTTGAAAATTGAAATTTTATCTTTTTCTGATAAGATAATTCATTTAAATGTATTATTATATTTTAATAATATAATAATGGTGATATTTTTACAACGAATGTGGGATATATGAGTATACGAGGAGGAAGAGTATTTTTGTTGTAATAAATGTTTAAAACATGTTAAACATGTCGGTGGACCCCATTTATTGACTGAAATTTGATTATAGCCTGTAAAATCCTCCGTTTGTGGATTTCGGTCAATTTTTGTTTGGAATTTGGAAAAACTTTCTTCTGTAAAGTTGTAGAGAATTGAATTTCCTATAACAACTCGCGAGATTCGAATTTTCTGATAGAAGGGCTATTTATTATGAATTATTGAAGTTCAAGTTCAAATAATTGATTTTGGAAGTTTAAAATATTATAAATAATAAAAACGTTTTTTGTTTGTTTTGTGGGCTACAACATGTGCATAATGAGCTGAGATCAGATCTAGAAAGGTTAGGCGAGAAATCTTAATATATATATTAATATTTTATTAAATTTTCTGCTTTTGGTGTTCTAAGCATTTTCCTATAAATAGGGTGCTTAGGTTAGAATTGAAAATCACACCGTAAATCAAGTTTTCTCTCTATATTATCGAGCGTATTCTTGTGAGTATTTTGAGTATACTTTGAGTATTGTTAGATGATTGCAAGTTCCTTCAAAGACTATACCCTAGTATTCAAATAAAGTACTAATCTTTCGAGGTAAGGGATGTTATTTTCTTCTCAAATGATATTATTTCTTCAATATCATTATGCTGAAATATTGGTTGGAACTTTTTATCAAATTTGGAACTTTTTCATGTCGGGGTTACTATTCATGAGTTACTATTCACGAGTTACTATTTATGAGTTACTATTCACGAGTTACTATTCACGAGTACTATTCATGAAGCGTGAAGATGTTTTTTTGTGAAATTTCTATCTTTTGGTGTCGGAGTTACTATTCATGTATACGGCACTATTCACGTATACGGCACTATTCACGAATACGGCACTATTCACTGAAAAATGAAATTTCTTCTTTTTGTCCAAAATATCTATTATGGATACTAGCTTTGATTGTATCCATGTTTTGATCATTCTTGAATTTTACACCACTATGATTATTTTTGAGGTATTTTTTGGGCGTGGATAAAACAAAGTACGAATCCTTAATCCTTAATCCTTGTCATTTTGTTTCAATCGGGATTCGCTTCTTTAAAATATTTTTCATCATCTTCATCTTAAATGATGATATTATGGAATATCTTTGGCCCCTGTGAGTCAAAGATGAATGATTTCTGAAGAATATCTTTGGCCGTAGTGCAAAAGATGAACAGTGTTTAGATGAACATGACCAATCGATGAATATCTTTGGCTCAGTAGTGCAAAGATGAATGATTTCTGAAGAATATCTTTGGCCCGTAGTGCAAAGATGAACAGTGTTTAGATGAACATGACCAATGATGAATATCTTTGGCTGTGTAGTGCAAAGAGATGAATATTTGATTCCGTATGTATATTGATTGATGTTACAGGGATAAAAGATAGACGATGAACTTTTAAATTCATACATAGAAGATAGTAGTTTGCATTCTCTACTTAACTCTTCTAATGAATTATTATTTCCGCTACGAATATTGATTTAAAATTTGTTGTCTATTGTATTCTATTAGATTTTTCCCTGTTGAAGACTAACGATAATTTGTTGTATATTATCTTAGTCATAATATTCTTTACTGGGCTAGTTGAGCTAACCCTTTTCCTTTTTGTTCCATTTTCTTCTCGGGAGGCGAGAATATAATGAAAGTGCAGTCTGGGGTATGGAATGAAGGTTCTAGAAAGAGTTGTTTAGTAGTCCTCACCATTTTGTAAAATAATGTATCAATAAATGTGATGAGGATTTATTTGAGTATAGATATTGTCTAGAAGATAATATTTGTATTCAAACTCACATTTTACTTGTTGTAATAATAAAGTTGTAGTTGTTTACGTACCATGTATTGACAACTCGGAATGGGTGATGTATACCTATTTTGGGGGCGTCACGGTTGGTATCGAGCTTAGGGATATGATCTCCAAGCGAGATCGGGAATAGAACTAGGAGGAGAGACGAGTAAATCCTTCGCTAGTGTGTCCTACCTAAGCTTATTTGTTAGTTGGTCGAGATATAGGGATATTATATGATATATTGATTTCCTTAATTCACCCTTGTTTTATGACGATATTTGAGAATGTCGATCGAGAATATTAACAATGGAAATGAGATCGTGGAGACGCTTTGTACTCACCAACGAGGAGAACGTGCACAGTCGGTGGCAATGTTCCTCCCGTGAACAACACCACCGAAAGCGAGATGATGAACGAGGGATGTTTAGAAGCTTTTGCGGTAGCTTCATGCAAAATCGACGAGGAGACTCGTGTTCAAAATACGGGAGAGAAATGATAGCAATTCACGGGTTGTCACAAACCCAAGCAGCTCAAAGAGTTGGGACCACCGAATTTAAGGGAAAGCGAGATCGATCATGGCGGAAACATGGGTCAAAACAAATTACCAAGATATTCGATGTCTCAGGATGCACGGAGGAACAGAAGGTTCCATTCGCCACCTTTATGTTCCGTGGCGAGGTAGACTCTTGGTGGGAGTCTCGTGAAGCTGTACCCATCCAAATTTCAAGACTCGGTATGTCTTGGGAGACGTTTCAGAACTATTTAATGACAAATACTTTCCGAAAGTGTTCAATCATATGAAGGAAGTGGAGTTTATTAGATCGAGCAGAGAACAACATGACGGTGTCTCGAAGACGAGGCAAAGTTTGCGAGTTATCCGTGTTTGCACCTCATTTGGTGGAGAATGAGGAACGTGTATGACACGGATGTTTCTTAGAGGTTTGAAACCCTAAGATACGCCAAAGATCTCATTTCTCATAAATTTTCTCTCTATCTAGATGTTGTAAATGTGGCTCAATTATTAGAGCGAGATAACGAGTACGGTCCTGATGGACCACAACCGAGGATCGTACCGAGATAGCGATCAACAAAATAATGATAACCAAATGGAGAAAGAAACAGACGGACAAAAATGGTAACCACTCTGGTGGTAATCATGGCCATGAAAATAGAAGAAGCGAGTCGAGGAGATTTTCAAAGAGGAGATTTAACAACGACCATGTGAAGACGACAATCTTGCGTGAAAGAATCGGTTCTAAGGGAGAGAACTACTACCACCGGTCATATATCTACAAATGCGGAAAAGAGGGACATATCACCAAACCGCCCATAACAGATTCAAGGTATGCTATAATTGTGGAAAGGAAGGACATATCGCTCGAGATTGTACGGTAGCAAAACCTAGTTCAATGGGATTATGACTCAAAAGACTATCCCGTAAAAGTCAAAGTCAATGATTCCGGAAGAGCGTTTGTTGTGATTTGGTCAAAATCGAGAAACCCAAACGAGGTGATCACGGGTAAGCTATTTATAAATTCTTGCGAAGTTTATACCTTACTTGATACCGATTATACCCATTCATTTATCTCTCCTGCATGTGCTCAACGTTTAAACTTGACTCTGGAGAAATTAGACTTTGACCTATCTGTGGAAACTCCGTTAGAGAAACTTTCATCACATCCACCGCTTATAAATCTTGTTTGATTCAAGTTGGCACCATTACCTTACTGTTGACCTTATCTCTTTAAAGATACTTGCTTTTGATGTGATTTTAGGGATTGATTGGTTAACTACTCATCATGCCAAAATTGATTGTTTTCGTAAGGTTGTTAGTTTTCATATTCCTAACCAACCCGTTGTATGCAATTCAAGCAACTAAACCATTAAAATCAATCACTATCATATCTAATCATAAAGCTATTCGTTTATTGAAAAGCGGATGTCAAGCTTTCTTAGCCAATGTTATGGATTTGAATAAAGACACGTCAAATTTGAATAATATTCCTTGTTATTGACTTTCTGACGTATTTCTGAAGAACTTCCTTGTCTACCCCGAGGCGTGAAGTTGAATTCTTTATTGATCGTGAACTTTGGTACAAAGCCCATTTCTAAAACCCCATATCGAATGGCTCTTATTGAACTTCAGGAGTTAAAGGTCCAACTACGAGAATTGTTGGACATCGGTTTCATTCGTCCTAAGTACATCTCCTTGGGGTGCTCTGCTTTATTCAGTAAAGAAGAAAGACGGGAGTATGCGACTTTCAGTATTGACTATCGGAATTGAACCATGTCACCATCAAGAATAGGTATCCTCTACCTCGTATTGATGACTTGTTTGATCGATTGCAAGGGCACAATTCTTTTCACAAATCGATCTTCGCTCGGATATCATCACCAAGATTAGAATCGAGGATATTCAAAGACGCCTTGAAACTCGGTATGGGCATTATGAATTCTTAGTCATGTCTTTCGGACTAACTAATGCTCTGCGGCTTTCATGGATATGATGAACCGAGTATTCAAGGAATATTTGGATCAATTCGTTGTTGTCTTTATTGATGACATCCTCATATATTCCAAAAGCCGTGAAGATCATGAGCACCATTTCAAGCTGATACTCCAAAGGCTTCGTGAAAACCAACTATATGCCAAATTGAAGAAATGCGAGTTCTGGCTTGAGGAAGTAGCATTTCTTGGGCACGTGGTGTCAAAACATGGAGTATCCGTGGATCCGTGAAGATTGAAGCAATACAAAGTTAGGGAGCAACCAAGTCGGTGATCAAGTACGTAGCTTTTGGGCTTAAATTGGTTATTATCGAGATTCGTGGAAGGGTTTTCTCGAATCGCTACTCCATTAACTCAAACTAACTCGGAAGGATACAAAATTCGTTTGGAGCGAAGAATGCGAGAAGAGTTTCCAAGAGCTTAAGAGGAGACTTATTTCAAAGACTTTTTCTAACAATAACATCCGGTTCTTGATGGATTTGTTATCTATAGTGATGCTTCGTGCAAGGGTTAGGATGTGTTCTCATGCAACGTGGGAAAGTCATAACCTATGCCTCGCGACAACTTAAAGAGTATGAGAGGAATTATCCTACTCATGATCTAGAGTTAGCAATGATCGTTCAGCTAAAAATATGGAGGCACTATCTATATGGGAGAAAGTGGAGATATATTCGGACCATAAAAGCCTTAAATATTTCTTCACTCAAAAAGAACTCAACATCGCGGCGGCAATGACGTTGGCTCGAGCTATTGAAAGACTACGACCACACTATTCAATACCATCCCGGAAAAGCGAACGTGGTAGCCGACGCGCGTTGAGTAGAAGATCATATCTGCGAACGAGCAAGTGCGATGATGTCAAGTATACGCGTAGAGCCAACTTTAATAGAAAAAGTTAAGGTTGCTCAAGCCACCGAATCTTGAGTCGATGCGTATGAAGAAGAAAAAGTACAAGAAGGAGCTATTCCTAAGCGAGAATTGATGAAGAAGGAATACTTGAGTCCACTCTAGACTTTGTGTTCCTAACGACTGATTTGAAGTACAAGATTATGATGGAGGCACACAATACACCATTTGCAATCCATCCTCGAAGTACTAAAATGTATCGTGATCTTCGACATACATTTTGGTGGAACAATATGAAGAGAGAGATTGCAAAGTTTATCTCGATGTGTTTAACTTGCTAACGTGTAAAGGCGAGCATCTAGTACCTAAGGGTCCGTTGCAACCACTTGAGATTCCGAAATGGAAGTGGGAACACATTACCATGGATTTAGATTACGGGTCTTCCTACGGTTTCTCAAGGCATCAATGCTATTTGGGTTATTGTTGATAGATTAACCAAGTCTCGCTTTCATTTCTTGCCGATACGGAGACTTATTCCTTGAACGTCTTGCTAGTATGTGACGTGAATGAAATTGTGAGGTTGCATGGCATGCCCAGATCCATAGTTTCGGATCGTGACCCAAGATTCACTTCAAGATTTTGGGTTAGCTTGCAAAAAGCTATGGGCACGGATTTGCGATTTAGTTCGCATACCATCCCCAAACAGACGGACAATCGAGAGAGGACTATTCAAACTCTTGAAGATTTATTAAGACTCTGTGTCCTAGACTTCAAGGCGCTTGGGATAAGTATTTACCATTGGTGGGATTCTCCTACAACAAGGCTTATCGACAAGTATAGGTGTGGCTCCATTCAAAGCATTATATGGACGAAAATGTCGTTCTCAATATGTTGGGATGAGGTGGGTGAAGCAACATTGTTGGGACCCGAGTTAAAATGCGATATGACTACCAAAAGATTCAAATGATTCGACAAACGTATACAAATGGCACAAGATCGACAAAAGAGTTATGCGGATCTTCATCGAAAAGACGGAATTTAGTGTAGGGGATCATGTATTGTTGCGAGTTGCTCCATGGAAGGGAGTTACAAGATTTGGGAAGAGAGGAAAGCTCAATCCACAATTTATTGGTCCATTTCAAATTCTTGACCGAGTAGGAAATGTAGCCTATAGACTTGCATTACCTCCAAGTATGTCTCGTGTTCATAATGTGTTTCACATATCTGCATACTTAAGTAAATATGTGAAAGACCCGAACCACGTTATAAATTAGAACCTACGAAATAGCCAAGACTTAACGTATGAGGAGGTACTGTCAAGATCTTGGATAGGAAGGAGCATGTCCTACGCCAAGAAAGGTCATACCACAAGTTAAAGTTTTGTGGAGGAATCGTGCTATAGAGGAAATGACCTGGGAATTGGAAACGGAAATGAAAGCGAGGCATCCTCACCTTTTCGAAACACCAGGTACATACGTCAATTTCGAGGACGAAATTTCATAAGGAGGGGAGGTTGTAAGACCCCAACTTATTATTAATGAAATTTAATTATCTCTATTTATTATTTTGAAATAGTAAGGGTTGATGTGCTTAATGTGGATAGTTAGGGGTAAAATACGCAAATATTTCAAAATAAGCAAGTGGTTATAAAATATTCATTGTTGTCGGGGAATGTTCGTTTGGTCGTGGAATATTCGTACTATCGGGGAATATTCGTACGACGGCGCAGCCATGTGTGGGCCCCATAACGGAAAGCGAATGGATGAAGAAAACGACAAATATAAGTTGGTTAAAAATAACAGGCCGTGGTTATTACCAGATAATCTTTTTAAAATACTCGGTGGTTAAAACACAAGAAGAGCACCGATATTGCACCAATTATTGATTCTTACGTAAGAAGGCACTACTCAATAATGGTTACGATAATTATTGTTCATATTTTTTATTTTATTGATTCAATAATTGTTGCATTGATATTTTATATTCTTTGTTGTTTCAATAATTGTTATTACACAATATTTTCATTATCGAAGCAATAATTCATATTATCTGAATAATATTATTAGATAACATTATTGGCAATGTCTAGAAAGTTCTCGCCTAAGGAGAGGTTTGGTCACCTAATCATGCACACAAAGAAGGAGAAATTTTTATTGAAAGCCCCCTCTTTCCTGTGAACCGCCTCAGTTGTCAATATTGTGATTCTCGTAATATTATTTGTGAATAATTAATTATTAATTCATATGATGAGGAAAATATTAATTTTATGTGGATATAGATGGAGAAAAATTTTAATGTGACAATTGTTGAAAATTGAAATTTTATCTTTTTCTCGATAAGATAATTCATTTAAATGTATTATTATATTTTAATAATATAATAATGGTGATATTTTTACAACGAATGTGGGATATATGAGTATATACGAGGAGGAAGAGTATTTTTGTTGCAATAAATGTTTAAAACATGTTAAACATGCCTGGTGGACCCCATTTATTGGTCAAATTTGATTATAACACAGAAAATCCTCCGCTTTGTGGATTTCTTCCAATTTTTGTTTGGAATTTGGAAAAACTTTCTTCTATAAAGTTGTAGAGAATTGAATTTCCTATAAAAATTCGCGAGATTTGAATTTTCTGATAGAAGGGCTATTTATTATGAATTATTGAAGTTCTGAAGCTCCGAAATAATTGATTTTTGGAAGTTTAAAATATTTTAAATAATAAAAACATTTTTTGTTTGTTTTGTGGGCTACAACATGTGCATAATGAGCTGAGATTAGATCTAGGAAGGTTGGCGTAGAAATCTTAATATATATATTAATATTTTATTAAATTTTCTGCTTTGGTGTTCTAAGCATTTTCCTATAAATAGGGTGCTTAGGTTAGAATTGAAAATCACACCAGAAACTGAAGTTTTCTCTCTCTATATTATCGAGCGTATTCTTGTGAGTATTTTGAGTATACTTTGAGTATTGTTAGACAGTGCAAGTTCCCTTCAGCACTATACCCGGTATTCCAGCTAGAAGTACTAATCTTTCGAGGTAAGGGATGTTATTTTCTTCTCAAATGATATTATTTCTTCAATATCATTATCTTTGAAATATCGGTTGGAACTTTTTATCAAATATGGAACTTTTTCATGCTCGGGTTTACTATTCATGAGTTACTATTCACGAGTTACTATTTATGAGTTACTATTCACGAAGTTACTATTCACGAGTACTATTCATGAAGCGTGAAGATGTTTTTTGTGGAATTTCTATCTTTTGGTGTCGAGTTACAATTCACGATACTGGCACTATTCACGTATACGGCACTATTCACGAATACGGCACTATTCAACGAAAAAATGAAATTTCTTCTTTTTGTCCAAAATATCTATTATGGATACTAGCTTTGATTGTATCCATGTTTTGATCATTCTTGAATTTTACACCACTATGATTATTTTTGAGGTATTTTTGGACGTGGATAAAACAAAGTACGAATCCTTAATCCTTAATCCTTGTCATTTTGTTTCACTAGATTCGCTTTTTAAAAATATTTTTCATCATCTTCATCTTAAATGATGATATTATGGAATATCTTTGGCCTGTAGTGCAAAGATGAATGATTTCTGAAGAATATCTTTGGCCCGTAGTGCAAAGATGAACAGGTGTTTAGATGAACATGACCAACTGATGAATATCTTTGGCCTGTAGTGCAAAGATGAATGATTTCTGAAGAATATCTTTGGCCCGTAGTGCAAAGATGAACAGGTGTTTAGATGAACATGACCAACTGATGAAATATCTTTGGCACATAAGTGTGCAAAGATGAATATTTGATTCCAGATGTATATTGATTGATGTTACAGGGATAAAAGATAGACGATGAACTTTTAAATTCATACATAGAAGATGGTAGTTTGCATTCTCTACTTAACTCTTCTAATGAATTATTATTTCCGCTACGAATATTGATTTAAAATTTGTTGTCTATCAGATTCTATTAGATTTTTCCTGTTGAAGACTAACGATAATTTGTTGTATATTATCTTAGTCATAATATTCTTTATCGGGCTAGTTGAGCTAACCCTTTTCCTTTTTTGTTCCATTTTCTTCTCGTGAGGCGAGAATATAGCGAGTAGTATGCAGTCGGGGTATGGAATGAAGGTTCTAGAAAAGAGTTGTTTAGTAGTCCTCACCATTTTGTAAAATAATGTATCAATAAATGTGATGAGGATTTATTTGAGTATAGATATTGTCTAGAAGATAATATTTGTATTCACACTCACATTTTTACCGTTGTATAGTAGCACACCAGTATTGACTATTGATGCTTACGTGAGAAGTCACTCGCTTATACTCAATTATTGCTACAAAGAATTCTTTGCCGCTCATATCTTTCATATTATTAATTCAATTATTGTCACAAAGATCATCCGTGCATAATATGTTATATTATTAAATCAATAATTGAGACGACAAAGTTATTCATATTATTATTTGCAATATTGACAATGTCTAGAAGTTCACAAGGAGAGGTTTGGTCACCTAATTGCGCTACCATAAGGAAAATCCTTATCGGAAAGCCCCTTCTTTCCTGGGAACGACCTGGTTGTTAAATATTGTGAGTTATAATATTAATGATGAATGTTATTAAAATTGAAGTTGTGTTCGGAGTTGAATTTAGAGATGCAGACGTGATATTTGAGTCCGGAACGATGAAATTAGTAAAAATAGTCTATAAACACAAAATTTTTCGGGATTCACTATTTGGTTAAAAAGTCAACAGTTTACTTTTTCGGGAAAAGTCAAACTTCAAAATTTCAAAATTTATATTGTTGATAAAAAGTCCTCATTGGCCCGTAGTGCATTGATGGACAGTTGTTGGCATGATCATGACCATTATTGAATACACAAATATTCTTGGCCCGTAGTGCATGGATAGTTGTGGTCGTGATACTAAAGAATATCCTTGGCCGTAGTGCATGGGTGATTGGATGATGTGGATTATTTATTAAGCTGATTCCCAACGATAAAAGTGATGAAAAACCTTTTAAATCATAAAAGATAGTAGATTTTATTCTTTACTTTACTCTTTTAATGGATTGCTTGTTCCGCTGCAGTTAAACTTGATGGTTGTTATATTGTATCAGTTTAACACTGTTGAAGGCTAACGATAATATATTTTGCATTATCTTAGTCATAATATTACTACTAGGCTAGTTGAGCTCACCCTTTTACTTTTATTTTTCTCTTTAGGAAATGAGAATGTAGCAGGGACTAGTCGGGGAACGGAGTGACGGACCAGATGATAGCATTAGTAGTCCTCACTATTCAGTGAAATAGTGGAAAATAAATGTAATAATATTAAATTTGAGTTTGTATATTGTCTAGACGACAATATTTGTATTAAAACTCACAGCTTATGTTTGTCGTACTTTACACGACAGTTGTATAATTAAGTTTTATTTGTATTCTGTACCATGTATTTGACGACTCAGAATAGGTGATGTATTCCTGTTTTGGGGGCGTCACAGTTGGTATCAAAGCTTAGGGATATGATCCCTGGCTGAGATGTGAGATAAGAACTAGGAGGGGAGAGACGGGGAATTCCTTCGCTAATATGACGTACCTAAGTTTATTTGATATTTAATTGGTTAGTCAGAGTATAGGGATAATATGTGATATGTTAATTAACCCTTGTTTTGTGGCAGTATTTGAAAATGACATCCGAGAATGTTGAGAATAGCAATGGAGCACAGGAGACAGTTGAGTCTCTACAGATCAATAATCAGGATAATGTGCAACAGGATGGCGATAATCCTCCTGTATATAACAACACTGACCAAATGATGAACAACAGTACGTTTAGGAGCTTTTTAGAATTCATGCAACATCATACGATAGAGACTCCTATTCATAATGCAGGAGGAAACAATGGCAACCCACGGTTGGTCACCGCTAAGCAGTTCAAGGAGTTGGGACCACCGGACTTTTTGGGAAAGCCAGAACCACATAAGGCGGAGACATGGTTAAAGCAGATCACCAAGATATTTGATGTCTTGGGATGCTCAGAGGAGCAAAAGGTTCCCTTTGCCACCTTTATGTTGCGTGAAGAGGCGATTCTTTGGTGGGAATCAGAAATGCACCTGCAGATCGACGCACTCAAGATGTCTTGGGGGAAGTTCCAAGAGTCGCATTCAACGACAAGTACTTTCTTAGAAGGTATTCGTCACATGAAGGAGGTGGAGTTCATCAAGCTGGAGCAAAACAATATAACCGTGTCGCAGTACGAGGCTAAGTTTGCCGAGTTGTCTCGGTTTGTATCCCATTTGGTCGATAATGAAGAACGAATGACGTGAATGTTTTTAAGAGGTTTGAAACCCAATATACGTCAATACCTTATTTCTCACAAACTTTGTTTATATTCAGATGTGGTGAATAGGGCTCAGTTATTGGAACGCGATAATGAGTCAGCACAACCAAAAGGCAACGACCAACAACATGATAATAATCGTACCGGTAGCAACGGCCATCGGAACAATGATAACCATCGTGGGGGAAATTATCATGCCATGAATGGTAACCATTTCGGTGGTAATCATGGCCAAAACAATAAGAATTGACATTTCAAGAAGAAAAGGTTCAACAATGACGTGAAGACGTCGGCACCAGCACCCATTTCAAAGGAAGAAGAACGAACACCGGTCGTATATTTCAAATACGGACAGGAGGGACACATCCGTCTAAACTGTACGCAGCAATCCAAAGCGTGTTTTAATTGCGGAAGAGAAGGTCACCTAACTCGATTTTGTCGTATGGTAAAGTCAATTCCAGCTGGGATAGTGATGCAAAAGGATGTCCCAGACAAACCAAAGCCGGTAGTTTAAGAGAGCGTTTTTTTTTTCGTGACGAGGAACCTGAATAAAATTATCACGGGTATATTAGTCATACACTCTTGCGATTTCTATACCGTGTTAGATACCGGTTCTACTCACTCTTTTATTTCACCTAGTTGTGTTCAATGTTTGAATTTAACTCCGGAGAAGTTAGATTTTGATTTATCTATTGAAACTCAGTTGGGAGAAACCTTCATTACCTCCTGAAAGTAGTATGCACACAAGCCAATCATGTTTGATGATAAAGTATATACTTTGTAACAATCTTATTCATTTATTAATAAAAAGTATTAATTTATTAAAGGCTTTTAATTATCTACATGATGCTGTTTTATAATATGTGATAAACCCATAGTTTTAAGCAATGCTTTTAGAATAATGATGATGATCATTCTAATGAGATCTAAATTCTTAAAAGCTTAAAACTAAAATAGTTCCCAATTATTGGATTACTAATCGGGGATTAGTGAATCCGGATAGATTGGTACATACGTTGCTTGCTCATTGGATGAGGATGATTGATCTCATGATCATTTGTGTGGAGACACTAAAGCAAGTATGTAGGTGCTTATTAGAGAATAAGTTCATCGAACATGGCTCGCTAAGGAATACCTAATGGAGTTTTACTTGCTCGTCAATAGGAATTCTCAGTAGTGATAGTAGTACAAGTGATCCTTGGACTTGAGATCATCATAGTATCTTGTGTATGATGAGTTATACTTTGACTTATTCCTTAAGACCCTTAGGGTATATCAAAGGGTATGCTTGGGTATAACAAGTTGTACATGGAGATAATATATGATCAATAAAGAATCTACCACTTCTAATAAAAGAAGAGAAATGTCCTATGTGATTCGATAAATGACAACCCAAGAGTCCTTGGCCAAGCGTAATGAAATTAGAAAGGAGTTTCTAATTTGCATTATTTGAGTTGTGCATTTAAGGATCGAAATACATATAATTAAATAAAATAAGACTTGACGTAAATTCCATGCCTTATATTTAATTGGGACATTGTATGGTGGAAGGATTGAATTGTATGGTAACTATTTACTCAAAGGTTCTTTTATGATTAATGTTGAAATCTATATTATCCGGAAAGTCGTTGATCGCTAGGGAGGCTTATCCTCGTTGTAGAATAAATATTATTTATTTAAATAAATTAATTATTTAATTTATTTATTTAAATAAGATTAGAATTGTTCTAATTGATTTATTCACAACCGGTTTAATATGGAGAACCTAAAGGGTCACACCATAAAAGGAAGAATAATTATTTAAGAAGTTAATGGCATAATCGTAATAATATATTATGTATATTTAATTTAATCTATGATGATAGAATAAATTAAATAGCTTAATATTTATTATTTAATATTTTAGAAATATTAAATATAAATTAATAAGAGGAGTCTTATTAATATTATTACAATTATTATTATTATTTTAATTTCTAAAGAGTTTAGAAATTAATTTAATATAAGTACTCTCATTTATTCCTAATAGATTAGGAGGAAAATTAGTTAAAAGAGTTTAATTAATTATCCCTAATAAGATTAGGGAGCCCATTTAATTAAAAGAGTTTAATTAAATAATACCTTATTTTATTAAATAAGGTTACCTGATATCTTTATAAGAGGAGTTTTATATCAGATATTAAAATATACGCAATTCCAAAAGTTAGAGAGTACGTTCTTTTCTATAGAGATAGAAAACTAGGGTTTGAGCCAAATACCCATCTTCTTGGATCTTTCTTCTTCCTTGGTGGATCACCTCTAGAGGCCAAACATTTGGGTGGCTAATGTTGATCAAAGGAAGGAACCAAACCCGGTGGATTCAAGTTGAACGTGAAAAGGATTGGAGGTGAACTTGTACCTGAGGAAGCTCGAATCTTCAAGGGTAAGATTCTTGTTCTTCATATCTTTTCGTTTAATTAATTATTGTGCATAAAGGGTGATCTGGGTATATGGTTTGTAAAAATTTTAAACTCTGATTTTTACACGTTTCCGCTTATTTTTGCAAATTGATTGCGTTCATAAATATTACAAACCAAACAGTGGCATCAGAGCCAAACCTTTATGTGAATTATTAATTGTTTAAATTTGATATGTATATTGATATGTGTTTAGAACAATTTAATTGGGCATAATTTAATTGTATAAAATTTAAATAAAAAAAAATCGCGAAATTGCAGTACTGCGTTTTGTAAGAACAAGCTGCTAATTCGTGGCTTTCATTTGAATCATGGTTTCAAGGGAATTCGGCAGAAGCTTATATGTTAACAGGGTGTTTTTCAAAAGTAATCTTATGATTACTTATATATTATATATATAATATATATTTCCGTTTCATATATATATATATATTATATATAATATATATTCTTAATAATTTTATTATTAAAATAAAAATTTATTTTAATATTAAAATAAAATTTTTTTTTAAAATATAAAGTTTATTTTAATTTTAAAATTAAATTTCATGCTAACTAATTAGAGTTGGAATTGGATTCCATGATAACTAATTGGAGTTGAAATTGGATTTTATTTTTCCTTAAATAAAGGTGTTTATTTAGATATGAAATAAGATTTCGTATTATTCAAAATAAAAGAGTTTATTTGTGAATAGGAAAGAGAATCCTAATTTCTTAAATAAAGGAGTTTATTTAGATATGAAATAAGATTTCATATTATTCAAAATAAAGGAGTTTATTTGTGAATAGGAAAGTGAATCCATGTTTCCTTAAATAAAGGAGTTTATTTATATATGAAATAAGATTTCATATTATTCAAAAATAAAGGAGTTTTTTTTTCATGGAATTGGATTCCATAATTAATTAAAATAAAGGAGTTTATTTTGATTAATGATTTTGATTAAAATTTTTATTAAAATAAAATAGTTTATTTTATTCAAAATTAGATAAATTAAAATAAAATAGTTTTATTTTGATTTAAATTTGGATTAAAATAAAGGAGTTTATTTTGATTCAAAATTAAATTTTATACTAACTAAATTTGCCCATTAAATGATATCAATATATATATTAAATGTTTATTATTCATAAGATGAATGTTATTTATTGATGCATATGATGATGTGTATGATAATAAATGGGATTGATTATGGACAATTGACCAATGTGATTGGATTTTATTTTAGTTGGATGCATGAATGTATGGGTTTTATTAAATGGGGTCTGCGTACCTCGTCTTCTCTAATTTTTTCTTAATGTAAATTTTAACTCCCTCCTATGTACTTCCCCTTGACTGCTGATCAAGGTTTCTATTTATTTTAATTAGTTTTGTAATAGGAATAGTTAGAATTAATTTTTAAAAATTGGAGATCAAGGAGCAAAGAGCGCTTGAAGACCCATTTGTAATGGAGCCCATGATTAAATGTAATAGTTATATTTAAATATTATTTCTTGCACCCCTAGGGTTTGACCTTTTGGTTCACTTGGTGGCTCTAGTGAACCAAACTAGAATAAAAGTCCATAATCAATCCAGGTAGAATATAGTATTCTATATGTGCATGTTTATACTATATATTATATATTATGCAAACATGCTTTGCATGTTCATTAATATGACACGTATTTTATATATATATGTGCATGCGCGCTAAACAAGATGAGACAAATTAATAACAAACTCCTCAATTTTTTATATTAAGTCCTAAGCGTTCAAAGATATTTGGAATATCGAACGTCGCCTTCTAGCATGATAAAATTAATAGAGTATTAAATATTTAATATGAGTTTGTTGTGTCACCACAAGGCAAGTATTAAGTATTTAAGATGCTAATTTATCACATTTGATGCTTATAAAGAAAATTGAACAATATTGTTTTGTTGTGTCACCACAAGGATGATATTTTTCTTTTTTGAATATATGGAGTGCTAGGTCGGACTTAACTTGGATAATTTTGATTCGGATGTGCCACCACTTGATCAAAATAATCTAAGAGGCAAAAGAAAAGGAGTTGCATAGTTGATGTAATTGACAAAAGTTGTCTACCTATTTATTTATATATAGTTTGTTGTGTCACCACAAGGCTATATACATTTGAAATGGGATCCTTATTCTCACTAGCAAATCTTTAATTAGATTTTGCCGAACTATATAAGTGAGGTAATATAGTTTGAAGAAAATAGTGGGAGATACCAATTTAAAACAAGACCTAAATTATTTTGGTAATTAATAAAAGAATGTATGTTAAAATGTTGTTAATTACAAATTCATTTACGAAATTTTACAATGTCTAAATTACTATCATCATGAAACATATTAGATGTTATTTAACCAAACCGTATTAAACGGACTGGTTAAGGAATTTGAGAATAGTTCTCATGGCTGAAAAGTTATCTTATATCCTTAATATGCCTATCCCTGTAATGGTTGCAGATAATGCCTCTAAGGAAGAGATTGCTACTTTTAGAAAGTGGCAAGATATGATGATGCACAGTTGGCTCAATGCATCATGCTCGTATCCATGAGTAACAAGCTTCAGCGTCAGCATGAAACTATGGATGCTTCTACTATATTCCTGCACATCAAGTAGTTGATGGTGAGGAAAGTAGGACTGATAGATATCAGATATCTAAGGAGCTCTTCCGATCTAGAATGACCGATGACACTATAGTACAGATAAAAGTCCTTAACATTATCAATTTGATTGATCAATTAGGACAACGAGTTTTGTCATGGATGGAGAGTTGAGCCAAGATTTGATTTTACACTCACTCCAGGACTCCTTTCACAATTGTTGTGAATTTTTCATATGAACAAGCTAGATATCAGCCTCGCTGATTTGCTTAACATATTGAAAAATGTTGAGAGTCACTTTCCAACCAAGAAAGATCAAGTCTTACTGGTAGGGGCCAAAAGATCTTCTGAAAAGAAGAACGATTCAAAGAAGGTAAATAGAAAGGCATAGACAAAGGATAATAAGAACAAAACTGATACGGATAGCAAAGGAGTTTGCTTCCACTGCTATAAGCCTGGACACTGGAAAGAAACTGCAAGAAGCATCTTGCAGAGGCTAACCAAAGAAGCTTAGTGAAGTTTCTACATAAATACGCTTTTGTTCATGATTGAAATAAATTTTTCTTTAAGTCAAGGTTCTACTTGGGTATTGGATACCGACTTTGGTTATCATAAGTATAGATTTATGAAGGGACCAAGTAGAAGTAGAAAGTTAAACAAAGATAAGTAATCCTATGTGTGGAAAATGAAGGAAAGGTTGCTGCATTAGCTATAGAAACTTATAGTTTAGCACAGCCTATGGGAAAAACCTATTAAGTCAATAAGTTGTTATTGTATTTCAGTTCTTGTTAGAAATATTATTACTATTTTGTTGTTGGACAATAAAATTTTTGGTATTATAATTAAGAACAATTATTGTTCTATTTATAATAATAATGTTTTGTATAGAACTAGAATATTACTTAATGGATTTTGTATACTTGACTTACGTGAAAAATATATTTTGCAAATTGAACAAACTAGTATAAGAAAAGGAGATGATCATTCAAAGAGTTGAATGTGTGTATTTGCTAAAATATAAGTGTTAATTATTTGAAAGGTTCAAAGAATTCAGAAGTGAAACAAATTGGCAATGTATTAAGATTCTTTGATTAGATCAAGGAATAAATACTTGTGCAATAAGTTTCTAGATCATCTCAAATGGTTTTCTCATAATGGACACATCCTGATACGCAATAATTGATTGATTTATCTAAAGGAAAAATCATACCTTGTTGGACATGGTACGGTCCATAATGATTTTATCGACATTCCAGTATCCTTCTAGGATCATGTCCTAGAAATGGCTGCATATCTACGAAAAGATAACCTCAAAATCCTGCCCCAAGACTCCATAAAAGTTATGGACAGGGAGGATTCCTAATCTTAAGTTTGTTAAGATAAGGGGTTCCAACTTATGTGAAAAGGTTTCAAAAGGATAAGCTTGGGACAAGATTTGACAAGTGTCGATTTGTGGGACATCCTAAAGTAAGTTTAGGGTATATGTTCTATAATTCTACTTAGCAAAAGGTGTTTGTTGTAAAACACGCTGCCTTCTAAGATAAAGGTGTTTATCATTAAAAGGGGCTAGTGGGAGGATAATAGATCTTGAAGAGTTCAAGAACCACAAAATACTATAAGTCAAATAAGAGGAACTCGTAGATAGACCTATTATTATACCACAACCTAATCAGAAATCGAATAGTACCAAAGATACACGGAGGTATGGATTCATCATAGATGATGATGATGAGATACACATCATGAAGATGATGATCCAATTATACGATGAGGTAAGTGTTGTGAACACTTTCGAGAAAATGGATTGAAGCAAGTTTCTCAAATATGAAACATTCGTTTTGATGAGGCAATCA
The DNA here is from genome assembly GCA_020205615.1 of Panax quinquefolius. Taxonomy (NCBI): domain Eukaryota; kingdom Viridiplantae; phylum Streptophyta; class Magnoliopsida; order Apiales; family Araliaceae; genus Panax; species Panax quinquefolius. The sequence continues at coordinate 68,688,848 of CM035174.1, read as the reverse complement.
AAAGAGTTTGATTTTATCAAAAATAAGAATGAACCTAGTGTGTACAAAAGGGTCAATGGGAGCATCGTGAAATTTCTAGTATTATATGTTGATATACTACGGATGAGGAATTACATACCAATGCTACAATCAGTAAAGATAAAGTTGTCTAAACAATCCTCCATGAATGATTTGGGAAGAGTATCATTATTGGGGATGCAAATCTATATAGATAGATTTAAAAGGATGCTCAACTTAACCCAAGGAATGTATATTCATTTGATGCTAAAGTCGTTTAGCATGGCAAACTCCAAGAGATGTCTCATGTCGATGAGCTATGGAGTGTATCTCTCTTAATAGTCCCCACAGACTCCTGAAAAGAGAGGTCGCATGAGTGACAATCATGCATGCAATGAAATGTACGAGACCTGATGTTGATCAGTCATATTATGGAGAAGTTCACTATGAGTCAGTGAAAAACATCTTAAAGTGCTTAACCGGCACTAAGGATGTGATCATATTCATGGTGGGTCTTAATTAAAACTAGAGGGCTTAATAGACTCAAGTTTTTCGAATGCACTAAGACAACAGAAAAATCCACTTTAAGGTAAAGGGTTACCTTGAACAAAGGGTGCGATGAATTGAAAGGTTCCAAACAAAGAAAGAGTTCTTTGGTTTAGTGATAAAGACAAAGTATATAGCTATAAATGAAGTCGCAAGTTGATTGTTTGGATTAAAAGTTCATTACGTAAACTAGGAATAGTTCCTAAGTCTCATCTTGGATCTAAACATGTGTTGTGACACTTTCATTTGATTATTAGAATCATTGAAAGATGGGAAATCACTATAGAGATAGTGGACTCTCATGAACAACAATACATATCCATTAACTAAAGCTTATCCAACAAAGGGATAATCGTCACTTAGAGAAGAAGAGTATGAGATACCATGACGATTGGCTTTAGTGCAAGTGGGAGATTGAAAGTAGTATGCACACAAGCCAATCATGTGTTTGATGATAAAACATATACTTTGTAACAATCTTATTCATTTATTAATAAAAAGTATTAATTTATTAAAGGCTTTTAATTATCTACATGATCTTCGTTTTTATAATATGTGATAAACCCATAGTTTTAAGCAATGCTTTTAGAATAATGATGATGATCATTCTAATGAGATCTAAATTCTTAGAAAGCTTAAAACTAAAATAGTTCCCAATCATTGGATTACTAAATTGGGGATTAGTGAATCCGGATAGATTGTTACATACGTTGCTTGCTCATTGGATGAGGATGATTGATCTCATGATCATTTGTGTGGAGACACTAAAGCAAGTATGTAGGTGCTTATTAGAGAATAAGTTCAATTGAACGTGGCTCGCTAAAGAATACCTAATGGAGTTTTACTTGCACCGTCAATAGGAATTCTGTAGTGATAGTAGTACAAGTGATCCTTGGACTTGAGATCATCATAGTATCTTGTGTATGATGAGTTATACTTTGACTTATTCCTTAAGACCCTTAGGGTATATCAAAGGGTATGCTTGGGTATAACAAGTTGTGCATGGAGATAATATATGATCAATAAAGAATCTACCACTTCTAATAAAAGAAGAAATGTCCTATGTGATTCGATAAATGACAACCCAAAGAGTCCTTGGCGGCAAGGCGTAATGAAATTAGAAAGGAGTTTCTAATTTGCATTATTTGAGTTATGCATTTAAGGATCGAAATACATATAATTAAATAAAATAAGACTTGACGTAAATTCCATGTCTTATATTTAATTGGGACATTGTATGGTGGAAGGATTGAATTGTGCGGTAACTATTTACTCAAAGGTTCTTTTATGATTAATGTTGAAATCTATATTATCCGGAAAGTCGTTGATCGCTAGGGAGGCTTATCCTCATTGTAGAATAAATATTATTTATTTAAATAAATTAATTATTTAATTTATTTATTTAAATAAGATTAGAATTGTTCTAATTGATTTATTCACAACCTGGTTTAATATGGAGAACCTAAAGGGTCACACCATAAAAGGAAGAAAAATTATTTAAGAAGTTAATGGCATAATCGTAATAATATATTATGTATATTTAATTTAATCTATGGTGATAGAATAAATTAAATAGCTTAATATTTATTATTTAATATTTTAGAAATATTAAATATAAATTAATAAGAGGAGTCTTATTAATATTATTACAATTATTATTATTATTTTAATTTCTAAAGAGTTTAGAAATTAATTTAATATAAGTACTTCATTTATTCCTAATAGGATTAGGAGGAAAATTAGTTAAAAGAGTTTAATTAATTATCCCTAATAAGATTAGGGAGCCCATTTAATTAAAAGAGTTTAATTAAATAATACCTTATTTTATTAAATAAGGTTACCTGATATCTTTATAAGAGGAGTCTTATATCAGATATCAAAATATACGCAATTCCAAACGTTGGAGAGTACGTTCTTTTCTATAGAGATAGAAAACTAGGGTTTGAGCCAAATACCCATCTTCTTGGATCTTTCTTCTTCCTTGGTGGATCACCTCTAGAGGCCAAACATTTGGGTGGCTAATGTTGATCAAAGGAAGGAACCAAACCCGGTGGATTCAAGTTGAACGCGAAAAGGATTGGAGGTGAACTTGTACCTGAGGAAGCTCGAATCTTCAAGGGTAAGATTCTTGTTCTTCATATCTTTTCGATTAATTAATAATTGTGCATAAAGGGTGATCCGGGTATATGGTTTGTAAAAATTTTAAACTCTGATTTTTACACGTTTCCGCTTATTTTTGCAATTTGATTGCGTTCATGAATATTACAAACCAAACACGTCCACTATTTATAAATCTTGTTCAAATCAACACTTTCACGTTACCTGTCAATCGTATCTCTTTGAAAATACTTGCCTTTGATGTGATTTTAGGAATCGATTGGTTAACTACTTATCATGTTTTTCGTAAGGTTGTTAGCTTTTATATTCCTAACCAACCTGTTATGCGAATTCAAGCAACCAAATCACTAAAGTCAATCATGGTCATATCAAGCCATAAGTAAAGAGCCCCAGTTCTTTCGTTGTTGACTTCCTTGTGTGGAATGCATCGAAGCCAGACTTTCTGTAGGCGACGCTGTGAATAACGATGGCAAGTTGATAGGTATCAATGTGACGTGTTACCCAAGTCTTGGATGAGAGTCACAGTTTTGAATGATATTTCTATCGTTAATAAATTTCTTTACGTAATCTTTTAGACTTCTTAGCCTACCCCTAGAGCGTGAAATCGAATTTTGTATTAACCCCAGTACAAAACCCATTTCAAAAACCCTCAAATATTTCTTCAACTAAAATGAACGTAACATGTGCCAAAGACGTTGGCTCGAGCTGTTTAAGATTACGATCGTACCATTCAATACCATCGTGGGAAAACGAACGTGGTAGTTGACGCGTTGAGTAGAAGATCGTATGCGTTTACGAGTGCGATGTTGTTAACACAAAGACCCATTTCGTACGACTTACAAATGATGAAGATAGAGTTAAAGACTCTAGGAACCCACGTGAAGATAACAAATATACGATTAGAATTGACTTTAATTGATAAAGTTAAATCCGCTAAAGCTACACACCCGGAGCTGATGAATGAAGAAGGTTCAAGAGGGCGTTATTCTAGAAGCAAGAATCGACGAAGAGAGGAAATCTCAACCCTCGATTTAATTGGCCCATTTGAAATCCTCGATCGAGTAGGAATTGTGGCCTATACACTCGTTTTACCGCCAAGTATGTCGCGTGTTCATAACGTTTTTCACGTATCGATGCTACGTAAATATGTGGACGACCTGAACCATATTATTAAATTAGAACTAGACGATATAGCAGAAGATTTAACGTATGAGGAGATACGTGTTAAAATCTTGGATAAGAAGGATCGTATTCAACACTCAAAGGTTATACCTCAAGAGTTAGAATCTGAAATGAAGTCAAGGTATCCTCACCTCTTTGGCATATCAAGTGCGCACGTAAATTTTGTGGGCGAAATTTCATAAGGAGGGGAGATTGTGAAACTCCGGATTTTATGAATAAAGATTTATATTTATCAAAATATTTTTTTTGAATATTATGGTGTGGATTTGATATAATGTTATAGTTGTGGGTAGTATTTATAAATTTTTCAAAGTATGCAAGTTGTTATAAAATATTCGATTGGTCGGGGAATATTCTTTTTGTCGGGGAATATTCGTACGACTGCACAATTATTGGTGGACCCCACAACGGAAGTATTGTCGTAGTTAGAAAATGACATAATTATCTTTTTATAAAAATAACGGCGGAAGTGTTACCGTTAAAACTATTGAACTACTCTGTAGTAAAAGTACAATTGTGACGCCCCCAAAATAGGTCCATTCCATCCAACCCATTCTGAGTCACCAAATACATGGTACAGAAATAACTACAACTTTATTATTACAACATATAAACTGTGAGTTTAAATACAGATATTGCCATCTAGATAATATCCACACGCAAATAAATCCCCATCATAATTATTGATACATTATTTTACAAAAATGGTGAGGACTACTAAACAACTCTCTCTAGAACCTTCATTCCATACCCCACTAGTACTCGCTACATTCTCGCCTCCCCGAGAAGAAAAATGGAACAACAAGGAAAAGGGTGAGCTCAACTAGCCCAATAAAGAATATTATGACTAAGATAATATACAACAAATTATCGTTAGTCTTCAACGGGAAAAATCTAATAGAATACAATAGACAACAAATTTTAAATCAATATTCATGAATGAAATAATAATTCATTAGAAGAGTTAAGTAGAGAATGCAAACTACTATCTTCTATGTATGAATTTAAAAGTTCATCGCCTATCTTGTATCCTTGTAACATCAATCAATATATATCTCGAATCAAATATTCATCTTTGCACTACAGCCAAAGATATTCATCGATTAATCATGTTCATCTAAACACTGCTCATCTTTTGCACTACGGCCAAAGATATTCTTTAGAAATCATTCATCTTTTGCACTGTGCCAAAGATATTCCATAATATCATCATTTAAGATCAAGATGATGAAAAATATTTTTAAAGAAACGAATCCAAAGGAAACAAAATGACAAGGATTAAGGATTAAGGATTCGTACTTTGTTTTATCCACGTCCAAAAATATCTCAAAAATAATCACGCGTGGGTGTAAAATTCAAGAATGATCAAAACATGGATACAATCAAAGCTAGTATCCGAATAGATATTTTGGACGAAAAGAAAAATTTTCATTTTTCATGAATAGTGCCGATTCGTGAATAAAGTCGATATCGTGAATAGTCTTGAGTATCGTGAATAAGAACTCAGACACCAAAAGTTCCAAATTCGATAAAACATCGATCAATATTTCAACATAATGATATTGAAGAAATAATATCATTTTCGAATAAAATAACATCCCTTACCTCGAAAGATCAAGATTTCTAATTTGAAACACTTTGATATAGGCTATGACTTGAACTTGCACCGTATAGCAATACTCAAAATATACTCAAAATACTCACAAGAATACGCTCGATAATAGAGAGAGAAAAACTTCAGCTACGGTGTGATTTTCAATTCTAACCTAAGCACCCTATTTATAGGAAAATACTTAGAACACCAAAGCAGAAAATTTAATATAATATTAATATATATAATAAATCTTCTACGCCATCCTACCAGCTAATCTCAAACACCTAACACATGTCCATAAACAACAAAAACGTTTTTCTAAATAAAAATAATTAAAACTTCCAAAAATCAATTATTTCAGAGCTTCGGAACTTCAATAATTCATAATAAATAGCCCTTTTGTCAGAAAATTCGAATCTCTCGACTCCCGATAGGAAATTCAATTCTCTACAACTTTACAGAAGAAAGTTTTTCCAAATTCCAAACTGAAATTGATCGAAATCCACAAACGAACGATTTTACAGGCTATAATCAAATTTTAGTCAATAAATGGGGTCCACCGACATGTTTAACATGTTTTAAATATTTATTGCAACAAAAATACTCTTCCTCCTCGTATACTCATATATCCCACATTCATTATAAAAATATCACCATAATTATATTATTAAAATATAATAATATATTTAAATGAATTATTTTATCAGAAAAAGATAAAATTTCAATTTTCAACAATTGTCACATTAAAAATTTTCTCCATCTATATCCACATAAAATCAATATTTTCCTCATCATATGAATCAATAATTAATTATTCACAAATAATATTACAGAATCACAATATTGACAACCAGTGCGCCCTCGTGAAAGAGGGGCTTTCCAATAAGAATTTCTCCTTACTAGCGCACAATTAGGTGACCAAACCTCTCCTTAGATAGAACTTTCTAGACATTGCCAATAATGTTATCTAATAATATTATTCAGATAATATGAATTATTGCTTCGATAATGAAAAATACTATGTAATGACAATTATTGAAACAACAAAGAATATAAAATATCAACGCAAAGAATTATTAAATCAATAAAATATCGAATAAGAATTATCGTAACCATTATTGAGTAGTGCCTTCACGTAAGAATCAATAATTGGTGCAATACCGTATGTAACATTGTTTTAACCAATTTAGTATTTTAACAAGATTAATCTGTAATAACTACTGTTTGTTATTTTTAAACAACTTATATTTGTCATTTTCTTCATCCAATCGCTTTTAGTTATGGGTCCCACAAAGATCAAGCTGTCGCATTTAATATTCCCACAAAGATTTAATATTCCACGACCAAATGAATATTCCCCACAATAATGAATATTTTATAACCACTTGCTTATTCAAATATTTATGTATTTTACCCATAACTATCCACATTAATCAAATCAACCCTTACTATTTCAAAATAATAAATAGAGGAAAATAAATTTCATTTATTAATAATTTGGGGTCTTACAACCTCCCCTCCTTATGAAATTTCGTCCTCGAAATTGACGTACGTACCTAATGTATCGAAAAGATGAGAATACCTCGCTTTTATTTCCGTTTCCAACTCCCAGGTCATTTCCTCAATAGCATGGTTTCTCTACAAAACTTTAACTTGTGGTATAACCTCGGTACATAGGACATGTTCTTTCCTATCCAAGATCGTGACAGGTACCTCCTCGTACGTTAAGTCTTCGGCTATCTTATCCGGTTCTAACTCAATGACGTGGTTCGGGTCGTCCACATATTTACGTAACATCGATACGTGAAAAACGTTATGAACACGCGTCATACTTGGCGGTAAAACGAGGCCACAGTTCCTATTCGATCGAGAATTTCAAATTGATTAATAAATCGAAGGTTTGAGCTTTCCTCACCTCACCGATTCTTGCTTTTGGAATAACGACTTCTTGCATCTTCTTCTTCATATTCATCAACTCCAGGTCTGTAGCTTGATAAGCTTTAAATTTATTGATTAAAGTCGATTATACTCGTATATCATCACGTGGGTACCTAGAGTTTTCATCTCCATCTCTATTATTTATAAATTATACGAAATGAGTCTTTGACAATATCGTACTCATACTTGTATACGATCTTCGACTCAACACGTCAGCTACCACGCTTAAACTTTTCGAGGATGGCATGGTCGTAAACATGTCTTTGAAATGAGTCTCCTCTTGAGTTCTTCAAAGCTCTTCCCACATTCCTTGCTCCATTTGAATTTTGTATCTCTATGAGTCAGCTGCGTTAATGGAATAGCGATTCGAGAGTATCCTTCAACGAATCTCCGATAATAACCAACTAAGCTTAGAAAGCTACGTATTTCGATTACCGACTTTAGGTTGTTCTCAATCGTGACTCATATCCCAACCTTGGATAACACGTTACAATGACACCTATCAGTTTACTATCGCACGAATATGGTGTCCCCTACGGAGAGTCTGGCTTCGGTGCATTCCACAAAGGAAGTCACCAGATAAAGGCTTAGGTACCAAATTCTATAGTTGAATTTTTAACTCCTGAAGTTCAATAGGAGCCATTCGATATGAGATTTTAGAAATGAGTTTTGTACCGGGTTCAAAGTCGATACAAAATTTAATATCAGGCTTTGGGAGTAAGCCAAGAAATTCTTCAGGAAATACGTCAGGAAAAATTTAATAACAACATGAATATTATTCAAATCTGACGTGTCTTTATTCAAATCCATAAGATGGACTAAGAAAACTTGACATCCATAATAAACGAATGACTTCATGGCTTGATATGAAAATGTTTGACTACAATGGTTTGATTGCTTGAATTCGAATAACAGGTTGCTTAGGAATATGAAAACTAACAACCTTACGAAAGTAATCAATTTCGACATGATGAGTAGTTAACCTTAAAATCACATCAAAAGCAAATATCTCTATAGAAATAAGGTTAACGTGTAATGTGATAGTGCCAACTCGAATCAAGCAAGATTTCTAAACAACGGATGTAATGAAAGTTTCTCCTAACGAAGTCTCCATAAATAGGTCAAAGTCTAATTTCTCCGTAGTCAAGTTCAAACGTTGAGCGCAAGCAAGAGAGATAAAAGAATGGGTAGAACCGGTATCTAGTAAGGTATAAACTTCGCAAGAATTTATAATTAACTAACCCGTGCTAACTTCGTTCGGGTTCCTCGCATTTTTTGATGGGCCACGACAAACGCTCTTCCAGAACCGCTGACTTTGACTTTTCTGGGACATCCTTTTGAGTCACCATTCCCGCCGGACTGGGTTTTGATATCGTACAATCTCGAGCGATATGTCCTTCTTTTCCATAATTATAGCATACCTTAAACTGTTGTGGGCAGTTTGGGCTGATATGTCCCTCTTTCCCGCATTTGTAACATACGACCGGTGGTCTTTCTCCTCCCTTGGAACCGGGGCCATCTCTTGGCCGACGCCTTCACATGGTTGTTGTTGAATCTCCTCTTTTAAAATCTCCTCCCGACTCGCTTCTTCTATTTTCATGGCCATGATTACCACCGTGAGTGGTTACCATTTTGTCCGTCTTTTTTCTTTCTCCACCGGTTATCGTTGTTTTGTTGATCGCTATCCCCATGATGATCCTCGTTGTGGTCCCTCGGTTGACCGTACTCGTTATCTCGCTTAATAATTGAGCCTGCTTACAACATCTAAATAGAGAGAAAATTTATGAGAAATGAGATACTGACGTATGCTGGGTTTCAAACCTCTAAGAAACATCCGCGTCATACGTTCCTCATTCTCCACCAAATGAGGTGCAAACCTAGATAACTCCGCGAACTTCGCCTCGTACTGGGACACCGTCATGTTATTCTGCTCCAGTCTAATAAACTCCACTTCCTTCATATGACGAACACTTTCAGGAAAGTATTTTTCGTTGAAAAGTTTCTGAAACGTTTCCCAAGACATGCTAAGTTATGCGGTAAATTTGGGTCCGTTTCACAGACTCCCACCAGTAGTTTGCCTCTCCACGGAACATAAAGGTGGCGAATGGAACCTTCTGTTCCTCCGTGCATCTCAAGACATCGAATATCTTGGTAATTTTCTTGACCCATGTTTCCGCCATGATCGGATCCGCTTTCCCTTAAATTCGCTGGCGGTCCCAACTCTTTGAATCGCTTGGTTGTGACAACCCGTGAATTGCTATCATTTCCTCCTCAGATTTTGAACGCGAGTCTCCTCGTCCGATTTTGCATGAATCGCAAAAAGCTTCTAAACATCCCTCGCTTCATCATCTCGCTTTCAAAGGGTGTTATTCACAGAGGAACATTGCCACTGTGTTGCACGCTCTCCTCGTTAGTGAGTACAGCGTCTCCACGATCTCATTTTCATTGTTAATATTCTCGATTGACATTCTCAAATCTTGTCATAAAACAAGGGTTAATTAAGGAAATCAATATATCACATAATATCCTTATATACCGACCAACTAACAAATAAGCTTAGGTAGGACACACTAGCGAAGGATTTACTCGCCTCTCCCCCTCCTAATTCTATTCCCCGATCTCCGCCAGAGATTATATCCTAAGCTCGATATTAATCGTGGCGCCCCAAAATAGGTCCATTCCATCCAACCCATTTTGAGTCGCCAAATACATGGTACAGAAATAACTACAACTTTATTATTACAACATATAAAATGTGATTTTAAATACAGATATTGCCATCTAGACAATATCCACACGCAAATAAATCTCCATCATAATTATTGATACATTATTTTACAAAAATGGTGAGGACTACTAAACAACTCTCTCTAGAACCTTCATTCCATACCCCGACTAGTACTCGCTACATTCTCGCCTCCTGAGAAAAAAATGGAACAACAAGGAAAAGGGTGAGTTCAACTAGCCCAGTAAAGAATATTATGACTAAGATAATATACAACAAATTATCGTTAGTCTTCAACAGGGAAAAATCTAATAGAATACAATAGACAACAAATTTTAAATCAATATTCGCAGCGAAAATAATAATTCATTAGAAGAGTTAAGTAGAGAATGCAAACTACTATCTTCTATGTATGAATTTAAAAGTTCATCGCTCATCTTTTATCCCCGTAACATCAATCAATATATATCCGAATCAAATATTCATCTTTGCACTACGTGCCAAAGATATTCATCGATTAGTCATGTTCATCTAAACACTGCTCATCTTTGCACTACGGCCAAAGATATTCTTCAGAAAATCATTCATCTTTGCACTACAGTGCCAAAGATATTCCATAATATCATCATTTAAGACTAAAGATGATGAAAATATTTTTAAAGAAACGAATCCAAAGAAACAAAATGACAAGGATTAAGGATTAAGGATTCGTACTTTGTTTTATCCACGTCCAAAAATACCTCGTAAATAATCACAAAGGTGTAAAATTCAAGAATGATCAAAACATGGATACAATCAAAGCTAGTATCCGAATAGATATTTTGGACGAAAAGAAAAAAATTTTTATTTTTCGATGAATAGTCAGATTCGTGAATAGTATCGTATACGTGAATAAAGCCAGATATCGTGAATAGTAACTCCGACACCAAAAGTTCTAAATTTGATAAAAACTTCATATCAATATTTCAACATAATGATATTGAAGAAATAATATCATTTTCGAATAAAATAACATCCCTTACCTCAAAAGATCAGAACTTCTAGCTGAAACACCGGATATAGGCTATGACTTGAACTTGCACCGTATAGCAATACTCAAATTATACTCAAAATACTCACAAGAATATGCTCGATAATATAGAGAGAAAACTTCAGTTTCTGGTATGATTTTCAATTCTAACCTAAGCACCCTATTTATAGGAAAATACTTAGAACACCAAAGCAGAAAATTTAATATAATATTAATATATATAATAAATCTTCTACGCCATCCTACCAGCTGATCTCAAACACCTAACACATGTCCATAAACAACAAAAACGTTTTTCTAAATAAAAATAATTAAAACTTCCAAAAATCAATTATTTCGGAGCTTCGGAACTTCAATAATTCATAATAAATAGCCTTTTGTCGAAAAAATTGAATCTCATGACTTTTTTATAGGAAATTCAATTCTCCACAACTTTACAGAAGAAAGGTTTTCCAAATTCCAAACTGAAATTGACCGAAATCCACAAACGAACGATTTTACAGGCTATAATCAAATTTCAGTCAATAAATGGGGTCCACCGACATGTTTAACATGTTTTAAACATTTATTGGAATAAAAATACTCTTTCTCCTCGTATACTCATATATCCCACATTCGTTGTAAAAATATCACCATTATTATATTATTAAAATATAATAATATATTTAAATGAATTATTTTATCAGAAAAAGATAAAATTTTAATTTTCAACAATTGTCACATTAAAATTTTCTCTATCTATATCAACATAAAATCAATATTTTCCTCATCATATGAATCAATAATTAATTATTCACAAATAATATTACGAATCACAATATTGACAACCGTGCGGTTCTAGAAAGAGAGGGCTTTCAATAAGAATTTCTCCTTCTTGGCCAAGCAGCAATTAGGTGACCAAACCTCTCCTTAGACGTAACTTTCTAGACATTGCCAATAATGTTATCTAATAATATTATTCGGATAATATGAATTATTGCTTCGATAATGAAAAATACCGTGTAATGACAATTATTGAAACAACAAAGAATATAAAATATCAACGCAAAGAATTATTAAATCAATAAAATACCGAATAATAATTATCGTAACCATTATTGAGTAGTGCCTTCTTACGTAAGAATCAATAATTGGCGCTTATACCGTAGTATCTCTTGTGTTTTAACCAATTTAGTATTTTAACACAAGATTAATTGTAATAACTACTGTTATTTTTAAACAACTTATATTTGTCGTTTTATTCATTCAATCGCTTTTAGTTATGGGGCCCACAAAAAGGCTGCTACTGTCAAATTAATATTCCCCACAAAATCTGAATATTCCACGACCAAATGAATATTCCCCGATAATAATGAATATTTTATAACCATTTGCTTATTCGAAATATTTGCGTATTTTACCCATAACTATCCACATTAATCAAATAAACCCTTACTATTTCAAAATAATAAATAGAGGAAAATAAATTTCATTTATTAATAATTTGGGGTCTTACAACAGTAATACGCATGGTTGCATAGTAGCACACGGTATTGACTATTGATGCTTACGTGAGAAGTCACTTAGTTATACTCAATTATTGCTACAGTAATTGCTACGTCATATCTCTCATATTATTGATTAAATTATTATCACAGTATCATCTGCATAATATGTTATATTATTAAATCAATAATTTAGACGACAAAGTTATTCATATTATTATTTGCAATATTGACAATGTCTAGAAGTTAGTCACATGATTTACTATTGATTCACATTATTTACTATTAGGGGAGTTGGTGCAAGTTTGATAATACTTGCAGGACTATATTAAAAATGAAGAAAAAGAGGAAGGTATTATACTGTAATATTTCGAGCTCCAAAACGTGCAATTATCGAAACTATATTTTCCTATAAATAGAAGCTCATTCTTCCTTCATTTCTCACCAATTCACAAAAGCTTTAGAGCAATTATTATAGAGAGAAATTATAGAGAAAGAAGAAGAGAAGTCTCATACCCTCACTATTCCAAAGATCCAGCTTTTTTTTAAGGTAGGGAGTATTATTTCTTTCTTATCCATGAAGAGAACTTCATTATTCCATTCTTTATTATTCGTTGAATAACTCAGATATCACGGCTACCCTATACTTGGTGAAATTCTTCCTTTGTTCCATTCTTTATCATTTTGTTGGAACATCCTGTCTGTGCGTTCTACGCCGGACCTGGTTCTGTCTTTATTATTCTGTTGGAATATCTTGTCTATTCGCTTTTACTGTGGACTGATTCCGTCTTTATTATTGTGTTGGAATATCCTCGTCATGCATGCATTTCTGACCGACCGATTCCGTCTTTATTATTTTGTTGGAATATCACATGCATGACGCTTTACGCCGGACTGATTCCGTTATTTATTATTCTCATTAGAATAACCCGCATGTTCGGTCTATCGCATGCCTGGTGATTTCTTTTGTTATTCCATTCCTTATTATACTCAGTTGGTTAAAGTTTTGACTTCTATACTCCATGAAATTAGTGGAATATCCATGATATTTGCGCTTCATCCAAAGATCTTTTCATGGAAATATTCTTCGAGCATTCTTGAATTTTACTCTACAAAGCGATATCATGTTGACAATTTGGACGTTATTAGTTCTGGATAAATTAATTCTTGAACTTGTTTTATTGAATTCTTATATCATTGTCATCATCTTCATGTTTATATTTTGTTGAAAGTCATCTGTGGCCTATAGTGCATAGATGGACTTGGTAAGATTATGACTAGGGATTATTCTGTGTAATCATGACCGTAATGTTACAAATGATGTGGAAAAAGTCCTCATTGGCCCGTAGTGCATTGATGGACAGTTGTTGGCATGATCATGACCATTATTGAATACACAAATATTCTTGGCCCGTAGTGCATGGATAGTTGTGGTCGTGATACTAAAGAATATCCTCGGCAGTAGTAGTGGGTGGGTGATTGGATGATGTGGATTATTTATTAAGTCGAGTCCCAACGATAAAAGTGATGAAAACCTTTTAAATCATAAAAGATAGTAGATTTTATTCTTTACTTGACTCTTTTAATGGATTGCTTGTTCACCGCAGCTTAAACTTGATGGTTGTTATATTGTATCGCTTTAACACTATCAAGGCTAATGATAATATATTCGCATTATCTTAGTCATAATATTTCCTCTTCGGGCTAGTTGAGCTCACCCTTTTACTTTTATTTTTCTCTTTAGGAAATGAAAACGTAAAGGAGGACTAGTCGGGGAACGGAGTGACTTTTTATGATAGCATTAGTAGTCCTCACTATTCAAAGGAAATAGTGGAAAATAAATGTAATAATATTGAATTTGAGTTTGTATATTGTCTAGACGACAATATTTGTATTAAAACTGACAACTTAAGTTTGTCGTACTTTACACGACAGTTGTATAATTAAGTTGTATTTGTATTCTGTACCATGTATTTGATGACTCAGAATAGGTGATGTATTCCTGTTTTGGGGGTGTTACAGTTGGTATCAAAGCTTAGGGATATGATCCCTGGCTGAGATGTGAGATAAGAACTAGGAGGGGAGAGACGGGGAATTCCTTCGCTAGTATGACCTACCTAAGTTTATTTGATATTTAATTTGTCGATCAGAGTATAGGGATAATATGTGATATGTTAATTAACCCTTGTTTTGTGGCAGTATTTGAAAATGACATCCGAGAATGTTGAGAATAGCAATGGAGCACAGGAGACCGTTGAGTCTCCACAGATCAATAATCAGGATAATGTGCAACAGGATGGCGATAATCCTCCTGTAAATAACAACACTGAACAAATGATGAACAATAGTACGTTTAAGAGCTTTTTAGAATTCATGCAACATCAGACGAGAGAGACTCCTGTTCATAATGCAGGAGGAAACAATGGCAACCCACGGTTGGTCACCGCTAAGCAGTTCAAGGAGTTGGGACCACCGGACTTTTTGGAAAAGGCAGAACCACTTAAGGTGGAGACATGGTTAAAGCAGATCACCAAGATATTTGATATCTTGGGATGCTCAGAGGAGAAAAAGGTTCCCTTTGCCACCTTTATGTTGCGTGAAGAGGCAGATTACTGGTGGGAATCTGTAAAATGCACCCATACTGACGCACTCAAGATGTCTTGGGGGAAGTTCCAAGAGCTGTTCAACGACAAGTACTTTCCTGAAAGTATTCGTCACATGAAGGAGGTGGAGTTCTTCAAGCTGGAGCAAAATAATATGATCGTGTCGCAGTACGAGGCTGAGTTTGCCGAGTTGTCTCGGTTTGTATACTATTTGGTCGATAAAGATGCGAATGTTTTTAAGAGGTTTGAAAGCCAATATACGTCAATACCTTATTTCTCACAAACTTTGTTCATATTCAGATGTGGTGAATAGGGCTCAGTTATTGGAACGCGATAATGAGTCAGCACAACCAAAAGGCAACGACCAACAACATGATAGTAATCGTACCGGTGGCAACGACCATCGGAACAATGATAACCATCGTGGGGAAAATTATCATGCCATGAATGGTAACCATTTCGGTGGTAATCATGGCCAAAACAATAAGATTTGACATTTCAAGAAGAAAAGGTTCAACAATGACGTGAAGACGTCGGCACCAGCACCCATTTCAAAGGAAGAAGAACGAACACCTATCAGATGTTTCAAATCTGCTACGGGGAGGGACACATCCGTCTAAACTGTACGCAGCAATCCAAAGCGTGTTTTAATTGCGGAAGAGAAGGTCACCTAGCTCGATTTTGTCGTATGGTTAAGTCAATTCCAGCTGGGATAGTGATGCCAAAGGATGTCCCAGACAAACCAAAGCCGGTAGTTTAAGAGAGCATTTTTTTTTCGTGACGAGGAACCTGAATAAAATTATCACGGGTATGTTAGTCATACACTCTTGCGATTTCTATACCGTGTTAGATACCGGTTCTACTCACTCTTTTATTTCACCTAGTTGTGTTCAATGTTTGAATTTAACTCCGGAGAAGTTAGATTTTGATTTATCTATTGAAACTCAGTTGGTAGAAACCTTCATTACCTCCACTATTTATAAATCTTGTTCAAATCAACACTTTCACGTTACCTGTCAATCGTATCTCTTTGAAAATACTTGCCTTTGATGTGATTTTATGAATCGATTGGTTAACTACTCATCATGCTTTTCGTAAGGTTGTTAGCATTCATATTCCTAACCAACCTGTTATGCGAATTCAAGCAACCAAATCACTAAAGTCAATCATGGTCATATCAAGCCATAAGTAAACAGCCCCGGTTCTTTCGTTGTTGACTTCCTTGTGCGGAATGCACCGAAGCCAGACTTTCTGTAGGCGACGCTGTGAATAACGATGGCAAGTTGATAGGTATCAATGTGACGTGTTACCCAAGTCTTGGATGAGAGTCACAGTTTTGAATGATATTTCTATTGTTAATAAATTTCTTTACGTAATCTTTTAGACTTCTTAGCCTACCCCTAGAGCGTGAAATCGAATTTTTAATTGACCCCAGTACAAAACCCATTTCTAAAACCCTCAAATATTTCTTCAACAAAAATGAACGTAACATGCGCCAAAGACGTTGGCTCGAGCTGTTTAAGATTACGATCGTACCATTCAATACCATCGTGGGAAAGCGAACGTGGTAGTTGACGCGTTGAGTAGAAGATCGTATGCGTTCTTAGTCGATGTTGTTAACACAAAGACCCATTTCATTTACTTTACAAATGATGAAGATAGAGTTAAAGACTCTAGGAACCCACGTGAAGATAACGAATATACGATTAGAATTGACTTTAATTGATAAAGTTAAATCCGCTCAAGCTACACACCCGGAGCTGATGAATGAAGAAGGTTCAAGAGGGCGTTATTCTAGAAGCAAGAATCGACGAAGAGAGGAAATCTCAACCCTCGATTTAATTGGCCCATTTGAAATCCTCGATCGAGTAGGAATTGTGGCCTATAAACTCGTTTTACCGCCAAGTATGTCGTGTGTTCATAACGTTTTTCACGTATCGATGCTACGTAAATATGTGGACGACCTGAACCATATTATTAAATTAGAACTAGACGATATAGCAGAAGATTTAACGTATGAGGAGATACGTGTTAAAATCTTGGATAAGAAGGATCGTATTCAACACTCAAAGGTTATACCTCAAGAGTTAGAATCTGAAATGAAGTCAAGGTATCCTCACCTCTTTGGCATATCAAGTGCGTACGTAAATTTTGAGGGCGAAATTTCATAAGGAGGGGAGATTGTGAAACTCCAGATTTTATGAATAAAGATTTATATTTATCATATTATTTTTTTGAATATTATGGTGTGGATTTGATATAATGTTATAGTTGTGGGTAGTATTTATAAATTTTTCAAAGTATGCAAGTTGTTATAAAATATTCGATTGGTCGGGGAATATTCTTTTTGTCGAGGAATATTCGTACGACTGCACAATCATTGGTGGACCCCACAACGGAAGTATTGTCATAGTTAGAAAATGACGTAATTATCTTTTATATAAAATAACTACGGAAGTGTTACTGTTAAAAACTGTTGAACTACTCAGTAGTAAAAGTACAATGTCTACGCGTGGTTGCATAGTAGCACACCAGTATTGATTATTGATGCTTACGTGAGAAGTCACTCGCTTATACTCAATTATTGCTACAATAATTGCTACATCATATCTCTCATATTATTGATTCAATTATCACACAATATCATCTACATATATATGTTATATTATTAAATAAATAATTTAGATGACAAAGTTATTCATATTATTATTTTTCAATATTTACAATGTCTAGAAGTTCATCGAGGAGAGGTTTGGTCACCTAATTGCGCGCCAATAAGGAGAAATCCTTATCGGAAAGCCCCCTCTTTCCTGGGAACGACCTGGTTGTTAAATATTGTGAGTTATAATATTAATGATGAATGTTATTAAAATTGAAGTTGTGTTCGGAGTTGAATTTGGAGACGCAGACGTGATATTTGATTCCGGAATGATGAAATTAGTAAAAATAGTCTATAAACACAAAATTTTCCAGGATTCACTATTTGGTCAAAAAGTCAAAAGTTTACTTTTTCGGGAAAAGTAAAACTTTGAAATTTCAAAATTTATATTGTTGATAAAAATAGTTTCATTATGTTGGAATTGTTTGTGTTAGTGAAAATCGACACCTATTCCGATGATAATTGATGTCTGGGGGTTATATTGATAAATCGGGTAATTTATCGGATAAATGAGCAATTAATTGCTACTAATTCACATGCTTATATAACTATTTGTTCACATGTGTGTACTATTGAATCACATTCTTGTACTATTAGAGGAGTTGGTGCAAAATTGATAATACTTGCATGACTAAGTTAAAATGGAGGTACTATATGGAGGTCTTAATTATTTTTATCACATGATTAGAACTATTGAGTCACGTGATTTACTATTGATTCACATTATTTACTATTAGGGGAGTTGGTGCAAGTTTGATAATACTTGCAGGACTATATTAAAAATGAAGAAAAAGAGGAAGGTATTATACTGTAATATTTTGAGCCCCAAAACGTGCAATTATCGAAACTATATTTTCCTATAAATAGAAGCTCATTCTTCCTTCATTTCTCACCAATTCACAAAAGCTTTAAAGCAATTATTATAGAGAGAAATTATAGAGAGAAAGAAGAAGAGAAGTCTGCTACCTCACTATTCCAGTATCCAGTTTTTTTAAGGTAGGGAGTATTATTTCATTCTTATCCATGAAGAGAACTTCTGTTATTCCATTCTTCATTTTTCTCATTGGAATAACTTTGATACGCTGCTGGCCTACCCTATACTTGGTGAAATTCTTCATTTGTTCCATTCTTTATCATTTTGTTGGAACATCCTCGCTCATGCGTTCTACTACGCGACTGGTTCCACTGCTCTTTATTATTACATTTGGAATATCCTCGTCACATTTCGTTTCTGTGCCGGACTGATTCCGTCTTTTATTATTACATCGTTGGAATATCCTGCTCATGCATTTTACGCCGGAACTGATTCCGTTTTTTATTATTTTGTTGGAATATCCGTGTGCATGCATTTTACGCCGGACTGATTCCGTTATTTATTATACATTGGAATAACTTTTTGCGCGGTCTATCGCATGCTGGTGATTTCTTTTGTTATTCCATTCCTTATTATACTCGGTTGGTTAAAGTTTTGACTTCTATACTCAATGAAATTAGTGGAATATCCATGATATTTGCGCTTCATCTAAAGATCTTTTCATGGAAATATTCTTCTCGAGCATTCTTGAATTTTACTCTCTACAAAGCGAAGATCATGTTGACAATTTGGACGTTATTAGTTCCTGGATAAATTAATTCTTGAACTTGTTTTATTGAATTCTTATATCATTGTCATCATCTTCATGTTTATATTTTGTTGAAAGTCATCTGTGGCCTATAGTGCATAGATGGACTTGGTATGATTATGACCAGGGATTATTCGGTGTAATCATGACCGTAATGTTACAAATGATGTGGAAAAAGTCCTCATTGGCCCGTAATGCGTTGATGGACAGTTGTTGGCATGATCATGACCATTATTGAATACACAAATATTCTTGGCCCGTAGTGCATGGATAGTTGTGGTCGTGATACTAAAGAATATCCTTGGCCGTAGTGCAGGGGTGATTCGATGATGTGGATTATTTATTAAGCTGAGTCCCAACGATAAAAGTGATGAAAAACCTTTTAAATCATAAAAGATAGTAGATTTTATTCTTTACTTGACTCTTTTAATGGATTGCTTGTTCCGCTGCAGTTAAACTTGATGGTTGTTATATTGTATCAGTTTAACATCTTGTTGAAGGCTAACGATAATATATTCTCGCATTATCTTAGTCATAATATTTCCCTCTTGGGCTAGTTGAGCTCACCCTTTTACTTTTATTTTTCTCTCTTGAAATGAGAACGTAGCAGGGACTAGTCGGGGACGGAGTGACGAACCAGATGATAGCATTAGTAGTCCTCACTATTCAAGGGAAATAGTGGAAAATAAATGTAATAATATTGAATTTGAGTTTGTATATTGTCTAGACGACAATATTTGTATTAAAACTCACAGCTTATGTTTGTCGTACTTTACACGACAGTTGTATAATTAAGTTGTATTTGTATTCTGCACCATGTATTTGATGACTCAGAATAGGTGATGTATTCCTGTGTTGGGGGCGTTACAGTTGGTATCGAAGCTTAGGGATATGATCCCTGGCTGAGATGTGAGATAAGAACTAGGAGGGGAGAGACGGGGAATTCCTTCGCTAGTATGACCTACCTAAGTTTATTTGATATTTAATTGGTCGATCAGAGTATAGGGATAATATGTGATATGTTAATTAACCCTTGTTTTGTGGAAGTATTTGAAAATGACATCCGAGAATGTTGAGAATATCAATGGAGCATAGGAGACCGTTGAGTCTCCACAGATCAATAATCAGGACAATGTGCAACAGGATGGCGATAATCCTCTTGTAAATAACAACACTGACCAAATGATGAACAACAATACGTTTAGGAGCTTTTTAGAATTCATGCAACATCAGACGAGAGAGACTCCTGTTCATAATGCAGGAGGAAACAATGGCAACCCACGGTTGGTCACCGCTAAGCAGTTCAAGGAGTTGGGACCACCGGACTTTTTGGGAAAGCCAGAACCACTTAAGGCGGAGACATGGTTAAAGCAGATCACCAAAATATTTGATGTCTTGGGATGCTCAGAGGAGCAAAAGGTTCCCTTTGCCACCTTTATGTTGCGTGAAGAGGCAGATTACTGTTGGGAATCTGTAAAATGCACCCAGACTGACGCACTCAAGATGTCTTGGGGGAAGTTCCAAGAGCTGTTCAACGACAAGTACTTTCCCGAAAGTATTCTTCACATGAAGGAGGTGGAGTTCATCAAGCTGGAGCAAAACAATATGATCGTGTCGCAGTACGAGGCTGAGTTTGCCGAGTTGTCTCGGTTTGTATCCTATTTGGTCGATAATGAAGAACGAATGATGCGAATGTTTTTAAGAGGTTTGAAAGCCAATATACGTCAATACCTTATTTCTCACAAACTTTGTTTATATTCAGATGTGGTGAATAGGGCTCTGTTATTGGAACGCGATAATGAGTCAGCACAACCAAAAGGCAACGACCAACAAATATGATAGTAATAATCGTCATCGGTGGCAACGGCCATCTAACAATGATAACCATCGTGGGGGAAATTATCATGCCATGAATGGTAACCATTTCGGTGGTAATCATGGCTAAAACAATAAGAATGGACATTTCAAGAAGAAAAGGTTCAACAATGACGTGAAGACGCTTCGAAGACCAAAGACCCGTTTCAAAGGAAGAAGAACGAACACCTATCAGTATGTTTCAAATGCGACGGGAGGGACACATCCGTCTAAAGCAGCAATCCAAAGCGTGTTTTAATTACAGAAGAGAAGGTCACCTAGCTCTATTTTGTCGTATGGTGAAATCAATTCCAGCTGGGATAGTGATGCCAAAGGATGTCCCAGACAAACCAAAGCCGGTAGTTTAAGAGAGCGTTTTTTTTTTCGTGACGAGGAACCTGAATAAAATTATCACGGGTATGTTAGTCATACACTCTTGCGATTTCTATACCGTGTTAGATACCGGTTCTACTCACTCTTTTATTTCACCTAGTTGTGTTCAATGTTTGAATTTAACTCCGGAGAAGTTAGATTTTGATTTATCTATTGAAACTTAGTTGGGAGAAACCTTCATTACCTCCACTATTTATAAATCTTATTCAAATCAACACTTTCACGTTACCTGTCAATCGTATCTCTTTGAAAATACTTGCCTTTGATGTGATTTTAAGAATCGATTGGTTAACTACTCATCATGCTTTTCGTAAGGTTGTTAGCTTTCATAATCCTAACAAACCTGTTATGCAACCAAATCACTAAAGACAATCATGGTCATATCAAGCCATAAGTAAAGAGCCTCGGTTCTTTCGTTGTTGACTTCCTTGTGTGGAATGCACCGAAGCCAGACTTTCTGTAGGCGACGCTGTGAATAACGATGGCAAGTTGATAGGTATCAATGTGACGTGTTACCCAAGTATTGGATGAGAGTCACAGTTTTGAATGATATTTCTATTGTTAATAAATTTCTTTACGTATTCTTGAAGACTTCTTAGCCTACCGCTAGAGCGTGAAATCGAATTTTGTATTGACCCCAGTACAAAACTCATTTCTAAAACCCTCAAATATTTCTTCAACTAAAATGAACGTAACATGCGCCAAAGACGTTGGTTCGAGCTGTTGAAGATTACGATCGTACCATTCAATACCATCGTGGGAAAGCGAACGTGGTAGTTGACGCGTTGAGTAGAAGATCGTATGCGTTTACGAGTGCGATGTTGTTAACACAAAGACCCATTTCGTACGACTTACAAATGATTAAGATAGAGTTAAAGACTCTAGGAACCCACGTGAAGATAATGAATATACTATTAGAATTGACTTTAATTGATAAAGTTAAATCCACTCAAGCTACACACCCGGAGCTGATGAATGAAGAAGGTTCAAGAGGACGTTATTCTAGAAGCAAGAATCGACGAATAGAGAAAATCTCAACCCTCAATTTAATTGCCCCATTTGAAATCCTTGATCGAGTAGGAACTGTGGCCTATAGACTCGTTTTACCGCCAAGTATGTCGCGTGTGTATAACGTTTTTCATGTATCGATGCTACATAAATATGTGGATGACCTGAACCATATTATTAAATTAGAACTATACGATATAGCAGAAGATTTAACGTATGAGGAAATACGTGTTAAAATCTTGGATAAGAAGGATCGTATTCAACACTCAAAGGTTATACCTCAAGAGTTAGAATCTGAAATGAAGTCAAGGTATCCTCACCTCTTTGGCATATCAAGTGCGTACGTAAATTTTGAGGGCGAAATTTCATAAGGAGGGGAGATTGTGAAACTCCAGATTTTATGAATAAAGATTTATATTTATCAAAATATTTTTTTGAATATTATGGTGTGGATTTGATATAATGTTATAGTTGTGGGTAGTATTTATAAATTTTTCAAAGTATGCAAGTTGTTATAAATATTCAATTGGTCGGGGAATATTCTTTTTGTTGGGGAATATTCGTACGACTGCACAATCATTGGTGGACCCCACAACGGAAGTATTGTCGTAGTTAAAAAACGACAGAATTATCTTTTTATAAAAATAACGGCGGAAGTGTTACCGTTAAAACTGTTGAACTACTCGGTTGTAAAAGTACGATGAATACTGGCATGGTTGCGTAAGTAGCACACGGTATTGATTATTGATGCTTACGTGAGAAGTCACTCAGTTATACTCAATTATTGCTACAGTAATTGCTGCATCATATCTTTCATATTATTAATTCAATTATTGTCACAGTATCATCTGCATAATATGTTATATTATTAAATCAATAATTGAGACGACAAAGTTATTCATATTATTATTTGCAATATTGACAATGTCTAGAAGTTCTCATCGAGGAGAGGTTTGGTCACCTAATTGCATACGCCAATAAGGAGAAATCCTTATCGGAAAGCCCCTCTTTCTGGGAGCGACACGGTTGTTAAATATTGTGAGTTATAATATTAATGATGAATGTTATTAAAATTGAAGTTCATTAGGAGTTGAATTTGGAGACGCGGACGTGATATTTGAGTCCGGAACGATGAAATTAGTAAAAATAGTCTATAAACACAAAATTTTCCGGGATTCACTATTTGGTCAAAAAGTCAACAGTTTACTTTTTCGGGAAAAGTCAAACTTTGAAATTTCAAAATTTATATTGTTGATAAAAATAGTTTCATTATGTTGGAATTGTTTGTGTTATTGAAAATCGACACCTATTCCGATGATAATTGATGTCTGGGGGTTATATTGATAAATCGGGTAATTTATCGGATAAATGAGCAATTAATTGCTACTAATTCACATGCTTATATAACTATTTGTTCACATGTGTGTACTATTGAATCACATTCTTGTACTATTAGGGGAGTTGGTGCAAAATTGATAATACTTGCATGACTAAGTTAAAAATAGAGGTACTATAATGTAATTGTTTTTATCACATGATTAGAACTATTGAGTCACATGATTTACTATTGATTCACATTATTTACTATTAGGGGAGTTGGTGCAAGTTTGATAATACTTGCAGGACTATATTAAAAATGAAGAAAAAGAGGAAGGTATTATACTGTAATATTTCGAGCCCCAAAACGTGCAATTATCGAAACTATATTTTCCTATAAATAGAAGCTCATTCTTCCTTCATTTCTCACCAATTCACAAAAGCTTTAGAGCAATTACTATAGAGAGAAATTATAGAGAAAAAGAAGAAGAGAAGTCTGCTACCTCACAATTCCAGTATCCAGTTTTTTTTTAAGGTAGAGAATATTATTTGTTGTACTCGTAGGGAGTATTATTTCTTTCTTATCCATGAAGAGAACTTCTGTTATTACATTCTTTATTATTCTGTTGGAATAACCTTTATATGCGGGCTACCCTATACTTGGTGAAATTCTTCTGTTGTTCCATTCTTTATCATTCTGTTTTGGAACATCCTGCATGCGTTCTATATCTTGGACACAGTTCGGTTCTTACATTTTTATTATTTTGTTGGAATATCCCGTGCATGCGTTTTCTGGCTGGACTCGGATCTGTATTTATTATTACATTGGAATATCACGTCATGCGCGTTTTACGCCGGACCGATTCCGCTTTTATTATTTTGTTGGAATATCCTCATGCATGCGCTTTTACTGGGGACTGATTCCGTTATTTATTATTCTTTGGAATAACCTGAATATGCGGTCTATCGCATGCCTGGTGATTTCTTTTGTTATTCCATTCCTTATTATACTCAGTTGGTTAAAGTTTTGACTTCTATACTCAATGAAATTAGTGGAATATCCATGATATTTGCGCTTCATCTAGTATCTTTTCATGGAAATATTCTTCTGAGTGTTCTTGAATTTTACTCTACAAAGCAGTATCATGTTGACAATTTGGATGTTATTAGTTCCTGGATAAATTAATTCTTGAACTTGTTTTATTGAATTCTTATATCATTATCATCATCTTCATGTTTATATTTTGTTGAAAGTCATCTGTGGCCTATATTGCATAGATGGACTTGGTATGATTATGACTAGGGATTATTCGGTGTAATCATGACCGTAATGTTACAAATGATGTGGAAAAAGTCCTCATTGGCCCGTAGTGCATTGATGGACAGTTGTTGGCATGATCATGACCATTATTGAATACACAAATATTCTTGGCCCGTAGTGCATGGATAGTTGTGGTCGTGATACTAAAGAATATCCTCGACCGTAGTGTGCGGGGTGATTCGATGATGTGGATTATTTATTAAGCTGAGTCCCAGTGATAAAAGTGATGAAAAACCTTTTAAATCATAAAAGATAGTAGATTTTATTCTCTACTTGACTCTTTTAATGGATTGCTTGTTCCGTTGCAGTTAATCTTGATGGTTGTTATATTGTATCAGTTTAACACTGTTGAAGGCTAACGATAATATATTCTGCATTATCTTAGTCATAATATTTCCTACTGGGCTAGTTGAGCTCACCCTTTTACTTTTCTTTTTCTCTTCAGGAAATGAGAACATAGCAAGGACTAGTCGGGGAACGGAGTGACGGACCAGATGATAGCATTAGTAGTTCTCACTATTCAGTGAAATAGTGGAAAATAAATGTAATAATATTGAATTTGAGTTTGTATATTGTCTAGACGACAATATTTGTATTAAAACTCACAGCTTATGTTTGTCGTACTTTACACGACAGTTGTATAATTAAGTTGTATTTGTATTCTGTACCATGTATTTGACGACTTAGAATAGGTGATGTATTCCTGTTTTGGGGGCGTCACAGTTGGTATGAAAGCTTAGGGATATGATCCCTGGCTGAGATGTGAGATAAGAACTAGGAGGGGAGAGACGGGGAATTCCTTCGCTAGTATGACCTACCTAAGTTTATTTGATATTTAATTGGTCGGTCAGAGTATTGGGATAATATGTGATATGTTAGTTAACCCTTGTTTTATGGAAGTATTTGAAAATGACATCCGAGAATGTTGAGAATAGCAATTGAGCACAGGAGACCGTTGAGTCTCCACAGATCAATAATCAGGACAATGTGAAACAGGATGGCGATAATCCTCCTGTAAATAACAACACTGACCAAATGATGAACAACAGTACGTTTAGGAGCTTTTTAGAATTCATACAACATCAGACGAGAGAGACTCCTGTTCATAATGAAGGAGGAAATATTGGCAACCCACGGTTGGTCACTGCTAAGCAGTTCAAGGAGTTGGGACCACCAGACTTTTTGGGAAAGCCAGAACCACTTAAGGCTGAGACATGGTTAAAGCAGATCACCAAGATATTTGATGTCTTGGGATGCTCAGAGGAGCAAAAGGTTCCCTTTGCCACCTTTATGTTGCGTGAAGAGGCAGATTACTGGTGGGAATCTGTAAAATGCACCCAGACTGACGCACTCAAGATGTCTTGGGGGAAGTTCCAAGAGCTGTTCAACGACATGTACTTTCCCAAAACTATTCGTCACATAAAGGAGGTGGAGTTCATCAAGCTGGAGCAAAACAATATGACCATGTCGCAGTACGAGGCTAAGTTTGCCGAGTTGTCTCGGTTTGTATCCCATTTGGTCGATAATGAAGATCGAATGACGCGAATGTTTTTAAGAGGTTTGAAACCCAATATACGTCAATACCTTATTTCTCACAAACTTTGTTTATATTCAGATGTGGTGAATAGGGCTCAGTTATTGGAACGCGATAATGAGTCAGCATAACCAAAAGGTAACGACCAACAACATGATAGTAATCGTACCAGTGGCAATGGCCATCGGAACAATGATAACCATCGTGGGGGAAATTATCATGCCATGAATGGTAACCATTTCGGTGGTAATCATGGCCAAAACAATAAGAATTGACATTTCAAGAAGAAAAGGTTCAACAATGACGTGAAGACGTCGGCATCAACACCCGTTTCAAAGGAAGAAGAACGAACACCGGTCGTATGTTTCAAATGCGGACAGGAGGGACACATCCGTCTAAACTGTACGCAGCAATCCAAAGCGTGTTTTAATTGCAGAAGAGAAGGTCACCTAGCTCGATTTTGTCGTATGGTGAAGTCAATTCCAGCTGGGATAGTGATGCCAAAGGATGTCCCAGACAAACCAAAGCCGGTAGTTTAAGAGAGCGTTTTTTTTTCGTGACGAGGAACCTGAATAAAATTATCACGGGTATGTTAGTCATACACTTTTGCGATGTCTATACCGTGTTAGATACCGGTTCTACTCACTCTTTTATTTCACCTAGTTGTGTTCAATGTTTGAATTTAACTCCGGAGAAGTTAGATTTTGATTTATCTATTGAAACTCAGTTGGGAGAAACCTTAATTACCTCCACTATTTATAAATCTTGTTCAAATCAACACTTTCACGTTACCTGTCAATCGTATCTCTTTGAAAATACTTGCCTTTGATGTGATTTTAGGAATCGATTGGTTAACTACTCATCATGCTTTTCGTAAGGTTGTTAGCATTTATATTCCTAACCAACTTTGTTATGCGAATTCAAGCAACCAAATCACTAAAGTCAATCATGGTCATATCGAGCCATAAGTAAATGTTCCCGGTTCTTTTTCGTTGTTGACTTCCTTGTGTGGAATGCACCGAAGCCGGACTTTACAGAAGCGACGCCGTGAATAACGATGGCAAGTTGATAGGTATCAATGTGACGTGTTACCCAAGTCTTGGATCAGAGTCACAGTTTTGAATGATATTTCTATTGTTAATAAATTTCTTTACGTATTCTTGAAGACTTCTTAGCCTACCCCTAGAGCGTGAAATCGAATTTTGTATTGACCCCAGTACAAAACCCATTTCTAAAACCCTCAAATATTTCTTCAACTAAAATGAACGTAACATGCGCCAAAGACGTTGGCTCGAGCTGTTGAAGATTACGATCGTACCATTCAATACCATCGTGGGAAAGCGAATGTGGTAGTTGACGCGTTGAGTAGAAGATCGTATGCGTTTACGAGTGCGATGTTGTTAACACAAAGACCCATTTCGTACGACTTACAAATGATGAAGATAGAGTTAAAGACTCTAGGAACCCACGTGAAGATAACGAATATACGATTAGAATTGACTTTAATTGATAAAGTTAAATCCGCTCAAGCTACACACCCGGAGCTGATGAATGAAGAAGGTTCAAGAGGGCGTTATTCTAGAAGCAAGAATTGATGAAGAGAGAAAATCTCAACCCTCGATTTAATTGGCCAATTTGAAATCCTCGATCGAGTAGGAACTGTGGCCTATAGACTCGTTTTACCGCCAAGTATGTCGCGTGTTCATAACGTTTTTCACGTATCGATGCTACGTAAATATGTGGACGACCTGAACCATATTATTAAATTAGAACTAGACGATATAGCAGAAGATTTAACGTATGAGGAGATACGTGTTAAAATCTTGGATAAGAAGGATCGTATTCAACACTCAAAGGTTATACCTCAAGAGTTAGAATCTGAAATGAAGTCAAGGTATCCTCACCTCTTTGGCATATCAAGTGCGTACGTAAATTTTGAGGGCGAAATTTCATAAGGAGGGGAGATTGTGAAACTCCAGATTTTATGAATAAAGATTTATATTTATCAAAATATTTTTTTGAATATTATGGTGTGGATTTGATATAATGTTATAGTTGTGGGTAGTATTTATAAATTTTTCAAAGTATGCAAGTTGTTATAAAATATTCGATTGGTCGGGGAATATTCTTTTTGTCGGGGAATATTCGCATGCGACAAAGACAATCATTAGTGGACCCCACAACCAATTTAATTGTCGTAGTTAAAAAATGACAGAATTATCTTTTTATAAAAATAACGGCGGAAGTGTTACCGTTAAAACTGTTGAACTACTCGGTAGTAAAAGTACAGTAATACGCGTGGTTGCATAGTAGCACACGGTATTGATTATTGATGCTTACGTGAGAAGTCACTCAGCTTATACTCAATTATTGCTACATAATTGCTTGCATCATATCTTTCATATTATTGATTCAATTATTGTCACAAAGATCATCTCGCATAATATGTTATATTATTAAATCAATAATTGAGACGACAAAGTTATTCATATTATTATTTGCAATATTGACAATGTCTAGAAGTTCTATCAAGGAGAGGTTTGGTCACCTAATTGCGCTATGATAATGCGAAATCTTTATCTGAAAGCCCCTCTTTCTCAGGAACGACTCGGTTGTTAAATATTGTGAGTTATAATATTAATGATGAATGTTATTAAAATTGAAGTTGTGTTCGGAGT
This sequence comes from Panax quinquefolius, assembly GCA_020205615.1. Taxonomy (NCBI): domain Eukaryota; kingdom Viridiplantae; phylum Streptophyta; class Magnoliopsida; order Apiales; family Araliaceae; genus Panax; species Panax quinquefolius. The sequence continues at coordinate 68,659,245 of CM035174.1, read as the reverse complement.
TGAATTTGGAGACGCGACGTGATATTTGAGTCCTAATGATGAAATTAGTAAAATAGTCTATAAACACAAAATTTTTGGGATTCACTATTTGGTCAAAAAGTCAACAGCTTTACTTTTTTTTGAAAAAAGTCAAACTTCAAAATTTCAAAATTTATATTGTTGATAAAAATAGTTTCATTATGTTGGAATTGTTTGTGTTAGTGAAAATCGACATCTATTCCGATGATAATTGATGTCTGGGGTTATAGTTATAAATCGGGTAATTTATCGGATAAATGAGCAATTAATTGCTACTAATTCACATGCTTATATAACTATTTGTTCACATGTGTGTACTATTGAATCACATTCTTGTACTATTAGGGGAGTTGGTGCAAAATTGATAATACTTGCATGACTAAGTTAAAAATGGAGGTACTATACTGTATTTGTTTTTATCACATGATTAGAACTATTGAGTCACATGATTTACTATTGATTCACATTATTTACTATTAGGGGAGTTGGTGCAAGTTTGATAATACTTGCAGGACTATATTAAGAATGAAGAAAAAGAGGAAGGTATTATACTGTAATATTTTGAGCCCCAAAATGTGCAATTATCGAAACTATATTTTCCTATAAATAGAAGCTCATTCTTCCTTCATTTCTCACCAATTCACAAAAGCTTTAGAGCAATTATTATAGAGAGAAATTATAGAGAGAAAGAAGAAGAGAAGTCTGCTACCTCACTATTCCAGTATCCAGTTTTTTTTAAGGTAGGGAATATTATTTGTTGTACTCGTAGGGAGTATTATTTCTTTCTTATCCATGAAGAGAACTTCTGTTATTCCATTCTTTATTATTTTGTTGGAATAACCTATATACGCGGGCTACCCTATACTTGGTGAAATTCTTCTGTTGTTCCATTCTTTATCATTCTGTTGGAACATCTTGTCTGTGCGTTCTACGCCGGACCTGGTGTGACGCTCCCAAAATAGCTCCAATCCACCCAACCTATTCTGAGTCGCTAAATACATGGTACAGAAACAACTACAACTTTATTATTACAATTGTCGTGCAAAATACGACAACACTTATGTTGTGAGTTTAAATACAAATATTGTCTTTTAGACAATATCCATACCCAAATAAAGTCCTCATACAATTATTGATACACTATTTTACAAAATAGTGAGGACTACTAAAATAACTGTCTTGAACCATTACTCCACACCTCGACTAGTTCCCGCTATATTCTCGTCTCCTGAGAAGAAAATGGAACAAAAAGGAAAAGGGTGAGCTCAACTAGCCCAGTAAAGAATATCATGACTAAGATAATGTACAACAAATTATCCTTAGTCTTCAACAGGGAAAAATCTGATAGAATACAATAGACAACAAGTTTTAGATCAACAACTGCAATGGAAACAACAATTCATTAGAAGAGTTAAGTAGAGAATGAAATCTACTATCATCTATGAATTTAAAAGTCCATCATCGATATTTTATCCCCAGTAACATCAATCAATATACATCATAAATCAAATATTCATCTTTGCACTACAGGCCAAAGATATTCTCCAATTAATCATGTTCATCTAAAACTGCTCATCTTTTGCACTACGGGCCAAAGATATTCATCATAAAATCATTCATCTTTGCACTACGGACCAAAGATATTCAGTTATATCATCATTTAGGACTGAGGATGATGAAAACTATTTTAAAGAAAACGAATCTAGTGGAACAAAAGAATAAATATTAAGGATTCGTACTTTAAACAATCCAAGTTCAAAAATACTTCATAAATAATCAGAGTGGAGTAAAACTCAAGAATGAAGACCAAAACATAGATCCAATTAAAGATAAGAATCATAACAGACAATCTTGGATACAGAAAAGAAAATTTAATTTTTCTGTGAATAGTGCCGTATTCGTGAATAGTGCCGTATACGTGAATAGTAACTCCGACACCAAAAGAAAAAAATTTCACAAAAAAACATTATCATGCTTCGTGAATAGTACTCTTGAATAGTAACTCATGAATAGTAACTCGTGAATAGTAACTCATGAATAGTAACCCCGACATGAAAAGTTCCAAATTTGATAAAAAATTTCTAACCAATATTTCGGCATAATGATATTGAATAAATATCATTTTCGAATAAAATAACATCCCTTACCTCGCAAAAATAGTACTTCTGACTGGAATACTGGATATAGTGCTGAAAGAACTTGCACCGTATAGTAATACTCAAGTACTAAAATACTCATAAGAATACGCTCGATAATATAAAGAGAGAAAGAGAGAAAAGATTTCAGTTTCTGGTGTGATTTTCAATTCCAACCTAAGCACCCTATTTATAGGAAATTGCTTAGAACACCAGAGCAGAAAATTGAATATAATAATATTATATATAAAAAAAAATCCTACGCCCACTTTGAAATCTGATTTTAGCCATCTAGCACATGTTAAAGATGTCCACAAACATTAAAAAAACGTTTTTCTTTTAAAACATAAATAAAACTTCCAAAAATCAATTATTCTAGAACTTCGGAACTTCAATAATTCATAATAAATAGCCCTTTTATCAGAAAATTTGAATCTCGCGAGTTTTTATAGGAAATTCAATTTTCTACAACTTTACAGAAGAAAGTTTTTCGAAATTCCAAATAGAAATTGACCGAAATCCACATACGGACAATTTTACAAGCTATAATCAAATTTCAGTCAAGAAATGAGGTCCACCGACACACAAAACATGTGTTAATCATTTAATGCAACAAAAATACTCTTTCTCCTCATATACTCATATATCCCACATTCATTGTAAAAATATCATCATTATTCTATTATAATAATATAATAAAATATTATTTTATCGTAAAAGATAAAATATCAATTTTTAACAATTGTCACTTTAAAAATTTTCTCCATCTATATCCACATAAAATCAATATTTTCCTCATCATATAAATCAATAATTAATTATTCATAAATAATATTACAGAATCACAATATTGACAACCAGGCAGTTCCCAGGAAAGAGAGGGCTTTCCAATAAGAATTTATCCTTACTAGCGCGCAATTAGGTGACCAAACCTCTCCTTAGACAGAACTTTCTAGACATTGCCAATAATGTTATCTAATAATATTATTCAGATAATATGAATTATTGTCTGATAATGGAAAATACCGTGTAGTGACAATTATTGAAACAACAAAGAATATAAAATATCAACGTAGAAATTATTGAATCAATAAAATAAAATAATTTGAATAAAGAATCACTATAACAATTATCGAGTAGTGCCTTCTTACGTAAGAATCAATAATTGGTGCAATACTGCAAATCTTCTTTGTGCGACAACGCCAGACATCGTGTTTTAACCACAGGGTATTCCAACAAGATAACTTGGTAATAACTACGCCATTATTTATAAACAACTTATACTTGTCGCTTTCTTCATCCAATCACTTTCCAAGTTATGGGGCCCACATTAAGGTCACTACCGTCGTGCATTTAATATTCCCCGACAAAGAAGAATATTCCACAACTAAACGAATATTCCCCGATAATAATGACTATTTTATAACCACCTGCTTATTTTAAAATATTTGCGCATTTTATCCATAACTAACCACATTAATCAATTCAACCCTTACTATTTCAAAATAATAATTAGAGAAATTAAATCTTTATTTATAAAAAGTTGGAGTCTTACAACCTCCCCTCCTTATGAAATTTCGTCCTCGAAATTGACGTATGTAGGACATGCTCCTTCCTATCCAAGATCTAGATTGGTACCTCCTCATACGTTAAATCTTCTACTATCTCATCTGGTTCAAACTCAATAATGTGGTTCGGGTCGTCCACATATTTACGTAACATCGAAACACGAAAAATGTTATGAACACGCGTCATACTTGGCGGTAAAATGTGTCTATAGGCCACAGTTCCTACTTGATCGAGAATCTTAAATTGACTAATAAATCAAAGGTTTGAGCTTTCCTCATATCGTCGATTCTCGCTTTTGGAATAACAACTTCTTGTACCTCCTTCTTCATATTCATTAGCTCCGGTGAGTAGCTTGAACGGTTTTAACTTTATCGATTAAAGTCGGTTCTACTCGTATATCATCACGTGAGTCCCTAGAGTATTTAACTCTATATCTATCATTTGTAAGTTATATGAAATGGGTCTTTGATAATATCGCACTCGTATCAGATAATGATCTTTTACTCAACACGTCAGCTACCACGTTCGCTTTTCCAGGATGGTATGGTCAGAACATGTGCCGAAATGAGTCTCCTCTTGAGTTCTTCGAAGCTCTTCCAACATTCCTTGATCCATTCAAATTTTGTATCTTTTCGAGTCAGCTGAGTTAATAGAGTATCGATTCGATAAAATCCTTCCACGAATCTCCGATAGTAACCAGCTAAGCCTAGAAAGCTACTTATTTCGATTAATGACTTAGGTTGCTCTCAACTGTGACTCATATCCCAATCTTGGATAGCACGTCACAATGGCACCTATCAGTTTACCATCGCACGAATATGACGTCCCCTACAGAGAGTTTGGTTTCAGTGCATTCCACAAAGGAAGTCACCATATAGAGGCTAAGGTACCAACTCCTGTAGTTAGATTTTTAACTCCTGAAATTCAATAGGAGCCATTCTATATGAGATTTTAGAAATGGGTTTTGTACAGGGTTCAAAGTCGATACAAAATTCAATATCACGCCTGGGTAGGCGGAAATTCTTCAGAAATACATCGTGAAATTTTCTAACAATAGAAATATCATTCAAATCGACGTATTTTGTTCAAGTCCATAACATGGGCTAAGAAAACTTAACATCCGTTTTTCAATAAACGAATGACTTTATGTCTTGATATGAAAGTGTTTGACTTCAATGGTTTGGTTGCTTGAATTCGTACAATAGGTTGGTTAAGAATATGAAAACTAACAACCTTACGAAAGCAATCAATTTTAGCATGATGAGTGGTTGACCAATCAATCCCTAAGGTCACATCAAATGCAAGAATTTTTAAAGAAATAAGGTCAAAAGGTAATATGATGGTGCCAACTTGGATCAAACAAGATTTATAAACAGCGGATGTAATGAAAGTTTCTCCTAACAGAGTTTCAACAAATAAGTCAAAGTCTAATTTTCTCCAGAGTCAAGTTTAAACGTTGAGTATAAGCAGGAGAGATAAATGAATTGGTAGAACCGGTATCTAATAAGGTATAACTTCGCAAAAATTTATAATTAACTAACCCATGCTAACTTCGTTCAGGTTACTCGCTTTTTGAGAAGTCACGAAAAATGCTCTTTCAAGAACCGATGACTTTGACTTGTTCGGGACAGCCTTTGGAGCCACCATCCCCGCTAGACTTGGTTTCGCTACAGGACAATCTCGAGCTATATGACTGTCTTTTCCACAACTAAAACATACCCTATAAGTTTGTGAACAGTTTGGACTTATGTGTCCCTCTTCTCCGCATCTGTAGCATCTAACTGGCGGTCCTTCTCCTCCCCTAGAATTCCTTGCTGGTGTTGGTGCCGACGTCTTCCCGTCATTGTTGAATCTTCTCTTTTTGAAATTTCCACTTGACTCACCTTTCCTATTATCTTGACCATGATTACCACCGAAGTGGTTACCATTTCTGGCATGATAATTTCCTCCACGATTGGGTGAAAAGTTATCTTATAATATGCCTATCCCTGCAATGGTTGTAGACAATGCCTCTGAGGAAGAAATTGCTACTTTTAGAAAGTGACAAGATGATGCACAGTTGGCTCAATGCATCATGCTCGCATCCATGAGTAACGAGCTTCAGCGTCAGCATGAAACTATGGATGCTCCTACTATATTCCTGCACATCAAGTAGTTGATGGTGAGGAAAGTAGGACAAATAGATATCAGATATCTAAGGAGCTCTTCCGATCTAGAATGACTAATGACACTACAGTACAGACAAAAGTCCTTAACATAATCAATTTGATTGATCAATTAGGACAATGGGTTTTGTCATGGATGGAGAGTTGAGCCAAGATTTGATCTTGCACTCACTCCCGGACTCCTTTCACAATTGTTGTGAATTTTTCATATAAACAAGCTAGATATCGGCCTCACGATTTGCTTAACATATTGAAAAATGTTGAGAGTCACTTTCCAACCAAGAAAGATCAAATCTTCTCGGTAGGGGCCAAATGATCTTCCTAAAAGAAGAACGATTCAAAGAAGGTAAAAAGAAAGGCAAAAAACAAAGGATAATAAGAACAAAACTAATACTTGATAGCAAAGGAGTTTGCTTCCACCGCAATAAGCCCGGACACTAGAAAGAAATCATGAGAAGCATCTTGCAGAGGCTAACCAAAAGAAGCTTAGTAAAGTTTGATTCCTACAAATACAATTTTGTTCATGATTTAAATAAATTTTTCTTTAAGTCAAGGTTCTACTTGGGTATTGGATACCGACTTTGGTTATCATAAATATAGATTTATGAAGGACCAAGCGTATGGAAAGTCGAACATAGATAAGTAATCCTATGTGTGGGAAATGAAGCAAAGGTTGCTACATTAGCCATAGAAACTTATAGTTTAGCAATGCCTATGGGAAAATCTATTAAGTCAATAAGTTGTTATTGTATTTCAGTTCTTGTTAGAAATATTATTTCTATTTTGTTGTTGGACAATAAAATTTTTGGTATTATAATTAAGAACAATTGTTGTTCTATTTATAATAATAATGTTTTGTATAGAATCGGAATATTACTTAATGGATTTTGTATACTGACTTACGTGAAAAATATATTTTGCAAATTGAACAAACTAGTATAAGAAAAGGAGATGATCATTCAAAGAGTTGAATGTGTATTTTTCTTTGAATACAAGTGTGAATTATTTGAAAGGTTCAAAGAATTCAAAAGTGAAACAAATTGGCAAAGTATTAGGATTCTTTGATCGGATCAAGGAAGGAATACTTGTGCAATAAGTTTCTAGATCATCTCAAATGGTTTTCTCATAATGGACGCCTCTCGATACATAATAATTGATTGATGTATCTGAAAGGAAAAATCATACCTTGTTGAACATGGTACGGTCCAAAATGATTTTACTGACATTCTAGTATCCTTCAGATCATGTCCTAGAAATGGTACATATCTACTGAAAAGGTAACCTCAAAATCCAGCCCCAAGACTCCATAAAAGTTATGGACAGGGAGGATTCCTAATCTTAAGTATGTTAAGATAAGAGGTTGTCCAGCTTATGTGAAAAGGTTTCGAAGGATAAGCTTGGGACAAGATTTGACATGTACATATTTGTGGGACATCCTAAAGTAAGTTTAGGGTATATGTTCTATAATTCTACTTAGCAAAAGGTGTTTGTTACGAAACACGCTGCCTTCTAAGATAAAGGTGTTTATCATTAAAAGGGGCTAGTGGAAGGATAATAGATCTTGAAGAGTTCAAGAACCACAAAATACTATAAGTCAAATAAGAGGAACCCGTAGAGATAGACCTATTATACCACAACCTAATCGTAAATCGAATAAGTACCAAGATACACGGGAGGTATGGATTCATCATAGATAATGATGATGAGGTACACACCATAGAAGATGATGATCCAGTTACATACGATGAGGTAAGTGTTGTAGACACTCAGAGAAATGGATTGAAGCATGTTTCTCAAATATGGAACATTCGTTTTGATGAGGCAATCAAAAGAGTTTGATTTTATCAAAAATAAGAATGAACCTAGTGTGTACAAAGGGTCAGTGGGAGCGTCGTGACATTCCTAGTATTATATGTTGATATACTACGGATAAGGAATGACATACCAATGCTACAATCAGTAAAGATAAAGTTGTCTAAACATTCCTCCATGAATGATTTGGGAAGAGTATCGTAATCGGGGATACAAATCTATATAGATAGATTTAAAAGGATGCTCAGCTTAACCCAAGGAACTTATATTCATTTGATGCTAAAGTCGTTTAGCATGGAAAACTCCAAGAGATGTCTCATGTTGATGAGCCATGGAGTGTATCTCTCTTAATAGTCCCCATAGACTCCAAAAAGAGAGATCGCATGAGTAACTATCATGTATGCAATGAAATGTACGAGACCTGATGTTGATCAGTCATATTCTGGAGAAGTTCACTGTGAGACAGTGAAAAACATCTTAAAGTACTTTACTGGTACTAAGGATGTGATCATATACATGGTGGGTCTGAATTAAAACTAGAGGGCTTTACAGACTCAAGTTTTTCAGACAGACCAAGACGACCGAAAATCCACTTTAAGGTAAAGTGTTACCTTGAACAGTGGTGTAGTGAATTTGAAATGTTCCAAATAGCAAAAGGTTGCTGGTTTAGTGATAAAGACAAAGTATATAGCTATAAATGAAGCTGCAAGTTGATTGTTTGGATTAAAAGTTCATTACAGAACTAGGAATAGTTCCTAAGTCTCATCTTGGATCTAAACATGTGTTGTGGCACTTTCATTTGATTATTAGAATCATTGAAAGATGGAAATCACTATAAAGATAATGGACTCTCATGAACAACATTACATATCCATTAACTAAAGCTTATCCAACAGCAGGATAATCGTCACTTAGAGAAGAAGGGTATGAAATACCATGGCGATTGGCTTTAGTGCAAGTGGGAGATTGAAAGTAGTATGCACACAAGCCAATCATGTTTGATGATAAAGCATATACTTTGTAACAATCTTATTCATTTATTAATAAAAAGTATTAATTTATTAAAGGCTTTTAATTATCTACATGATGCTATTTTATAATATGTGATAAACCCATAGTTTTAAGCAATGCTTTTAGAATAATGATGATGATCATTCTAATGAGATCTAAATTCTTAGAAAGCTTAAAACTAAAATAGTTCCCAATTATTGGATTAATAAATTGGGGATTAGTGAATCTGGATAGATTGGTACATACGTTGCTTGCTCATTAGATGAGGATGATTGATCTCATGATCATTTGTGTGGAGACACTAAAGCAAGTATGTAGGTGCTTATTAGAGAATAAGTTCATTTGAACGTGGCTCGCTAAGGAATACCTAATGGAGTTTTACTTGCATCACAATAGGAATTCTCAGTAGTGATAGTAAGTACAAGTGATCCTTGGACTTGAGATCATCATAGTATCTTGTGTATGATGAGTTATACTTTAACTTATTCCTTAAGACCCTTAGGGTATATCAAAGGGTATGCTTGGGTATAATAAGTTGTACATGGAGATAATGTATGATCAATAAAGAATCTACCACTTCTATTAAAAGAAGAGAAATGTCCTATGTGATTCGATAAATGACAACCCGGTAGTCCTTGGCCAAGGCAGAATAAAATTAGAAAGGAGTTTCTAATTTGCATTATTTGGTGTTGTGCATTTAAGGATCGAAATACATATAATTAAATAAAATAAGACTTGACAGTAATTCCATGTCTTATATTTAATTGGGACATTGTCTTCCTTTGATCAACGTTAGCCACCCATGTGTTTTGCCTCTAGAGGTGATCCGCCAAGGAAGAAGAAATATTCAAGAAGAAGGGGTATTGGCTCAAACCCTAGTTTTTCCTATCTGTATAGAAAAAGGGGGCGTACTCTCCAACCATTAGAATTATATCGTCGTCTTGATATCTGATATAAGACTCCTCTTATAAAGATATCAAGTAACCCTATTAAAATAAGGTATTATTTAATTAAACCCTTTTAATTAAAGGGGCTCCCTAATCTTATTAGGGATAATTAATTAAACTCCTTTAACTAATTTTCCTTCCTAATCCAATTAGGAATAAATGAGAGTACTTATATTAATTCCTAAACTCTTTTAGAAATTAAAATAATAATAATAATTGTAATAATATTAATAAGACTCCTCTTATTAATTTATATTTAATATTTTAATTAGTTTCTATTTTTTTATTTAAAGTTTATACAACAATTTATGCCCAATTAAATTGTTCTAAACACATATCAATATACATATCAAATTAAAATAATTAATAATTCGCATAAAGGTTTGGCTCTGATACCACTGTTAGGTTTGTAACATTTATGAACGCAATCAAATTGCACAAAATTAGCGGAAACGTGTAAAAATCAGAGTTTAAAATTTTACAAACCATATACCCGGATCACCCTTTATGCACAATTATTAATTAAACGAAAAGATATGAAGAACAAACATACCCTTGAAGATCCGAAAGCTCCTCGGTACAAGTTCACCTCGATCCTTTTCGCGTTCAACTTGAATCCACCAGGTTTGGTTCCTTCCTTTGATCAACGTTAGCCACCCAAGTGTTTGGCCTCTAGAGGTGATCCACCAAGGAAGAAAAAAAATTCAAGAAGATGGGTGGTTGGCTAAACCCTAGTTGTTTTCTATCTCTATAGAAAAGAGCGTCTTCTCAAACCATTGGAAATATTACGTAGTCTTGATATCGATATAAGACTCTTCTTATAAAGATATCAAGTAACCCTATTAAAATAAGGTATTATTTAATTAAACCCTTTTAATTAAAGGGCTCCCTAATCTTATTAGGGATAATTAATTAAACTCCTTTAACTAATTTTCCTTCCTAATCCAATTAGGAATAAATGAGAGTATTTATATTAAATTAATTCCTAAACTCTTTTAGAAATTAAAATAATAATAATAATTGTAATAATATTAATAAAACTCCTCTTATTAATTTATATTTAATATTTCTAAAATATTAAATAATAATATTAAGCTATTTAATTTATTCTATCACCATAGATTAAATTAAATATACATAACATATTATTACGATTATGCCATTAACTTCTTAAATAATTATTCTTCCTTTTATGGTGTGACCCTTTAGGTTCTCCATATTAAACCTAGTTGTGAATAAATCAATTAGAATAATTCTAATCTTATTTAAATAAATAAATTAAACAATTAATTTATTTAAATAAATAATATTTATTCTACAATAGGGATAAACCTCCTAATGATCAACGACTTTCCGGATAATATAGATTTCAACATTAATCATAAAAGAACCTTTGAGTAAATAGTTACTGCGTACAATTCAATCATTCCACCATACAATGTCCCAATTAAATATAAGACATGGAATTTCATCAAGTCTTATTTTATTTAATTATATGTATTTCGATCCTTAAATGCACAACTCCAAATAATGCAAATTAGAAACTCCTTTCTAATTTCATTCTCGCCGCCAAGGACTCACTGGGTTGTCATTTATCGAATCACATAGGACATTTCTCTTCTTTTATTAGAAGTGGTAGATTCTTTATCGATCATATATTATCTCCATGTATACAACTTGTTATACCCAAGCATACCCTTTGATATACCCTAAGGGTCTTAAGGAATAAGTCAAAGTATAACTCATCATACACAAGATACTATGATGATCTCAAGTCCAAGGATCACTTGTACTACTATCACTACAGAATTCCTATCGACAGCAAGTAAAACTCCATTAGGTATTCTTTAGCGAGCCACGCTCAAAGAAACTTATTCTCTAATAAGCACCTACATACTTGCTTTAGTGTCTCCACACAAATGATCATGAGATCAATCATCCTCATCCAATGAGCAAGCAACGTATGTACCAATCTATTCGGATTCACTAATCCCCAATTTAGTAATCCAATGATTGGGAACTATTTTAGTTTTAAGCTTTCTAAGAATTTAGATCTCATTAGAATGATCATCATCATTATTCTAAAAGCATTGCTTAAAACTATGGGTTTATCACATATTATAAAACAGCATCATGTAGATAATTAAAAGCCTTTAATAAATTAATACTTTTATTAATAAATGAATAAGATTGTTACAAAGTATATGCTTTATCATCAAACATGATTGGCTTGTGTGCATACTACTTTCATTCCCGATAGTCAATACAAAGTCGCATACTCTCGTCTTTCTTCTTTACGAATAAAACAGGAGCACCCCAAGGAGATGTACTAGGACGAATGAAACCGATGTCCAACAATTCCTATAGTTGGACCTTTAACTCCTAAAGTTCAATAGGAGCCATTCGATATGGGGTTTTAGAAATGGGCTTTGTACCAGGTTCAAGATCAATAAAGAATTCAACTTCACGTTCTGGGGGTAAATCGGGAAGTTCTTCAGGAAATACGTCAAGAAAGTCAATAACAATAGGAATATTATTCAAATTTGACGTGTCTTTATTCAAATCCATAACATGGGCTAAGAAAGCTTGACATCCGTTTTTCAATAAACGAATAGCTTTATGATTAGATATGATGTTGATTGATTTTAATGGTTTAGTTGCTTGAATTGCATAACACAGTCAAGTTAGGAATATGAAAGCTAACAACCTTACGAAAACAATCAATTTTGGCATGATGAGTAGTTAACCAATCAATCCCTAAAATCACATCAAAAGCAAGTATTTTTAAAGAGATAAGGTCAACAGTAAGGTGATGGTGCCAACTTGAATCAAACAAGATTTATAAACAAAGGATGTGATGAAAGTTTCTCTTAACGAGTTTCCACAGATAGGTCAAAGTCTAATTTCTCCGAGTCAAGTTTAAACGTTGAGCACATGCAGGAGAGATAAATGAATGGGTAACACCGGTATCAAGTAAGGTATAAACTTCGCAAGAATTTATAAATAGCTTACCGTGATCACCTCGTTTGGGTTCCTCGCATTTTGACCGATCACAACAAACGCTTCTTCCCTAATCGTTGACTTTGACTTTTACTCGGGATGATCTTTTGAGTCACCGTCCCCACCAACTAGGTTTCGCTACATCGTATAATCTCGAGCGATATGTCCTTCCTTTCCACAATTATAGCATACCTTGAACTGTTGTGGACAGCTTTGGACCGATATGTCCCTCTTTTCGGCATTTATAGCATATATGACCTGGTCGTTCTCCTCCCTTAGAACCAGCTTGTTGCAAGACTTTATGCTGTCTTCACATGGTCGTTATTAAATCTCCTCTTTTAAAATCTCCCCACTCGCTTCTTTCTTCTATTTTCATGGCCATGATTACCACCAGAGTGGTTACCATTTTTGTCCGCTCTCTTTCTTTCTCCGTTGGTTATCATTATTCTATTGATCGCTATCTCCGCATGCGATCCTCGGTTATGGTCCTCGTTGAACATACTCGTTATCTCGCTCTAACAATTGAGCCCCATTAACAACATCCGAATAGAGAGAAAATTTATGAGAAATGAGATATTGTCGTATCTTGGGTTTCAAACCTCTCGAAACATCCGCGTCATACGCTCCTCATTCTCCACCAAATGAGGTGCAAACTTGATAACTCTACAAACTTTGCCTCGCATCGAGACACCGCCATGTTATTTTGTTCTAATCTGATGAACTCCACTTCCTTCATATAGCCGAACACTTTCGTGAAAGTATTTGTCATTAAATAGTTTCAAACATCTCCCAAGATATGCCGAGCGCGCTGGATGGATGGACGCCTTCACGACTCCCACCAAAGAGTCACCTCACCACGGAATATAAAGGTGGCGAATGGAACCTTTTGTTCCTCCGTGCATCCCAAGAAATCGAATATCTTGGTAATTTTCTTGACCCATGTTTCCGCCATGATCGGATCCGCTTTCCTTAAATTCGTGGTACCAACTCTTTGAATCGCTTGGTGTGACAACCCGTGAATTGTTATCATTTCCTCCTATATTTTGAACACGAGTCTCCTTGTCTCGATTTTGCATGAACTGCAAAAAGCTTCTAAACATCCCTCGCTCATCATCTCGCTTTCATTGGTGTTGTTCACAGGGAGGAACATTGCCACTGTTACACGTTCTCCTCGTTGGTGAGTACAAAGCGTCTCCACGGTCTCATTTCCATTGTTAATATTCTCATCGACATTCTCAAATACCGCCATAAAACAAGGGTTAATTAAGGAAATCAATATATCACATAATATCCCTATATACCGACCAACTAACAAATAAGCTTAGGTAGGACACACTAGCGAAGGATTTACCTGCCTCTCCCTCCTAGTTCTATTCCCCGATCTCCGCCAGAGATCATATCCTAAGCTCGATACCAACCGTGACGCCCCAAAAATAGGTATACATCACCCATTCTCGAGTTGTCAATACATGGTATGTAAAACAACTACAACTTTATTATTACAACAAGAAAAGCTGAGTTTGAATACAAATATTATCTTCTAGACATTATATATACTCAAATAAATCCTCATCACATTTATTGATACATTATTTTACAAAATGGTGAGGACTACTAAACAACTCTCTCTAGAACTTTCATTCCATACCCCACTAGCATCGCTATATTCTCGCTCCCTCGAGAAGAAAAAATGGAACAAAAAGGAAAAGGGTGAGCTCAACTAGCCCAAGAAGAATATTATGACTAAGATAATATACAACAAATTATCGTTAGTCTTCAACAGGAAAAATCTAATAGAATACAATAGACAACAAATTTTAAATCAATATTCATGAATGAAATAATAATTCATTAGAAGAGTTAAGTAGAGAATGCAAACTACTATCTTCTATGTATGAATTTAAAAGTTCATCGCTCATCTTTTATCCCCGTAACATCAATCAATATATATCCGAATCAAATATTCATCTTTGCACTACAGCCAAAGATATTCATCACTTAATCATGTTCATCTAAACACATGTTCATCTTTTGCACTACGGCCAAAGATATTCTTCAGAATCATTCATCTTTGCACCTGTGCCAAAGATATTCTATAATATCATCATTTAAGATCAAGATGATGAAAAATATTTTTAAAGAAACGAATCCAAAGAAACAAAATGATAAGGATTAAGGATTAAGGATTCGTACTTTGTTTTATCCACGTCCAAAAATACCTCAAAAATAATCACAGTTGGTGTAAAATTCAAGAATGATCAAAACATGGATACAATCAAAGCTAGTATCCGTAATAGATATTTTGACTTAAAAGAAAATTTTACATTTTTCATGAATAAGGCCGTATTCATGAATAGTGTCAGATACGTGAATAAAGGCCGTATCGTGAATAGTAACTCTCCGACACCAAAAGTTTCAAATTTGATAAAAACTTCAGATCAATATTTCAACATAATGATATTGAAGAAATAATATCATTACTGAAAAAATAATATCCCTTACCTCGAAAGATTAGTACTTCTAATTTGAATACCGTATAAGGTCAAGGAACTTACACCGCCTAACAATACTCAAAGTATACTCAAAATACTCGCAAGAATACGCCGATAATATAGAGAGAAAAACTTCAGCTTAAATGTGATTTTCAATTCTAACCTAAGCACCCTATTTATAGGAAAATGTTTAGAACACCAAAGCGTAAAATTTAATAAAATATTAATATATATTATAAATTTCCTTAGCCCACCTTTGAAGATCTGATTTCAGCAATTAATATCACATGTTAGCCCACTTAAATGCAAAAACGTTTTTCTTTAAAATAATAATTAAAACTTCCAAAAATCAATTATTTTGAGCTTGAAACTTCAATAATTCACAATAAATAGCCCTTTTATCGTAAAATTCAATCTCGCGTCTTTTTATAGGAAATTCAATTCTCTACAACTTTGCGTAAGAAAGTTTTTCCAAATTCCAAACAAAAAGTGACCAAATCCACAAACAGACGATTTTACTGTGCTATAATCAAATTTCGATCAATAAATGGGGTCCAATTGACATGTTTAAAATGTTTTAAACATTTATTGCAACAAAAATACTCTTCCTCCTCAGATACTCATATATCCCACATTCGTTGTAAAAATATCACCATTATTATAATATATTTAAATGAATTATTTTATCAAAAAAGATAAAATTTTAATTTTCAACAATTGTCACATTAAAATTTTCTCCATCTATATCCATAAAATCAATATTTTTATCATCATATGAATCAATAATTAATTATTCATAAATAATATTACGTAATCACAATATTGACAACCGCATAGCCCCGTGAAAGAGGGGCTTTCCAATAAGAATTTCTCCTTCATCGCCGCAATTAGGTGACCAAACCTCTCCTTGTATGTAACTTTTTAGACATTGCCAATAATGTTATCTAATAATATTATTCGATAATATGAATTATTGCTTCGATAATAAAAAATCTTGTGTTGACAATTATTGAAACAACAATAAATATAAAATATCAACGCAGAATTATTAAATCAATAAAATATTGAATAAGAATTATTGTAACCATTATCGAGTAGTGCCTTCTTACGTAAGAATCAATAATTGGTGCAATACCGTGTGCTCTTGTGTTTTAACCACCGAGTATTTTAACAAGATTAATCTGTAATAACTACTACAATTATTTTTAAACAACTTATATTTGCTGCTTTTCTTCATCCAATCGCTTTCACATGGGGCCCACAAAAAGATCATGGCAAGTACATACGAATATTCCCTACAACGAAGAATATTCCACGACCAAACGAATATTCCCTGACAATAATGAATATTTTATAACCACTTGCTTATTTTAAAATATTTGCGTATTTTACCCATAACTATCCACATTAATCAAATCAACCCTTACTATTTCAAAATAATAAATAAAGAAAATTAAATTTCATTAATAATAAGTTGGGGTCTTACAACCAACGTGTGTCAGCACCTTACATTGGTACCTATCAGCTTGCCACCGCAGAACGGCGTCCCCTACGGAGAGTCTGGCTTCAGTGCATCCCCCATCAACAGGAAGTCACTAGCAAGAGGCTCGGGGCTCTTTGCTTATAGCTCTGATACCAACTGTGATGCCCCCAAAATAGGTCCAATCCACCCAACCTATTCTGAGTCGCCAAATACATGGTACAGAAACAACTACAATTTTATTATTACAATTGTCGTGCAAAATACGACAACACTTATGCTGTGAGTTTAAATACAAATATTGTCTTCTAGACAATATCCATACCCAAATAAAGTCCTCATACAATTATTGATACACTATTTTACAAAATAGTGAGGACTACTAAAACAACTGTCTTAAACCATTACTCCATACCCCGACTAGTTCCCGCTATATATTCTCGTCTCCTGAGAAGAAAATGGAACAAAAAGGAAAAGGGTGAGCTCAACTAGCCCAGTAAAGAATATTATGACTAAGATAATGTACAACAAATTATCCTTAGTCTTCAACAGAGAAAAATCTGATAGAATACAATAGACAACAAGTTTTAGATCAACAACTGCAGCGGAAACAACAATTCATTAGAAGAGTTAAGTAGAGAATGAAATCTACTATCATCTATGAATTTAAAATTCCATCATCGATATTTTATCCCTGTAACATCAATCAATATACATTATAAATCAAATATTCATCTTTGCACTATAGGCCAAAGATATTCTCCAGTTGGCCATGTTCATCTAAACACCTGTTCATCTTTGCACTACGGGCCAAAGATATTCATCATAAAATCATTCATCTTTGCACTACGGGCCAAGATATTCAGTTATATCATCATTTAAGACTGAGGATCATGAAAAATATTTTTAAAAAAATGAATCCAGTGAAACAAAAGAATAAATATTAAGGATTCGTACTTTAAACAATCCAAGTTGAAAAATACTTCATAAATAATCAGAGTGGAGTAAAATTCAAGAATGAAGACCAAAACATAGATCCAATCAAAGATAGGAATCATAACAGACAATCTTGGATATAGAAAAGAAAATTTAATTTTTCTATGAATAGTGCCGTATTTGTGAATAGTGCCGTATACGTGAATAGTAACTCCGACACCAGAAGATAGAAATTTCACAAAAAATATCATCATGCTTCGTGAATAGTACTCGTGAATAGTAACTCGTGAATAGTAACTCATGAATAGTAACTCGTGAATAGTAACCCCGACATGAAAAGTTCTAAATTTGATAAAAAAATTCTAACCAATATTTCGGCAAAATGATATTGAAGAAATAATATCATTTTTGAATAAAATAACATCCCTTACCTCGCAAAAACAGTGCTTCTGACTGGAATACTGGATATAGTGCTGAAAGAACTTGTACCGTATAGCAATACTCAAGTACTAAAATACTCACAAGAATACGCTCGATAATATAGAGAGAGAAAGAGAGAGAAGATTTTAGTTTCTGGTGTGATTTTCAATTCTAACCTAAGCACCCTATTTATAGGAAATTGCTTAAAACACCAAAGCAAAAAATTGAATATAATAATATTATATATAAAACAAATTCCTACGCCCACTTTGAAATCTTATTTCAGCCATCTAGCACATGTTAAAGATGTCCACAAACATTAAAAAAACGTTTTTCTTTTAAAACATAAATAAAACTTCCAAAAATCAATTATTCTAGAACTTCGGAACTTCAATAATTCATAATAAATAGCCCTTTTATTAGAAAATTCGAATCTCGCGAATTTTTATAGGAAATTCAATTCTCTACAACTTTGTAGAAGAAAGTGTTTCCAAATTCCAAACAGAAATTGACCGAAATCCATATACGGACAATTTTACAAGCTATAATCAAATTTCAGTCAAGAAATGAGTTCCACCGACACACAAAATATGTGTTAATCATTTAATGCAACAAAAATACTCTTTCTCCTCATATACTCATATATCCCATATTCATTGTAAAAATATCATCATTATTCTATTATAATAATATAATAAAATATTATTTTATCAGAAAAGATAAAATATCAATTTTTAACAATTGTCACTTTAAAAATTTTCTCCATCTATATCCACATAAAATAAATATTTTCCTCATCATATAAATCAATAATTAATTATTAACAAATAATATTACGAATCACAATATCGACAACTGAGCGCCTCCTCCCGAAAGAGGGGCTTTCCAATAAGAATTTCTCCTCATCAAGCGCCAAGAATTAGGTGACCAAACCTCTCCTTAGACAGAACTTTCTAGACATTAACAATAATGTTATCTAATAATATTATTCGAGATAATATGAATTATTGCTCTGATAATGAAAAATATTGTGTAGTGACAATTATTGAAACAACAAGAATATAAAATATCAACGAGAAATTATTGAATCAATAAAATAAAATACGTAATAAGAATTACTATAACAATTATTGAGTAGTGCCTTCTTACGTAAGAATCAATAATTGGTGCAATACTGTGCTATCTTTTATGCACAACGCGTATTATTGTGTTTTAACCACCGGGTATTCCAACAAGATTAATTTGTAAATAACTACTAGCGTTATTTATAAACAACTTATACTTGTCATTTTCTTCATCCAATCGCTTTTCTAGTTATATGGGTACACACAAGGCTACGCCATTGCATTTAATATTCCCCGACAAAGAAGAATATTCCACGACCAAACGAATATTCCCCGACAATAATGAATAATTTATAACCACCTGCTTATTTTAAAATATTTGGGCATTTTACCCATAACTAACCACATTAATCAATTCAATCCTTACTATTTCAAAATAATAATTAGAGAAATTAAATCTTTATTTATAAAAAGTTGGGGTCTTACACCTGGTTCCGTCTTTATTATTCTGTTGGACTATCCTCATCGCATGCGTTTTACGCCTGGACTGATTTCGCCTTTATTATTTTTTTTTTCGAATATCTTGTCTGCGGTTTTACGTTTTTGGGACCCTAATTTCGCCTTTATTATTTTGTTGAATATCCTCGTCATGCATGCTTTTACGCCGGGACCGATTCCGTTATTTATTATTCTGTTGGAATAACTCGCATGTGCGGTCTATCGATGCCCGGTGATTTCTTTTGTTATTCTATTCCTTATTATACTCAATTGGTTAAAGTTTTTGACTTCTATACTCCATGAAATTAGTGGAATATCCATGATATTTGCGCTTCATCCAAAGATCTTTTCATGAAAATATTCTTCCGAGCATTCTTGAATTTTACTCTACAAAAAGCAGATCATGTTGACAATTTGGACGTTATTAGTTCCCGGATAAATTAATTTTTGAACTTGTTTTATTGAATTCTTATATCATTGTCATCATCTTCATGTTTATATTTTTGTTGAAAGTCATCTCGTGGCCTATAGTGCATAGATGGACTTGGTATGATTATGACCGGAGATTATTCTTGTAATCATGGACCGTAATGTTACAAATGATGTGGAAAAAGTCCTTATTGGCCCGTAGTGCATTGATGGACGCTTGTTGGCATGATCATGACCATTATTGAATACACAAATATTCTTGGCCGTAGTGCATGGATAGTTGTGGTCGTGATACTAAAGAATATCCTCGGTCAGAAGTGCAAGGGTGATTCGATGATGTGGATTATTTATTGTCGAGTCCCAAATGATAAAAGTGATGAAAAACCTTTAAATCATAAAAGATAGTAGATTTTATTCGTATTGACTCTTTTAATGGATTGCTTGTTCATTGCAGCTTAAACTTGATGGTTGTTATATTATATCGCTTTAACACTATTAAAGGCTAACGATAATATATTCTATATTATCTTAGTCATAATATTTCCTATCGGGCTAGTTGAGCTCACCCTTTACTTTTATTGTTCTCTTCGTGAAATGAGAACGTAGCGAGGGGACTAGTCGGGGAACCCGAGTAACTTAATTGTATGATAGCATTAGTAGTCCTCACTATTCAATGAAATAATGGAAAATAAATGTAATAATATTGAATTTGAGTTTGTATATTGTCTAGACGACAATATTTGTATTAAAACTCATAGCTTATGTTTGTCGTACTTTACATGACAGTTGTATAATTAAGTTGTATTTGTATTCTGTACCATGTATTTGACGACTCAGAATAGGTGATGTATTCCTATTTTGGGGGCGTCACATACACTCTGATTGAGAAGACTTTTTGTGCTTTAGCATTGGCTTCCATGAGGTTACAGCATTACCTCCATGGTCACACAACCCATCTCATGTCCCGCGTGGATCCTTTCAAGTACGTGTTTAGTAAACCCATGCTGAATTGTCGACTGTCCAGATGGCAGTTGATCCTACAACAATTTGACATCGTCTACGTGACGCAAAAGTTTATTAAAGGTCAAGGAATTGCGGATTTAATGGCCGCCGCACCTTTAGGGGATTTCAAACCCTTGGAAACTTACTTCCCCGATGAAGGGGTAATGAAAATTCAGCAACACCATCAGTACGATACACACCAATCATGGAAGATGTATTTTGATGGAGCTGTAAACATGGAAGGTTCTGGAGCTGGAGCAGTTCTAGTATCTGTCACGGGGGAGCAACATCCCGTCACCGTCAAATTGCAGTTTGTCAACACCAACGACACAACTTTCTTAAAATACAGATTTTTTTTTTTAAAACAACTAATTTTTTTTAATATTTTATGGAATTGAATTTTTATATAATACAGTGTTTTGGGTGTGATTTGGATATGTATAACAAAACAGGTCTGTACAGACTATACATACATATTTTGTTATCTGTGTCCAAATCACGGCCAAAACATTGTATTATGGAAAAAATTTCAGTTCCATAAAATATTAAACTTTTTTTTAGTTGTTTTAAAAAAAAGTAAAAAAAAAATGGTCCAAATTTGATCAGGTCCGGATGTGTGTGTGTGTGTGTGTGTGTGTATATATATATATAATCAATGAGGGCAAGGTAGAGGAGACTATATCTAGTATTAATAATAATTATTATAATTATAATAATAATTATTATAATAATAGTAAGAATAATATTAATAATAATAAGAATAACAATAATAACAACAACAATAATAATAAAAATAATAATAACAATAATAATAATAAAATAATAATAATAACAATAACAATAATAATAATAATAATAATAATGTAAGATCTTAACTTTTTATGAATAAATATTTAATTTTCTATATATTATTTTAAATAATAAGGTGTAAATTTGATATAATGTTATAGTTGTGGATAATATTTACAAATTTTGTAAATTAAACAAGTTGTCATAAAATATTCGTTTGGTCGGGGAATATTCGTTTTATCAGGAAATATTCGTATTTAAGACACAATCATCAAAGTGGACCTCATAAACGGAATTCATCATTTGGATTTAGAAAGCGGACGTAAATAACATTTTATAAAAATAACGGCAAAACTTTTATCGCTCAATCGTTGAAATACCCTATGACAAAATTATAAGAATACACATAATGCGATGAGACACCTGGTGATTGCATAATATCTTTGATTATTGATGCTTACGTGAGAAGTCACTCAGGTTTATTCAATTATTGCAACAGTAGTTGATGCGTAGTATCTCGTATTATTGATTCAATTATTATCACAGTATCATCTGCACAATATTTTATATTATTAAATCAATAATTGAGACGACAAAGTTATTCATATTATTATTTGCATTATTGACAATGTCTAGAAAGTTCTGTCGAGGAAAGGGGTTTGGTCACCTAATTGCGCGCCAATAAAGAGAAGTCCATATCGAAAATCCCCCTCTTTCTTGAGAATGATCTAGTTATCAATATTGTGAGTTATAATATTAATGATGAATAATTATTGAAAGATTAAAAATGTGTGAATTAAAGATAAAGTGATTTGTGTTATGAGACGTTTGTTGTAAGTTTGGTTTGTTCTATGGGACTCATATGTCATCATCTAAGAGTCATTTTTGCCAATAGTACTTGCCTTTACCAGACGTCAAATCACTTGCCGTTTCACATTACATGCATCAAACCACTTGCCTTTTTACATTAGAGGCATCAAACTACTTTTCTTTTCACATTACCAGTCGTCAAGCCACTTGCCTCTTCACATTGTAAGGGCAAAGCTAGAAATCTTCTATAAATAGAAGCTTATTTCTTCTTTCATACTCACCAATTCACTAAGACTCACAATAGAAAGCTATAGAGAGAGAATCATAGAGAAAAAAGAAGAGTATTCTATTACTACACTATTGTAGTATCCAATCTCCTACTAAGGTAAGAGATATTATTTTTGGTCAATATTCGTAAGAAATAATATTTTCTTCCATACTCTGTAGTATGTAAGTAATATTATTTTGTTTCATATTACTAATTCTACTCTTATTTTGATAAGTATTGCTTCTATACTACTTGAAATTAGTAGAATATCCTTGAAATTTGCAGAATATCTTTGAAATTTGCGCTTCATCTAGTATCATTTCAAAAAAATATTTTTCTGAACATTCTTGTTAAGTTTTAATCTTTTCATGCCGGGGTACTATTCACGGGGTTACTATTCAGAGGATACTATTCACTCGGGTACTATTCACGACAAAAATTGATTTCTTTTATGTCCAAATTATATTTGATACATGAATATTATTCTTGAATTTTACTCCACAAAGCAGTTATCATGTTGACAATTTGGACATTCTTGAACTTTGGATAAATTGAATTATAAATATTTAAAATTTATCCTGAATTATTGAATTCTTATATCATTGTCATCATCCTCATGCTTATCTTGTGATGAAAGTCATCTTTAGCCCGTAGTGCATAGATGGACTGTTGATTGGTATGATTATGACCATAAATTATATATCGGTATAATCATGACCTGAAATGTTATAAATGATGTGGTAAAAGTCCTCATTGGCCCGTAGTGCATTGATGGACAGTTGTTTGGCATGATCATGACCACTAGTGATAATAACGAATATCCTTGGCCCGTAGTGCATGGATAATTTGTGGATATGATACTAACGAATATCCATGGCCCGTAGTGCATGGATAATTCGGTGATGTGGATTATTTTTTGAGATGTGTTACAGAGATAAAATATTGATGATGAACTTTTAAATCATAGAAGATAGTAGATATCATGCTCAACTTGACTCTTCTAATGGATTGCTTGTTCCACTATAGTTAAACTAGTTGTCTATTGTATTCTATCAGTTTTACACTATTGAAGGCTAAGGATAATTTATTCTGCATTATCTTAGTCATAATATTCTTTACTGGGCTAGTTGAGCTCACCCTTTTCTTTCATTGTTCTCTTTAGGAAATGAGAATATAGCTGAGACTAGTCGGGGAATGGAGTGACGGTCCATGATGGTTGCTATAGTAGTCCTCACTATTCTATAAAATAGTGTGAAAATAATTATAATGAGGACTTTATTTGAGTTTGGATATTGTCTATGAGACAATATTCGTGTTAAAACTCTCAGCATATGTTTTGTCGTATTCTGCACGACAGTTGTATAAATTAAGTTTGTAGTTGAGTTATGTACCATGTATTTGGCAACTTAGAATGGGTTGTGTATACCTATTTTGGGGGCGACTTAGTTGGTATTAAAGCTTAGGGATATGATCCCTGGCAGATATTTGAGGCTAGAACTAGCAGGGGAGAGACGGGTAAATCCTTCACTAAGGTGTCTTACCTAAGCTTATTTGTTATTTAGTTCGTCGGTCAGAATATAGGGATAATATGTGGCATGTCAATTAACCATTGTTTTGTGGTAGTGTTTGAAAATGGCATCTGAAAATGTTGAGATAAGCAATGGAACACATGAGACCGTTGAGTCACCGCCGATCAATAACCAGGATAATGTGCATTAGGAAGGTAATAATCCTCATGTAAATAACAACATCGACCAAATGATGAATGACGGGATGTTTAGGAGCTTTCTGCAATTCATGCAACATCAAGCGGGAGAGACTCCTATTCAAAATGCAGGTGGAAACACTGGCAAGTCACAGATGGACACTACTAAGCATTTCAAGGAGCTGGGACCACCGGAGTTTTAGGGAAAGCCAGAACCACTTAAGGAAGAGACATGGATTAAGCAGATCACCAAGATATTTGATGTCTTGGCATGCTCCGAGGAGCAAAAGGTTCCCTTTGCATACCTTCATGTTGCGAGGAGAGGTAGATTATTGGTGGGAATCTATAAAACATACTCAACCTTTCGCACTAAAGATGTCTTGGGAGAAGTTCCAAAAATTGTTCAACGACAAGTACTTTCCTAAAAGTATTCATCACATGAAGGAGGTAGAATTCATCAAGCTGGAGTAAAAAAATATGACCGTATCGCAATATGAGGCTAAGTTTGCGGAGTTATCCCGGTTTACATCCCATTTGGTAGATAATGAGGAGCGTATGACGCGAATATTTCTGCGAGGTTTGAAACTCGAAATACGTCAATACCTCATTTCTCATAAACTTTGGTTGTATTCAGATGTCAGAATAGGGCTCGCTTATTGAGCGCGATAATGAGTCACCCCAACCAAAAGATAGCAAATAAACAAAAAACGATAATGGTCATACCAAAGGGCAATATCATCAAGCGTTGATAGAAAACGTAGAGGAAATTATCATGCCAAAAATGGTAAGCACTTCGGTGGTAACCTTGGCCAAGATAATAGAAGAAATTAGTTAAGTGGAAATTTCAAAAAGAGAAGGTTCAATAATGATGGAAAGACAACAGTACCAGCACCCGTTTTAAAGGAATGAGAACAACCACTAGTCGTATGCTACAGATGTGGAGGGGAGGGACACATTAGTCCAAATTGTACACAGCAACCTAAAGCGTGTTTCAATTGCGGAAGATAAGGTCACCTAGCTCGATTTTGTCGTGTAGTGAAATCAAGTCCAGCTGGGATGGAGACACCAAAGGCTGTCCCAGACAAGTCAAAACCAGTGGTTCAAGGAAGAGCGTTTGTCGTGACCTCCCAAAAAGCGAGGAACCCAAATGAAGTTATCACGGGTAAGCCAATCATAAACTCTTGCGAAGTCTATACCTTATTTGATACCAATTTTATCCATTCTTTTATTTCATCTAATTGCGCTCAACGTTTAAATTTGACTCTAGAGAAATTAGACTTTTACTTATCTGTTAAAACTCTGTTGGGAGAAACCTTCATTACATCCACTGTTTATAAATCTTATTTGATTCAAATCGGCACCCTCACATTACCTGTTGATCTCATCTCTTTGAAAATACTTGCACTTGATGTGATTTTAGGGATTGATTGGTTAACTACTCATCATGCTAAAATTGATTATTTTTGTAAGGTTGTTAGCTTTCATATTCCTAACCAACCTATTATGAAAATTCAAGCAACCAAATCACTAAAGTCAATCACTGTCATATCAAGCCATAAAGCTATTCGTTTATTGAAAAATGGATGTCAAGCTTTCTTAGTCCATGTCACGGATTTAAACAAAAATACGTCAGATTTGAATGATATTTCTATTGTAAATAAATTTCCTGATGTATTCCCTGAAGAACTTCTTGGCCTACCCCCAGAGCGTTTAATTGAATTTTGTATTGACCTTGAACTCGGTACAAAACCCATTTCCAATACCCCATATCGAATGGCTCTTATTGAACTTCAGGAGTTAAAAACCCAACTGCAGGAACTGTTAGACATTGGTTTCATTCGTCCTAGTACGTCTCCTTGGGGTGCTCCTATTTTATTCGTAAAGTAGAAAGATGGGAGTATGCGACTTTGTATTGACTATCGTGAGTTGAATCATGTCACCATCAAAAATAGGTACCCGTTACCTCGAATTGATGACCTATTTGACTAGTTGCAATGTGCTAAATTCTTTTCAAAGATCAATCTTCGTTCCAGATATCATCAGTTAAAGATTAAAACTGATGACATTCCAAAGACTGCTTTCAGAACTCAGTATGAACATTATGAATTCCTAGTTATGTCTTTTGGATTGATTAATGCTCCTGCTGCCTTCATGGATATGATGAACCGAGTATTCAAGGAATATTTGGATCATTTTGTGGTTGTCTTTATTGATGACATCCTCATATACTCCAAAAGACGTGAAGATCATGAACAACACTTGACGTTGATACTCCAAAAGCTTCGTGAAAACAAGCTATACGCCAAGTTGAAGAAATGTGAGTTCTGTCTTGAGAAAGTAGCATTCCTTGGGCACATGATATCGAATCATGGAATATCAATTGATCCGACAAAGATTGAAGTAATACAAAGTTGGGAGCAACCTAAGTCAGTAACCAAAGTATATAGCTTTTTGGGCTTTAGCTAGTTATTATCGGTGATTCGTGGAAGGATTTTCTCGAATAGCCACTCTGTTAACTCAGCTAACTCGAAAAAAATACAAAATTCAATTGGAGCGAGGAATGTGAGAAGAGTTTTCAAGAACTCAATAGGAGACTCATTTCAGTACATGTTCTGACAATACCATCAGGTTCAGAGGGATTTATCATCTACAACGATGCTTCAGGAAGAGGTTTAAAATGTGTTCTCATGCAACATGGGAATGTCATAGCCTATGCCTCACGACAACTCAAAAAATATGAGAGAAATTATCCTTTTCATGGTAGCAGTCATTTTTACGCTAAAGATCTGGAGACATTACCTGTATGGGGAGAAGGTGGAGATCTATACAGATCATAAAAGTCTCAAATATTTCTTCACCCAAAATGAACTCAACATGCGGCAACGAAGTTGCCTCGAGCTATTGAAAGATTATGATCATACCATTCAATACCATCCTGGAAAAGTGAACGTGGTAGCTAACGTGTTGAGTAGAAGATCATATGTGAGTACGAGTGTGATGTTGTCAACGCAAATGCCCATTTTGTATAACTTACAAATGATGGAGATAAAGTTAAAGACTTCAGGGACCCACGTGATGATGCCAAATATATGAGTAGAACCGACTTTAATCGATAAAGTTAAAGCTTCTCAAGCTACGGACCTGGAGCTGATGCGTATGAAGAAGAAGGTGCAAGAAGGTGATATTCCAGAAGCGAGAATCGATGAAGAAGGAATACTTCGAATCAACTCCAGACTTTGTGTTCCTAACGACTCTAATTTGAAATATGAAATCATGGTGGAGGCATACAACACACCGTTTGCAATCCATCCTGGAAGTACCAAAATGTATTGTGATCTTCAACATACATTTTGGTGGAGCAATATGAAAAGAAAGATCGTGGAGTTTAACTCAAGGTGTCTAACTTGTCAATGTGTCAAGGCGGAGCATCAAGTGCCAAAAGGTCCATTGTAACCACTTGAAATTCCAAAATGGAAGTGGGAGCACATTAACATGGATTTCATTATTGGTCTTCCCAAGGTTTCTCTAGGCATAGATGCAATTAGAGTCATTGTTGATAGATTAACCAAGTCTTTTAATTTCTTACCTATACAAGAAACCTATTCACTTGAACGTCTTGCTAGTATATACATAAATAAGATTGTAAAACTGCATGATATGCTAGTATCCATAGTTTCTAATCAAGGCCCAATATTCACTTCACGATTTTGGGTCAGTTTAAAGAAAGCTATGTGCACGAATTTATGATTTAGTTATGCATATCATCCACAAACAGACGGGCAGTCAGAGAGGACTATTCAAACTCTTCAAAATCTATTAAGACTATATGTCCTAGACTTTAAAGGAAGTTGGGACAAGTTTTTGCCATTAGTGGAATTCTCCTACAATAACAATTATCAAGAAAGTATAGACATGACTACATTCAAGGCGTTGTATGGACGAAAGTGTCGTTCTCCATTATGCTGAGACGAGGTGGGTGAAACAATGTTGTTGGGACCAGAATTGGTACACATGACAAAGAAAAAGATTCAAATGATCCAGTAACGTATACAAACCT
The DNA here is from genome assembly GCA_020205615.1 of Panax quinquefolius. Lineage (NCBI taxonomy): Eukaryota > Viridiplantae > Streptophyta > Magnoliopsida > Apiales > Araliaceae > Panax > Panax quinquefolius. The sequence continues at coordinate 68,630,638 of CM035174.1, read as the reverse complement.
CACAAGATCGACAAAAGAGTTATGTTGATCTTCATCGAAGGGACGTGGAATTAAATATTGGAGATCATGTATTGTTATGTGTTGCTCCATGGAAAGGAGTTACAAAATTTGGAAAGAGGGGAAAGCTCAATCCTCGATTCATTGGTCGATTTTAAATCCTCGACCGAGTATGAACTGTGGCCTATAGACTCGCCTTACCGCCAAATATGTCTTGTGTTCATAACATTTTTCACATATCTATGTTACTTAAATATGTGGAAGACCCGAACCATATTATTGAATTAGAACCAGACGAGATAGCGGAAGATTTAACATATGAAGAGGTACCTGTTAAAATCTTGGATAAGAAGGAACATATTCTACGCTCAAAGGTTATACCTCAAGTCAAAGTTTTGTGGAGAAACCACGATATTGAGGAAATGACCTAGGAGTTAGAATCTGAAATGAAAACAAGGTATCCTCACCTCTTCGACATACTAGGTACGTACCCTAATTTTGAGGATGAAATTTCATAAGGAAGGGAGGTTGTAAGACCCCAACTTTTAATGAATAAAGATTTAATTTTCTCTATATATTATTTTGAATAATAAGGTGTAGATTTGATATAATGTTATAGTTGTGGGTAATATTTACAAATTTTGTAAACAAGTTGTCATAAAATATTCGTTTGGTTGGAAAATATTCGTTTTATCAGGAAATATTCGTACGACGGCACAATCATTCATATTTGTACCTGATGATAAAAGTACAGTAATACGCGTGGTCACACAGTAGCACGGTATTGTACAGTATCTTTGATTATTGATGCTTACGTGGAAGTCATTCAGTTTTATTCAATTATTGCAATAGTAGTTGTAAGACCCCAAATTTTATGAAATGAAAGTATTCAACTTTCTTATCATTATTATTTTATTTCGTAAATAGTTAAATTGATAAAAGTTTAAAGTTAAGGGCGATATATGAATTTTTTTGCAAAGTAAGCAAGTGGTTATAAAATATTCGTTTGGTCGGAGAATATTCTTTTTGTCGGGGAATATCCGTACGACGACACAATCATTAGTAGACCCCACAACGGAAGTATTGTCGTAGTAAGAAAATGACATAATTATCTTTTTATAAAAATAACGGCGAAAGTGTTACCGTTAAAATTGTTGAACTACCAGGTAGTAAAAGTACAATAATACGTGTGGTTGCATAGTAGCACACAGTATTGATTATTGATGCTTACGTAAGAAGTAACTCAGTTATACTCAATTATTGCTATAGTAATTGTTGCATCATATCTCTCATATTATTGATTCAATTGTAGTCACAGTATCATCTGTATAATATGTTATATTATTAAATCAATAATTGAGACGACAAAGTTATTCATATTATTATTTGCAATATTGACAATGTCTAGAAGTTCAGTCAAGGAGAGGTTAGATAATCTAATTGTGCGCCAATAGGGAGAAATCCTTATCGGAAAGCCCCCTCTTTCCTGGGAATGACCTGGTTGTTAAATATTATGAGTTATAATATTAATGATGAATAAGTTCGTGTTGATTTAAGATGAAATTAATATTTCCATTGTGTTGGGATTGTTAGTGTTAGTGGAAATCGACATCTATTTCGATAATTGATGTCTGGAGGTTATATTGACCAATCGGATAAATGAGCAATTAATTGCTATTAATTCACATGCTTATAACTATTTATTCAAATGTGTGTACGATTGATTCACATGCATGTACTATTAGGGGAGGTGGTGCAAGATTGATAATACTTCCATAACTAAATTAAAAATGGAGTTATAGATGAAGGTACTATACTGTAATTATTTTTTCACATGTATAAAACTATTGAGTCACATGATTGTACTATTGATTCACATGATATACTATTAAAGGAGGTGGTGCAAGTTTGATAATACTTGCAGGACTAAATTAAAAATGAAAGAAAAGATGAAGGTATTATAATGTAATATTTTGAGCCATAAAACGTGCAAGTATCGAAACTATATTTTCCTATAAATAGAAGCTCATTCTTCCTTTATTCTCACCAATTCACTAAGACTCACAAGAGCAATTATATAGAGAGAAGCTATAGAGAGAAAGAAGAAGAGAAGTCTGCTACTTCACTATTCCAATATCCAGTCTTCTTCTGAGGTAAGAGATATTATTTTGTTCAGTATTCATAGGAATAATATTTTCTTCCATACTTTGTAGTATGTGAGTAATATTATTTCGTCTCGTATTCCTGATTATACCCTCATTTTGTTAAACTATTGCTTCTATACTCCGTAAAATTAGTAGAATATCCTTGAAATTTGCGCTTCATCTAGTATCGTTTCACAAGGATATTTTCTACACATTCTTGTTAAATTTTAAGCTTTTCATGCCGGAGTATTGTCCATGAGTAGTATTCATTTTTATGGTACTATTCATAAAGTACTATTCACTGGGTACTATTCACAAAGTACTATTCGTGGGGGTACTATTCTTGAAGTACTATTCACGGGGTACTATTCACTCAGGTACTATTCACCTGGTGAATTATTCATGACAAAAATTGATTTCTTTGCTGTCCAAATCAATTTTGATACAATATCATTCTTGAATTTTACACCACAAAGCAGTATCATGTCGGCAATTTGAACATTATTGAATTCAGGATAAATTAAATTATAAATCTTTAAAAATTTATCATTTGTTTCTGTTAATTATATCATTGTCATCATCCTCATGCTTATATTGTGATGAAAGTCATTTTTGGCTTACGTGCATAGATGGACTGTTGATTGGTATGATTATGACCAGGGATTATTCGGTATAATCATGGCCTGTAATGTTATAAATGACGTGGTAAAAGTCCTCATTGGCCTGTAGTGCATTGATGGACAGTTGTTGGGGTATGATTATGACCAGGGATTATTCGGTATTGTTAACGCCAAGATCTTTCCTCACGTCCCAATCACGTAAGACGCGTCCGATATCCTGCACAGTAAACATGACAACACCAAAAGCTTTACTACCGACCAGGCCGGAGATAGCTCCAAGTGAGAGTCGAGACAAAGCGATCACAAGGTTAACAAATGAGGATAAAATATCTAGTGCTTGAGAGAGATAATGAATCAATTACCTTTTTTTGTGTGAGTTCCTTGCTTTTGTATGTCACTGACCTCCCTTGGCCCACAGCCTACAGCCTACTAAGCCCTGTCCAATCCTCATTAAATACAATGCAGAGATGACAGTCAAAGTTTATCCCATAATCATCACCGGTCAAAGCCCAAGTGGAACCATACTCACCAAATGGTTTGACCCACTGTCCGGCCCAATAATCCATAGGCCCCAAATAAAGATATTATCCACCCACTGAGTCAGCCCAATGAACCGGCCCACTACTCTCAAGACCCACCCAACATGTCTAAAATATTATAGCCCAACATTATCCCCTATCTTTTATTAAACAGGATGTTTAATGAAAGAGTATAAAGGTCCTCGGTCCAAGACAAAAAGAATATGATAAGATCATTAAAGGCCCAAAATATAACTTACCGAGGCCCAACAAACAAATCTCAAACATCAATATGAATAAGATTCGGAAGCCCAATCTAGAAAACCCATTCCGGTTGAAATCGTTGTTTTTGACGAAGAGCCCGAAGGACAAGTAGAGCATATACCCAAACTTGCTCGAAAAGGAAAACCGGCCCCTTCGGAAAATAGGCCCAAAGCCATGGGATCTCCCACTCTGTGGCCAGAATTCAATGAGAATTTCTCATTTCAACTCTAAAACTCCTTCGTCCGTGATACCGATGACCATGGATTCGTCAATAGCTCTATAATGGACCTAATCGATGAGGGAATGAAGTACCAAGCTAAAGTAAACTACTTTTTAACTTATCCATTTACACCTCAGTATATCAATTTGAACTGATTCATTAATATTGATCATCTGCAGTCAAACACTGTCTTCGGGCGCCTCCGCCCCAAATATAAAGAAACCGAAGTCAAAGAGGATACCGCTCGAAGAGAGAATGCCATATTTAAGTCTGCCTCGACGAAAGAGAGAAGAAATCTTGACATTGCTCTCTTCACCAATGAGTGCCTTTGGAAAGATCTTACTCAAACCAAAGAAAATTTGAAGACGTCCAAGAGCACTCATCGAGTTATCACCGATATAATGTTGATCTGCTTCAGAAAAATGAAATTTTGATGAAGAAGAATGAAGATCTGTCCCAATCCAACTCAAGCCTGGCGAAGCAAAATAATGATACCGAAGCTAAAGAAGAAAGGCATCTGGCATATCGTCAAAAGCTTGAAGAAGAACATCGAGAACTCCAGGCTCTCAGGGATTTGGGCCCACCACTGACTGACCAGCTTTGCAAGGAGATTAAATCAAAGTATAGAAAGTCTGCCGAACTGAACGATGAAATTTTCCACATTTACTCCGAAGGGTACGAGGTCTGCCGAAGTAAATACAAAGCCAAACTTGTAATGGCCGAAGTAAATCCGGCTCTCCTCGACTCTTCAGACAGCGAAGACGATAAGGAAGCTTAAAAATACCATTCCATTCGTAGCTTCAGGACTCCCTGTAAAGACTCATATCTCCTTTGTAAACAGTTAAATATCAATGGAAATAAGTTTTTTATCCTTATTACACCCTTGACCATTTCTTGCCAATAATTCACCATTAATCAACTTGAAAAATGTACAAGATCTTTCTTAAACTTAACTTAAACTGTTAGTGAACAGTTAAGCAAGTCATTTAACAGATAAGATCAAGTAATAATGCAACCCGAACTCAACACTTAAACAAAATCAGGTAATAAAGTAATGCAATACTTATTCGTTACCGAAGTGTGAGGTAGATCTGCATCATAGGGAATTTGTTTACCACGAAGGGCCTGGCAAATTCATAAGGACCACCTACCGAAGAGGCTACCATGAAATGGTCAGCGAGTCCACCCGAACCTCCTTACACCGATGAAGTTTGTCTACCACGAAGGGTCTGGCAAATTCATAAGGACCACCTGCCGAAGAGGCTACCATCGAATGGTCAGCGAGTCCACCCGAACCTCCTTACACCGATGAAGTTTGTCTACCACGAAAGGCCTGGAAAATTCATAAGGACCACCTGCCGAAAAGACTACCATCGAATGGCCAGCGAGTCCACCCGAACCTCCTTACACCGATAAAGTTTGCCTACCACGAAGGGCCTGACAAATTCATAAGGACTACCTACCAAAAAGGCTACCATCGAATGGCCAGAGAGTACACCCGAACCTCCTTACACCGAGGAGGAATCTGTCCGTGCCTGTTAGACTATGGATGAGCTGCCGAAGTCCTTCATGAATGCTTCAAACCTCGATCCCATGAACTGGCAGCTGTTAACCTGACCCCTAGGCAATGGACCCAGTATGACTACCCCCAGACAGCAAAAGGTATAAGAGATAAAATTGAATATAGCCTTTTTGGTGGCTGATGTGGGATCAAACTATTCAGCAGGTACAAATACCCATATAAACCTTCCGAAGTATACCCCCAGCCTCGAACGGCACCAAAACTCCTCAATAACGGAGATGAGCCCAAAGTAGAAAACCCGTCTGCAAACAGCGTCCACCAACTCTGCTTCTGCCGAAGTACTGCAACGGTTTTGTCAGACTCTTCAGCTTCTCCTTAACCTTCATAAGCTTATTTCATCATCCCTAAGGACACGACTTACATAGTAAACCAGGTGCTGCTTACCCCCAACTTCACGCACTAAAACTATTTCTGCTACCGACAAACTCGGTGTCAAATACAAGTACGACGGTTCAACAGGAGCGGGCTTCACCATCAAAGGTACCGAAGAAAGATATGTCTTGATTCCTTGGAAGGCGTCTTCACATTCTGAAGTACATTGGAACATTTTAGTTTTCTTCGTCCCTTTCCACATATCAGAGATTGGCAAACATCTTCATGCCGATTTGGACATAAACCTTCGTTAAAGCTCCCTCTGACTAGTCTGGCTTGTTCCATCCTAACTTGCAGCTTTAAACGAGCTTCTCTAAAAATGAGTATCCACAGGGCGGTGTTCCCTCAGTGGATTCTCTGTCACTTTGGTGAGAAAAACTCAAGGCGGTGTACCTTCTTTGTATGCTCAGGTGTGTACTCCCTGGATCTGCTTCTTCGTCTGCTTCAACCATGATCCCGAGAACCAATAGGGCAGAGTACCCTCCTTGGCTAATCAGGAGAATAGTTGTTGGGTCTTCGTCTCCATCTGCTTCGACCATAATCCCGAGAACCAATAGGGCAGAGTACCCTCCTCGGCTAATCAGGAGAATGGATATTGGGTCTTTGTCTCCATCTGCTTCGACTATAATCCCGAGAACCAATAGGGCAGAGTACCCTCTTCGGTCAATCAGGAGAATAGCTGTTGGGTCTTCGTCTACCTCTGCTTCAACCATAATCCCGAGAACCAATAGGGTAGAGTACCCTCTTCGGTCAATCAGGAGAATGGTTGTTGGGTCTTCGTCTATCCCGAGGTCGGCCTCGAGATGTATCTTCAGAGTGCATAGGCTTCTTTCCGTTGTTTCAAAAGAACTTCTAATACATTATCATCTTCTTCGGCCATCTTGGCCAACTTGGATGCTCTGTCAGTCTGACCATCTCAGTGTAGGGTTCTAAGCAATGTGCCTTCTACCCTTTTCCGATCCGGATTAGGTTTTTTGCTAGCAGCATAAGTTAATCTTCTTCTGGCATCGCCATGGACTCTTGAATGAGAATCATCCGAAACAGCTAACGGTTGTCTTTCAAGGGTAACTGTTCTACTCTTCACCATAACTTTTGGCGTAGAATAGTTAAGAGTTGTGATTGAAAATATCAAGGACACTAGAACACAACCCTCCTTTTAGCGCCACTGTTAACGCCAAGATCTTTCCTCATGTCCCAATCACGTAAGATGCGTCTGATATCCTGCACAGTAAACACGACAACACCAAAAGCTTGACGGCCTGACCATCGGGGGATAGCTCAAGGGTGAGAGTCAGTACAGGCGATCATAAGGTTAACAATGGAGGATAAAATATCTAGTGTTTGAGAGAGATAATGAATTAATTACCTTTCTTTGTGTGAGTTCCTTGCTTTTGTATGCCACTGACCTCCCCTGGCCCACAGCCTGTAGCCGACTAAGCCCTGTCCAATCCTCATTAAATACAATGCAGAGATGACAGTCAAAGTTTATCCCATAATCATCACCGGTCAAAGCCCAAGTAGAACCATACTCACCAAATGGTTCGACCCACTGTCCTGTCCAATAATCCATAGGCCCCAAATAAAGATATTATCCACCCACTGGGTCGGCCCAATGAACCGGCCCACTACTTTCAAGACCCACCCAACATGTCTAAAGTATTATGGCCCAACAAGTATAATCATGAACATTGATGATTATATGAATATCTTTGGCAGTGGTACAGGGATGATTCGATGATGTGGTTTATTTATTAAGCTGAGTCTCAGCGATAAAATTGATGAAAAACATTCTAAATCATAGAAGATAGTAGATATCATGCTCTACTGGACTCTTCTAATGGATTGCTTGTTCCGCTGCAGTTAAACTTGATGTTTATTATATTTTATCAGTTTAACACTGTTGAAGGCTAACAATAATTTATTCTGCATTATCATAGTCATAATATTTCTTACTTGGCTAGTTGAGCTCACCCTTTGTTTTCATTGTTCTCTTCAGGAAATGAGAATATAGCTGGGACTAGTCGGGGAACGGAGTGATGGTCCAGATGTTTGCATTAGTAGTCCTCACTATTCAGTGAAATAGTGTGATAATAAATGTATTGAGGACTCCATTTGAGTTTGAATACTGTCTAGAAGACAATATTCGTACTAAAACTCTCAGCTTATGTTTTATCGTATTTTACACGACAGTTGTATAAATAAGTTGTATTTGGAATTTTGTACCATGTATTTGGCGACTCAAAATGGGTGATGTATACCTATTTTGGGGGCGTCACAGTAGTTGATGTATAGTATCTTATATTATTGATTCAATTATTGTCAAAGTATCATCTGCACAATATTTTATATTATTAAATCAATAATTGAGATGACAAATTTATTCATAATATTATTTTCATTATTGACAATGTCTAGAAAGTTCTGTCGAGGAAGAGGTTGTGACGCCCCCAAATTCGGGTCCTTTCGAACCTCGGATCCGGTCCGCCACGATACTACTATCGTCAAACTATTAATATTTTTCATTCATAACTTAATGAATAAAACCTTTCTTATTACAATTTAGAATATAAATTCTTTCCATTACCAGGATCTGCACAATGACCCAATACTTTTATAAGTTTCACAACTTGGTCATTTACTATTCCTGTTTTACATCACATTCTATGTTATATAAATATGCGGAATAATTTAAACTTTTTCAATCTCCTTTGAAAATAATTCTTTTATTGATATCTTAACTTGAATCGATTACATATCCTTGAATCAAATTATGTTATGATTCAATCTATTCGAATTACTGTATAAATTTTTAAATCTCGATTCGAATTTCTCTATGTATCACATAATACAACTTAACATGTATTTCACATTGTAAACTACTGTCATGTACATCTACTAGAACCTAAACATGGTTCAAGAGCATCTCGTTAAATAATAAATCAATTTACTTCGATACTATTGAACTTTATCAATCAAGGAGCACGTAACCTTTACCATTTATCCTTAACCTGCAAAAGCGATTATTTGCAAGGGTGAGCTCGACAGCCCAACAATTCTAACAGTTTTCATACAACATATAACATATAATAACATATTCAGTTCATGCATTCATAATCAATTAATATTTACTACGCATGTTACTTCACACATAACAAGCATATAGATTTATTAACATAAACATATCATCAAAGATCAACTTTCAGACATCATACATATCTCATATGCATTTCATATATATACATCAACATTTGCATAACATAATATAGCTCAACTAACAGTTATCAAATTCATATATCAAATAGGAACTGAAAGACTTGCCTAATTCGTAGTTTATGAAATACGACTTATACTGCTTAACGCTTATCTGCACTTCGTGTATTCCTACACAGTTATATAATCATGGATTCATATCCATCAGTAACATATTTCATGTATTCTCAATGTAATAACAATGTTACATTGTTTCCTAACTAGGTTTGTAAAACCTATATTTCACTTTCTTATCACATTCTCGGAATAGCTAGGTCCGTATAGGTATACCTTAACCATTCGAACATGACATCAACATCCATATATATCTATCACACACTTGACTCGCTATGTGATCGACGTATTTAAAACTCGTATAGGTAAGTTCAAACGTACACATAAACATCTAACTTAGTCGTAACTTCATACAACATCACCTATACTATATATTCATAACACAATTCAGTTTGTAAGACATTACAAATCCAAACAACGTATCATTGCTTAATATTTTGAAAGTATTCTTTTGGACTTAACTTTTGAAAATCATAATTAACATTCATCTCTATCACATAGCATGCTTCTTAACACATTACATAGTGTACAGCCCCCAAATCCGGGTACTTGAAACCCGAACTCGGTGCTTCACGATACTTTTTCTATGAGCAGAATAATACTAATAATAATAACAATAATATAAATATTAAACTTAATTTACATAATCATCAGAGTCTAGCTCCCAAGTACGTAACCTTTAATACATTCCTCACAATATATGATAGATAATATATATCATACTTGTCTTAATAAAGTTAAACTATTACATAACATAACACTCATTCAACAACTTTCCCTTTTCCTTTGTTCTTGGCAGAGCCTTCTGGTTGTTCACACTTAGCTGAAAACATTTAAATTAAGCAAGGATGAGCATTTGAGTGCCCAGTAAGTAATAACAATTATAAATATTAGCTGAAAGGATTAAATGTTTTCTTTGTACTACCCTTCTACAACAAATCAATAGTTGTGAAGTAATCTGAATCGATAATAATAACATAACTACTCTTTATCAAATTTTTGAAACTACGTATTGACTATAAATAGGGTTAAAGTGACATGCTATGAACATTGTTTTCTATTTTCGAATAGGTTTAAACAGAACTTCATCTGCAAACCGTCATAACTTATGGGCACGGGGTGATCAACTGTTATGCCTGTATTGATCAACACTATATGCAAGAACGATATTATCGCTCACTCGTCTCACTTTGATAAACGCTTTCCCTTGTTCGGGATGTTCATACTTAGTCGGGAATCCGAACCAAAATAATTTGATTGGATACAAAAATGTTTTTATCATATTCAACGTTATTTCTAAATCTGTGTCTAGCTGATCAAATAGCTTAGACAGTTTTTTCTTATTGTATACATACTGGTGATCAATAGGTATATATATATATCAACATTTGATTAAATAAAATAATTATCAAAGTGGGGACACTTGAATAACCATATTTAAAAATAAACTAATGAATATATATATATATATATATATATATATATATATCTAAATTACATATATATATATATATATATATATATATCAACATGTGATTAAATAAAATGATTATCAAAGTGGGGACACTTGAATAACCATATTTAAAAATTAACGAACAGAATATATATATCTAAATTACAGTATAGTAACATGTTGATAATCAATGATCAGATATAACATATTTAACAATAGGGTTAATATTCTGAAACTTTCTTACTTCTGTCTATTGCATAAAGGAAAAGCAAAGGTAGGATATTTGCCTGGTACGCTGCTTACAATTCGCAACTTAGTTTTATCTTTTGTATAACAACCTATCAGTAATAAGATCATTTTACTGATTAGAATAACATATCGCAACACATAGCACTGCTTATTGCAGTCAGCACATAACCTAACCACATTAACACATAGGTTTAGCAGTCACTGGATCACAAACAAACATAAATACAGTCAAAATATATAAGTCCAGATCAATTTATGAAACATGTCGGTGTACCGATGACTTTATCGGATAATTATTGAGTCTAAGACTCTATCCTGTAGTTCAATAACTGTAATTATCAGTCATATTATTTTTAAATGACTTATAATAATTTTTAAAATATTTATTATAATTTATCATGAATTTTCAAACATCGGAATCATTATTAAATGATTTAAATATTAAACAATTCTATTATCATTAATATTTAATTAATATTAAACTATTAATGAAACCATTTCTAAAATGTTAAAGTTATTTATAATAACTCAAAATACTTTTAAAGTATTAATATTATTCTTAAATGATTTTTAAAATATTTAAAATCATTTTAAATAATTACCATTAATATTTAAATATTAATGTATCATTTATCAAAATATTAAAAGTCATTAAATATATCTTAAATTTTTTTAATTCATTTATATACTTTTTAAATAATTTTAAATTAATAAAACCATTTTAAAAATATTTATTTAATATAATCATTAAATAAATTATTATATTGTTAATGTTAAATTAATATCATTAATATTAAATTATTAATGAAATTATCCTTTAAATATTAAAAGTTATATTTTATAACTTAAAATATCTTTAAATACTTTATTTTTATTTAAATTGATTTTTATGATAATAAAATCATTTTAAACCAAATTATTTAATATAATTATTAAATAACTTTAATATCATTAATAATTATTAATTAATGAAATTTACCTTTAAATATTGAAAGTTATATTTTATAACTTAAAATATTTTTAAATACGTTATTATTATTTAAAATGATTTTAATATAATAAAATCATTTTTTATTTATTTAATTAATTCATTTATTAAATAACTTAATGATCATTAATATTAATTTATTAATGAAATTTATCACAAAATATTAAAAGTTATTAAAAATAACTTAAAATAGTTTCTTATATCATAATATATTTTAAATGATTTTTCAAGTATTAAAATCATTTTAAACTAATTTATTTAATATTATAATTAAATAAATTAAATACCATTAATATTTCAAAGATATTAAATATTTATGAAATATACTTAAAATAATTAAAAACTAATTTTCAGACTTTAAAATAATTTTTAATAATTTATTATGTATTTTTAATAATTTAAAACTATTTTTTTCTATTTATTTAATTAAAATAATTAATTTCCAAAAATATTTGTCACTAAAGACTGCCTATAGCGACAGAACCGTCGCTATAGGTGTTCTTGGCTAATCCTAGAAACTCATGGGCAGTGACCGAGTTGGTTACTTTAACCAATGATTAAACACTGATCAAGTAGTTTCTAGACTTGTTTTTGGTCAGACCGTGTAGTACAAATGCAACAATACAAGACCCAACAACAAACATGGCCAACAAGCATAACGTAAGTGAGATCTGGAGCCTTGAACAAGCTATCAGAGCTATTCTTCATTTCTGGGTTACCCAGAAATGAAGAACAGTTCGACTGCTTATATTTGGGCTTCCACAACTTGCTTTTTATGAAATGATTTCGTGATCTAAAGCTTGCAGGTTGTATACCACATGTAATACTACATATCTATGTCATAAAATACAATTAACATCAACAGAATCAACAATTATGATCTGGTCAAACCATGTCAGTCGACATGTTCATATGTTTTCTAGGTTACCCAGAAAACAGAGAACATGCTCGACTTGCTTGGTTTGACCGTGCACTACAATCACCCAGTTTAATTATTAGGAGATTTTAAGGCATACACATGTGGTATAAACAACATACTACAACTTAGATGCATCGACAACAACAAAGAAATAACACACTGATAGCTCTAGGCGCTTAAAAATCTTGTCAGACGCTAGTTTACGGTTTCTGGGTTGCCCAGAAATGGCCCAGTCATGGTCGATCAACCGACTTTGACCAACAATAATTTGCAATCTAGACCAGACCTAAGCCTGATTCTTGATCCAGATCAAAGACCAACTATCAGACTACATATTTAAACCTTTAAACAACAAAAACCAAGATCAGACAAGAATCTAAAGGCACTGACATTCATTGTCAAACCACCAAGCAAATTTTTTCCAGATTTTTGAAATCTTCAAATCCGAGCCTATAGGTGTTATTGATCTAACATCTATCAACCCAGATTATCATAATACACTACAAACCACACATTTTAACACTTAATCATAACTTTTAACACATCATCAAAGGTCAGATTTTGAAATTAGGGTTATACCTTCTATGAACGATTTCTGATTCTAGCTTTTGATTTGGTTAAAAGTGATCACGGGGCTTGATTTGTGAACTGAAATGCTACTATATTTCATGGGTTTTAGAGAGAGAGAGGCTCTATGATATGTGTTTAGGCAAAAATAAGCTAACAAATGACTTTCTCTCTCTTTGATCTATATATATAACCAAGTGTAATGTGTTGGCTGATATATATGACTTGTTGCTGTGAATTATTGAGCACATGGGGTTGTTAGATTAGGTCACCCACTCCCACACTTGTCAAGCTTTGCAATTTACATAATAAAGAAAATCCAAAGAGGGGTATTTTGGTCATTTTACTTGGAATTTTAATGGCATTAATGTAATCTTTGTAAACCCTTAGGGTTTGACCCTTAAGGTTTAACCCTAAGGTTTATTATATAGCATTTGTAGGATTTAGCAATTATGGTTTGAAAAATGTAAAATTTTAGTTTCTAAAATTTTTAATTGGGTTTCCTTAATTAGATTAGATTTTCTAATTACATTATACATGAACATTAGAGTATTAATTATTTAATAATATTTATAGTTAACCTTGCTAATTTAGCAAATAGGGTTTATAATTAGTAATTAGGTTACCAAATCACAATTAGGGTTTCTAATTACTAAATTAGGGTTCTAGTCATTACGGTTTTAGATTACTAATTAGGGTTTCCCATAATTAGCAATAAACTCTTTTATACATGCTATTAATCATATTAACACAATTTCTGACTAATAACTAACTCCGGTTGAAGTTTCAAATTAGGGTTTCTAATTTCAGAAATTAGGGTTTTAATTTATAATTATGGTTTTCCATAATAATAAGGCTTTACCTAAAATACAAATTGTATAACAGATAACACAGTGTCTTAACAGACTTTTAAAGTCTCATTTGACCTTGGAATTAGGGTTTAACAGTAATACTAGGGTTTATAATAATATTGCTAGGTTTTGGTCATAATACACCATAATTGACCAACCATTATTAATACGTACATACCGTACATAATTATAGCACTAAAAAATCAAAATATAATTAATATTATATTATTATTCTCATTCCTTGATCAAAATCCAAAATTAGGATTTGGATTCCATATCTGATTTATCTTTCATATTTAACATTATTAATTAAGATAAAATAATTAACTTAATTAATCTAGCATAAATTCATATAATAAAATTAATAATTATTATAATAATTCTAAAATCATTTAATATATTATTTAAATAATATATAATTATAATTTCATAGAAAATAATTAATAAAAATATTTTTACTATAAAATTAATTATTATAAGAATATACTTTATAATAATCAATAATTCTAAAATAAAATTATTTGTAATTATTCATGTAATAAATATATTTTTATTTATCACATAAATACTTACGCTTTATCTTGTACAAATCCTCATCTTTAAAATAAAAAAAAAATATACGTAAAATTTCAGATTTAATTATATAGAAAATATCGGGTTGTTACACATAACATATTGGTCATATATTACAAGTTAAAGTAATCATATAAGCATGCTTCAAACATCAGATCAAAAACAGAACCTATTCTAGACTGCAGAATGGCGCAGCTGCACCCTGTCTAGGCTTAAGGACGACGCAGCTGCTTTGTCCCCTAGCCAGACCAGGACTGAGCTTTGCAGTTCCTATTTCTGTCCAAACTTTAACATACATAGGTACTAATACTCTATCATATATACATGTTAGAGGTGCTCACATAAGCACATGACCACTCTTGAGTACATTCTCTAGAAGCTTTAACTTACAACTTACATGGTATTATAGCATAACAAGACCATGTAACTACCATGTTTTATAACTTGGCTATATGTCCACATAGAGGTTTCACGGCCTGTTAATACATATGCTTATAATGCTCATATTTTTTATTCACAACTATCATTGTTCACACTTCAAATCATTCTTTAAACTCATGTTTGGTTTAGTTATCAACATGTTCAATACATACAAATCATGTCTAGGAATATTATAGTCATAACATGACATCCTAACCCTTTAGAATCTAGATACTCAAGTGATGCAACTAGATTTTGGAAATATGTTCAAGGTTGCCTTTGAAATCATTTCTCATGAATGATGCAACATGGCACATATAAGACAACTTTAAAACTCTTATCATAAGTAAATAAGTCATGATATCTTCTTTTCAAGATCCGAATGTATAACATGTAACATTCATGCATATTCACCTTAACCATATCAAGCTTTTTCCCTTAAAACATTTTCTAACACAAAGCGAACAAGTTTGATCATGACAAGGACACTATAACACCATAACTTGCTTATTCCTCTCTGAAAGAAATCATGTATATAAATCATTAAGTTCAGAACTTAAACTCATAAGTTTTCACAAGGTTTGTCTCCAAAACTAGTTTTTGTTAAAGATCTTCCACTAAATTATGTTGGACATTTCATACTACATAAGGAAACTTTATAACACATGTCATACCTATTTCTCATGTATATAAAAGTCATAATACCATATTAGCAACAACTCAGCATGGCGTAATCCATCAATGGTTTCGAGTGCGGCAGTATGCTTACTTAATTCCATAAATAAATCTTAATATAGTTTCAATAAATCTTAATATATGGTTACCATATATAGTATAGTCACATAAGTGTCGCATTACATTATATAATGCAGTTGTATTCCATATATATAATATATTTAATATCTCCTTTTTACTATTAATCACCCATTGGAATAGAAATAAATATTTTAATAACACATATTTATTTACTCCCATCTTTTAGAGCACACATATAATTGTCTCATCACATAGGATGAGATAACCAAACTTATTTAAATCAACTTTATGATTTTATTACTTTTACTCTATATTAAATATCACACCACATTTAATCTCAAGTAGTGGGTAATTATATGATACTACTACTCACATTTTTCCCACTTTACATATTATTTTATTATTTATAAAGTTTGTGCGACACACTTTACCTTAATGCTAAATTATTTAGCATACCTTACACTTGTAATATGTATAACCTTTACATTTAACATAATTAATATCTACTCTATTAATTATTGAAATTATACACTATATGTATAGTTATTCGATTGTACCAAGACAACTTCTTCTATCTTGTGCAAGTGAACTAACCCTTCTCATTCCATTTACTATCGCGACACTGCCACGCAAAGCTTTATAATATAATATTCTACATTATTACTTAATTAACCAATATTTATTCCAAGTTAATTAATTAACTCTTATTCACATCATGTTTTGTTAACTAAATTTCTTCATGAACACTTAGTCACCATTCATGACCTTATGAGAGTTATTAGTATGCATGGCTTGCAATCACATTTCATAAACTGACTCAGGGTTTTCTATAGACCTACAGTAGCAATTGCTACTGGGTCATTGAAGTTGATATGGGCGAATCATACCATACCAAAATCAGAGGCAAACCAGTTCTGCCTTAGCAAAAATGAAACCTACGCTTCTAAATACTTTACATATTCCCCTTAAGTGTTAACTCGTCTAACATCAAGGCCCTCTTTGATTCCACATCATCGGTTACTATTTTCCTTAACAATTTAAGGATCACACTTTGAGTTTTAAAACTCTATCTCCCCTATTAGTTTAACCAACTATACATCTACTTCACGATTTCATACCACCAATAACACAACACTCGAATGTATAACACATACATACCTCCTTTCATCTTCACTTCTCGTCGTGTAACGAATTACATAATAATTCTCTAACCACCTTAAAGGTATATCGATTTTTTTCTCTCATCAACAACGTACACGCATATAAGTCTAAACCTAGCACACCTCAAGTCTTTAATAGTACTCAATAAAGTACACTGAGTGGTTTCCCACAAACAACCAACAAGTTAGTTTCCGTCTCGTCTACACTGTTTTCATAGTGAGTTAGATTGGTTACTAATTCGTATATACCTCTGCTCTCTGAAGGAATTATTTAGCCCAGCTCCTATACGTCCACCATTAAAGATTACGGTTGCACTACCTTAGGCTTGATATGTACTCGTACAAATACTCAAGAAATTGGTGATTTATCAAAGATATATAATGTCACCAACTTACTATTAAAATAATTTCACATAAATTATTTAACCTCAATAGATAAATATTATCCATCTTCATTACTAATTCATCTCTACAATTTATAACAAATATATAGTAACGATATATATTTATTAAACACAACCTCACTTATTGCATAACTCATATTACCCTATGTAACACAATACCACATATCTCGTAGCACAATTACTTTCTTGTTCGAACCCTTCACATGCCTTAAGAATTTTATTTACTAAATTCTTATTTTAATATTTTCTGAAAATTCGGGTTCTTACATCCTCTCCCCTTTATAAGGATTCCATCCTCGGAATCACCGAAACCTCCTCTACTCGGTGCTATTTCGAATATTACATATTATTTAAAATAATTTTATCCATTCTCCTTTCGGAAGTTTTATTATAACTTTCTCACTTGCATTTTACTACATTCTCCTTTCTAAGGAACATTCTATTTACCACTTTCATCACACAGAAGAATAAGAATCTTCCACGATTTTTCAATAATCAGTAAGTAGTGTGAATAACCCAGATTCCAAATTATGCTAAGGGGTCACACAAGACCGTCAAATAGTGTTTCAACACAATTATCCACACTACAAACCAAAGTGTTTATCAATCACAAAGACTGGAAACACCCTCCACACGTACACTAGGTGGCCAACCTATTGTACCACTATGTTGGGTCGGAACGTAGTATTTTGTAACGACTACATGTGTTACGCTCGGAACCATTGTCCCCGAAAACATGTCCCCTTATAGGGTTGTTCACCTCAGCTTTTCAACAACTGAATCCGTACTAGAGCAATTTGGTTTGGCACAAATATTCAAGAATGCTTGAATTTCACAATTATTTTTCGACAGTCGTCTAGCCGAATCAAATAGCTTAGACTTTTATCAACAATTCAGACATCAATCGAAATAATTTGGCCAACTTAATTGACCTTCTTCATAAATTAAAAGAAAACCAATAATTCTTTTATGACATCATGATACCGTACCATATTAGTGGTACATTGAGGATTCCGTCATTATGTGACTTTGTCATACTACATCATACCAAAATTGGCTGACGATCTTTCGATCACAACCAACACTAGGTTCAACTGCATGGATGACTCCATCGTTTACCATACACTATATCAAATGATGCACATGGTTAGAAATACATTTTGAAATTTTCAAATCATTTTTGTCTTAGCCGAAACAATTAGCATAGACATAAGATTAAAGGTATTATTTTTAAACATCATTGGTTCAATCACAAGATCCAATGTTTTTCAAGAAACAGAAGTGTAAACATCAGCACGAAGTCAATAAATTTTGAAAATCTAGCAGAGCTAGAAGATTTAGGAAATCAACATTTCTACATCAACTTCAGTCTTTACTCCATTGCTTCATTTTATCAATCTCTAACACCATCAATGCTCACTATACCAAAATTTCTATTTCATAACATATATATACCCGATATAGTTCATCAAACTTACCACACTTTGGAAGTTCAGGAACTTGCTACAATCATATGAGTTTAAGAACTTATTCTAGTCAGACCATAGGTGTCCATTCGCTGAGGGGTTCAAAAACATTTTATATGATTACGAGTCACGAACTTACCAAAAGTATGAGTTTTAAGAACTCGCAACTTAACCTTATATTCTTTAACTATATCTTAATAGTCTTTATCTATCAAATATGATATGAGAAAAGAATCACCTCCTCACCATAAGCATATCGATAGCGCGACACTGACATTCCATTGATTATCATTGTGAGGAACCGAGCATGAGCACAAAGCCTCCACCCACACAAAGGTTTGTACAACTCACCTCTTACATGAGTCCTCAACTGAAATCTAACTTAACTCTCTCTCACTCTTAACTTGCTCTTTGCTCGATACGAATTCTTCGTATCTCATCACATACAACTCCTCATGAGTTCAAATCGTACCATTTCATAGTACAATCTCTTATAGCATCAAGCTATACACACTTAGTCGTTACAGACTATTTATCACTTCATAGCTCAATCCGATCACGTCGTGATCATCAATTTACCTTACGGTTTTTTCCCTATTATAAACAAAACTCCACTCGAGTTCATTCTCATTATCTTTATCATATAGACACCATCTTAACATTTTTTTTTACCGGAGTTAGGAAACTCCTGAATTCTCATTCTCTTAGATACTTCAAGATTCTTCTTTGAATATTCACATATATTATAATCTTTATCTTTCTCTCTCTTCTCAGGTTATAGCCTAAGATACACTTACCTAAGTTTATAACCTACAGCTTTGATACCAACCTGTGACGCCCCCAAATCTGGGTCCCTTCGAACCTCGGATTCGGTCCGCCACGATACTACTATCGTCAAAATATTAATATTTTTGATTCATAACTTAATGAATAAAATCTTTCTTATTACAATTTAGAATATAAATTATTTCCATTACCAGGATCTGCACAATGACCCCAAACTTTTATAAGTTTCACAACTTGGTCATTTACTATTCATGTTTTACATCATATTCGATGTTATATAAATATGCGGAATAATTTAAACTTTTTCAATCTCCTTTGAAAATAATTATTTTATTGATATCTTAACTTGAATCAATTACATATCCTTGAATCAAATTATGTTATGATTGAATCTATTCAAATTACTGTATAAATTTTTACATATCGATTCGAATTTCTCTATGTATCACATAGTACAACTTAACATGTATTACACATTGTAAACTACTGTCATGTACATCTACTAGAACCTAAACATGGTTCAAGAGCATCTCGTTAAATAATAAATCAATCTCTTTCGATACTATTGAACTTTATCAATCAAGTAACACGTAACCTTAACCATTTATCCTTAACCTGCAAAAGTGGTTATTTGCAAGGGTGAGCTCGATAGCCCAGCAATTCTAACAGTTTTCATGCAACACATAACATATAATAGCATATCCAGTTCATGCATTCATAATCAATTAATATTTACTACACATGTTACTTCACACATTACAGGCATAGAGATTTACTAATATAATCATCAAAGATCAACTTTCACACTTCATCCATATCTCATATGCATTTCATATATATACATCAACATTTGCATAACATAATATAGCTCAACTAACAGTTATCAAATTCATATATTAAATAGGAACTGAAAGACTTGCCTGATTCGTAGTTTATGAAGTATGACTTAACTGCTTAACGCTTATCTGCACTTCGTGTATTCCTACACAGTTATATAATCATGGATTCATATCCATCAGTAACATATTTCATGTATTCTCTATGTAATAACAATGTTACATTGTTTCCTATCTAGGTTCGTAAAACCTACATTTCACTTTCTCATCACATTCTCGGAATAGCTAGGTCCGTATAGGTATACCTTAACCATTCTGGACATGACATCAACATCCGTATATATCTATCACACACTTGACTCGCTATGTGATCGACATATTTAAAACTCGTATAGGTAAGTTCAAACGTACACATAAACGTCTAACTTAGTCGTAACTTCATACAACATCACCTATACTATATATTCATAGCACAATTCAGTTTGTAAGACATTACAAATCCAAACAACGTATCATTGCTTAATATCTTGAAAGTATACCTTTGGACTTCACTTTTGAAAATCATAATTAACATTCATCTCTATCACATAGCATGCTTCTTAACATATTACATAGCATATTAGTCATATAATACAAGTTAAAGAAATCATATAAGCATGCTTCAAACATCAGATCAAAAACAGAACCTATTCTAGACTGCAGAATGGCGCAATTGTGCCCTTTTTAGGCTTAGGGATGGCAGTTTGCTTTTGTCCCCCCCTGGCACTGTCAGTGAGCTTTGCAGTTCCTATTTTTTTCCAAACTTTAGCATACATATGTACTAATACTCTATTATATATACATGTTAGAGGTGCTCAGATAAGCACATGACCACTCTTGAGTTTATTCTCTAGAAGCTTTAACTTACAACTTACATGGTATTATAGCATAACAAGACCATGTAACTACCATGTTTTATAACTTGGCTATATGTCCACATATATAGAGGTTTCACGATCTGTTAATATATATGCTTATAATGCTCATATTGTTTATTCACAACTATCATTGTTCACACTTCAAATCATTCTTTAAACTCATGTTTGGTTTAGTTATCAACATGTTCAATACATACAAATCATGTCTAGGAATATTATAGTCATAACATGACATCCTAACCCTTTAGAATCTAGATACTCAAGTGATGCAACTAGATTTTGGAAATATGTTCAAGGTTGCCTTTGAAATCATTTTTCATGAATGATGCAACATGGCACATATAAGACAACTTTAAAACTCTTATCATAAGTAAATAAGTCATGATATCTTCTTTTCAAGATCAGAATGTATAATATGTAACATTCATGCATATTCACCTTAACCATATCAAGTTTTTTCCCTTAAAACATTTTGTTAGTTCCTAGTTGGCACAATAGTTATCTAGAAGGGGGGGGGGGGGGGGGTTGAATAGATATTTAAAAATTCTTTTCGTTTTAAACTGTTCTTTAATGATGATTAAAACTTAGCGGAATTTATGTTTGTTTTAATCTTCTTTACAAAGCAGTGGATGTAACGAATGATTTGTTTGAGTTGTGATTCTGAGGACAGAATCCTTGAAAAGAGGGAATGATGAAACATTCCAGAATTTTAAAGTGTAATATTAAATATTTATTAATTTATATAAATATTTAATGGATATGTTTATTATTGAATAAATAATTAAATATTAAATATTAAATATTTATTTGCAATATTAATATTTATTGAATTATATAAGCATTTAATGGCAATTTGAGTTGATGTGGTATAGTTAATTATTTGTTGAATAAATAATTAAGGAGCTAAGAAAATTAATTGTTATGAGATTATATAATAATTTAATTTAATAAGTAAGCTAGAGAGCTTATAATGATTAAATGAATTATAATATTTTAATTGGGAATTGTGATTAAAATAAAGTATTAGTTGGTTGAATAAAATTATAATTATAAAGAAATTATAGTTTTTGATAATGATTTAGGTGTGAAAGTAATTTAATTTAATAGAAGTGTGACAAATAACCTTTACTATAAAGGAGTTATTAAAATAAATTAAAAGAGTTTAATTTAGTTTTGCCAAACATGTCTTATTGCATAATAAGTCTTTAATCTAATAATTTTTTATCAAACAAGGTATAAGGATTAATCCAATTGTTTTAATTCAGTTTACCAAACAAGGTGTAAGGATTAAAGGGTTATTTTATTAGCTTAGCCAAACAAGCCTTATGGCTTTTGATTTTTAAACAAAATATAACTGATATAATTATATCTATATTTATATTATTTCATTAATAGATATTATATCATATATATTATATTTTTATTACGATGTTAGAGTTAGGAAGAGAAGAAGGCTCAGTTGAAGAAAAAGAAGAAGAAGAAGAAAAATACAGAGAGAAAAGTTGAGAGAAACTTAGAGAAATTGAGAAAAGAATTGGGGAATAGAAGATTGTAATCATAACTATTTTCTTCTAAACTCTAGAGTATCATCTTCTTAATCAAAGGTAGGATATTAATCCTTGTATTTTATTTTTAAAGTTTTGTTTTTCTTCTTCCAAAAAGTTCTTTGTAAAATTCTTTTAAAGGATGAATTGTTGATATATATACAACTTTATATGAGGATTGTTTGTAAAAGGTTTTCATGAGTTTATATATGATTATAGATATACTAGTTCATGTATGTATGTGTTTTGTGAAGAAAGCCATATAACAGTGTTTACATGAAAATATATATGAATATGGCTTAATTTAAAATAGAAAGTTAAGGTTTAATTAGTTGTTAAATTGAAAAATTGATTGTTGGAATTGATAGAGTATGTAAAATCATAATCATAATGTTTTGAATTTACTGTTTTGGTTGAAAAACAAAAGCACAGTGTTGATTTTCATTGAAAATATCAAAAATGGAGTTTTTGCCAAAAACATTGAAATTGGGTGTTGTATATTTGATGTTTAAGTTATTTTATGTGTAGAAACATGTTAGAAATCTTCACAATTTGTTTATATGAAGTTTATATGTAAATTACATGATAATCAGTCTATTAGATTCGAGCTTTTAGGCCAATTTGGCTTTTGTTCATCTTTGTTGCTGAAGTTTGGTGTGGATTACGGACTCTGGAGCGCAGGCCATGCTTGAAAGAATCTGACTCTCGTGTCTTGATGCCAACTAATGGCTTTGTGATCTGAGTATAGCGCTTGACTTCATATGCTTGTGCGAACCACACAGATGTAAGCGTATGTGCCATACGTGTCAATCGTGATAGAGTTCTGCAGTTTTGTTTATGCATACAAAACTTAAAAATAAATGTTATGTGTTAATAATATGAATGTTAAATGATGATTTCAGTAGTATTAAACTATGAATGAGCATGTTATCAATAGTTAATTAGTATTAACGTAGTTGATTATGTGAATTGGTAATTTAACCTACATGATGTATATATTTTGGTTATATAGATATTAAATGTTGGTAATGACTAATTATGTCATGATGACATATGTATAGGGTATTAATTCAAGTTGTAAGGTTTAGCTTGTGCTAAAGGCAAGTTCTCTAACTAAAAAACTTCATTGTGCGAGTTCAATTTAATTTGGTACATTATTGTTTTCAAATTCAATTACAATTGTTGTAAGTTGCTACTTCTACACTTTCGTAGAGCTAGATTGCCTATTATTGAGTAAGTCATTGTATTTAGTTACTCATGACGATACAAGTTCTCTAATCTATTATCTTGTTAATTCAATTACTGTTTTTAATTCGATTACAATATATGATGTAAGTTATTTTGGAGCAAGTTATTCTTGTATTTAACTTGTGGTTTAGCATGCACAACTATATATGCTATGTATGCTTATTATTCAATTCTAATTAACCTTGGCTTAGTGTTGTTCAAGCAAAGTATGCTATAGTTATTCAAATTGTATGCTATTAGATTATTCCTAATGCATGATTTTAGTTACGATGATTGATTCAATCGCGATTATTCTATAGTATAGTGTTATTGGTTTTATTCAACTACTCCTTAGTTGATGTTCGTTAAATTCCAAATTTCCTTGAAAGCTTATCCAAACCAAACTTTCTTTGGTGCGGACTTGTACTCTAAATACTGAGATGAACAACTCTTTTAATAGAGGTTTACGCTTAGCGTTGAAATGGTTGTGCACAATACATTGTATGCGGGGATTGATCCCCTAAGTACGCGTGGAGTCCTTATAGTCTTATATTTGTTAAACTTAAAGTTGAAAGATTACTTATAATTGTGGACATGATTAAATGGTCATTAGACCCTCGATGAATGTTATAAATTTTAGAAAGTTAATAGAATATATTGTTCAGTTCTATTAAGCCTAATATTGGCAATTAATGTAAAAGTTTAAAGATTTATTTATTGTTATTTCAAGTGGGCCTTGTTTGCTCACTCTTGCCTGTAAAATCTCTTAAAGCTAAAGTTGAAACTGGTGACGTACCTAGCACCAGTAAGGGAAAAGGAAAGATGAACAAGTACTGAAGACTTGTAATAGATTCGATAGTTTTATTATCAGACTTTGGTATTAAGATTGTAATGAAGTTTATTTAAATTTCGCATTTGAATGATTGTTATTAAAGGTTAGATAACCTGGGAGATTTTTATTTAAATTTAATCCTGTATGGGCAGGTTTTATTATTCAATTTATTATAATTGAGTAGTTAGAAATGAATGTTTTGATTAAGTGAACACTAAGTCTTGAGGAAATGAAGTACCAGGATTTGGGGGTGTCACAGTGGAGTTATGAGAGTGAGGTAGTTATAGTAGTTATAGTATGAATGTAAAAGACACAGTCATTTTTAAGTGGTTTAGAGCACTTAAAGCTCCTAGTCCACTCTTCTACTCAACGAGTAGGATATCCACTAAGGATGTCTTTTACAACTTCTGAATCACACAGAATCCTTCTAGACCAGCAGTCTTGGAACTTCTTAGTTCACTCTTGAACTCTTCAAGTCCATCAGACTTGGCTCTCTTACAATTCACTTAGAACTCTTTAAGTCCAACAGACTTGGTACTCTTCTTCAGTTGATTGATTGATGTTGAGTTCTTGATAGTTGCTACTCAGTTGCTGTTTAAGCACTTGTTCGAAAGAACTGAGTAGCTGAGCAAGCTTTGCAAATTCTCAGATCGTAGAGTTGGGCTTGAGAGCTGTTCACATTGTTTGTTCAATGCTTGCTTTATTCTCTCTCATCTGTCTGATTTGCATATATGTGATCTTGAAAACTATCCGTTGGATCCATCCGTTGAGGAATTAATTGCATTTGACTTTTTTGATCTTTGAAGGAGACATTTCTGCACATCTTCTGAAACTGCATTCTGGTCCACTGACACAGCAGACTATTTTCTCACCTAACACCTGAAAAGGTGTTTGGCCCCCTTACCAATGGTACTTTCCTTAGCTTCTTCAATATGCTAATTTGTTGCATACTACGGATATTTTATATTACTTTGGGACTGATGAGTACTACAACATCTAGAATCCATTCCTCATATGTTGGAATCTGCCTTCACACATATCACGAGGCTCGACGTTTTCTGACATAAGATAGATGATGCTCTACAATTTGTATCGTGATACTCTACAATTCAGATCGTAGTTACTTTTCGCCTTGGTGCTTGATCTGATGCTATCAGCAGAGAGCACTATGATTTCTCTTAAACCTTTGCACACTACGATCTTTGCTTGCTAGGTTCTAACTCTACGTTTCCGAGAGCACACTACGACCGTTGACTTGTAAACTCTACATTTCCTTCAGCATGCTACGATCGTTGAGTTGGCTCGGTAAACGTTGAGACCACTCTACGATTCCCGAAGAGGACCTTCAAGGCAGGCACACTACGATCTTCTAAGCTCTACGTTTCTACCATGA
This sequence comes from Panax quinquefolius, assembly GCA_020205615.1. NCBI lineage: Eukaryota > Viridiplantae > Streptophyta > Magnoliopsida > Apiales > Araliaceae > Panax > Panax quinquefolius. Next base: position 68,604,256 of record CM035174.1, on the reverse strand, counting down.
CTTATGCAATGTTGATTAGATTTATACACTCATTTCTTCGAAGCCTATCTATTACATCTCAAGATCATTCTAACAGCTTTGATCTTTCTATCTATACATTCTATTACAGAATGATACACGTTAAGAGCTTAGATCAACCTAACAGATTTGATCTATCACTAAGTCCTCATACATATCTTACTTGAAGGACTTTATAAATAATGATGAGCATGTACATTAAAACATCAAATCATAATATGCATTCTCCCAACAATCTCCCCCTATTTGATGTTGACATAACCAAGGAGATTTGTTGTCATGATTATTAGTGTCTAGATGCATTTGCAGGAAATTTAAACATAACTTAGAGAATAAGCATGAATTTATTGATGTTCAAGAAATATTGCAGTTTAGCTTTACATCAATAAGAATTTAAAGTTTCAACTTATCTCTATTTCTTTGACCTTTTCCTAGGAGGATTGGCATACTCCTCAGCCCTTCTTTTCATGATAGCTTCATCTCTTCTGGCTAACTCTTCCAGCTCACTCGGACTTACTATCGGGTTGTGATCATGCCTATTCATGAATGCTGGATCTCCAATTGGCATTCTTAGGCCTGTGGTGGTCACATTTGGTGAGCTGATAGTTGGCCCTTGATTTCTTAAAGGCTGAGCCATCAAGACTTCCTATTGATCAGATCGTTGAGTCTGATTGCTTTATCGTGCAGTCTGTTGGTGGAACTATCTTGCAGGAGGGCTTCATGAAAATTGTCCTCTTCCCCTTTCTTGGTTTCCTCTGCCTCTGCCCTGTTCTCCCTGTGCTCCTTGAACTCCTTTCCCTTTATTCTCCCCCTTTATGTCAACATTAAGGGTTCGAATGTCTGCAGAAAGTCGATTCACTCCTTGGACAAGCTCGTTCGGTTGGCTTTGTGTTTGAGCAATGTCCTCTCGACTTTCCTTGATATGTTTTTCAGATCTAGCTTCTTTATTTCGGAGTGAAATGAGAACAATATCATTCTGTCGTAGAGCTAGATTGCCTATTATTGAGTAAGTCATTGTATCTAGTTACTCATGACGATACAAGTTCTCTAATCTATTATCTTGTTAATTCAATTACTATTTTCAATTAGATTACAATATAATGATGTAAGATATTTGGAGCAAGTTATTCTTGTATTTAACTTGTGGTTTAGCATGCACAACTATATATGCTATGTATGCTTATTATTTAATTCTAATTAACCTTGGCTTAGTGTTGTTCAAGCAAGGTATGCTATAGTTATTCAAATTGTATGCTATTAGATTATTCCTAATGCATGATTTTAGTTACTATGATTGATTCAATCACGATTATTCTATAGTATAGTGTTATCGGTGTTATTTAACTACTCCTTAGTTGATGTTCGTTAAATTCCAAATTTCCTTGAAAGCTTATCCAAACCAAACTTCCTTTGGTGCGGACTTGTACTCTAAATACTGAGATGAACAACTCTTTTAATAGAGGTTTACGCTTAGCGTTGAAATGGTTGTGCACAATACATTGTCTGAAAGGTTGATCCCCTAAGTGCGTGGAGTCCTTATAGTCTTATGGTTGTTAAAGTTAAAGTTGAAAGATTACTTATAATTGTGGACATGATTCGTGGTCATTAGACCCTCAGTGAATGTTATAAATTTCAGAAAGTTAATAGAATATATTGTTTAGTTTTATTGAGCCTAATATTGGCAATTAATGTAAAAGTTTAAAGATTTATTTATTGTTATTTCAAGTGGGCCTTGTTTGCTCACTCTTGCCTGTAAAATTTCTTACAGCTAAAGTTGAAATTGGTGACGTACCTAGCACCAGTAAGGGAAAAGGAAAGATGAACAAGTACTGAAGACTTGTAATAGATTCGATAGTTTTATTATCAGACTTTGGTATTAAGATTGTAATGAAGTTTATTTAAATTCTGCATTTGAATGATTGTTGTTAAAGGTTAGATAACCTAGGAGATTTTTATTTAAATTTAATCCTGTATGGGCATGTTTTATTATTCAATTTATTATAATTGGGTAGTTAGAAATGAATGTTTTGATTAAGTGAACACCAAGTCTTGAGGAAATGAAGTACCAGGATTTGGGGGTGTCACAAGTTGGTATCAAAGCTTTAGGTTATGAACCTTAGGTGGGGGGGAAAGCCTTAGGAAGTAACCTTTGAAAAGATAGTGGAGATAACTCTTATCGAGTTTTAAGAAAGAAGTAATAAAACACTTATGTGCTTATGTGTTTATAGTTTATGTACTCGTGAGTGTCGAGTAGTAATGATTAATAATTAAAACTTTAAAACTTTGTTGTCAAGATGACTAATGTCGGAAAATCCAGTCAAGCTAGGGAGGAGGGACCTCAAATGCCTATAGAGGAGGAGCCTCACGACATTCAGGTAGTTTGAGAACAACTACTGCCACGGGAGTCAGCCCCGTTGGTCACGGTAGTTGAAGATGAGGATGATGACGTGGAAACAGATGAGGAGGATCCCATTGAGTTACCACAGGAGGATGAGGATGATGAGGACGAGGAGGAAAGAATTCTACTTAACTCGATAGCTGGCCATATATACGATGAGGTGCATGACCGTAACGTGGAACTTCAGGATACTGATTGAGGAGTTGCGGAGAGAGATAGTAGGCGAACAACAAAACGTAATGACACAAAAGGCGGTGAGATCCGAGGATCGTGAGGAGCGATTGACAAATGCCGAGGAGAAACTAATACTGGTAAAGGAGAAAAAGAACAATTGATCGAGATGGTTCTTTGAAGCGAAGAACAAAAATTGAGAGAAGAAGCTACTAGGAGGAAAAAAGTTGAAGATGCATCTGAGGAAGCTTATCAACGAATGGAAGAAGCGATAAGACTCACATGAGCGAAAAGGATGAAGATGGAAGAGATGGATAAAGTATTTGACACATGATTAATCGAGCTCAAGATCGGGTCATGGGATATCCGATTCAGTTCGAGACGCTCCCATCATATGTATTAGATCGCAGGACAATGTTTCGAGTCATGGAGGAAGAATGTGATAGGGCTAAGAAGTATCTTAATAGAACATCGTAGTTGTTGCACGATGAGTGAAAGGTTAAATAAATTGTAAATCCCAAGTGTTATGTAACCTATGGGATATGACTATGATGTTGTCCTGAAACTTTTGTAGTTCAGGAAAGTAATGTAGATAGCAGTGATGATATTGTCTTATGTTTTCCAAAAAGGTTTTCAATAAATAAAAGTTGTTATTTTATTCAAAGTGTTATGTGTTATGTGGTTATTTCCTTTATGGAGGCAAGTTAATTAGAAAATACTTAAAGAAGCTGAGTAATAGTCTAATAGATGTTTTGTTTTTAACAGAAAATGCCTCCCAGACGTGAACCACCCCGACAGAGAAACAATGAGAGAACTACCAATAACGATAATGTTGACGGTAACCCCATTCAACAACTAGTGACACTACTGACAATAGCGTTGCAGAATCAACCACAAAACCATGGTACAACGTTTAAGGATTTCAAGGCGGTTGGACCACCTAAATTCCATGGGTCTATGAATCCAGTCGAAGCACAGAACTGGATTATGGAGATAGAAAAGGTGTTCGATGTTGCTAGGGTAGGGATGACCCGGAAGATCTTTACAACATTCATGTTGAAAGCGAAGCTAGTTATTGGTGGCGAGGCCAATAAAACTCGGGAAGGGCCGGGAGTGATGACACAGGATAGGTTCAAGGAGTTTTCTTGAGACTTATTTCCTAGAGAGTTCAAAGAGTCAAATTTGGAATGCGGTTTACGAAACTAAAAGCAAGGAACGATGATGGTATCGAATATCTTTGCGAAGTTCAATGAATTGGCGAGGTTTACGCCATATCAAGTTAGCACGACGAGCGTAAAGCGAAGAGATTTGAGCAGGGTGAAGCCTGGTACATGCGATGAGGGTCTCCTGTTCCGATTGAAGACATTTGCGGTGGTGATGGAGAAAGCGATTACTCGGCGAAGGTGGAAGCGAGCGGTGACAAAGTTCAACGAGAACAAAGAAGAAGAGGAATGAGAATGAGACTAAGAATGGAGGTGGTAGCAATGGAAACAACAACAACAACAACTTGAAGAGGAAGTGGAATGGGAGCATGGGTGTTGGACACCAGCAGGGTAACCAGCAAAACAAAAAGTTTGAAGCATATGCGACATACGAGAAATTCCATAAGGGTGCGTGCTTGATGGGGAAGCGAGTATGCTACAATTATGGCCAGGAGGGTCACATCGTCCCAAATTTCATTCAACCGAAGAAGAATGTATGCCTCACGTGCGGATACAAGGATCACTTTGCTCGTGAATGCCCTAAGAAGAGGGAAGGAGTGACAACCATAAATAATGGAGGTAACAATGGAGTACATTGGGCCATTCACGGGACTGCGACATCAAACAAACCACGACGGAACCTTGACATGGTATGCAAGATTACGTGCAATCAAAAGATGTAGTGTCGGTATTATCCCAATCAATGATATAAATGCTTATGTATTATTCGATTAAGGTTGCTACTTGTTCGTTTATATCGATGAATTTGCTAAGAGGTTAGAATTACCTAGAGAAGAACCGAATTTTCCTTTGAACATAGAAATTGCAAATAAGGAAGTAATCCTGTTAGATTCGTATACAAGAACTGTAGTGTGAACATTAAGGAGAATATCTTGTTGGTAGATTTGATTCCGATTAGACTAGAAATTTGATGTAATTTTGGGGATGGATTGGTTGTTCAAATATGGAGCGATGTCGATTGTCACAAGAAGTATGTAAACCTTATGACTCAAAATCAAAGGTAGTATTTTATGGTAGCAAATCGCTGAGACAAATGAAATGTCTCGGACTATGCGAGGCAAAAGAAATTGTTAAGTCGAGGTTGTGTGGGCTATTTAGCTTACATAGTCGATACTCGGAAGAAGGGTGTGAAACTAGAAGAAATACCCAGTAGTGAGAGAATTCAAGACGTGTTTCGGAGAAGATTTGCGGGACTTCACTTTGTGAGAGAAATATAGTTAAATGATCGACTTAGCGTCGGGAACAACCTGCCGATATCGAAGGCCCGTCTAGAATGGCTCGGTAGAAATGAAGGAACCGATGGTATACGATTACGAGAGTTCTTTGGACAAGAAATATATTCAACCAATTGTATCGTAGTGGGGGCGCCAATTTTATTCGTTAAGAAGAAGGATGGATCAATGCGTCTTTGCATTGATTATAGAGGATTAAACAAAGTCACTATTAAGAATAGGTATCCGTTGCCTAGAATAGATGACTTGATTGATCGACTTTGAAGGGTGCTAAATATTTCTCGAAAATAGATTTGAGAAGTGGGTATCACCAATTGAAGGTAAGAAAGGAGGATATACCTAGAACGACATTGAACTCGATGCGGACATTACGAGTTTACGGTGATGTCTTTTGGTTTAACTAAATGCCCCTCTATTTGCGTTCATGGATTTGATGAGCAGGTGTTTAAACCATTCTTAGACAAGTTTGTAGTGGTATTTATTGATGACAATTCTGGTGTTTTCCAAAACTCAAGAAGAACACGTGGAACATTTACGTTTGACATTGGAAACACTAAGGAAGAAAAAGTTGTACGCGAAATTCTCTAAGTGCGAATTTTAGCTCGATTGTGTATAATTTTTGGGTCATGTGATTAACAAAGATGGGATTTCAGTGGATCCATCAAAAGTGGAAGCTGTAATCAATTGGGAACAACCAAGAACACCGTCAGAAGTGAGGAGTTTCTTGGGACTAGCTGGTTATTATAGAAGATTCATCTAAGATTTTTCTAAGATAGCCACTCCGCTAACAAATTTGACAAGGAAAGCTGTAAAATTCGTTTGGACGGAGAAGTGTGAAGAGAGTTTCCAAGATTTGAAGAAAAAGTTAAGTATGGCACCTGTGTTGACATTACCAGATAATATAGGAAATTTTGTGGTGTATAGTGATGCCTCACACAAAGGGTTGGGTTGTGTTCTTATGCAGAACGGAAAAGTTATTGCCTATGCATCAAGGCAACTAAAGGATTATGAGAAAGGGTATCCGACTCATGATTTAGAATTGGCTGCAGTTGTATTTGCTCTGAAGATATGGAGACACTATCTTTATGGAGAGAAATATGAGATCTACACAGACCACAAAAGTCTGAAGTATATTTTCACTCAGAAGGATTTGAACATGCGACAAAGAAGGTGGATGGAACTGATAAAAGATTACGATTGTGAGATCTTTTATCATCCGGGAAAAGCGAATGTGGTTGCAGATGCTTTAAGCGAGGAAAAAGTCGAGGAGAAGTTGATCTTGATAACAACTCGGGAGGAGCTCATTTCAAAATGACAAAAGCGGAGTTGGAAATCAAATTTCCAAAGAATCGATGAACAACTATTCCAGATAGAAGCTGGTCCAACTTTAGTGGACAAAGTGAAGAATGCTCATCTAGAAGATGAAGAGTGTGGGAAAATCAAAGAGAATCTGGTTGAAGGCGGTGATGTAAAATACAAGGTCGATACCAAAGGATTACTACGGTTCAAGGGAAGAATTTGGGTTCCAGCAGTGCTATAACTGAAAGAAGATATTTTGACCGAAGCTCATAGCTCAAAATATTCAATTCATCCAGGAAGCACGAAAATGTATCAAGATTTGCGCTGACATTTTCGGTGGCCAAAAATGAAAAGGGATGTTGCTGAATGCGTAGTGAAATGCTTGACATGCCAGATAGTAAAATCCGGACATCAAAGACCCAGCGGATTACTCCAACCGTTGGAAATACCGAAATAGAAGTGGGAACACATCACGATGGATTTTGTGGTGGGTCTTCCAACTACTTAGAGAGGATGCGATGCGATTTGGGTGATAGTGGACAGACTGACAAAATCAGCACACTTCCTACCAATAAAGATTAGATTCAATCTTGATCAGTTGGCAAGATTGTACATTAAGGAGATCGTTTCGAGGTACGGAGTGCCAGTATCAATTGTGTCCGATAGAGATCCACGATTCACATCAAAATTCTGGAAGAGACTACAAGAATGCATGGGGACACAGTTGCGAATAAGTATGGCTTATCATCCACAAACAGATGGCCAAAGCGAACGAACAATTCATACATTGGAAGATATGCTAAGAGCATGCGTCATGGACTTTAAAGGAAGCTGGGAAGAACATTTACCATTGGTGGAATTTTCTTACAACAACAGTTACCACACGAGCATAGACATGCCACCTTACGAGGTATTATCGGCGAAAAAGTGCGAGAACTCCATTGTCTTTGAGATGAAGTCGATGAACGCCAACCTTATTAGGACGAATCGGTACAACAAACTCTGCGACGTTGTTAAACTCATCGAGACAAGATTAATGCAGCGACCCAAGATGAGATAAAAAAGTATGTTGATCAACACAGACAAGATCGTGCATTCGACGTAGGAACTTTTGTATTCCTAAAAGTTTCTCCTTGGAAAGAGAAAATTTGTTTTAGGTAAAAAAGAAAGCTAAGCCCGAGGTTTATTGGACCCTTTGAAGTCTTGCGAAGAGTGGGAGAAGTGGCTTACGGGTAGCTCTACCTCGAGTTGGAAAACATTCATAATGTTTTTCATATTTTGGTGTTACGACCATATAAACCCGACTACAAACATGTGATCGAGTATGAACCGTTACAGTTCGAGAAAGATTTGTCTCATGAAGAGGTTCCTATCCAGATAGTCGACAGGAAAGAACAAGTGCTCAGGAATAAAGTGATACCTTCTGTGAAGGTGATATGGAGGAACCACAACGCTGAAGAAGCTACGTGGGAACTCGAAGAGAAAATGTTGAAAGAGTACCCTGAGTTATTTTTTTAATCTGTGTCTTCGATTCTGGAGACAGAATCTTTGTAAGTAGGGAAGAATATAACGAATGATTTGTTTGAGTTGTGATTCTGAGGACAGAATCCTGTAAGGAGAGAATGATGTAACATTCCAGAATTTTAAAGTGTAATATTAAATATTTATTGATTTATATAAATATTTAATGGATATGTTTATTATTGAATAAATAATTAAATATTAAATATTTATTTGCAATATTAAATATTTATTGAATTATATAAGTATTTAATGGCAATTTGAGTTGATGTGGTTAGTTAATTATTTGTTGAATAAATAATTAAGGAGCTAAGAAAATTAATTGTTATGAGATTATATAATAATTTAATTTAATAAGTAAGCTAGAGAGCTTATAATGATTAAATGAATTATAATATTTTAATTGGGAATTGTGATTAAAATAAAGTATTAGTTGGTTGAATAAAATTATAATTATAAAGAAATTATAGTTTTTGATAATGATTTAGGTGTGAAAGTAATTTAATAGATTAATATTTTTAATTGATTAAATTGATTATTTAATTTAATGGAAGTGTGACAAATAACCTTGCTATAAAGGAGTTATTAAAATAAATTAAAAGAGTTTAATTTAGTTTTGCCAAACATGTCTTATTGCATAATAAGTCTTTAATCTAATAGTGTTTTATCAAACAAGGTATAAGGATTAATCCATTTGTTTTAATTCAGTTTACGAAACAAGGTGTAAGGATTAAATGGTTATTTTATTAGCTTAGCCAAACAAGCCTTATGGCTTTTGATTTTCAAACAAAATATAAGCGATATAATTATATCTATATTTATATTATTTCATTAATAGATATTATATCATATCGTTATATTTTTATTACGTAAGTTAGAGTTAGGAAGAGAAGAAGGCTCAAGAAGAAGAAAAAAGAAGAAGAAAAATACTGAGAGAAAAGTTGAGAGAAACTTAGAGAATTGAGAAAAGAATTGGGGAAAAGAAGATTGTAATCATAACTATTTTCTTCTAAACTCTAGAGTATCATCTTCTTAATCAAAGGTAGGATATTAATCATTGTATTTTATTTTTAAAGTTTAGTTTTTCTTCTTCCAAAAAGTTCTCTGTAAAATTCATTTAAAGGATGAATTGTTGATATATATACAACTTTATATGAGGATTGTTTGTAAAAGGTTTTCATGAGTTTATATATGATTATAGATATACTAGTTCATGTATGTATGTGTTTTGTGAAGAAAACCATATTACAGTGTTTACATGAAAATATATATGAATATGGCTTAATTTAAAATAGAAAGTTAAGGTTTAATTAGTTGTTAAATTGAAAAATTGATTGTTGGAATTGATAGAGTATGTAAAATCATAATCATGATGTTTTGAATTTACTGTTTTGGTTGAAAAACAAAAGCACAATGTTGATTTTCATTGAAAATATCAAAAATGGAGTTTTTGCCAAAAACATTGAAATTGGGTGTTGTATATTTGATGTTTAAGTTATTTTATGAGTAGAAACATGTTAGAAGTCTTCACAATATGTTTATATGAAGTTTATATGTAAATTACATGATAATCAGTCTATTAGATTCGAGCTTTTAGGCCAATTTGGCTTTTGTTCATGTTGTTCTTCTTAGAGTTTGGTCACGCCGATTTTGATTACGGACTCTATGCATGGCCCAATGATACAACTCTCAATGCCATGCACCTCAACTAATGGCCCATGATCCGAGCATGGCCTTAACTTCAATAGCATATATGAACACATGTATGTAAATGGTAGCCAAGTAAATATGAGTTAAGAAGAGTTCTAACAGTTTTGTTTATGCATACAAAACTTGAAAATAAATGTTATATGTTAATAATATGAATGTTAAATGATGATTTCAGTAGTATTAAACTATGAATGAGCATGTTATCAAGAGTTAATTAGTATTAACGTAGATGATTATGTGAATTGGTAATTTAACCTACATGATGTATATATTTTGGTTATATAGATATAAAATGTTGGTAATGACTAATTATGTCATGATGACATATGTATAGGGTATTAATTCAAGTTGTAAGGTTTAGCTTGTGCTAAAGGCAAGTTCTCTAACTCAAAAACTTCATTGTGCGAGTTCAATTTCATTTGGTACATTATTTTTTTCAAATTCAATTACAATTGTTGTAAGTTGCTACTTCTACACTTTCGTAGAGCTAGATTGCCTATTATTGAGTAAGTCACTGTATCTAGTTACTCATGACGATACAAGTTCTCTAATCTATTATCTTGTTAATTCAATTACTATTTTCAATTCGATTACAATATAATGATGCAAGTTATTTGGAGCAAGTTATTCTTGTATTTAACTTGTGGTTTAGCATGCACAACTATATATGCTATGTATGCTTATTATTCAATTCTAATTAACCTTGGCTTAGTGTTGTTCAAGCAAGGTATGCTATAGTTATTCAAATTATATGCTATTAGATTATTCCTAATGCATGATTTTAGTTACTATGATTGATTCAATCACGATTATTCTGTAGTATAGTGTTATTGGTGTTATTTAACTACTCCTTAGTTGATGTTCGTTAAATTCCAAATTTCCTTGAAAGCTTACCCAAACCAAACTTCCTTTGGTGCGGACTTGTACTCTAAATACTGAGGTGAACAACTCTTTTAATAGAGGTTTACGCTTAGCGTTGAAATAGTTGTGCACAATACATTTTACGAAGGGTTGACCCCCCTAAGTACGTGGAGTCCTTATAGTCTTATGACTGTTAAAGTTAAAGTTGAAAGATTACTTATAATTGTGGACATGATTCGTGGTCATTAGACCCTCAGTGAATGTTATAAATTTTAGAAAGTTAATAGAATATATTGTTCAGTTTTATTGAGCCTAATATTGGCAATTAATGTAAAAGTTTAAAGATTTATTTATTGTTATTTCAAGTGGGCCTTGTTTGCTCACTCTTGCTTGTAAAATTTCTTACAGATAAAGTTGAAACTGGTGACGTACCTAGCACCAGTAAGGGAAAAGGAAAGATGAACAAGTACTGAAGACTTGTAATAGATTCGATAGTTTTATTATCAGACTTTGGTATTAAGATTGTAATAAAGTTTATTTAAATTTCGCATTTGAATGATTGTTGTTAAAGGTTAGATAACTTTGGGAGATTTTATTTAAATTTAATCACATGTGTAGGCGGGTTTTTATTATTCAATTTATTATAATTGAGTAGTTAGAAATGAATGTTTTGATTAAGTGAACACCAAGTCTTGAGGAAATGAAGTACCAGGATTTGGGGGTGTCACAGTGGAGTTATGAGAGTGAGGCAGTTATAGCAGTTATGGCAGATATATCAGTTATAATATGAATATAAAAGACACAGTCATTTTTAAGTGGTTCAGAGCACTTAAAGCTCCTAGTCAACTCTTCTACTCAACGAATAGGATATCCACTAAGGATGTCTTTTACAACTTCTGAATCACACAGATTCCTTCTAGACCAGCAGTCTAGGAACTTCTTAGTTCACTCTTGAACTCTTCAAGTCCATCAGACTTGGCTCTCTTATAGTTCACTTAGAACTCTTTAAGTCCAACGGACTTGGTACTCTTCTTCAGTTGATTGATTGATGTTGAGTTCTTGATGGTTGCTACTCAGTTGCTGTTTAAGCACTTGTTCGAAAGAACTGAGTAGCTGAGCAAGCTTTACAAATTCTTAGATCGTAGAGTTGGGCTTGAGAGCTATTCACATTGTTTGTTCAATGCTTGCTTTATTCTCTCTCATCTGTCTGATTTGCATATATGTGATCTTGAAAACTATCCGTTGGATCCATCCGTTGAGGAATTAAATGCATTTGACTTTTTTGATCTTTAAAGGAGACATTTCTATACATCTTCTGAAACTACATTCTGGTCCACTGACACAGCAGACTATTTTCTCACCTAACACCTGAAAAGGTGTTTGGCCCCCTTACCAATGGTACTTTCCTTAACTTCTTCAATAAGCTAATTTGTTGCATACTACGGATATTTCATATTACTTTGGGACTGATGAGTACTAAAACATCTAGAATCCATTACTCATATGTTGGAATCTGCCTTCACACATATCACGAGGCTCGACGTTTTCTGACATAAGACAGATGATGCTCTACGATTTGTATCGTGATACTCTACGATTCAGATCGTAGTTACTTGTCGCCTTGGTGCTTGATCTGATGCTATCAGCAGAGAGCACTATGATTTCTCTTAAACCTTTGCACACTACGATCTTTGCTTGCTAGGTTCTAACTCTACGTTTCCGAGAGCACACTACGATCGTTGACTTGTAAACTCTACGTTTCCTTCAGCATGGTACGATCGTTGAGTTGGCTCGGTAAACGTTGAGACCACTCTACGATTCCCGAAGAGGACCTTCAAGGCAGACACACTACGATCTTCTAAGCTCTACGTTTCTACCTTGACTTCTGCAATGTTGATCAGATTTATACACTCATTTCTTCGAAGCCTATCTATTACATCTCAAGATCATTCTAACAGCTTTGATCTTTCTATCTATACATTCTATTACAGAATGATACACGTTAAGAGCTTAGATCAACCTAACAGATTTGATCTATCACTAAGTCCTCGTACATATCTTACTTGAAGGACTTTATAAATAATCATGAGCATGTACATTAAAACATCAAATCATAATATGCATTCTCCCAACAATCTCCCCCTATTTGATGTTGACATAACCAAGGAGATTTGTTGTCATGATTATTAGTGTCTAGATGCATTTGCAGGAAATTTAAACATGACTTAGTATTTCAGTGAGCAGCTGAAATTTCTAGAGAATAAGCATGAATTTATTGATGTTCAAGAAATATTGCAGTTTAGCTTTACATCAATAAGAATTTAAAGTTTCAACTTATCTCTATTTCTTTGACCTTTTCCTTGGAGGATTGGCATACTCCTCAGCCCTTCTTTTCTTGCTAGCTTCATCTCTTTTGGCTAACTCTTCCAGCTCACTCGGACTTATTATCGGGTTGTGATCATGCCTATTCATGAATGCTGGATCTCCAATTGGCATTCTTAGGCCTGTGGTGGTCACATTTGGTGAGCTGATAGTTGGCCCTTGATTTCTTAAAGGCTGAGCCATCAAGACTTCCTGCTGATCAGATCGTTGAGTCTAATTGCTTGATCGTGTAGTCTGTTGGTGGAACTGTCTTGTAGGAGGGCTTCGTGAAAATTGTCCTCTTCCCCTTTCTTGGTTTCCTCTGCCTCTGCCCTGTTCTCCCTGTGCTCCTTGAACTCCTTTCCCTTTATTCTCCCCCTTTATGTCAGCATCAAGGGTTCGAATGTCTGCAGAAAGTCGATTCACTCCTTGGACAAGCTCGTTCAGTTGGCTTTGTGTCTGAGCAATGTCCTCTCGACTTTCCTTGATTTGTTTTTCAGATCTGGTTTCTTTATTTCTTAGGGCAGTGAGAACAATATCATTATGTCGTTCCTGATTGACATAAGATTTCTGGAATTCTTGGACTGAGGCTTTCAAGTTGATGATGTTCTCCAGCATAAGTTTATTTTGAACTTCTTGATTTTTTTACATTTCAAGAACAGCCTCTCATTGTTTGGCGGCTATCTGGAAGTGAATCTCATCTCTATCCTTCATGCTCTTAAGAATTTCTTGGATAATTTCCCTCAGCTTCTTTGTAAGCTCATCATTCATAGTGCCAGGAAAATTATTTGTAGCTGTGATCATTTGATTCAACCGGATATGAATGAGGCCGGAGTGAGATTCTAGGCTTTTTTCTATGTTCATGACCATGTCCTTGGTTGCTTCCTTCAAGTCATCCTTTGTGGGCAGATTTGGGAGAGTATCATTGGTTTGAGGATTGTGGAATGGAGGGGATTCTTTCTGAGACTGATCTTGCATGGAGTAGAGAGCAAGATCAAGACTAAAATAGTCGTTTGAGGAGGAGGATGGTATGTCTGATGGAGGGGCCTGAGTTTCAATGTTTGGACTATGGGGCTCTACGATTTCTATTTGGGACTCTACGACTGGGCTAGAGTCATGGATCGTAGAGATGGTGGTTTGTGGGAGCAAAATAAAGTTGGCTGCATTTGGTTCCTTAGTTAGAGAATTTTGGGATTCTGCAACTGGAAATTGATTGACTGGATTAAGAATCACTTCCAACCATCGAGGGAATTCATAGAATTGACTAAATGATGATGATGGCAAGTGATTAAATCTGAAGTGAGTAGGGATAGATAGTACCTCAAGTTTATCCTTTGAGGAAGAGGTGTTGGTAATCAACTTCTTTGCAAAGTGGAATCTCCCTGGGAATCCATGAGCCAGCACTGAGATGGCCGGATATTCTTTGAAACTCCAGAACATGTGATCCCAAGAGTTGTTGATTTGGGTTTAATGGTATGGCATCATGGGTAGGTATGAGAACATCTGATTGTATAGGTAGCTTCTATACCCATCTCTGCCCACACCAGTGATCTGAAGGTCATCATCATCATCTTCCTCTTCTCTGTCTTCGTTGGAGGACTCCATTATCTCAATGGGCTCTTGATGATCTGGCACTGGTTCCTTTTCATTTCTGGCAAGGACATCCTCTTCTGCCATGGAGATATCTTGAGGCTCCCCCTCAATTTGATCATCTTCTGGTAAGCTCATAAACTCCCCCTCAATTGGAGCATCTTCTTGAGTTTCAGGGATTTCCCCCTCGGCTGGTGTATTCTCTATCATGAGAATTTCAGGGATCTCCCCCTCAGCTGGAGCATTGTCCTCTTGACTTGCTCTGGATATTTCCTTCTTAGCAGCCATGCTCTTTGCTTCCTTCTTCAGCACCTTTTTATTTTCAAGAATGTACTTCTTAACCTGTTTTCTCCTTGCTTTGCTGGGTTTAGCCACAACTTCAGGACTCTCTTGAATCTCAGCTTTGTCCTGTTCAGTAGTCACTATGCTTGAAGCAGCTACCTCCTTGTCTGCCATGCTTGGTCTGGTCTCCACGAATAGTAGAGACTCTACGATTGAGGTGACTGATGGCCTTTTGGACTTATGACCAACCTTGTTCTTCTTCAGGATCTGGGATATGGTAGCCTGATCCTCATCTGCTTCATCTTGCTGCTGCTTTCTCCTTAGCATCCTCAGTCTCTATATCAGAGGACACTACTGGATATCAGTAGTAGATCCTTGAGGCTCTTCCATCTGTCTAGCCCTTAGCTTCCTCTTGCCCTTGCTTTTTTTGGTAAGGACAGAGGGTTCTTCTTTGTTGATTTCTTCTTCTCCTTCGATCTCCCTGACCACATACATGTTTCCTAGAAAGCCTGAGTTCTTCAGATCCCCAGTTCTTCCACTGGATTCTATCATCATTCAAACATACTCAGCTGGATTCCTTTTCCAATTTTCAAATAACTGCTGGGTCATTCTTTGATTTGGGTTAATGGCTTCTCCTTCTTCATCCCTAATTTTGTCACCCAGTGCAGATTGCAGAATGATACTTAAGAAACGCCCATATAGCATCTTCTGAGGGCTTTTTGATTTATTTGAGTTGATGATCCACTTGCCAATCCACTCGAGCAATATAGCTCCATAGTTGAGTTGTATACCATAATACATGGCAGTCATGAGCTTAAGTTGAGCTTTATTCATCGAGTCATGACTTTGAGCTCTTCTAAGGCATATACATTTCCCAATAATATCGACTAAAAATTCGCACCTCTCTGGAACTCCTTCTTCTTGTACCCTTTTCATAAAGGGGTTTTTTCTTGTGATGCATTTTTCTTAGTCCTCTTGGAAGTCTACGGTATCTAAGTATGGATGCCCTTCATTTTTTGAGACCTAGGGCAAGATTGAAGTCCTCGCCTTGATCGATTTCTCTCCCCCTTATTTTTGTAGTGATGGTGTTGTTTTCAAACACACCATTCTTGTAGAACTCTTTCACCCGGTTTGGGATATATCGGTGTGTCTTCGCTATGAGCCTCTTGAGACCCGCCTTCTTCTGATGGCGCTTGAGTCTTGTGAAATTTTAATGGAGGCTGTCTTGAACTCGTCAAAGCGAGTCAGCTTTGAGATAACATTGGATGACGCCATTGATTTTCTAACTGGAAGAGAGATTCAACTGAGCTTTCTTCTGAGTTAGGGTTTTTTGCTTTGAGAGAGAGACAGAGAGGATGAGAGAGAGATAATCTTTTGAACTTCAGATTTCAAAAATATGATTTCAATTTGTACTTGTAACTTCCCTCTCTTCTTTTTCCCTTAGTGGGACAGGTGTCGACTTTTGCTTGGCTCTACAATTTTGACTGTGCAGGATTGTACTTATTTGCCCTTGGCTTTTTCAGAGCTGAGGTGTCCTTAGGGAGGACTACGATCATTGAGGTAGTTCAGTGATCGTTGAGTGCTTTTCCTTTGTCGAGTCTGAGCTACTATCGTCGAGTCTGTTCATCAACCGTCGTGTCTGATCTACGATCGTCGAGTCTGTCCATCATTCGTCAAGTCTGAGCTATGATCGTCGAGTCTGTCCTGAACCTTGTGATGAGTTTTTGATAAAGCATTCTTTTAAGGCAACTCAGGAAGGGCCAACCTCTTGGAGTGAGTCAAGGGTTAGGTTTGTTCCTGAGACGCTTATCAGAAGGATTGCTTTGTTTTGAAGCTTATCATCACAGGGTGTACTCTTGCTTTGTTGATGAGGCTTTTGTCATCGTTGAGTCTGCTCTACGATGGTTGAGTCTTTGCTACGGTCGTTGAGGTGGTTTTGTCTTTCCAGCTCTACGATCATGGACTTTCATTGATCATGTCTACGATTTGAGTTCAGCCTTTGTATCTGTTATGGTTAGCACAATCTAGAGCATATATTTTATGGTTGTAGATTTAGCATGCCTAGCTCACTTATTAACTTGTTAAATCTGGATTCATCTAGAGGTTTTGTAAAAACATCAGCAAGTTGATTTTCAATAGGGATATATTGTAAAGATATAGTTCCATTTTGCACATGATCCCTAATGAAGTGATACCTTATTTTAATATGCTTAGTCCTAGAATGCATAACAGGATTATGAGTTATTGTTATGGCACTTGTGTTATCACAGTGAATGGGAATAGATTTGAAATCAAACCGATAGTTAGCTAGCTGATTTTTCATCCATAGAATCTGAGCACAACAGCTGGCATCAGCAATGTATTCAGCTTCTGTAGTTGAAGTGTACACTAAGTTTTACTTTTTGCTAAACCAGGACACAAGTCTGTTTCCTAGCAGTTGACAAGTGCCACTGGTACTCTTTCTATCTATTTTGCATCCTGCAAAATCAGCATCTGTGTATCCTATTAGATCAAATGAGGATTCCTTGGGGTACCAAAGCCCCAAATAAGGTGTACCCTTGAGATACCTGAAGATCCTCTTTACATCAGGCAAATGTGACTATTTAGGGTTAGCCTGAAATCTAGCACATATGCATGTTGCAAACATTATGTCAGTCTCTTGGCGATTAGGTATAAAGAGAGAACCTATCATACCTCAGTATTGAGTGATATCAATACTTTTACCTTTCTCATCCTTGTCAAGCTTAGTTGTAGGAGAAATTGGTGTTTTCATGGGAGAGGCTGATTCCATGCCATACTTTTTCAGTAAGTCTTTGATGCACTTGGCTTAGTTTATGAAAATTCCTTCATCAATCTGTTTTACTTGCAGTCCAAGGAAGAAATTCAGCTCACCCATCATGCTCATTTCAAACTTGCTCTGCATTAGCTTAGAGAATCTCTTGCATAACTTTTCATCAGTAGAACCAAAAATAATATCATCAACATATATTTGAACTAGTAAGACTTTATCTTTATGCTTTCTAAGAAACAGTGTGGTATCTACTCTACCTCTAGTGAACCCATTTTCAATTAAGAAGTTAGTCAGTGTTTCATACCATGCTCTAGGTGCTTTTTTAAGACCATATAAAACTTTATCTAATCTATAGACATAATTAGAAAGAGATGGATTGATGAAACCTGGAGGTTTCTCTACATAGACTTCTTCTTCGAGTTCTCCATTTAGAAATGCACTCTTGACATCCATCTGAAAGACTTTGAACTTCATGTGGGTAGCAAAGGCAAGAAAAATTCTGATGGCTTCTAGTCTGGCAACAGGTGCAAATGTCTCATCGTAGTCTATACCTTCTTCTTGAGAATAACCCTTTGCAACTAATCTTGCCTTATTTCTGGTTATGACCCCATCTTCATCCATTTTATTTCTGAAGACCCACTTAGTTCCTATCACAGGATGACTCTTTGGTCTTGGTACCAATCTCCATACTTTGGTTTGTTCAAATTGGTTGAGTTCTTCCTGCATGGCTTCTATCCAACTGGAGTCTTCCATAGCATCCTCTATCTTCTTTGGCTCTATTTGTGACAAGAAGCTTAGATAAAAGCATTCATTCTGAGTAGCAGCTCTTGTTTTGACTCTAGCACTTGGATCTCCAATGATTAGATCCTGAGAGTGTGATCTCTTGCCCATCTATTTACCGGTTGGGACATCTCATCCGATGCCTTCTGTCTTAAGTCTTCAAGATCTATCTTTTCTTCTTGGAGTGGAGGCTCATTGTCTTGCATTGACCTCTCTACGATCACATTCTCATGCTCTACGATTT
Source organism: Panax quinquefolius (assembly GCA_020205615.1). Lineage (NCBI taxonomy): Eukaryota > Viridiplantae > Streptophyta > Magnoliopsida > Apiales > Araliaceae > Panax > Panax quinquefolius. The sequence goes on along the minus strand of CM035174.1, from coordinate 68,585,775 downwards.
CACTGTCTGGCACTACGATCGTAGTGTTGAGCTCGACGACTTCATTCGTAGTGTTTGAACTATCGGTCATAGTGTCTTGAGGCATTGTTTTGTCTAAGTCAGTTTCATCAAAGATGATGTGTATCGAGACTTCAACATTCAGTGTCTTCTTGTTGAACACTCTGTAAGCCTTGCTATCTGTGGCATATCCAAGAAAGATCCCTTCGGCTGACTTGGGCTGGAATTTTGTCAGATACTGCTTTCCATTGTTGAGAATGTAGCATGCACGACCAAAAGACATGGAAGTAGGCGACACTTGGCTTCCTTCCTTTCCACGGTTAAATGAGGCGTCTTCTTGATCGTAGAGTGAATTAATGATACATTCGATTGTGTAGCATGCGGTGTTGATGACTTACGCCCATAAGTATTGAGCGAGAAATTTCTTTGCTAGTAGAGTCTTACCAGCCTCTATCAAGGTTCTGTTCTTTCTTTCAGCAACTCCATTTTGTTGAGGAGTTAAGTGGAGCTAAGAAGTTATGGTGATGCCATTATGCATCTTGAATCGGTCTATTTACGAAAATTGAACTCTCTTCCATGATCACTCCTTATGGCCTTGATTTTATCTCCTTTTTCGTTCATCACCAGTCTAAACATCTTGATTAATTCGGAGCTCGTTTCATCCTTTGAAGTTAGGAAGAATACCCATGAATCTGGTGTAGTAAATCACTATGACTAGAGAGTACCTTTTTCCTCCAAGACTAGTTGTTGGGATTAGCCCAAAGAGATCCATGTGGAGCAACTGCAGGGGCTTGTCAATAGAGTTGGCAGTCTTGCTCTTGAATGAGCTTCTGGTTTACTTTCCAAGCTGACAAACATTGCATGGCCTTTCCTTCACGAAGTTGAACTTGGGTTGGCCAGCTACTAGGTCTTTTGATGCCAGTTTGGACATGCTTTTGAAGTTTAAGTGAGACAACCGTCTATGCCATAACCAGCTTATTTCTTCAGATGCTTTTGCCAGAAAACATATTGTCTCATCTGAGCTTAGTTAACCAAGATCCACTGTGTAGACATTTTCCTCTCTTATCCCGGTTAGCTTTACAGCAGATGTCTTCAAATCTTTGACTTGACATTGATTGTTGAGGAATGTCACTTGATGACCCTTGTCGCAGAGTTGGCTGATACTTAGAAGGTTGTGTTGGAGACCTTCCACATAAGCTACTTTGCTGAAAGATACTACACCATTGCCAGTAGAGCCGTAACCTCTTGTCTTGCCCGAGCCGTTGTCTCCAAAGATGACCGAGGGACCCTCCTTTTCTATGTAATTAGATAGTAGGGCTTTGTTCCCTGTCATATGCCTTGAGTATCTACTGTCCAGATACGATGTTGAGATCGTGGAGCTCCTTTTCTGTCAAAACATTTGAACCTTCATTTTGGTACCCATATTTGCATGGGTCCTTCTTTGTTAGTACCTTTGGGGACCCAAATCTGTCTAATCTTGGGTCTCAAATGCATGGAGTTATAATAACATTTTGTAGCCCTATGACCATATTTATTGCATATGAAACATCTATTATGATGCATGCCTGTGTGTGTATGATGATTCATCCTCCACTTGGACTTGTGTGGTTCCTTAAATATCCTTCTGTTAAACTGATTCTCTTTCTTCCACGTGTCCTTGGGTTTCATAGGTAGAGATGAGTGTGTCTTACCTCTTCTGTTTCTTCCCAGTTGATTCGTAGAGTTAGTCTCACTTGACTTTACGATTCTTCGAGGTTGGGGAGTAGAGGTTGGGTTACTCTTCTCTTTTATGAATCCCAAGCCAGCATGAGATCCTTTACTCCTTTGAGTATAAATGGAAACATTAGAGCAAGGTTGAATTGGTTCTTCCAACTGTGAGGATTTCACAAAGGCAATGCCTCTACCAAAACTTGAGGCATTACTAGTGCTAGTTTCCTTTGTCTTTTCCACACAAGGCTCTGAGATGGATTCCCCATAGCCTAAGCCTATTCTGTCGAATGTGCTTCTCTGGCTAGAGAGCAGGCAGTCCATAGATGATGAGGATTTGTTCCATGCAGAGATAGTCTTCTCTAGATCCTCAATTTTAGAGGTTAGAATATACTCTCTTTGTGCATTGAGTGTGTTTTTCTGTTTTAGAGTCTCATTCTCAGCCTCAAGCTTGGAAAGAAGATTAGTACTTAGAAGGGTTGTTTCAAGCTCTTCTTGAACTTTCTTCTTCTCCTCTTAAAGGAGTGAATGATCCTTAGACAAGACTCTGAACCACTTCATGTATTGATGTAGATCAGTGGTTATGCCATGCAAAGCAGTTTTTAAATCACTCATATCTACATCAGGAGAGTTGAAGTCAAATACCTCATCGAGACTTACATCATGTATATTGAGGTTTTATTTGTCCTTTGCATGTTTGGCCATTAAGCACATATTGGCCATTTTTGGTTCTTCTTCATCTCCGGAGTCAGCATTGGAGTCATTATCTGAATCACTCCACGATCCTCCAGCTACCAGACCTTTGTCTCTTTTCTGAGGCCTCTTGTTTCCTTTGTATTCCTTATTTGCATGTGTTTTCTTCTTTAGTTCTTCTTTGATAGTTTTGTTGCAGTTTGCGATGAAGTGGCCAGGCTTTTTGTAGTTGTAACATAGATCATTCATTTGCTCCTGGCTGCTGTAATTGCTGACCTTCTTTGGCTTGCTGATTATGCCTTGTCGTATGAACCTTCTTAGTCTCTTTACCAGCATAGCAAAGTCTTCATCATCGTCTTCATCATAATCAGAGTCAATCTCAGTGATGACTTTTGATGCACCTTCATTTGCCTTGAGAGCAACACCCTTATCCTTCCTTCTTCCTTCTGATAAGGTTTCAGCACGTTGGGTCAGCTCTAGTTCGTATGTCAGGAGATTGCCATATAGCTGTTGAACTGTCATCTCATTAAGATTCTTTGATTCTCTTATTGCAGTGGTCTTGGCATCCCACCTGCTTGATAGGGCTCTCATGAACTTTATGGTCAGATCTTTGTTAGAATAGACCTTTCCATATGCTCGTAGAGAGTTGAGCAGAATGTTAAATCTTTCATAGGTGGTAGTTACGTTTTCTCCTTGGACATGAGCAAACATTTCATACTGTTGTGTCAGAAGAGATTGTTTTTTCTCTCTAACTTCTTCAGTTCCTTCGTGAATGATCAACAGTGCTTCCAAAACTTCCTTAGCTGTTTTGCTGTTGACAAAGTTTTCAAATAGATCGTCTTCTAAGGATTGGAATAGGATGTTCTTGGCCTTCTTATCAAGTTGGACAGCTCTCTTCTCGTTATCTGTCCATTCTTCTTTAACTTTGATCTGTATTCGGTTTGGATCGTCAGTGGTTGGTGCAAGCTTTGTTAGAATATAGGGCCCATTTTGAACGGTCTCAAATAGATCTTCATCTATTGAGTCCATATCGCTTGCATCCTCGACTTTCCGATTAGCAAATTTATCCTTGTTGCACATTGGTGGCTTCTTTGCCTCCCAGGTCTGGATTAAGCTTAAATACGAGTGCCATTGGATCTATTAAAGCTTGTGGTTGTAAAAATAGAACTCGCTTTGATACCAATTGTTAGTTCCTAGTTGGCACAATAGTTATCTAGAAGAGGGGGTTGAATAGATATTTAAAATTCTTTTTCGTTTAAATCGTTCTTTAATGATGATTAAAACTTAGCGGAATTTATGTTTGTTTTAATCTTCTTTACAAATTAGTGGAGTTATGAGGCTGGCGGCGATTATAGCGATTATGGCGATATATAGCGATTATAGTATATGAATGTAAAAGACACGATCGTTTTTAAGTGGTTCGAGCACTTAAAGCTCTAGTCCACTCTTCTACTCAACGAGTAGGATATCCACTAAGGATGTCTTTTACAACTTCTGAATCACACAGATTCCTTCTAGACCAGTAGTCTAGGAACTTCTTAGTTCACTCTTAAACTCTTCAAGTCCAGCAGACTTGGCTCTCTTACAGTTCACTTAGAACTCTTCAAGTCCAGCAGACTTGGAACTCTTCTTCAGTTGATTGATAGATGTTGAGTTCTTGATGGTTGCTACTCAGTTGCTGTTTAGGCACTTGTTCAAAAGAACTGAGTAGCTGAGCAAGCTTTTCAAATTCTCAGATCGTAGAGTTAAGCTTGAGAGTTGTTCACGTTGTTTGTTCAATGCTTGCTTTATTCTCTCTCATCTGTCTGATTTGCATATATGTGATCTTGAAAACTATCCGTTGGATCCATCCGTTGAGGCATTAAATACATTTGACTTTTCTGATCTTTGATGGAGACATTTCTACACATCTTCTGAAACTGCATTCTAGCCCACGGACACAGCAGACTGCTTTCTCACCAAACACCTGAAAAGGTGTTTTGCCCCCTTACCAATGGTACTTTCCTTAGCTTCTTCAATACGCTTCTTTGTTGTATACTAAGGATATTTCATATTACTTTGGGACTGATGAGTAGTGCAACTTCTAGAATCCATTTCTCATATGTTGGAATCTGTCTTCACACATATCATGAGGCTCAACGTTTTCTGACATAAGACAGATGATGCTCTACGATTTGTATCGTGATACTCTACGATTTAGATCGTAGTTACTTGTCGCCTTGGTGCTTGATCTGATGCTATCAGCAGAGAGCACTATGATTTCTCTTAAACCTTTGCACACTACGATCTTTTCTTGCTAGGTTCTAACTCTACGTTTCTGAGAGCACACTACGATCGTTGACTTGTAAACTCTATGTTTCCTTCAGCATGCTACGATCGTTGAGTTGGCTCGGCAAACGTTGGGACCACTCTACGATTCCCGAAGAGGCCCTTCAAGGCAAGCACACTACGATCTTCTAAGCTCTACGTTTCTGCCTTGACTTCTGCAATGTTGATCAGATTTATACACTCTGATTTCTTCAAAGCCTATCTATTACATCTCAAGATCAACCTAACAGCTTTTATCTTTCTATCTATACATTCTATTACAGAATGATACACGTTAAGAGCTTATATCAACCTAACAGATTTGATCTATCACTAAGTCCTCGTACATATCTTACTTGAAGGACTTTATAAATAATCATGAGTATATACATTAAAACATCAAATCATAATATGCATTCTCCCAACACATTTTCTAACACGTAGCTATAAAGTTTGATCATGACAAGGACACTATAACACCATAACTTGTTTATTCCTCTCTGAAAGAAATCATGTATATGAACCATTATGTTCAAAACTTAAACTTATAAGTTTCCACAACGGTTGTCTCCAAAACCTTAAGTTTTTGTTAAAGATCTTCCACTAAATCATGTTGGACATTTCATACTACATAAGGAAACTTTATAACACATGTCATACCTATTTCTCATGTATATACAAGTCATAATACCATATTAGCAACAACCTAGCATGACAGAATCCATCAACTTGTTACGAGAGAGACTTGGCGTAGCTACGGTGCATCCCAAAGATAAAGCAGGCTCAACAAGCGCCATCGTCAAGTCGAGTAGTGAAACGAACTACTGCTTTTGCGTAGTGTTTACCCAACTTCATTTCCCTTGATTCAACATGTTCCAAATCATTACTAAAGTGTTCATACATGTAAGTAAACTTCCTAAACACCTTATAACATGTTAATTCATATCAATTAACATATGAATTCAAGAAATTTTAAGAATTAAACTAGACCTATTTCAAGAACGTAGTTAGAATTTATACCTTCTTGAGCTTGAATTGGACCTCCTACACTATGAGTATACTTCTATATCAGCTCAGCAATTTATGCTCTCCCATTAGACTATCAAACCACTCCTTAGCAACACAAAATCTGAATTTGTAGCTTGTATTTATAGAAGAAGCATGGACTAGACATTGGCATTACACTAAGGTTGGATTCATGGTGTAATGGAACAATACATTGGTTAATCAAGAGTTGATCAACCACCCTTACCAACCCTCTACTTAACAAATGATCACCTATTTAATAGCCTTTTTGGAAAATACGTGATTTAGCTTCAAGTCATTATTCATGTCCTTTGTGACACTTAATTTAGGACAAGACAGAAAAACTCAGCAATCTTGCAAAACATAGGTTATACACAAACCCTATTCTTAGGTTATATTTTATACACATATAATCCATACATGGGTTCTAACATAATGTCACAATATGATTTACCTAATTAATATTTCAAGGTAGTAGATGTGGTATGGAAATGTAACATACATATAATCCATGTATATTTTATCACACCGGTATACTTTATTAAAATAATAGTTTATAATATGTTCATGGTATATTATTTTAATATATGCCCACATACATATTGTCACATACACATTTCATGATGTATTCATATCACATAGTTTCAATAAATCTTAATATATGGTTACCATATATAGTATAGTCACATAAGTGTCGTACTTCTACACTATATAATGCAATTGTATTCCATATATACCATATATTTGATATCTCCTTTTTACTATTAATCACCCATTGGAATAAAAATAAATATTTTAATAACACATATTTATTTACTCCCATCTTTTAGAGTACACATATAATTGTCTCATCACATAGGATGAGATAACCAAATTTATTTAAATCAACTTTATGATTTTATTACTTTTAGTCTATATTAAATATCACACCACATTTAATCTCAAGCGGTGGGTAATTATATGATATTAGTACTCACATTTTTCCCACATTACACATTATTTTATTATTTATAAAGTTTGTGTGACACACTTTACCTTAATGCTAAATTATTTAGCATACCTTACACTTGTAATATGTATAACCTTTACATTTAACATAATTAATATCTACTCTATTAATTATTTAAATTATACACTATATGTATAGTTATTCGATTGTACCAAGACAACTTCTTCTATCTTGTGCAAGTCAACTAACCCTTCTCATTCCATTTACTATCACGTCACTGCCACACAAAGCTTTATAATATAATATTCTACATTATTACTTAATTAACCAAAATTTATTCCAAGTTAATTAATTAACTCTTATTCACATCATGTTTTGCTAACTAAATTTCTTCATGAACACTTAGTCACCATTCATGACCTTATGAGAGTTATTAGTATTTATGGCTTGCAATCACATTTCATAAATTGACTCATGGTTTTCTATAGACCTGTCAGTATGCAATTTGCTGCAGTCACAAAGCTTGAAATGGCGCAATATATACCATACCAAAATCGAGTCGACCAGATTACGCCTTAGTAGAAATGAAACCTACACTTCTAAATACTTTACATATTCCCCTTAAGTGTTAACTCGTCTAACATCAAGGCCCTCTCTGATTCCACATCATCGGTTACTATTTTCCTTAACAATTTAAGGATCACACTTCGAGTTTTAAAACTCTATCTCCCCTATTAGTTTAACCAACTATACATCTCCTTCACGGTTTTATACCACCAATAACGCAACACTCGAATGTAAAACACATACATACCTTCCTTTCATCTTCACTTCTCACCATGTAACGAATTACATAATAATTCTCTAACCACCTTAAAGGTATATCGATTTCCTTCTCTCGTCAACAACATACACTCATATAAGTCTAAACCTAGCATACCTCGAGTCTTTAATAGTACTCAATATAGTACACTGAGTGGTTTCCCACAAATAACCAACAGTTAGTTTCCGTCTCATCTACACTGTTTCACAGTGAGTTAGATCGGTTACTAATTCGTATATACCTCCGCTCTCTGAAAGAATTATTTAGCCCAACTACTATACGTCCACCATTAAAGAGCACGGTTGCACTACCTTAGACTTGATACGTACTCGTATAAATAATCAAGAAATTGGTGATTTATCAAAGATATATAATGTCACCAACTTACTATTAAAATAATTTCACATAAATTATTTAACATCAGTAGATAAATATTATCCATCTTCATTACTAATTCATCTCTACAATTTATAACAAATATATAGTAACAATATATATTTATTAAGCACAACCTCACTTATTGCATAGCTCATATTACCCTATGTAACACAATACCACATACCTCGTAACACAATTATATTCTTGTTCGAACCCTTCACATGCCTTAAGAATTTTATTTACTAAATTCTTATTTTAATATTTTCTAAAAATTAGGGTTCTTACAGGGGTTTGGTCACCTAATTACACGCCAATAAGGAGAAGTCCTTATCGAAAACCCCCCTCTTTTCTGGGAATGATCTGGTTGTCAATATTGTGAGTAATAATATTAATGATGAATAATTGTTGAAAGATTAAAAATGTGTTAATTGAAGATAAAGTGATTTATGGTAAATATTTATTCAATCTTTGATATAAATATGAAGTCTGTTATGAGACGTTATTTGTAAGTTTGGTTTATTCTATGGGACCCATATGTTATCATCTAAGAGTCACTTTCGCCAATAGTATTGCCTTTACCAGACGTCAAACCTCTTGCCGTTTCACATTACATGCGTCAAACCACTTTTCTTTTCACATTACATGCGTCAAACCACTTTTCTTTTCACATTACCAGTCGTCAAGTCACTTGCCTCTTCACATTGCAAGAGCTAAGCTAGAAATCTTCTATAAATAGAAGCTTATTTCTTCTTTCATTCTCACCAATTCACTAAGACTCACAAGAGAAAGCTATAGAGAGAAAGAAGAAGAGTATTCTGTTACTACACTATTGCAATATTCAATCTCCTACTAAGGTAAGGGATATTATTTTTATTCAATATTCGTAAGAAATAATATTTTCTTCCATACTCTGTAGTATGTAAGTAATATTATTTCGTTTCATATTCCTAATTCTACACTTATTTTGATAAGTATTGCTTCTATACTCCTTGAAATTACTAGAATATCCTTGAAATTATCGCTACATTTAGTATCGTTTCACAGAAATATTTTTTTGAACATTCTTGTTAAGTTATAATCTTATTATGTCGGGGTACTATTCACGGGGTTATTATTCACGAAGTACTATTCACGGGATACTATTCACTCGGGTACTATTCACTTGGGGTACTATTCACGACAAAAATTGATTTCTTTTCTATCCAAATTATTTTTGATACATGAATATTATTCTTGAATTTTACTCCACAAAGCAGTTATCATGTTGACAATTTGGACATTCTTGAACTCTGGAAAAATTGAATTATAAATATTTAAAATTTATCCTTAATCTCACTTAATTGAATTCTTATATCATTGTCATCATCCTCATGCTTATATTGTGATGAAAGTCATCTTTGGCCCGTAGTGCATAGATGAACTGTTGATTGGTATGATTATGACCAGAAATTATGTATCGGTATAATCATGACCTGCAATGTTATAAATAATATGGTAAAAGTCCTCATTGGCCCGTAGTGCATTGATGGATAGTTGTTTGGCATGATCATGACCACTGGTGATAATAACGAATATCCTTAGCCCGTAGTGCATGGATAATTCGGTGATATTGATTATTTATTGAGATGTGTTACAGAGATAAAATATTGATGATGAACTTTTAAATCATAGAAAATAGTAGATATCATGCTCTACTTGACTCTTTAATGGATTGCTTATTTCGCTGCAGTTAAACTTGTTTTCTATTGTATTCTATCAGTTTTACACTGTTGAAGGCTAAGGATACTTTATTTTGCAGTATCTTAGTCATAATATTCTTTACTGGGCAAGTTGAGCTCACCCTTTTCTTTCATTATTCTCTTAAGGAAATGAGAATATAGTTGGGACTAGTCGGGGAATGGAGTGACGGTCCAAGATGGTTGCTATAGTAGTCCTCACTATTTTATAAAATAGTGTGAAAATAATTATAATGAGGACTTTATTTGAGTTTGGATATTTCCTATGATACAATATTCGTGTTAAAACTCTCAGCATATGTTTTGTAGTATTCTGCACGACAATTGTATAAATTAAGTTTGTATTTGAGTTATGTACCATGTATTTGGCGACTCAGAATGTGTTGTATATACCTATTTTGGGGGTGTCACAAATAATAACAATAATAATAACAATAATTATAATTATAATTATAATTATAATTATAATAACAACAACAACAACAACAACAATAATAATAACAATAATATTAATAAATTATTGTGGTTGTGTGGTGAATTATGATAATTGTTATTGATGATTGTAAGTTTTGTAGAAATGTTTAAATTTTTCTAGATATCTATTTTTGAAGGAAAATTAATTATTGTGGTGGTGTGATGAATTATGATAATTGTTATGTCTAAGTGTAAGTTATTTTTAGGTTGCAAATAGTCTTTAGGTAATATAGTTTTTTTTGTATTTTAATCTAATTTTTCGTTACGTCGTGTCTTCAGACACGGACAATTACTAGTCTATATAATAAAACGAACCAATTTTGAATTTGGACGGAAAAGTACAAGGACGATTCAAATTCATTCTAATTGATTTGGGCGAAAAAGCACAAGGACGATTCAGATTCATTCTAATAATAATAATAATAATAATAATAATAATAATAATAATAATAATAATAATAATAATTATAGTAGTAATATTAATAATAATTATTATTATAATTATAATAACAATAATAACGCTAATGATAGTAATAATAATAATAATAGTAATAATAACAATAGTAATTATTATTATAATAGTAATAATAATAATAATTAATAATTATTATTATTATTGTTATTATTATTATTATTATTATTATTACTAATAATAATAATTATTATTATATTAATAACAACAACAACAACAACAACATTAATAATAATAATAATAACAAAATAATAATAAAATAATAATAATAATAATAATAATAACAATAATAACGCTTAATGATAGTAATAATAATAATAGTAATAATAACAATAGTAATTATTATTATAATTGTAATAATAATAATAATTAATTATTATTATTATTATTATTATTATTATTATTATTATTACTAATAATAATAATTATTATTATTATTATTGATGATTATAAGTTTTATGAATGATTTAGAATTTTTGGATATCTATTTTTAAAGAAAAATTAATTATTGTGGTGGTGTGGTGAATTATGATAATTGTTATGTCTGATTGTAAATTATTTTATGTTGTAAATAGTCTTTAGGTAATGTAGTATTTTTTGAATTTTAATATAATTTTTCGTGACGTCGTGCCTTCAGGCATTGACAATTACTAGTAATATATATTCATCACTAAAAAGTAAAGTTCCGCCATTACAAAACATATTTTTACTAAAATAAAGATAATGTAGTAATAAAATTTACTTTGACAAAGACAACAAAATATAGCAATTTGCTTTCACACGACGTATCATTTTTTTTGAAATAAAACTTAATTGAATTGGAGAATTTAAACTGGTTAACATATAGACTAAAACTGCTCAGCCTAACATATACACAACAGAGAAGCACAACCAACACACGGCTGCTGTTGTGGCTCGACTGCATACCCAAGATCGATGTGCTAGGTTTGACTAATTTATAACTCACAATCCACTCATTAGTTTAAAACAAAACTTTGGTATGCTATAAAGGACATGACAAAGTATTTTTTGAAAATATATCATTCTCCATACAAGTATTATAAATGAGTTTTATAGAATGACAAAGGTACTGCCAAAACAGTTTTTTAAACTAATATTAATAGGTTGTTTTTCTTAAAATAGTTTTCCCACTTAACTTAATTCATACAAGCCATTTAATTAGATATATATAGTGTCCTTACATTTATTCTTAGCATCAATCTCCACTCAATTTCAACATTTGAACAAAACAGTCCCTATTAGGACTTTTAACAAACATCATATGTGCGTCCATCCAAATCAGAGGTCAGAGATGTTTGCACCTATTCTTATGCTATAATTTCCTCCCTTATTGCTATGCATAACAACAACAAAGCTCCTTTACTAATACTTAGATTGTAACGCCCGAGAATCTCGAATTTTCAAGGAATTAAATTTTTATTTGATTATGTGGATTTAATAGATTCAATTGATTAATTATGTGAGTAAGCTATTTGAAGGTCGTTCTATGACCTAGAATGTGTGAAAGTGGTTAGTATCCTGGCTATGTGCTAGAATTAATTGTTTTGAATTATCAAGACGAAAAGGAATGTTTTCCGAGAATTTTTCCGTAAAAACATTATTCATCCGATTTCGTTCAGAGCTTAAGTTTGAAATTCCGAGAAACGCGTAATTATAGAATACGAAGATATAATGGAATATCCGATAATATTTCCGTTATGGCAAATGAAGTTTTCGCTTGCAGACTTAAAACCTAAGAGTTAGTGAAATAGATTTTCGAAAGGGAAATATAATGCGTATCAACATTTAGGTTATTATACGTATAAGATACTAGCATTATACTAGTTCGAGTACGAGTATAGTATGAATAATGGTATGACGTATAATACGAATATCGTATGAGTACTAAACGAAGAGAATACGTGAGTTATACGCATAGAATACAAGAAGTATTATAAGATTACGAGTTAAGGATTATGTATAATCCAATGGTACTTGGATTAGTAACAAGCCCAATGAAGTATGGAATCAAGCCCAAGTCAAGGCCCAGTATTAATTTAAGATAAGCCCAATCCCAAAAGTTAAACCGCGGGTCAAACCGGCGGGTCACGGGATGGGTAAAACCCATGGGGCAACCTATGGGAAGACCCATGGGCATGTGGGTCGGCCACTTGGCCACCAAGTAAAGTGATTGCTTGGTGGCTAAGTTGAAGAGAAGGTGGAATAGTAAGGAGGTGACCATTTGGACCATTTTGCCCTCTATTTGGATTTCTTATAAATACCAAGCTTAAGTTGGACTTTTAGTGTTTTACAAACATTGTCCAATATATTTTGAGAGAGAGAAAGAGCTAGAATCATATAATCAATCTACTTCCAAGCAAATCATAAGACGTTTATCAAAAATGCGAAGAACAACTAAGGTAATATTCTCGTAAACAATAATCTTCATCTTTTTCGATTTCTTTCTCGTAGAGAATTGTAGATTGGTGGAGCATGTTTAGTGAGGAGGAATAAGGATGACTATTAATAATGAAAACATTGATAAGTCATGATTGAATAGAGATTGTAAGGTTTACGTAAGTTAAAACCGTAGAAGGTTATGAACGTGAACGTAGTTGTGATTGGACAATTTGAAAACCATCATAGCTAGGGTATGTGCATATTGTTTGGTTAGGATGAAGATAATGAATCAATGGAGTGTTCCATTTGATTTGGCTTATAAAACACGAGTAACGAAGTTATGGCGAATTTTGCGAAAATAAACGTTAAACGTCGAAATCGTAGAAATCTCGGATTAAGGGTCAAAAGTTGTCGTGTGACTTGAAAATGTTGGTTTCAATGCCAACACGTGAGATAAGGTAAATAAGAGTTGTGGACTCGAGAAACATCAAATTCTGACTTATAACGAAGAAAACGAGTATTGAACGCTCGAAAACGATAAATGAACGCTCAAAATGAACCAAAAGGTGAATTCCGAGTTAACGGATTAGAAAATATAAAATTCTTATATGAACACCTAGAGTATGTAATTTTTGAGTTGTGGGCTTTCGAATGAGCCAATTTGGATGTAAAACGAATAAGTTATGAAGCCGGGAGTTTCGTTGGAAAAACCAACTGTCCTGACCAACTAGTGCGTAGAAGCGTAGGCAGCACAAACTCAAAGAAAATGGCCGCATCATGAATGCCAGATTCGACCTTGTCCCCTGCTAATTGGCGCCGTAGCGCCGAAGATATACTAGAGTCTGGCGCCGCAGCACCGGCAATGTAAAAAAGTTGACCAAGTTAGGTTTGGATTCTAAATTGAATGTACGCCGATAGTGAGACCTTAAGGTACTTAATGTACATAATAAGGCTAACCTTAAATCACTTATAAGTGATAACGTTAGAAGATTTAGTATGGTTTAATAAGAATTAAACGAAGAATGCAAAAGTATAAGCAAGTAAGCCATGAATGAGGATTCAACGTTGGTTTTCCACCAATGATGATCGAATGTCGGTTAATAACGTAAAAACATTAACAAACCGTAAAGAATCATAGAAAGACAAATTGACTTTATTAACAAAATAAATTCAAGTAAGACATAGAAGAGAAAGAAGTTGGTTAGAACAATAAAGTTAGTTGTTTGTAAACTAATTACAGTGTGCTATGTGAATATATCATTTAGATTCTGTAAAGACTGAGAATTGACTGAATATTATATTCGAAGATGCTTGAAGGAAAGTTTTCTTAACGCTTGTCTAACCTCCGTGTTAGCCAAGTTTTCTATGATTCATGTTCTGAAATGCATGAATGGTTTTAAAGAAAGAGTCGATGCTTGTTTTAATTCGATGGGCACGCGATGTTGCCAAATGTTAAACGTAAATACGTTTAACGGAAGAGTGTTGATCAACATAGGATACTAAAGGCTAATCACCTAGATGTACTCGTAAGTAATGTCGGATGGATGGCCTTAGCGCCGAATGTCCTTTTTAAGAATAAAAACGAAAAGAGTATGTTCATGGTCTTTTGACCTATTCAGAATTCCTAAGTTATTATATATACTTTGGAATCGTTGTTATGGAATGAGAAGTATGAGTCAATGTTTCATGGTGATTCATAACTACTTGTTCAGTTATGGAAGATAATCATATAATTCTCGATGTGGTATTTATGTTATCCTTTGATAGACTTGTTGAGCTAGTTATGCTCACTTCTTGCTTAAATTATATGATTGCAGCTAAAACCGAACGAACTGAGAGTTTTAAGACAGATAAGGGCAAGGTTAAGATGGATAGTTGATTATCCTGTAATAGACTAGAGTATTTGTATGTAATATACTTATGAATAACAAAGAATATATTAGGTTTATGAACCTGAGAAAGGATTTATTACTAATGTAATAAGAGTATAGTAAGTACACTCATTTTGTTGTTATCTTAATAGAATGACTGTATGAATTATAGTATCATGGAGCACCATCTGTCGGGTTGGAAGATACCCGAATTTGAGGGCGTCACATGGTATCAAAGCATTAGGTTATAAAACTTAAGGGGGGAAAAACCTTAGGCTAATAACCTCGTTAGGAAAGGAAAGGTCCGAAGGAAGTTAACTCGAGTCAAATAAGTTAATAAGGTATTGAGGAAACTTAGTACCGGAAGATTTAAAGGATGGAAAGTAACCCTAAATGGATTAAATGTGATTTGTGCTTATATTATTGTGTAATATATATTAATCAATTTGTTATGTGTTATTGTAGATGTCAATCGATAGCTTGATGTATAGTGATATACATGTGGTAAGCGAGGAGTCCGTGAACAGAGTAGAACCAGTACCTATGCCTGTAGCGAAAATACCTTTAGTGATTCTAGAAGAATCAGAGCACGAGGAATATTTTTTAGAGGAGGACTATTCTGAGGAGACCATGGGACTAACATCATATTTGAATATGATGATAGATGTGGAGGATGATATGGAGGTAACATCGATTAATACAATGATGCCTGCATTAGAGTCGACACCAACAGATACGATGAGAGCGATGTATCTCTCAGTGCTTGACCGTAACGTGCAACTGCACAATATGGTGCAGCACCAGAAAGAGGAGATCAGTGATCTCTATGGGGCTAAGGAGTCTGTAGAATCAGACTATGAGATAGAGCTGAAAGTAGTATGCACACAAGCCAATCATGTTTGATGATAAAGCATATACTTTGTAACAATCTTATTCATTTATTAATAAAAGTATTAATTTATTAAAGGCTTTTAATTATCTACATGATGCTGTTTTATAATATGTGATAAACTCATAGTTTTAAGCAATGCTTTTAGAATAATGATGATGATCGTTCTAATGAGATCTAAATTCTTAGAAAGCTTAAAACTAAAATAGTTCCCAGACATTGGATTACTAAATTGGGGATTAGTGAATCCGGATAGATTAGTACATACGTTGCTTGCTAATTGGATGAAGATGATTGATCTCATGATCATTTGTGTCGAGACACTAAAGCAAGTATGTAGGTGCTTATTAGAGAATAAGTTCATTGAACGTGGCTCGCTAAGGAATACCTAATGGAGTTTTACTTGCTTGTAAATAGGAATTCCTGTAGTGATAGTAGTACAAGTGATCCATGGACTTGAGATCATCATAGTATCTAGTGTATGATGAGTTATACTTTGACTTATTCCTTAAGACCCTTAGGGTATATCAAAGGTATGCTTGGGTATAATAAGTTGTACATGGAGATAATGTATAATCAATAAAGAATCTACCACTTCTAGTAAAAGAAGAGAAATGTCCTATTTGATTCGATAAATGACAACCCAAAGAGTCGTCGTTGGCGGCGCGCATCGAAATTAGAAAGGAGTTTCTAATTTGCATTATTTGGAGTTGTGCATTTAAGAGTCAAAATACATATAATTAAATAAAATAAGACTTGACAGTAATTTCATGTCTTATATTTAATTGGAACATTGTATGGTGGAATGATTGAATTGTATGGTAACTATTTACTCAAAGGTTCTTTTATGATTAATGTTAAAATCTATATTATCTGGAAAGTCGTTGATCGCTAGGGAGGCTTATCCCTATTGTAGAATAAATATTATTCTAATTGTAGAATTATTCTAATTGATTTATTCACAACCGGTTTAATATGGAGAACCTAAAGGGTCACACCATAAAAGGAAGAATAATTATTTAAGAAGTTAATGGCATAATCGTAATAATATGTTAAGTATATTTAATTTAATCTACGGTGATAGAATAAATTAAATAGCTTAATATTTATTAGTTAATATTTTAGAAATATTAAATATAAATTAATAAGAGGAGTCTTATTAATATTATTACAATTATTATTATTTTAATTTCTAAAAGAGTTTAGGAATTAATTTAATATAAGTACTCTCATTTATTCCTAATAGGATTAGGAGGGAAAATTAGTTAAAAGAGTTTAATTAATTATCCCTAATAAGATTAGGGAGTCCATTTAATTAAAAGAGTTTAATTAAATAAATAATACCTTATTTTTAATTAAATAGGGTTACCACCGTCTTATATCAGATATCAAGAGACATAATTCCAATAGTTGGGAGAGTACACCCTTTTATATGAGAGATAGAAAAACTAGGGTTTTGCCAAATACCCATCTTCTTGAATCTTTCTTCTTCCTTGGTGGATCACCTCTAGAGGCCAAACACTTGGGTGGCTAACGTTGATCAACGGAAGGAACCAAACCCGGTGGATTCAAGCGCGAAAGGATTTAGAGGTGAACTCGTACCTGAGGAAGCTCGAATCTTCAATGGTATGATTCTTGGTCTTTGTCTTTTCGTTTAATTATTAATTGTGCATAAAGGATGATCCGGGTATATGGTTTGTAAAATTTTAAAACTCTGATTTTCATGCTTCCGCTTATTTTGTGCAATTTGATTGCGCTCATGAATATTACAAACCTAACAAGAGCATGATGAGAAAGTGCTCATGACAGTTAAGGCCAGAGACTATAAGAACGACGTTGTAGAACTTTGTAAGAAACTGGTTGAGAAAGACCAGAAGATAACACGAATGTTATATATAAATGACAGTGCACACGAGGATTTTAAGCTAAAAATAACTTGTTATTCTATTGAGTCGGGACAGACTCGACATACTATAAGTCAAGATATTGTGTCGATTCTAGCGAACGAGAAGCATGAGAATGCTGTTAGGCAGTATTAGAAGTTAAAACGGTAAATACTTTTGTGTAGTGACGTAAATCCTCTTTTGTATAATTAAAGGGTAGTCTTTTTGTAAATCCCAATTTTTGTGAAAGTTAATCGCGGGATATAAATGTATATGGAAAACAAATTATAAATAGTCTGGGACTATGAAGAAGCATATTAATATAAAGAAGTTTTTATTTAATGTGCATTGTTGTGTATGAGTTAATGTTCAAGTTGATTCAGTGACTAATAACTAAGTAAGCAAATAAGTAATAACGGGACTATATTTATTTAATCAGAAATGCCGCCAAGAAGAAGACAACGTAATCAAGAGGCGGAATCACATAACAATAACCAGGGGGTCCAAATAACCCTATGCAAGAGTTCGTTAATTTATGAACGGCTGCATTTAACTAAGCCGGGGGTAGAGCACTCGCAGGACCTAGGGTATCCCGAACAACTACCTTTAAGGAATTTAAAAGTGTAGGTCCACCTGAGTTCAAGGGAACGACGGACCCAATGGAGGCCCATACATGGGTCAAGGAAATAGAGAAGGTGTTTGTTATTACAAACGTAGCTTAGGCGCAAAAGACTTCTTTTGTGACCTACATGATGAAGGTGGAAGCCAACTACTGGTGGGAGGCTCACTAGGGTGGGGCTAGAACGAATTTTGTTACATGGGAACAATTCAAGAAGGTATTCTTCGAGAACTACTTCCCTACTAGCATGCAAGGGAGAATGGAGATTAAGTTCCTAGAACTTAAGCAGGGCATGGGAACATGACGGTTCCCCAATATGTGGCCAAATTCAATGAATTGGCAAGGTTTGCTCCACACTAAGTGGACACGGAAGAGAGGAAGGCTCGTAGGTTTGAGCAGGGCCTAAAACCCTGGCTCTATAGTAGAATTTCGGTTTTCCAGAGTGCTTCCTATGGGACGATTCTGGAAAAGGCGATAATAACAGAGGGTGGTAGTGAGGCATTGACCCAATACCACAAGGAACGAAAGAATAAGAATAAGGGAGAAGGAGGAACCAAGGAAGAGGTTGCCAACGGTAGTGGCAATATGCTAAAATAGAAGAATTTTAACCCTGGGAATACTGGGGTGAAACAAGGGGATCCTAAACGTAGGATGGAGGTATGCAAGACATGTGGCAAGACTCATCAGGGAGTCTATCTAAAAGGGAAAACAGGTTGTTATAATTGTGGGTAGGAGGGTCATATAGAACCCAATTGCACTAATCCTAAGAAAAGTCGAGGCTGTTTTATTTGTGGGTCGATGGACCACATGGAAAGAAATTACCCGAAGAAGGGGGCGGAGGGTAGTAAGGGTTCTGGTTGTGGTAATTTAGCCATAACTGGACCAACACCATCATTGGGTAGACCCTCAACCCGAACGTTTAATATGACTGTCCAAGATGCGGTTGTTGTATCGTGGGATGTAGTAGCGAGTATCATTCGGTCAAACGAAATAAATGCTTCGTGTTATTTGACTCCTAAGTCTTTACTTGTTCTTTTATAGCACGTGGATTCGCTAAGCAACTGGGATTAAATCCTAAAAAGTTAGAAATACCTTTAGACGTTAAGGTAGCAAACGAGGAGATAATTCCCATTGAAAACATTTATAGGAATTGTTTCGTAGATATTAGGGGTAACAGATTATCGGTAGATCTTTTACCGATAAGGTTAAGAGAATTCGATGTAATTCTAGGTATGGATTGGTTAATTAACCATAGAGCGATAATAGATTATCATAGAAAGAGTGTAAACCAAAGGCTTTCTAAGAAACCTGAGGTGGTGTTTTATGGAAATAAATCACCAGGATGTTCTTATTGTCTAACCACGACACAAGTTAGGAGGAAGTTGAAGAAGGGGTGTAAGGGTTACCTGTGCCATGTTGTGGATACCCAAAGGGTGGGAACATCATTGGAACAGATAGCGGTAGTTCAAGAGTTTGCGGATGTATTTCCAGAGGAGTTACTCGGTATTCCGCCAGATAGGGATGTAGAATTTGTGATTGATTTGCTGTCGGGTACGACACCAATTTCAAGGGCACCATATAGAATGGCGCCAATTGAGATGAAGGATTTAATGGTTCAGTTACAGGAACTATTAGATAGAAAGTAAATTCAACCGAGTGTGTCTCCATGGGGAGCGCCCGTATTATTTGTAAAGAAGAAGGATGGGTTGTTACGACTTTGTATCGACTATCGAGAGTTGAACAAATTAACGTTGAAGAATAAATACCCAGTGCCCAGGATCGATGATCTATTTGATCAGTTGAAAGGGGCAAAGTATTTTTCTAAAATAGATTTGTGTACTTAGTATCATCAACTTAAAGTAAGGAAGGAGGATGTACCTAATACAGCGTTCAGAACTCGTTATGGGCATTACGAGTTTCTGGTTATGTCGTTTGGGTTGACGAATGCACCAGTCGCATTTATAGATATGATGAACAGAGTGTTCAAGCAGTATTTGGACAAGTTCGTTGTAATGTTCATTGATGATATTCTAGTCTATTCTAAGACGCCAGAAGATCATGCTGAACATTTGAGAATAGTGTTGGAAACACTACGGAGAGAGAAGTTATATGCGAAATTCACTAAGTGTGAATTTTGGCTTGAACGAGTGAAGTTTCTAGGACATGTTATACATAAAGATGGCATATCCGTAGATCCAGCGAAGGTGGAAGCAGTGAATGAGTGGGAGAAACCAAAAATGCCAACCGAGGTTCAGAGTTTTCTAGGGTTAGCGGGATACTATAGAAGGTTCATTCAGGACTTTTCTAAATTAGCTACTCCGTTGATGAATCTGACAAGAAAGTCGGTGAAGTATGAGTGGACAAAAAATTGTGAAAATTGTTTTCAAGAACTAAAAAGGAGGCTAAGTGAGGTACTTGTATTATCCTTACCAGATGATACAGGGAATTTTGTAGTTTATAGCGATGCTTCGTATAAAGGACTTAGTTGCATGCTCATGCAGCATGGCAAGGTCATTGCATATGCGTCACGCCAATTAAAGGATTATGAGAATTGGCAGCTGTAGTCTTTTCCTTAAAAATATGGAGACATTATTTATATGGGGAAAAGTGTGAGATATACACGGACCATAAAAGTCTGAAATATATCTTCACACAGAAGGAGTTGAATATGAGGCAGAGAAGGTGGTTAGAATTGATAAAAGATTACGACTGTGATATCTTATATCATCCAGGGAAGGCAAACGTAGTAGCCGACGTGTTAAGTCGGAAGGGTAGGGAAAAGCTGTCAATTTTAACGACTCGGAATGAGTTAATAACGGAGATGACAAGAATGGAGTTAGAAGTTAAGTTACCGAGTGAAACGGTGGAGATGTTATTCTCAATGGGAACTTGACCAACGATAGTAGAACGGGTTAAGGAAGTACAAATAAGTACTAAAGAATGCGAGCGAATGAAAAAGACAATGAGGGATGACGTGAAGACTAAGTATAACCTTGATAAAGAAGGTTTACTTCATTTTGAAGGAAGAATTTGGGTTCCAAATAATTCCGATTTAAAAGAAGAGATTATGTGTAAGGCTCATAGTTCGAGGTACTCGATACATCCGGGTAGTACAAAGATGTATCAAGACCTTCGTCAGAATTTTTGGTGGACGAACATGAAGAAAGAAATTGCAGAATACGTTAGTAAGTGCTTAACTTATCAGAAAGTTAAGGCTGAACACCAACAACCGAGTGGGTTCTTGCATCCACTAGAGATTCCGAAGTGGAAATGGGAGCATATCACCATGGATTTTGTGGTGGGACTTCGAACAACAAGAAAAGGATACGATGCTATTTGGGTGATAGTTGATCGGTTAACCAAATCGGCTCATTTTCTACCAATAGGAATTAGGTATAACCTAGAGCAACTAGCTAAACTTTATGTCAAAGAAATTATTTCTAGACATGGAGTACCTGTTTCGATCGTGTCTGATCGTGATCCACGATTCACGTCGAACTTTTGGAGGAGTTTACAAGAACAAATGGGAACGCATTTGAGATTGAGTACGGCGTATCATCCACAAACGGATGGACAAAGTGAACGGACAATTCAAATGCTAGAAGATATGTTAAGATCTTGCGTTATGGATTTCAATGGGAGTTAGGACGAACATCTACCTTTGGTGGAATTCGCTTACAACAATAGTTTTCACGCAAGTATAGGCATGCCGCCTTACGAAGCGTTGTATGGGAGGAAGTGTAAAACACCACTTTGCTGGGATGAAGTAGGTGAACGTCGAATGTTGGGACCTGAGATGGTGAAACAAACGGCAGATATGGTTGAGCTAATATGAACTCGATTAGTAGCAGCTCAAGATAGACAAAGAAATTATGCAGATCCTCATCGAGAGGATAGAGAATTTGAAGTAAGATCATATGTGTGACAACCCCAAAATAGGTCCATTCCATCCAACCCATTCTGAGTCGCCAAATACATGGTACAGAAAATAACTACAACTTTATTACAACAATTATCATGCAAAATACAACAACATAAATGCTGTGAGTTTTGATACAAATATATACCAACTGTGACTCATGTCCCAACCTTGGATAGCACGTCACAAAGACACCTTACATAAAGGTACAGTCAAAAACTGTTTTAGAAATTAGAATCTTTGGAAAGTGCTCAAGGAAACCTTCATATATGGGAGGCCATGCTTCCAGGTTATGATAGATATCATATGTGCACAGAATTATCCTTGGTGGACCTAATAGACCCCAAAGAAAAACAAGAAGATTACTATCATATTCTTTCTAATGGTGAGTCTTCTCTTGATATATCATTATCTCCACTGTCTCTAATCGTGAATTATACTTCAAACAAACACCAAGATTATATAGGTAGTGCTTTCAGTAAATATACTCAAAGAAGAGTGGATGAGCACAACCCTGTCTTATGATGACACGAGGTTGTATGTCATTAGACATCTTGTATGATAGTGGCAAAACACCCTTCCAACGTTGGGTTCACCTCACCCTATATGATTCACCAAATATAACTACTAAAAGATGTATACAACACACTTGTCTATACTGTTTAGGGAGAACTCCACAGCTAGAGACCACCGTTCTATTCCCTTGTTACCCCCGCTCGACCCAGCTACACTCTTATTACCTGAAAGGAATTGTGAAGCAAAAAGGTGAGCACAACTAGCCCAGTAAAGAATATCATGACTAAAGATAATTAAATTATCAATAGCCTTCATCAATAATAAATCAGAGATTTAGAACATATAGTAGATGATAAAAATTTTCAACCATAGTTACAGCGGAACGAGCAATCTATTAGAAGAGTCAAATAGACCATAAAGTCTATTATCTTCTCCACATTAAAAGTCCACCAACAAAATTTTATCCCTGTAACATTAATCAACAGTTCCTTTCCACAATTATATGAATAACTCATAATCATAATTGTAATTCTAAATTCCTATTCGCATCCAGGACGAAGATAATTTTCATCACATGTCTTTACCTGAAACATCAAAGATCATGGTTATACCAAATCACAATTCCTGTTTATAATCATATTAATAATTTCATCTTTGCACTACGGCCAAAGATATTCATCAATAGACCATCTTTGCACTACAGGCCAAAGATATTCAACAACATGTCATCTTTGCACTATGGGCCAAAGATATTCATCAACAGTTCATCTTTCCACTACAGGCCAAAGATATTCCTCAACAGTTCATATTTGCACTACAAGCCAAATATATTAATATCTCAAAGAAATATATAATCATTTCAGAATTTATATAAACAATAATTATAACTATGTTGATCAATTCACCTTTGCACTTAAGCTAAAGATATTCAATTATAAATTCAATGGTCATGATCATACCAGTCAACAATTCAACTTTGCACTACTGGCCAATGAGAACCCATAGTCATGATCATACCAAAAATCTACCCATCTTTACACTCAAGTCAAAGAGAAATATCATCCTTAGGGTTATAAAAATGTTATATATGATAATAAAAATAATATAATCAACATATAGATTTAATCTCAAGAGTAATATTCATAACTCAACTATAATTTGATCAGAAAAAGAAACCAATTTTGTCGTGAATAGTACCCGTGAATAGTAACTCATGAATAGTAACTCGTGAATAGTAACTCATGAATAGTACTCTATATTCATACATAGTACCGTATACGTAAAAAATGTCATATACATGAATAATGTCGTATACGTGAATAGTGCCGTATACGTGAATAGTATCGTATACGTGAATAGTAACCCCGACACAAAAGGGTAGAACTTCCACAATAAAATCCATACCAATATTTCAGTATAATGATATTGAAAGAATAACATCATTACGAAAAAAATATCCCTTAAAATCCCTTACTATCCCTTACCTCAAAAGAGCAGCACTTCTGACTGGATATCGGATATGACGCTGAAGGAAACTTGCACTGATGAATAGCAACTCACCAAGTATCTAAATACTCATAAAATACACTCGATAATCTAGACAGAAAAAGAGAGAAAACTTATGAATTCTGGTGTGATTTTTAATTCTAACTTAGCCCTCTATTTATAGGAAAATGTTAGCACGCCGAAGCAGACTTGACCTGCTACCTGATGACTTTACCTGCTACTATTCCCACCCACCACATTTGAATAAAAATTCCATCACATTTCTCACCAACCAAAAGTGGGGCGCACCCATTTCTAGAATTTTCCACCAAAATCATTTATAAACCTAATTTCCGAATCAGTCACCTCTTAAAATTCATAACAAATCATTCATTCATTTTTAACGGTTCAAAATTTGTGAATATATACTCAACTTATATATGTATAACATATCCAAAAATCACAACGATCCAACGGTCAGATTAAAAATTATAGCTCACACAATAAAGCTGTAAGAACACTGATTTGATCTTTTAATACCTCCAATCCAACAAAATACAGATAAAATACCTCAACATTAATTCCTTCATTTATAACCACATAAATAAATCCATCATTTATATCCACATCAAATAAATATTTTATTATCATATAAATCAATAATTAATTATTCACAAATAATATTACAGAATCACAATAATGACAACAAGGCAGTTCCCAAGAAAGAGGGGGCTTTCCGATAAGGATTTCTCCTTACTGGCGCGCAATTAGGTGACCAAACCTCTCCTTGACAGAACTTTCTAGACATTGCCAATAATGCTATCTAATAATATTATTCAAATAATATGAATTATTGATCTGATAATGGAGATACTGTGCAGTGACAATTATTAAAACAACAATAATATAAAATATCAACGCAACAATTATTGATTCAATAAAATAAAATATTGAACAATAATTACTGTAACAATTATTGAGTAGTGCCTTCTCACGTAAGAATCAATAATTGAAAAAAAATCTTGTCTGTAATACCGCAGGTAATCTTTCTTTATGCGAACTACGCCAGATTACTATATTTTAACCACCGGTATTCCAACGGTGTTACTTGGTATAACTACTGTTATTATTTATAAAAACTCAAATTTGTTGTTTTCTTCATCCGACAGTTATCCGTTATGGGGCCCACAAATGGTTGCACCGTCGTACGAATATTCCCCGACAGAAAGAATATTCCACGACCAAATGAATATTCCCCAATAACAATGAATATTTTATAACCACTTGTGTATTTTGAAAAATTTGCACATTTCACCCATAACCAAAGCATTATATCAAATTAACACCTTATTATTCATAATAATAAATAGAGGAAATTCGATTTTATTCATTAAAAAATTGGGGTCTTATAACATGTCTTTCTAAAAGTGTCACCTTGGAAAGGGAAGATACATTTTGGGAAGAAGGGGAAGTTAAGTCCAAGGTTTGTAGGACCTTTTAAAATTTTAAGAAGGGTAGGAGAGGTAGCTTATGAAGTAGCCTTACCTCCAGAAATGGAAAGAATACACAATGTGTTTTACGTGTCAGTGTTGCGTCCTTATAAAGTGGACTAAAAGCACGTAATAGAATATGACTCTATTCAAGTAGAAAAAGACTTAACGTATGAAGAACTTCCGATTCAGATTATTGATAGGAAGGATCAAGTCTTGAGAAATAAAATAATACCTTCAGTAAAGGTGATTTGGAGTAACCACGATGTTGAAGAAGCAACGTAGGAGCTAGAAAGTAAAATGAAGGAAAAGTTTCCCCATTTGTTTATGTAATTATAGCGAGATTCTGGGGACAGAATCCTTATAAGGAGGGGAGAATGTAACGCCCGAGAATCTCGGATTTTCAAGGAATTAAATTTTTATTTTATTATGTGGATTTAATTGATTAATTATGTGAGTAAGCTATTTGAAGGTCGTTCTATGACCTAGAATGTGTGAAAGTGATTAGTATTATGGCTATGTGCTAGAATTAATTGTTTTGAATTATAAGGACAAAAAAGAATGTTTTTCGAGAATTTTTCCGTAAAAACACTATTCATCCGATTTCGTTCGGAGCTTAGGTTTGAAATTCCGAGAAATGCGTAATGATAGAATATGAAGATATAATGGAATATCCGATAATATTTCCGTTATGGCAAACGAAGTTTTTGCTTGCGGACTTAAAACCTAAGGGTTAGTGCAATAGATTTCTAAAAAGGGAAATGTAATGCGTTTCAACATTTAGGTTATTATACGTATGAGATACGAGCATTATACTAGTTCGAGTACGAGTATAGTATGAATAATGGTACGGCGTATAATACGAATATCGTATGAGTACTAAATGAAGAGAATACGTGAGTTATACGCGTAGAATACGAGAAGTATTATAGGATTATGTATAATCCAATGGTACTTGGATTAGTAACAAGCCCAATAAAGTATGGAATCAAGCCCAAGTCAAGGCCCAATATTAATTTAAGACAAGCCCAATCCAAAAAGTTAAACCGCGGGTCGAACCGACGGGTCACGGGATGGGTAAAACCTATGGGCATGTGGGTCGACCACTTGGCCACCAAGTAAAGTGATTACTTGGTGGCTAAGTTGAAGAGTAGGTGGAATAGTAAGGAGGTGACCATTTGGACAATTTTGCCCTCCATTTGGATTTCCTATAAATACCAAGCTTAAGTTGAACTTTTAGTGTTTTACAAACATTGTCCAATACATATTGAGAGAGAGAGAAAGAGATAGAATCATATAATCAATCTACTTCTAAAAAACCCCAACTTTTTGAATAAAGATGAATTTTCTATAAATATTATTTTTAAATATTATGAAGTGAAATTGATATAATGTTATAGTTGTGGGTAATATTTATAAATTTTGCAAAAATCGCAAGTTGTTATATAATATTCGATTGGTTGGGGAATATTTGTTTTAACAGAAATATTCGTAAAACTAATGACAATCATTGGTGGACCCTATAACTTGGAATTATTGTTGGATTGAGAAAACGACAAAAAAATACTTTATGAAAATAACGGCGGAAGTTTTACCATTAACTTGTTGAAACACACGGTTGTTAAAAGTAAAGAATACTGGCGTGGTTGCATAGTAGCACTGCGGTATTAATTATTGATGCTTACATGATAAGTCACTCAGCTTTTGTTGGTATTATTAATGTAATAATATAGAAAATCTTTTATATAAAAATGAATACTTTTATAAAGTTATTCTATAAATAGAATATATTATATTCTATTATGCATAGTGTTGTATAGTGTCTGCATAGTGTTTTTCAGCATAGTAAAATCTTTTTATATAAAATGTAATACTTTTATAAAGTTATCTATTTTATTAGACAATAATTAGAATATATTATATTTTATTATGCATAGTGTTTATATAATGCTGCATAGTGTTTTGCATAGTAAAATCTTTTATAAAGTTATTCGTTTTATTAGATTATAAATAGAATATATTATATTTTATTTAAAAGATTTTTCTTTAAATATGGACCGTCAGTTAAAGTAAATCAATCTGACCGTTCATGAGTTAGTTACTATCTTGATCCATTTTTCTATAAATATAAGCTCATTCCTTCATTATTTTCTTACTTAATTCAATTTGAACTCTAGAGATAAACTATAGAGAGAAATAAGAAAGTATTCGCTACTTCACTACTTCACTACTTCACTACTTCACTACTTATATATCCAAAGATTTCTTCTTCTTAAGGTAGGGATATTATTTGTTGTACTTTAAATAAGGGTGTTATTCTTTCTTATTCATGAAGAGAACTCATTGTTATTCCATTGCTTATGATTACATTGGAATAACCCAGATATCTGTGATTTACCCTATAATTGGTGACATTCTTCTATTATTCTCACTGGAATATCCTCGTGCATATGTTTTACAATCGACCGTTCCGCTCTTTATTATTATTACTGTTGGAACATCACATGCGTGTGTGTTTTACACTCAACCTAAAATCTTTTTATTATTCTGTTGGAACATCCATCCGGTGCAAATTTTGCACGACCGGTTCCGTTATTATTATTACTCGCTGGAATAACTTTGTCTATCTAAAGTAATCGCATGCATGGTGATTTCTTTTGTTATTCCATTCTTTATTATACTCAGTTGGTTAAAGTTTTGACTTCTATACTCCATGAAATTAGTGGAATATCCTTGATAATTCCGCTTCATCCAGTATCTTTTCATGGAAATATTCTTCTGAGCATTCTTGAATTTTACTCTACAAAGCAGTATCATGTTGACAATTTGGACATTATTGGTTCTTGGACAAATTAATTCTTGAACTTGTTTTATTGAATTCTTATATCATTGTCATCATCCTCATATTTATATTTTTTGAAAGTCATATGTGGCCTGTAGTGCATAGATGGACTTGGTATGATTATGACCAGGGATTATTCAGTGTAATCATGACCGTAATGTTACAAATGATGTGGTAAAAGTCCTTATTGGCCCGTAGTGCATTGATGGACAGTTGTTGGCATGATCATGACCATTAATGAATACACAAATATTCTTGGTCGTAGTGCATGGATAATTGTGGTCGTGATACTAAAGAATATCCTTGGCCGTAGTGCAGGGGTGATTCGATGATGTGGAATATTTATTAAAATTTGAGTCTCGGCGATACTGATGATGAAAAAACTTTTAAATCATAAAAGATAGTAGATTTTATTTTCTACTTGACTCTTTTAATGGATTGCTTGTTCCGCTGCATTTAAACTTGATGTCTATTATATTTTATCAATTTAACATTTTTGGAGACTAATAATAATTTATTCTGCATTATCTTAGTCATAATATTTCTTACTGGGCTAGTTGAGCTCACCCTTCCTTTCACTGTTCTCTTTAGGAAATGAGAACATAGTAGGGACTAGTCGAGGAACAGAGTGACGGTTCAGAGGATAGCATTAGTAGTCCTTTCTATTCTGTGAAATAGTATGTTAATAATTGTAATGAGGACTCCTTTTGAATTTGTATAATCTCTAGTAGACAATAATTGTATTCAAACACACAGTTATGTTTTGTCGTATTGTACACGACAGTTGTATTAGTAAGTTGTATTTAAATTTTGTACCATGTATCTGGAGACCCAAGATGGGTGATGTATACCTAATTTTGGGGGCGTCACAGTTGGTATCAAAGCTTAGGGATATGATCCCTGGCTAAGATGTGAGACTAGAACTAGGAGGGGAGAGACGGGAAATTCCTTCGCTAGTATGACCTACCTAAGTTTATTTGGTATTTGATTGGTCGGTCAGAGTATAGTGATAATATGTTGCATGCAATTAACCCTTGTTTTGTGGCAGTGTTTGAAAATGGCATCCGAGAATGTTGAGAATAGCAATGGAGCACAGGAGACCGTTGAGTCTCCACAGATCAATAATCAGGACAATGTGCAACAGGATGGCGATAATCCTCCTGTAAACAGCAACATTGATCAATTGAAGAACTAAGGTACGTTTAAGATCTTTTTAGAATTCATGCAACATCAGGCGAAGACGGCTCCTTTTCATAATGCAGGAGGAAACAATGGCAACCCACGGTTGGTCACCGCTAAGCAATTCAAGGAGCTGGGACCACCGGAGTTTTTGGGAAAGCCAGAACCACTTAAGGCGGAGACGTGGTTAAAGCAGGTCACCAAGATATTTTATGTCTTGGGATGCTCCGAGGAGCAAAAGGTTCCTTTAGCCACCTTTATGTTGCGTGAAGAGGCAGATCACTGGTGGGAATCTGTAAAATGTACCCAGCCTGACGCACTCAAGATGTCTTGGGAGAAGTTCCAAGAGCTGTTCAACGACAAGTACTTTCCCGAAAGTATTCGTCACATGAAGGAGGTGGAGTTTATCAAGTGGAACAAAATAATATGATCGTGTATGTCAAATCTGAGGCTAAATTTTTGAGTTATCCCGGTTTGCATCCCATTTGGTCGATAATGAGGAGCGAATGTTGCGAATGTTTTTAAGAGGTTTGAAGTCAAGATACGCCAATATCTTATTTCTCATAAACCGTGTTTGTATTCGGATGTTGTAAATAGGGCTCGATTAGTGGAGCGCGATAACGAGTCAACGCAACCAAAAGAGAGCGGTAAACGAAAAATAATAATACCGGGTGATAACACCATCAAAGCGGTGACAATAAGCATAGAGGGAATCAACATGCGAAAATGGTAACCACTTGGTGGTAATCATGGTCAAAACAATAAGAATGGATATTTCAAGAAGAGAGATTCAACAATGATGGAAAGACGTCGGCTGACCAAAGACCATTGTTAAGGAAGGAGAACGACCACCTATCATATGCTTCAAATGCGGATTGGAAGGACACATCACCCAAACAAAGCTGCGCGATGCAAAGATCAAAGCATGTTATAATTGTGGAAGAGAAGGTCACTTAGCCCGATTTTGTCATTCACCGAAGATAAGTTCAGCTAGGATGGAGGCACCAAAGGCCGTCCCAGAAAAGTTAAAGCCGGTAGTTTAAGAGAGAACGTTTTTTTCGTGACAAAGAACCTGAATAAAATTATCACGGGTATGTTAGTCATAAACTCTTGTGAAGTCTATACCGTGTTTGATACCAGTTCTACTCACTCTTTTATTTCACCTAGTTGTGTTCAATGTTTGAATTTAACTCCGAAGAAGTTAGATTTTGATTTATCTGTTGAAACTCAGTTGGGAGAAACCTTCATTACCTCCACTATTTATAAATCTTGTTCAAATCAACACTTTCACGTTACCTGTCGATCTTATCTCTTTGAAAATACTTGCCTTTGATGTAATTTTTCGAATCGATTGGTTAACTACTCATCATGCTTTTCGTCAGGTTGTTAGCTTTCAAATTCCTAACCAACCTGTTATGCAAATTCAAGCAACCAAATCACTAAAGTTAATCATGGTTATATCAAGCCATAAGTAAAGAGCTCCGGTCCTTTCGTTGTTGACTTCCTTGTGTGGAATGCACCGAAGCCAGACTTTTTGTAGGCGACGCTATGAATGACGATGGCAAGTTGATAGGTATCAATGTGACGTGTTACCCAAGTCTTGGATGAGAGTCACAGTTTTGAATGATATTTCTATTGTTAATAAATTTCCTTACGTATTCTTGAAGACTTCTTAGCCTACTCCTAGAGCGTGAAATCGAATTTTGTATTAACCCCAGTTCAAAACCCATTTCTAAAACCCTCAAATATTTCTTCAACTAAAATGAACGTAACATGCGCCAAAGACGTTGGCTCGAGCTGTTGAAGATTACGATCGTACCATTCAATACCATCGTGAGAAAGCGAACGTGGTAGCAGACGCGTTGAGTAGAAAATCGTATGCGTTTACGAGTGTGATATTGTTAACACAAAGACTCATTTTGTACGACTTACAAATGATGAAGATAGAGTTAAAGACTCTAGGAACCCATGTGATGATGGCGAATGTACGAGTAGAACCGACTTTAATTGATAAAGTTAAAGCTGCTCAAGCTACAGACCTGGAGCTGATGCGTATGAGGAAGAAAGTGCAAGAAGGTGCTATGCCGGAAGAAAGAATCGATGAAGAAGGAATACTTTGAGTCAACTCCAGACTTTGTGTTCCTAACGACCCTGATTTAAAGTATAAAATCATGATGGAGGCGCATAACACATCGTTTGCAATCCATCCTGGGAGTACCAAAATGCATCATGATATTCGTCATACATTTTGGTGAAGCAATATGAAGAGAGAGATAGCGCTGTTTATCTCAAGGTGTCTAACGTGTCAACGAGTCAAGGCGGAGCATCAAGTACCAAAAGGTCCATTGCAACCATTTGAAATTCCAGAATGGAAGTGGGAGCACATTACCATGGATTTTGTTACTGGTCTTCCCAAAATTTCTCAAGGCATAGATGCGATTTGGGTCATTGTTGATAGATTGACCAAGTCTGCTCACTTCTTACCAATACGAGAAACTTATACACTTGAACGTCTTGCTCGTATGTGAAAGTAGTATGCACACAAGCCAATCATGTTTGATGATAAAGCATATACTTTGTAACAATCTTATTCATTTATTAATAAAAGTATTAATTTATTAAAGGCTTTTAATTATCTACATGATCTTTGTTTTATAATATGTGATAAACCCATAGTTTTAAGCAATGCTTTTAGAATAATGATGATGATCATTCTAATGAGATCTAAATTCTTAGAAAGCTTAAAACTAAAATAGTTCCCAATCATTGGATTACTAAATTGGGGATTAGTGAATCCGGATAGATTGAGTACATCGTTAACTTGCTCATTGGATGAGGATGATTGATCTCATGATCATTTGTGTGGAGACACTAAAGCAAGTATGTAGGTGCTTATTAGAGAATAAGTTCACCGAACGTGGCTCATGCTATGGAATACCTAATGGAGTTTTATTTGCTGTCAATAGGGATTCTGTAGTGATAGTAATACAAGTAATCCTTGGACTTGAGATCATCATAGTATCTCATGTGTATGATGAGTTATACTTTGACTTATTCCTTAAGACCCTTAGGGTATATCAAAGGGTATGCTTGGGTATAATAAGTTGTACATGGAGATAATGTATGATCAATAAAGAATCTACCACTTCTAATAAAAGAAGAGAAATGTCCTATGTGATTCAATAAATGACAACCCAAGAGAGTCTCGGGTTATGGCAGAATGAAATTAGAAAGGAGTTTCTAATTTGCATTATTTGAGTTGTGCATTTAAGAGTCGAAATACATATAATTAAATAAAATAAGACTTGTGACAAGAATTCCATGTCTTATATTTAATTGGGACATTGTATGGTGGAAGGATTGAATTGTGCGATAACTATTTACTCAAAGGTTCTTTAATGATTAATGTTGAAATCTATATTATCTGGAAAGTCGCCGATCGCTAGGGGAGCTTATCCCTATTGTAGAATAAATATTATTTATTTAAATAAATTAATTGTTTAATTTATTTATTTAAATAAGATTAGAATTGTTCTAATTGATTTATTCACAACCTGGGTTTAATATGGAGAACCTAAAGAGTCACACCATAAAAGGAAGAATAATTATTTAAGAAGTTAATGGCATAATCGTAATATAATATGTTATGTATATTTAATTTAATCTATGGTGATAGAATAAATTAAATAACTTAATATTTATTATTTAATATTTTAAAATATTAAATATAAATTAATAAGAGGAGTCTTATTAATATTATTACAATTATTATTATTTTAATTTCTAAAGAGTTTAGGAATTAATTTAATATAAGTACTCTCATTTATTCCTAATTGGATTAGGAAGGAAAAATTAGTTAAAGGAGTTTAATTAATTATCCCTAATAAGATTAGGGAGCTTAATTAATTAAAAGAATTTAATTAATTAAATAAATCCCAATTCCTTAATTGTTAAGGTGGGTTGTCCACATCTATAAATAAGAGGAGTCTTATTATGGGTGGTGGGGGTTGTTGACTTTTTCAACATACGACATAATTCCAATTGTTGGGAGAGTACACTTTTTTCTATAGAGATAGGAAAAACTAGGGTTTAGCCAATACCCTTTCTTCTTGAATTTTCTTCTTCCTTGGTGGATCACCTCTAGAGGCCAAACATATGGGTGGCTAACGTTGATCAAAGGAAGGAACCAAACCCGGTGGATTCAAGTTGAACGCGAAAAGGATTGGAGGTGAACTTGTACCTGAGGAAGCTCGATCTTCAAGGGTATGATTTTATTCTTTATCTTTTCGTTTAATTAATAATTATGCATAAAGGGTGATCCGGGTATATGGTTTGTAAAATTTTAAAACTCTGATTTTTACACGCTTCCGCACTTTTATGCAATTTGATTGCGTTCTTGAATATTACAAACCTAACAGTATGTGCATAAACGAGATTGTAAGACTGTATGAAATGCCAGTATCCATAGTTTCTGATCGAGACCCAAGATTCACTTCATGATTTTGGGTTAGTTTGCAGAAAGCTATGAGCACATTTCTGATTTAGCTTTCAAGCATATCATCCTCGAGACGGACCTGACAATCAAGAGGACTATTCAAACTCTTGAAGATCTATTAAGACTCTGTGTTCTTGATTTCAAAGGAAGTTGGGACAAGTTCTTACCATTGGTGGAGTTTTCCTACAACAACAGTTATCAAGCAAGTATTGACATGGCTCCATTCGAAGCGTTGTATGGAAGAAAATGTCGTTCTCCAGTATGTTGGGATGAGGTGGGTGAAGCAATGTTGTTGGGACCGGAGTTGGTACGTATGACTACGAAAAAGATTCAAACGATCTGACAACATATAAAAACCTCACAAGATCGACAAAAGAGTTATGTTGATCTTCATCGAAAGGACGTGGAATTGATATAGAGATCATGTGTTGTTACGTGTTGCTCCCATGGAAAGGAGTTACAAGATTTGGAAAGAGAGGAAAGCTCGATCCTCGATTCATCGGCCCATTTTAATCCTTAATCGAGTAAGAACCGTGGCTATAGACTAAACTTTTACTGCCAAGTATGTCTAAGTGTTCATAACGCTTTTCACATATCCATGTTACGTAAATATGTGGAAGACCCGAACCACATTATTGAGTTAGAACCGAACAAAATAGCGGAATATTTGACGTATGAAGAGGTTCCTGTTCAAATCTTCGATAAGAAGGAACATATTCAACACACCAAGGTTATACCTCAAGTCAAAGTTTTGTGGAGAAACCACGATGTTGAGAAAATGACTTGGGAGTTAGAATCTGAAATGAAATCAAAGTATCCTTACCTCTTCAATATACCAGGTACGTACCCTAATTTTGAGGGCGAAATTTCATAAGAATGGGAGATTATAAAACCCCAACTTTTTGAATAAAGATGAATTTTCTATAAATATTATTTTTAAATATTATGAAGTGAAATTGATATAATGTTATAGTTGTGGGTAATATTTATAAATTTTTCAAAGTACACAAGTTGTTATATAATATTCGATTGGTCGGGGAATATTCGTTTTAAAACGGAATATTCACACAACGGCACAATCATTGGTGGACCCCACAACGGAATTATTGTCGATTGAGAAAATGACAAAATACTTTATAAAAAATACGGCGGAAGTTTTACCAATAATCGTTGAAACACACCTTGTTAAAAGTAAATGCGATGTCACGTATTGGTTGCATAAGTAGCACGCTTGGTATTAATTATTGATGCTTACATGATAAGTCACTCAGTTTTGTTGGTATTATTAATGTAATAATACGTGAAAAATCTTTTTATATAAAATGTAATACTTTTATAAAGTTATTCTATAAATAGAATATATTATATTCTATTATGCATAGATGTCTGCATAGTGTTTTGCATAGTAAATTTTTTTTATATAAAACATAATACTTTTATAAAGTTATCTTTTATTAGACAATAATTAGAATATATTATATTTTATTATGCATAGTGTTTGCATAGTAAAATCTTTTATAAAGTTATTCATTTTATTAGATTATAAATAGAATATATTATATTTTATTTAAAAGATTTTTCTTTAAATATGGATGATGATTAAAGTAAATCAATCTGGACCTTTCATGAGTTAGTTACTATGCAATCCATTTTTCTATAAATATAAGCTCATTCCTTCATTATTTTCTTACGAATTCAATTTGAAACTCTAGAGATAAACTATAGAGAAATAAGAAAGTATTACGCTACTTCACTACTTCACTTTACTTATATATCCAAAGATTTTCTTCTTAAGGTAGGGATATTATTTGTTGTACTCATGCAAGGGGTGTTATTCTTTCTTATTCATAAAGAGAACTGTTGTTATTCTATTTCTTATGATTACATTGGAATAACCTAGATATCTGCTTACCTATACTTGGTGACATTCTTCTATTATTACTGTGGAATATCACATGCATGTGTTTTACAGGACACAGTTCCATCTTTATTATTATTACATTGGAACATCCTGTATGTGTGTTTTACAGGACTGGTTCCGTCTTTATTATTCTGTTGGAACATCATCACAGCGATTGCAAATTTTGCTCGACACGGTTCCGTTATTATTATTACTCGTTGGAATAACTTTGTCTATGTAAAGTACCGCATGCGTGGTGATTTCTTTTGTTATTCCATTCTTTATTATTCTCAATTGGTTAAAGTTTTGACTTCTATACTCCATGAAATTAGTGGAATATCCTTGATAATTGCGCTTCATCCAATATCTTTTCATGGAAATATTCTTCCGAGCATTCTTGAATTTTACTCTACAAAGCGAAGATCATGTTGACAATTTGACGTTATTGGTTCTTGGACAAATTAATTCTTGAACTTGTTTTATTGAATTCTTATATCATTGTCATCATCCTCATATTTATATTTTTTTGAAAGTCATCTCGTGGCTTGTAGTGCGTAGATGGACTTGGTATGATTATGATCAGGGATTATTCGGTGTAATCATGACCGTAATGTTACAAATGATGTGGTA
Source organism: Panax quinquefolius (assembly GCA_020205615.1). Lineage (NCBI taxonomy): Eukaryota > Viridiplantae > Streptophyta > Magnoliopsida > Apiales > Araliaceae > Panax > Panax quinquefolius. The sequence goes on along the minus strand of CM035174.1, from coordinate 68,549,095 downwards.
AAAGTCCTCATTGGCCCGTAGTGCATTGATGAACAGTTGTTGGCATGATCATGACCATTAATGAATACACAAATATTATTGGCCGTAGTGCATGGATAATTGTGGTCGTGATACTAAAGAATATCCTTGGCCGTAGTGCAGGGGTGATTCGATGATGTGGAATATTTATTAAAAATGAGTCTCGGCGATAATATGATGATGAAAAACCTTTTAAATCATAAAAGATAGTAGATTTTATTTTCTACTTGACTCTTTTAATGGATTGCTTGTTTTGCTGCAGTTAAACTTCATGTCTATTATATTTTATCAGTTTATCAAAAATGCGAAGAACGACAAAGGTAATATTCCTGTAAACAATAATCTTCAACTTTTTCGATTTCGTTTTCATAGAGAATCGTAGATTGGTGGAGCATGTTTAGTGAGGAGGAATAAAGATGACTATTAATAATGAAAACATTTATAAGTCATGATTGAATAGAGATCTTAAGGTTTACGTAAGTTAAAACCGTAGAAGGTTATGAACGTGAACGTAGTTGTGATTGGACGATTTAAAAACCATCATAGCTAGGGTATGTGCATATTGTTTGGTTAGGATGAAGATAATGAATCAATGGAGTGTTCCAATTAATTTGGCTTATAGAACACGAGTAACGAAGATACGGGGAATTTTGCGAAAATAGACGTTAAACGTCGAAATCGTAGAAATCTCGGATTAAGGGTCCAAAGTTGTCGTTTGACTTGAAAACATTGGTTTTCAATGCCAACACGTGAGATAAGATAAATAAGAGTTGTGGAATCGAGAATCGTCGAATTCCGACTTATAACAAAGAAAACGAGTATTGAACGCTCGAAAACGATAAACGAACGCTCAAAATTAACGAAAAGATGAATTCTGAGTTAACGGATTCAAAAATATAAATTCTTATATGAACAACTAGAGTATGTAATTTGTGAGTTGTGGGATTTTGAATGAGCCAATTCGGATGTAAAACGAATAAGTTATGAAGCCGGGAGTTTCGTTGGAAAAACCAACTGTCATGCCCAACTGGTGCACAGGGGCGGCGCCAAACCCATCACAAAATGGCCACACCGCAGCGCCGGATCCGGCCTTGTCCCCTCCTAATTGGTGTCGTGACAAAGAAAGATATACTATAATCAGGCGCGCAAATACAAGGCGGTGTAAAAAAGTTGACCAAGTTAGGTTTGGATTCTAAATTGAATGTACGCCAATAGTGAGACCTGAAGGTACTTAATGTACATAATAAGGCTAACCTTAAATCACTTATAAGTGATAATGTTAGAAGATTTAGTATGGTTTAATAAGAATTAAATGAAGAACGCAAAAGTATAAGCAAGTAAGCCATGAATGAGGATTCAACGTTGGTATTTCACCAATGATGATCGAATGTCGGTTAATAACGTAAAAACGTTAACAAGTTGTAACGAATCATAGAAAGACAAAATAAATTCAAGTAAGACATAAAAGAGAAAGAAGTTGGTTAGAACAATAAAGTTAGTTGTTTGTAAACTAATTATAGTGTGCTATGTGAATATATCATGTAGATTCTGTAAAGAATGAGAATTGACTAAATATTATATTCAAAGACGCTTGAAGGAAAGTTTTCTTAACGCTTGTCTAACCTCCGTGTTAGCCAAGTTTTCTATGATTTATGTTCTGAAATGCATGAATGGTTTTAAAGAAAGAGTCGATGCCTGTTTTAACTCGGCTAGACAAGTCTTGAAGAATTGATTGATTTGTTTACAAGTCTTTCGATATAGAATTGTTAACGCTATCCTATGCCAAGTATTTGGTATGGATGTAAAGGTAAGTTTGTCTATGCATAAACAAAAGTATTTTCATCGATTATTCGATGGGCACGCGAGGTTGCCAAATGTTAAACGTAAATATGTTTAACGAAAGAGTGTTGATTAACATAGGGTACTATAGGCTGATCACCCAGATGTACTCGTAAGTAATGTCGGATGGATGGCCTTAGCGCCGGATGTCCTTTTCAAGAATGAAAACGAAAAGAGTATGTTCATGGTCTTTTGACCGGTTCAGAATTCCTAAGCTATTATATATACTTTGGAATCGATGTTATGGAATGAGAAGTATGAGTCAATGTTTCATGGTGATTCATAACTACTTGTTCAGTTATGTAAGACCCCAACTTTCATAAATAAAGATTAATTTTTCTCAAATTATATTTTTGAATATTAAGGTGTGAATTTGTTATAATGTTATAGTTGTGGGTAATATTTATAAATTTTGCAAAGTAAGCAAGTTGTTATAAAATATTAGTTTGGTCTGGAAATATTCTTTTTATGCAGGAATATTAAATGCGATTACACAATCATTAGTGGACCCATAATGTAATTATTATTTGAGTTAGAAAATGACAAAATTATCTTTTATAAAAATAACGAAAGTTTTACCATTAAGCTCGTGAAATATCCGGTAGTAAAAAATACGATGTGTATGCGTGATTGCATAATAGCACACCAGAATGTGTACAATATCTTGGATTATTGATGCTTATGTAAGAAGTCACTACTCGATAATTATTACGATAATTCTTGTTCAATATTTTATTTTATTGATTCATTAATTGCTATGTTGATATTTTATATTATTGATTCAATAATTGTCATTGCACAATATTTCAAATTATCAAATCAATAATTCATATTATTTGAATAATATTATTATTTGCATTATTAGCGAATGTCTAGAAAGTTACATCGAGAGAAAGGGGTTTGGTCACCTAATTGCGTGCGATAGGGAGAAATCCTTATCGGAAAGCCCCCTCTTTCCTGGGAACGACCTAGTTGTCGATATTGTAATTTTATAATATTATTTGTGAATAATTAATTATTGATATATATGATAAGAAAATATTTATTCAATGTGGATTTAAACTGAGGAATTTTTAGCATGTGACATTTGTTGAAAATTGGTATTTTATCTCTTCCGATAAAATAATTCATTCAAATATATTATTATAATATTACATTATAGTAGTATGATGTGATTATATAATAGTACGCTTTTTTATAATTTGAATGGTAACATTATTATAGTAAATTCATGGTATAAAAGTAAAAGGAGGTGGAAGAGAACAAATTGAATTTGAATTCCTATGATGTAAGCGATGATGTCATCGGACGATGTGGTAAGCAATGATGTCATCAGAAGATGAGGTAAGCAATGATGTAATATGATCAATGATGTCATAAATTATGGCGGAAAGACTATTTTACCCTTACTCTACCAAGCCTATAAATAGAAGCTCATTTCTTCATTATTTTTCACCAATAAATTCAAGCTATAGAGAGAGAAAGTATAGAGAGAATAATAGAGAAAGAAGAAGAGTATTATGTTACTACATTATTGCAATATCCAATCTCCTACTAAGGTAAGGGGTATTATTTCTTTCGTAATCGTAAGTGATATTATTCTTGTTCAATATTCGTAAGAAATGATATTTTCTTCCATACTCTGTAGTATGTAAGTAATATTATTTCATTTCATATTTCTAATTGTACACTTATGTTGATAAGTGTTGCTTCTATACTCCATGAAATTAGTAGAATATCTTTGATATTTGCGCTTCATCCAGTATCTTTTCATGGAAATATTATTCTGTGCATTCTTAATAATTTTTAATCTTTTCATGTCGGGGTACTATTCACGTACTATTCACGGGTTACTATTCCCAAAGTACTATTCACGGGGTACTATTCACGACAAAAATTAATTTTTTTTCTGTCCAAATTATTTTTGATACAATATTATTCTTGAATTTTACTCCACAAAGCAGTATCATGTTGACTATTTGGACATTATTGAATTCTGGATAAATTAAGTTATAAATCTTTAAAATTTATCATTGCTCTCATTTAAATTGAATTCTTATATCATTGTCATCATCTTCATGCTTATATTGTGATGAAAGTCATCTTTGGCCATAGTGCATAGATGGACTGTTGATTGGTATGATTATGACCAGGGATTATTCGGTATAATCATGACTCGTAATGTTACAAATGATATGGTAAAAGTCATCAGTGGCCCGTAGTGCATTGATGGACAGTTGTTGGTATGATCATGACCATTAGTGATACTGACGAATATCATTGGCTGTAGTGTAGGGATGATTCGATGATGTGAATTATTTATTAAGCTGAGTCTCAGCGATAAAATTGTTGATAAACTTTTTAAATCATAAAAGATAGTAGATAGCATGCTCTACTTGACTCTTCTAATGGATTGCTTGTTCCACTGCAGTTAAACTTGATGTTTATTATATTTTATCAGTTTAACACTATTGAAGTCTAACGATAATTTATTCTGCATTATCTTAGTCATAATATTTCTTGCTGGGCAAGTTGAGCTCACCCTTTGCTTTCATTGTTCTCTTCAGGAAATGAGAATATAGCTGGGACGAGTTGGGGAACGGAGTGACGGTCCAGATAGGTGGCTATAGTAGTCCTCACTATTATGTGAAATAGTGTGATTATAATTATAATGAGGACTTTATTTGAGTTTGTATACTCTCTACGAGACATTATCCTTGTTGAAACTCTCAACTACGTTTTGTCGTACTGTATCAAAGAAGTTTGTATTTAAATTCTGTACCATGTATTTGGCGACTCAAGATGGGTGATGTATACCTATTTTGGGGGCATCACAGTTGGTATCAAAGCTTAGGGATCTGATCCCTGGCTGAGATGTGAGACTAGAACTAGGAGGGGAGAGACGGGTAATTCCTTCGCTAGTATGACCTACCTAAGTTTATTTGTTATTTTATTGGTCGGTCAGGATATAGGGATAATACGTGGTATGTCAATTAACCCTTGTTTTGTGGCAGTGTTTGAAAATGACATCCGAGAATGTTGAGATTAGTAATGGAGCACAAGAGATCGTTGAGTCCCCACAGATCAATACCAAGGATAATGTGCATCAGAAAGGCAATAATCCTCAGGTAAATAACAACACCGACCAAATGATGAACGACGGAATGTTCAGAGGCTTTCTGCAATTCATGCAACATCAGGCGAGAGAGAATCCTGTCCATAATGCCGGTGGAAACACTGGCAACCCACGGATGGTCATCGCTAAACAGTTAAAGGAACTGGGACCACCGGAGTTTTTGGGAGAGCCAAAACCACTTTAGGCGGAGGTGTGGATAAAGTAGATCACCAAGATATTTGATGTCTTGGGATGCTCTGAGGAGCAAAAGGTTCCCTTTACCGCTTTCATGTTGCGAAAAGAGGCAGATTACTGGTCGGAATTCGTAAAACGTACCCAACCTGCCAAACTAAAGATGTCTTGCGAGAAGTTCCAAGAACTGTTCAACGACAAGTACTCTCCCGAAAGTATTCGTCACATAAAAGAAGTGGAGTTCATCAAACTAGAGCAAAATAATATGAACGTGTCACAGTACGAAGCTAAGTTTACCGAGTTGTCCCGGTTTACGTCCCACTTGGTTGATAATGAGGAGAGAATGACACGGATGTTTCTAAGAGGTTTGAAAACTAAGATACGTTAATACCTAATTTCTCACAAACTGTGTTTGTATTCAGATGTTGTAAATAGGGCTCAGTTATTGGAGCACGATAACAAGTTAACCCAACCAAGAGAGAGCAATCGACAAATCGATAATACCAGTGGTAGCAGTCATCGAAGCAGTGACAACAAACGAGGAGGGAATCAGCATGCCAGAAATGGTAACCACTTTGGTGGTAATCATGCCCAAGATAATAGAAGTGGTAATTTTAAAAAGAGGAAATTCAATAATGATGGAAAGACGTCAGCACCAGCACCTGTTGTTAAGGAAGGAGAACGACCGCCGGTCGTATGTTACAAATGCAGAGGGGAGGGACACATCAGTCCAAACTGTACGTAGCAGTCCAAAGCATATTACAATTATGGAAGAGAAGGTCACCTAGCCCGATTTTGTCGTGCACCAAAGTCAAGTCTAGCTGGGATGGAGGCATCAAAGACCGTCCCAAACAAGATAAAATTGGTAGTTCAAGGGAGAGCGTTTGTCGTAACCTCCCAGAAAGCAAGGAACCCAAACGAGGTCATCACGGGAAAGCTTATCATAAACTCTTGTGAAGTATATACCTTATTTGATACCGGTTCTACCCATTCTTTTATTTCTCCTACTTGCGCTCAATGTTTAAATTTGACTCCAGAGAAATTAGACTTTGACTTATCTGTTGAAACTCCGTTGGGAGAAACCTTCATTACATCCACTGTTTATAAGTCTTGTTTGGTTCAAATCGGTACCCTCACATTACCTGTCGATCTTATTTCTTTAAAAATACTTGCGTTTGACGTAATTCTAGGGATTGATTGGTTAACTACTCATCATGCAAAAATTAATTATTTTCGTAAGGTTGTTAGCTTTCATATTACTAACCAACCTATTATGCAAATTCAAGCAACCAAACCATTAAAATCAATCACTGTCATCTCAAGTCATAAAGTTATTCGTTTATTGAAAAATGGATGTCAAGCTTTCTTTAGCTCATGTCACAAATTTAAACAAAAATACGTCAGTTTTGAATGATATTTCTATTATTAATAAATTTCCTGACGTATTCCCTGAAGAACTCCCTGGCCTACCCCCAGAGCGTGAAATTAAATTTTGTATCGACCTTGAACTCGGTACAAAACCCATTTCCAAAACCCCATATCGAATGGCTCCTATTGAACTTCAGGAGTTAAAAACCCAACTACAATAATTGTTAGACATCGGTTTTATTCGTCCTAGTACGTCTCCTTGGGGTGCTCCTGTTCTATTCGCAAAGAATAAAGATGGAAGTATGCAACTTTGTATTGACTATCGGGAGTTGAATCATGTCATCGTAAAAAATAGGTACCCATTACCTCGAATTGATGACCTGTTTGACCAGTTGCAAGGTGCTAAATTCTTTTCAAAGATCGACCTTCGTTCTGGATATCATTAGTTAAAAGTTAAAACTGATGACATTCCAAAGACTGCTTTCAAAACTCGGTACGGGCATTACGAATTCCTAGTCATGTCTTTTGGATTGACTAATGCTCCTGCGGCCTTCATGGATATGATGAACCAAGTATTCAAGGATTATTTGGATCATTTTGTTGTTGTCTTTATTGATGACATCCTCATATACTCCAAAAGTCGTGAAGATCATGAGCAACACTTGAGGCTAATACTCCAAAAGCTTCGTGAAAATAAGATATATGCCAAGTTAAAGAAATGCAAGTTCTGGCTTGAGGAAGTAGCATTCCTTGGGCACGTGATATCAAATCATGGAATATCTGTTGACTCGGCAAAGATTGAAGAAATTTAAAGTTAGGAGCAACCTAAGTCAGTTACCGAAGTACGTAGCTTTCTGGGCTTAGCTGGTTATTATCGGAGATTCGTGGAAGGATTTTCTCGAATCGCTACTCTATTAACTCAGCTGACTCGAAAAGATACAAAATTCTGTTGGAGCGAAGAATGTGAGAGGAGTTTTCAAGAACTCAAGAGGAGACTCATTTCAGCACCTATTCTGACAATACCATCTGGTTCGGAGGGATATGTCATCTACAGTGACGCTTTAGGTAAGGGTTTAGGATGTGTTCTAATGCAACATGGGAAAGTCATAGCCTATGCCTCGCGACAACTCAAAGAATATGAGAGGAATTATCCTACTCATGATCTAGAGTTGGCAGCTGTCGTGTTCGCTCTTAAAATCTGGAGGCGTTACCTGTATGGGGAGAAAGTGGAGATCTTTACGGATCATAAAAGCCTCAAATATTTCTTCACTCAAAAAGAACTCAACATGCAGCAACGACGTTGGCTTGAACTACTGAAAGATTATGATCATAATATTCAATACCATCTTGGAAAAACGAAAGTGGTAGCTGACGCATTGAGTAGAAGATCATATGCGGGTACAAGTGTGATATTGTCAACGCAAAGGCCCATTTTGTATGACTTGCAAAGAATGAGATAGAGATAAAGACTCCAGGGACCCACGTGATGATGACAAATATACGAGTAGAACCGACTTGAATCGATAAAGTTAAAGTTTCTCAAACTATAGACCTGGAGTTGATGCGTATAAAGAAGAAAGTGCAAGAAGGTGCTATTCCGGAAGCAAGAATCGATGAAGAAGGAATACTTAGAGTCAACTCCAGACTTTGTGTTCCTAACGACTCTGATTTGAAGTATAAGATCATGATGGAGGCGCACAACACACCATTTGCAATCCATCCCGGGAGTACCAAGATGTATCATGATATTCAACATACATTTTGGTGGAGAAATATGAAGAGAGAGATAGCAGAGTTTATCTCAAGGTGTTTAACATGTCAACGTGTCAAGGCGGAGCATCAAGTGCCAAAAGGTCCATTATAACCACTTGAAATTCTAGAATGGAAGTGGGAGCACATTACCATGGATTTCATTACCGGTCTTCCCAAGGTTTCTCAAGGCATAGATGCAATTTGGGTCATTGTCGATAGATTGACCAAGTCTGCTCATTTCTTACCAATATGAGAAACTTATACACTTGAACGTCTTGCTTGTATATACATAAATAAGATTGTAAGACTGCATGGTATGCCAGTATCTATTGTTTGTAATAGAGACCCAAGATTCACTTCATGGTTTTGGGTTAGTTTGCAAAAAGCTATGGGCACGGATTTACAATTTAGTTTGGCATATCATCCTCAGACGAACGGGCAGTCGAAGAGGACTATTCAAACTCTGGAAGATCTATTAAGACTTTGTGTCCTTGACTTCAAAGGAAGTTGGGACAAGTTCTTACCATTGGTAGAATTCTCCTACAACAACAATTATCAATCAAGTATCGGAATGGCTCCATTCGAGGCCTTGTATGGAAGGAAGTGTCGTTCTCCAGTATGCTGGGATGAGGTGGGTGAAGCAACGTTGTTGGGACCAGAATTGGTACGTATGACTACGGAAAAGATTCAAATGATCCGGCAACGTATAAAGACCTCACAAGATCGACAAAAGAGTTATGCTGATTTTCATCTAAAGGACGTGGAATTCAATGTTGGAGAACATGTGTTGTTACGTGTTGCTCCATGGAAAGGAGTTACAAGATTTGGAAAGAGAGGAAAGCTCAATCCTCGATTCATTGGCCCATTTGAAATCCTTGATCGAGTAGGAACTGTAGCTTATAGACTCGCCTTACCGCCAAGTATGTCTCGTGTTCATAACGTTTTTCACATATCCATGTTACGTAAATATGTAGAAGAACCGAACCACATTATTGAGTTAAAACCGGACGAAATAGCGGAAGATTTAATGTATGAAGAGATACCTGATAAAATCTTGGATAAGAAGGAACATATTCTACGCTCCAAGGTTATACCTCAAGTCAAAGTTTTGTGGAGAAACCACGATGTTGAGGAAATGACCTGGGAGTTAGAATCTGAAATGAAGTCAAGGTATCCTCACCTCTTCGACATACTAGGTATGTACCCTAATTTTGAGGACGAAATTTCATAAGAAAGGGAGGTTGTAAGACCCCAACTTTCATAAATAAAGATTAATTTTTCTCGAATTATATTTTTGAATATTAAGGTGTGAATTTGTTATAATGTTATAGTTGTGGGTAATATTTATAAATTTTGTAAAGTAAGCAAGTTGTTATAAAATATTTGTTTGGTCGAGGAATATTCTTTTTGTCTGGGAATATTCGTACGATGACACAATCATTGGTAGACCCAACAATAGAATTATTGTCGGAGTTAGAAAACGATAAAATTATCTTTTTATAAAAATAACGGCGAAAGTTTTACCATTAACTGTTGAAATACCCGATGGTAAAAGTATAGTAATACGCTTGATTGTATAGTAGCACACGATATTGTATAGTATCTTGGATTATTTATGCTTACGTAAGAAGTCACTACTCAATAATTGTTACAGTACTTACTATTCAATATTTTATTTTATTGATTCAATAATTGCTACGTTGATATTTTATATTATTGATTCAATAATTGTCATTGCACAGTATTTCAAATTATCAAATGAATAATTCATATTATTTGAATAATATTATTATTTTCATTATTGACAATGTCTAGAAAGTTCTGTAGAGGAAAGGGGTTTGGTCACTAATTACGCTGCAATAGGAGAAATCCTTATCGGAAAGCCCCTCTTTCACAGGAGCGACACAGTTGTCGATATTGTAATTTTGTAATATTATTTGTGAATAATTAATTATTGATATATATGATAAGAAAATATTTATTCAATATGGATTTAAACTGAGGAATTTTTAGCATGTGACATTTGTTGAAAATTGGTATTTTATCATTTCCGATAAAATAATTCATTCAAATATATTACTATAACATTACATTATAGTAGTATGATGTGATTATATAATAGTACGCTTTTTTATAATTTGAATGGTAACATTATTATAGTAAATTCATGGTATAAAAGTAAAAGGAGGTGAAAGAGAACAAATTGAATTTGAATTTTATGATGTAAGCGGTGATGTCATCAGACGATGAGGTAAGCAATGATGTAATATAATCGATGTTGTCATCGATGATTTCATAAATTATGACAAAAAGACTATTTTACCCTTACTCTGCCAAGCCTATAAATAGAAGCTCATTTCTTCATTATTTTTTACCAATTCATTCAAGCTATAGAGAGAGAAAGTATAGAGAGAATAAGAGAGAAAGAAGAAGAGTATTCTGTTACTACATTATTGCAGTATCCAATCTCCTACTGTAACGACCCCAAAATCCATACAATTTAAATCTCAACTTCGGTCATTAACCATACATTAAATCTCTAATTTTACATCATTATTCGATATTAAAAACACTAAAATTGCAGAATATTTAAAATGTTTATACATTTCCTTCTTTCTTGCCCTGAATCGCAACCTTTACATTACATCTCTTTGATTCAATCTTATATCATGAATCGTTACAACAAAATGACTATACAAAGTCTTACATTATAACTAAATATCCATATACATTGGATAGCTCAACTTACAATTCAACAACATGTTACGTTTAAAATATTAAATACATTTCCCATAAAACATAAGTAATCTTCGTGCATATGGATCTCTATAATTTACGTAGAACATATCCTTACCTTAAATCTTTAACCTGCAAAAATGGTTATTTGTATGGTTGAGCTCGACAGCCCAGCAAAATCTAACAGTTTTCATGCATCACATAACACATAATAACATGCTAAACATACATATCATACTAACTAAAACAACATGGCATACATGCTTTTAGTTCACATAGCAAATATAAAGATTGAGTTCCTTACTCAATCCTCCTTATTTAACCAAAATAATGCAGTCATAAATTGACTTTAACATTTCATGATTTCAACATGTATAACATATCATGCAATTTAAAACGGTTCATCAAGTCCACGTAATAAATAGGAACTGAAAGACTTGCCTTGATCGTTGTTTACCAATAATAGATTAACAGCTTACAGTTATTTGCACTTCACGTGCCCTACACAATTATATAATCATACACATCAACTATTAGTCACATAACAACATATAGTAATTGTAATGTAAACTCTACTCCACATCTCATAATCTTTCCAATTAATTAACACACAATGTTCAATTAGATTGTGTTAACTTTTCAACTTATGACTCACTATATTTCTTCTTAGTCAAACTCAAAGTTCATTCAAGTGCTTAAGTCTTGCTAGGACTACTTATTGGTTTTATATTAAACCCATTTAATATCCTATAATATTCATTTCAATTGAATTGAAACACTTTTTAAGTTCATTAACACTTGGCACGTCGTTTTTTACGTTCAATAAATCATCACGCCTGATTTCTCTCTCGTGTAAGCTTACTATGATTCTATAACTTATCTAATACATTATTTATTAATGTTAAACATCATTATATTTACTAACATACATGTTTTATAACTTAGGACATCATCTTTTATCGTCAGAGCACTACACATGCATATGTGCATGCCTGACGCCTCAGATTGCCCTCTTAAAAACACAATGACAGTCCTAAAAATGACCATTTTGACTACTGTTATAGACCTCAAATTGAAAAACTTAAAGAACACAAATTGTAGGTCTACTCGTCCTCGTTCCAGATCATCTTGAATCACCTCAATCGGAGTTCGTATGAGAAAGTTATGGTCGTTTTACTACAAGAGGTCAAAATTGTCCGACTCAGACTACAATTCCGGCGCTGGGGCGCAAGGACTAAGCTAGCCAGTGGCGCCGAGGTACGAACTTTGGCAGCAATCAAGCGGCCGAACTTGCAGAACCCAACCAGGAGAGAAGCGTAATGACTAATTTCTATCTATTTAACACTGCTAACATCTAAATTAACATGCTAACTTATATAAATTACACATATACACACCACCCAACATGCATATACTAGTTTAACCACTAAACAATAATCATAGAAAACTTAATTCCTTGAAAACCATATTTTAAACCCAAAAAGTCCATTTTTATACTTCTAGACACTGTGAACACGGTAATCACAGTTTATAAACCAATTTTGATTCCTTGAGACTACGATTCTCTGAACTTCATAACAAATCAATATACTCAACGTTAAATTCCACGGTTAGCTAACAGTCAATTACTCATTTATTACCAAGCCATGTTCATGCTTATCTTTACTGTAAAACCAATTTCGTTCATGTTCATGTTCATCCTAGTTATAACAATACAACCACCTACAATTACCATAATTCAGTTGTATTGCCTAATTCGGAACATAGAAATTTTATGCCGTAAAACTCATATATATACATATTTCTATATAATATTAAGTTTAAAGCACATACCTTCAATTACTAAGATAATCTTTGCTAACTCCACTGTAATTCGTTTGAAACTGCAAGAATTCTCTCTCAATCCTCTCACAAATACTCTGTAACTTTCTTTCCTTTCTCTGAAAACCGTTTCTGAAAATTCCTATTTTCTTTCTTAGACTTAAGCCATATACAATATACATAACATAAAGTAAAACTAACGAACGTCTTTTTCAAACGTTTTAAAATCGATGCCACTAATGGCCTTATTAAAACAGCGATTATCAATATAATATATATTTTATTTATATTTTGTTTAATTTAATTTATATTACTAATAAATCAAATTTAAAAATCCAAAAGCCATAGGGCTTTGTTTGGCAAAATTATTTAAAATTAAAGACTTAATATATTTAAGCCTTGTTTGGCAAAATAAATTAAAACTACTTTAATTTATTTTAATAACCACTTATAATATAGTTATTTGTCACACTTTTATTTAATTAAGTTTTCATACTTAATTAATTAATTCTAATAACAATTCATTGCATAATATAATAATTTATTTATTCATTATAACCTCTCTAACTTAATTATTAAATTAAATTAGATTACTATTTCAAAATAATTACTTTCCTTAACTCATTAATTATTTATTAAACAAATAATTAACCAAATCAAATCGAATCAATTAAACAAATATTTATTCAACGATAAACACATCCATTAAATATTTATATAGTTCAATAAATATTTAAATATTTAATTAAAAATCTGGATTGTTACACCTACTAAGGTAAGTGGTATTATTTCTTTCGTATTCGTAAGTGATATTATTCTTGTTCAATATTCGTAAGAAATCATATTTTCTTCCATACTCTGTAGTATTTAAGTAATATTATTTCATTTCATATTTCTAATTCTACACTTATGTTGATAAGTATTGCTTCTATACTCCATGAAATTAGTAGAATATCCTTGATATTTGCGTTTCATTCAGTATCTTTTCATGGAAATATTATTCTGAGCATTCTTAATAATTTTTAATCTTTTCACGTCGGGGTATTATTCACGGGTTACTATTCCCGAAGTACTATTCACGGGGTATTATTCACTCGGTTACTATTCACAGGGTACTATTCACGACAAAGATTAATTTCTTTTCTATCCAAATTATTTTTGATACAATATTATTCTTGAATTTTACTCCACAAAGCAGTATCATGTTGACAATTTGGACATTATTGAATTCTGGATAAATTGAATTATAAATCTTTAAAATTTATCCTTGCTCTCATTTAAATTGAATTCTTATATCATTGTCATCATCCTCATGCTTATATTGTGATGAAAGTCATCTTTGGCCGTAGTGCATAGATGGACTGTTGATTGGTATGATTATGACTAGGGATTATTCGGTATAATCATGACTCGTAATGTTACAAATGATGTGGTAAAAATCATCATTGGTCCGTAGTGCATTGATGGATAGTTGTTGGTATGATCATGACCATTTGTGATACTAACGAATATCCTTGGCTGTAGTGCAGGGATGATTCGATGATGTGAATTATTTATTAAGCTGAGTCTCAGCGATAAAACTGTTGATAAACTTTTTAAATCATAGAAGATAGTAGATATCATGTTCTACTTGACTCTTCTAATGGATTGCTTGTTCCGCTGCAGTTAAACTTGATGTTTATTATATTTTATCAGTTTAACACTATTGAAGGCTAACAATAATTTATTATGCATTATCTTAGTCATAATATTTCTTACTGGGCTAGTTGAGCTCACCCTTTGCTTTCATTGTTCTCTTCAGGAAATGAGAATATAGCTGGGACTAGTCGGGGAACGGAGTGATGGTCCAATAGGTGGCTATAGTAGTCCTCACTATTATGTGAAATTGTGTGATAATAATTATAATGAGGACTTTATTTGAGTTTGTATACTATCTACGAGATATTATCCGTGTTGAAACTCTCAGCTACGTTTTGTCGTACTGTATCAAAGAAGTTTGTATTTAAATTACGTATCATGTATTTGGCGACTCAAGATGGGTGATGTATACCTATTTTGGGGGCGTCACAAGTTATGGAAGATAGTCATATAATTCTTGATGTGGTATCTATGTTATCCTTTGACAGACTTGTTGAGCTAGTTATGCTCACTTCTTGCTTGAATTATATGATTACAGCTAAAGCCGAACGAATTGAGAGTTCTAAGAGAGATATGGGCAAGGCTAAGATGGATATTTGATTATCCTATAATAGACTAGAGTATTTGTATGTAATATACTTATGAATAACAAAGAATGTATTCGGTTTATGAACCTGGGAAAGGATTTATTACAAATATAATAAGAATATAGTAAGTACATTCATTTTGTTGTTATCTCAATGGAATGACTGTATGAATTGTAGTATCATGGAGCACCATCTGTCGGGTTAGAAGATACCCAGATTTGGGGGCGTCACATAGATACTACAGTGGCAGTTTGCATTATATCAACAACTTTAATATGAACTTTCTAATACTACTTTCTAACTTCATATGTAACAATATAAATAGAGTACTAACCTTAATCTTGCTTTGAATTGGATGATATTATATCATCTTCAGCCCCTTCCTTGCTCAGCTAAATCAAAACAACAATCCATTTTAATTCCTTGCTTAATTTGGTAGTTCTAGTCGAAAGAAAAGAAGTTGGGTATGCTTTGAACAAGTGGGCCTTACAAAAAATTTAAATATTGAGGGGGGGGTGGCCCTTTCCAGTTATTGCATAGCTTCGGCCCTGCCAGTATCCAACCCTAACCGTACAAGAAAGAGAGAGTGGATGAGTTTTGAACCCTTATTGTCAAATAGGTAGCACCCTCACTCTTAACTATTCACACCACCTTTAAACTAAGAAACTGATATTTTCGCATGTTAAAATGATATTTCAACGTCTCTCACATAGAGGTGGGATCCACTCACTATTTATGTGAGAAGAATCATGTAGAAATATCAACTTTTAATGTGTAAATATCAGTTTCCTTAAATTATATCATGTTTTTTATGTTGCCAAAAAAATAAAACATTGAAAATAAATTTTTAAAAAATATTATATATTGCAAATGTTTACGTAGATTTTTTAATTACCAGTTATGTGAATAAGTATAAGTCAACTTAATGATAACTTTTTTTAGAGATGTGTGTAATAAGTGAAATTTTTTCATGTACCGATGGGAGCTGTCGTTTACACTCCTAAATTAATCTCACTTTCACTTTACAAATTCAAACAAAAGTAGTATGCACACAAGCCAATCATGTTTGATGATAAAGCATATACTTTGTAACAATCTTATTCATTTATTAATAAAAAGTATTAATTTATTAAAGGCTTTTAATTATCTACATGATGTCGCTTTTTATAATATGTGATAAACCCATAGTTTTAAGCAATGCTTTTAGAATAATGATGATGATCATTCTAATGAGATCTAAATTCTTAGAAAGCTTAAAACTAAAATAGTTCCCAATCATTGATTACTAAATCGGGATTAGTGAATCCGATAGATTGGTACATACGTTGCTTGCTCATCGATGAGGATGATTGATCTCATGATCATTTGTGTGGAGACACTAAAGCAAGTATGTAGGTGCTTATTAGAGAATAAGTTCAATCGAACGTGGCTCGCTAAGGAATACCTAATGGAGTTTTACTTCATCACAATAGGAATTCTCAGAGTGATAGTAGTACAAGTGATCCTTGACTTGAGATCATCATAGTATCTCGTGTATGATGAGTTATACTTTGACTTATTCCTTAAGACCCTTAGGGTATATCAAAGGGTATGCTTGGGTATAATAAGTCAGTATATGGAGATAATGTATGATCAATAAAGAATCTACCACTTCTATTAAAAGAAGAGAAATGTCCTATGTGATTCGATAAATGACAACCCAAAGAGTCCTTGGTTAAGGCGTAATGAAATTAGAAAGGAGTTTCTAATTTGCATTATTTGGAGTCAGGCATTTAAGGATCGAAATACATATAATTAAATAAAATAAGACTTGACAAAGAATTCCATGCCTTATATTTAATCGGGACATCAGATGGTGGAAGGATTGAATTGTACTTTGAATTATTTACTCAAAGGTTCTTTTATGATTAATGTTGAAATCTATATTATCCGGAAAGTCGCTGATCGCTAGGAGGCTTATCCCTATCAGAATAAATATTATTTATTTAAATAAATTAATTGTTTAATTTATTTATTTAAATAAGATTAGAATTGTTCTAATTGATTTATTCACAACCTATTAATACGGAGAACCTAAAGGGTCACACCATAAAAGGAAGAATAATTATTTAAGAAGTTAATGGCATAATCGTAATAATATAGTTATGTATATTTAATTTAATCTATGGTGATAGAATAAATTAAATAGCTTAATATTTATTATTTAATATTTTAGAAATATTAAATATAAATTAATAAGAGGAGTCTTATTAATATTATTACAATTATTATTATTTTTTTAATTTCTAAAAGAGTTTAGGAATTAATTTAATATAAGTACTTCATTTATTCCTAATCGATTAGAAGGAAAATTAGTTAAAGGAGTTTAATTAATTATCCCTAATAAGATTAGGGAGCCCATTTAATTAAAAGAATTAATTAATTAAATAAACCCAATTATTTTTGTTATAGGGTTACCCATATCTTTAAATAAGAGGAGTCTTATATCGGGTATATCAAATGACTTTTACAACATATTCCAATTCCAATTGGTTGAGAGAGACGCCTTTTTCTATAGTAGATAGAAAAACTAGGGTTTAGCCAACCACCCATCTTCTTGAATTTTTATTCTTCTCCTCGTGGATCACCTCAGAGGCCAAACATTTGGGTGGCTAACGCCGATCAAAGGAAGGAAACAAAACCCGTGGATTCAAGTATGAACGCGAAAAGGATTGGAGGTGAACTTGTACCGAGGAAGCTCGATCTTCAAGGGTATGATTTTATTCTTTATCTTTTCGCTTAATTAATAATTGTGCATAAAAGGTGATCCGGTATATGGTTTGTAAAATTTTAAACTCTCGATTTTTACACGCTTCGCTTTTTTTTTGCAATTTGATCAAGTTTCATGAATATTACAAACCTAATAAAGGCATCGAGCCAAACCTTTATGCTAATTATTAATTGTTTTAATTTGATATGTATATTGATATGTGTTTAGAACAATTTAATTGGGCATAATTTTATTAGATAAAATTTATTTAAAAAAAAAAAAAAAAAAAATCAATTTCGCATCATTAATTTCATTTATTTAATAATAATACATGAAATATTTAATTTCATTATGATCATGCAATTCAAAATTTAAAAGACATTAAAAAGCAATTACGTTATTTAATAATTTTATATATATACATGTTATTCATTTATGTTTATATAAATTATAATTATATATATATATATATATATATATATATATATATTTTACATATATATTTATATATATAATATATATATGTTTTATATTATATATATATATATATATATATATATATATATATATATATATATATATATATATATATATATATATATATATATATATATATATATATATATATATATATATATATATATATTTATATTTTATAATTAAAATAAAATTTATTTTAATATTAAAATAAAAGGTTTATTTTAATATTAAAATAAAAAGGTTTATTTTAATTTTAAAATTAAATTTCATGCTAACTAATTAGAGTTGGAATTGATTCCATGATAACTAATTGGAGTTGAAATTGATTCCATGTTTCCTTAAATAAAGGAGTTTATTTAGATATGAAATAAGATTTCATATTATTCAAAATAAAAGAGTTTATTTGTGAATGAAAAAAGAAAATCAAATTTTCTTAAATAAAGGAGTTTATTTAGATATGAAATAAGATTTCATTTCCTTAAATAAAGGAGTTTATTTAAATATGAAATAAGATTTCATATTATTCAAAATAAAGGAGTTTATTTGTGAATAGAAAATAAATAAGATTTTTTCCATGTGTTTCCTTTAAATAAAAAGAGGATTTATTTTTTTTTTACATGGAATTGATTCCATAATTAATTAAAATAAAGGAGTTTATTTTGATTAAAGATTTTGATTAAAATAAAATAGTTTATTTTATTCAAAATTGATAAATTAAAAATAAAATAGTTTTATTTTGATTTAAATTTGATTAAAATAAAGGAGTTTATTTTGATTCAAAAATAGATTTTATACTAACTAAATTTGCCCATTAAATGATATCAATATATATATTAAATGTTTATTATTCATGAGATGAATGTTATTTATCGATGCATATGGTGATGTGTATGATATAATAAATGGGATTGATTATGGACTATCAACCAAATGTGATTGGATTTTATTTTAGTTGATGCATTTAATGTATGGGTTTTATTAAATGGGGTCTCACAGACTGCCTTCTCTAATTTTTTTCTTAATGTAAATTCTATCTCCTCCTATGTATTTCCCTCGATCACGATCAAGGTTTCTATTTATTTTAAATAGTTTTGTAATAGGAATAGTTAGAATTAATTTTGAAGAATTAGAGATCAAGGAGCAAGGAGCGCGCAAGACCCGCTTGTAATGGAGCCCGTTTAAATGTAATAGTTATATTTAAATATTATTTCGCACCCCTTGGGGAGTTTGATTTTTGGTTCACTTGGTGGCTCTAGTGAACCAAACTAGAATAAAAGTCCATAATCAATCCGTGTAGAATATAGTATTCTATATGTGCATGCTTATACTATATATATATATATTATGCAAACATGCTTCGCATGTTCATTAATACGACGCGTATTTTATATATATATATATGCATGCTACTAAACAAGATGAGACAAATTAATAACAAACCCCTCAATTTTTTTTATATTAAGTCCTAAGCGCTCAAAGATATTTGGAATATCGAACGTCGCTTTCTAGCATGATAAAATTAATAGAGTATTAAATATTTAATATGAGTTTGTTGTGTCACCACAAGGCAAGTATTAAGTATTTAAGATGTTAATTTATCACATTTGATGCTTATAAAGAAAATTGAACAATATTGTTTTGTCAGTGTCACCACAAGGATGATATTTTTTCTTTTTGAATATATGGAGTGCTAGGTCGACTTAACTTGATAATTTTGATTCTGATGTGCCACCACTGATCAAAATAATCTAAGAGGCAAAAGAAAAGGAGTCAGATAGTTGATGTAATTGACAAAAGTTGTCTACCTATTTATTTATATATAGTTTGTTGTGTCACCACAAGGCTATATACATTTGAAATGGGATCCTTATTCTCACTAGCAAATCTTTAATTAGATTTTGCCAACTATATAAGTGAGGGTAATATAGTTTGAAGAAAATAGTGGGAGATACCAATTTAAAACAAGACCTAATTTATTTTGGTAATTAATAAAAGAATGTATGTTAAAATGTTGTTAATTACAAATTCATTTACGTAATTTTACAATGTCTAAAATTACTATCATCACAGCATTATTAGATGCTAAATTAACCTTAATCCGAATTAAAACGGATTGGTTAAGGAATTTGAGAATAGTTCTCATAGTCAAAAAGCTATCTTATGTCCTTAATACGCCTATCCTCGCAATGGTTGCGCATAATGCCTCCGAGGAAGAGATTGCTACTTTTAGAAAGTGGCAAGATGATGCACAATGGCTCAATGCATCATGCTCGCATCCACGAGTAACGAGCTTCAAAATACAAAGATGAAACTATGGATGCTCCTACTATATTCCCGCACATCAAGTAGTTGATGGTGAGGAAAGTAGGACCGATAGATATCGATATCTAAGGAGCTCTTCCGATCTAGAATGGCCATGACACTATAAAGATGCATAAAAAAGTCCTTAACATAATCAATTTGATTGATCAATTAGGACAACGAAGTTTTGTCATGGATGGAGAGTTGAGCCAAGATTTGATCTCGCACTCACTCCCTGACTCCTTTCACAATTGTTGTGAATTTTTCATATGAACAAGCTAGATATCGCCTTCACGATTTGCTTAACATGTTGAAAAATGTCGAGAGTCACTTTCCAACCAAGAAAGACCAAGTCTTACCGGTAGTAGGGGCCAAAGGATCTTCCTAAAAAGAAGAACGATTCAAAGAAGGTAAATAGAAAGGCAAAACAAAGGATAATAAGAACAAAACCGATACGGATAGCAAAGGAGTTTGCTTCCACCGCAATAAGCCCGACACCGGAAAGAAATCATGAAGAAGCATCTTGCAGAGGCTAACCAAAGAAGCTTAGTGAAGTTTCTACATAATACAAATTTGTTCATGATTTAAAATAAATTTTTCTTTAAGTCAAGGTTCTACTTGGGTATTGATACCGACTTTCGTTATCATAAATATAGATTTATGAAGGACCAAGTAAGTAGAAAGCTAAACAAATATAAGTAATCCTATGTGTGGAAATGAAGCAAAGGTTGCCATATTAGCCATAGAAACTTATAGTTTAGCAATGCCTACGGCAAATCTATTAAGTCAATAAGTTGTTATCAGATTCCAGCTCTTGTTAAAAATATTATTTCCATTTTATTGTTGGACAATGAAATCTTTGGTATTATAATTAAGAACAATTGTTGTTCTATTTATAATAATAATGTTTTGTATAGAACCGAATATTACTTAATAAATTTTGTATACTGACTTACATGAAAAATAATTTTGCATATTGAACAAATTAGTATAAGAAAAGGAGATGATCATTCAAAGAGTCGAATGTGTGTATTTGTTGAATACAAGTGTGAATTATTCAAAGGTTCAAAGAATTCGTAAAAGTGAAACAAATTGACAAAGTATTAAGATTCTTTGATTAGATCAAGGAATAAATACTTGTGCAATAAGTTTCTAGATCATCTCAAATGGTTTTCTCATAATGGACACCTCCCGATACGCAATAATTGATTGATGTATCTCAAAGGAAAAATCGCACTTTGTTGGACATGGTGCGGTCCATAATGATTTTACCGACATTCCAAAGATCCTTCTGGGATCATGTCCTAGAAATGGTCGATATCTACGAAAAAATGGTAACCTCAAAATCCGCCCAAGACTCCATAAAAGTTATGGATGTGGAGGATTCCTAATCTTAAGTATGTTAAGATAAGGGGTTGTCCAACTTATGTGAAAAGGTTTCAAAGGATAAGCTTGGGACAAGATTTGACAAGTACAGATTTGTGGGACATCCTAAAGTAAGTTTAGGTATATGTTCTATAATCCTACTTAGCAAAAGGTGTTTGTTATGAAACACGCCGCCTTCTAAGATAAAGGTGTTTATCATTGAAGGGGCTAGTGGGAGGATAATAGATCTTGAAGAGTTCAAGAACCACAAAACACTATAAGTCAAATAAGAGGAACCTCAGAGATAGAACCTATTGTACCACAAATCAATCAGAATCTGAATAGTACCAAAGATACCTAGGAGGTATGGATTCATCATGGATGATGATGATGAGGTACACATCATAGAAGATGATGATCCAGAGTTACATATTGATGAGGTAAGAGTTCTAGTGTGTTTCAAAAAGGAACATTCGCTTTGATGAGGCAATCAAAAGAGTTTGATTTTATCAAAATAAGAATGAACCTAGTGTACAAAAGCGTCAAGGAAATTTTCTAGTATTATATGTTGATATACTACTTGATGAGGAATTACATACCAATGCTACAATCAAGAAAGATAAAGTTGTCTAAACATTCCTCCATGAATGATTTGGGAAGAGTATCTTAATTGGGGATATAAATCTATATAGATAGATTTAAGAGGATGCTCGACTTAACCCAAGGAACGATATATTCATTTGATGCTAAAGTCGCTTAGCATGGCAAACTCCAAGAGATGTCTCATGTCGATGAGCTATGGAGTGTATCTCTTTAATAGTCCCCACAGACTCTCGAAAAGAGAGAGTCGCATGAGTGACAATCATGTATGCAATGAAATGTACGAGACCGATGTCGATCACCATATTATGGAGAAGTTCACTATGAGTCGCTGAAAAACATCTTAAAGTGCTTAACCCAAGACTAAAGGATGTGATCATATTCATGGTGGGTCTAAATTAAAACTAGAGGGCTTAATGCACTCTCAAGTTTTTCGCATGCACTCAAGATGACGTAAAATCCACTTTAAGGTAAAGCGTTACCTTGAACAAGGGTGCAAAGAATTGAAAGGTTCCAAACAAAGAAAGAGTTGTCGGTTTAGTGATAAAGACAAAGTATATAGCTATAAATGAAGTCTCGCAAGTTGATTGTTTGGATTAAAAGTTCATTACGTAACTAGAATAGTTCCTAAGTCTCATCTTGGATCTAAACATGTGTCAGGGCACTTTCATTTGATTATTAGAATCATCGAAAGATGGGAAATCACTATAGAGATAGTGGACTCTCATGAACAACATTACATATCCATTAACTAAAGCTTATCCAACAAAGGATAATCGCCACTTAGAGAGAAGAAGAGTATAAGATACCATGACGATCGGCTTTAGTGCAAGTGGGAGATTGAAAGTAGTATGCACACAAGCCAATCTGTTTGATGATAAAGCATATACTTTGTAACAATCTTATTCATTTATTAATAAAAAGTATTAATTTATTAAAGGCTTTTAATTATCTACATGATGTTGTTTTATAATATGTGATAAACCCATAGTTTTAAGCAATGCTTTTAGAATAATGATGATGATCATTCTAATGAGATCTAAATTTAGAAAGCTTAAAACTAAAGCTTAAAACTAAAATAGTTCCCAATCAATTACTAAATCGGGGATTAGTGAATCCGGATATACATACGCTTTGCTCAATGAGGATGATTGATCTCAATCATTTCATTTATTAATAAAAAGTATATAATCATTTTGATTAAAGCATATACTTTGTAACAATCTTATTCATTTATTAATAAAAAGTATTAATTTATTAAAGGCTTTTAATTATCTACATGATGTCGTTTTTATAATATGTGATAAACCCATAGTTTAAGCAATGCTTTTAGAATAATGATGATGATCATTCTAATGAGATCTAAATTCTTAGAAAGCTTAAAACTAAAATAGTTCCCAATCATCATTGATTACTAAATTGGGGATTAGTGAATCCGATAGATTGGTACATACGTTGCTTGCTCATCGATGAGGATGATTGATCTCACGATCATTTGTGTGGAGACACTAAAGCAAGTATGTAGGTGCTTATTAGAGAATAAGTTCATCGAACGTGGCTCGCTAAGGAATACCTAATGGAGTTTTATTTGCCTCACAATAGGAATTCTCAGAGTGATAGTAGTACAAGTGATCCTTGACTTGAGATCATCATAGTATCTCGTGTATGATGAGTTATACTTTGACTTATTCCTTAAGACCCTTAGGGTATATCAAAGGGTATGCTTGGGTATAATAAGTTGTACATGGAGATAATGTATGATCAATAAAGAATCTACCACTTCTAATAAAAGAAGAGAAATGTCCTATGTGATTCGATAAATGACAACCCAAAGAGTCCTCGGTTAAGGCGTAATGAAATTAGAAAGGAGTTTCTAATTTGCATTATTTGAGTCAGTGCATTTAAGGATCGAAATACATATAATTAAATAAAATAAGACTTGACAAAGAATTCCATGTCTTATATTTAATCGGGACATCAGATGGTGGAAGGATTGAATTGATTTCAGAACTATTTACTCAAAGGTTCTTTTAATGATTAATGTTGAAATCTATATTATCCGGAAAGTCGCTGATCGCTAGGGGAGGCTTATCCCTATCAGAGAATAAATATTATTTATTTAAATAAATTAATTGTTTAATTTATTTATTTAAATAAGATTAGAATTGTTCTAATTGATTTATTCACAACCTATTTAATACGGAGAACCTAAAGGGTCACACCATAAAAAAAGGAAGAATAATTATTTAAGAAGTTAATGGCATAATCGTAATAATATAAAGATGTATATTTAATTTAATCTATGGTGATAGAATAAATTAAATAGCTTAATATTTATTATTTAATATTTTAGAAATATTAAATATAAATTAATAAGAGGAGTCTTATTAATATTATTACAATTATTATTATTTTAATTTCTAAAAGAGTTTAGGAATTAATTTAATATAAGTACTCTCATTTATTCCTAATTGATTTAGGAAGGAAAATTAGTTAAAGGAGTTTAATTAATTATCCCTAATAAGATTAGGGAGCTTAATTAATTAAAAGAATTTAATTAATTAAATAAAACCAATTCCTTAATTGTTAAGGTGGGTTGCCCACATCTATAAATAAGAGGAGTCTTATTATGGGTGGTATATCACTTTTTTCAACATATACGACATAATTCCAATTTGTTGGAGAGTACGCCTTTTCTATAGAGATAGAAAAACTAGGGTTTAGCCAACCACCCATCTTCTTGAATTTTTTCTTCCTCGGTGGATCACCCTCAGAGGCCAAACATTTGGGTGGCTAACGCCGATCAAAGGAAGGAACCAAACCCGGTGTGGATTCAAGTCAACGCGAAAAGGATTTGAGGTGAACTTGTACTGAGGAAGCTCGATCTTCAAGGGGGTATGATTTTATTCTTTATTTTTCGCTTAATTAATAATTATGCATAAAGGGTGATCCGGTATATGGTTTGTAAAATTTTAAACTCGATTTTACACGCTCGCTTATTTTGCAATTTGATCATAGCATTGAATATTACAAAACCTAATAAAGGCATCGTGAGCCAAACCTTTATGCTAATTATTAATTGTTTTAATTTGATATGTATATCGATATGTGTTTTAGAACAATTTAATTGGGCATAATTTTATCAGATAAAATTTAATAAAAAAAAAAAAAAAAAAAAAAAAAAAAAAAAAATTTTTATAAAAAAAATTTTGAAATTTTTATAATGGAAAAAATGTGATATATAAAATATATATATATATATATATATATATATATATATATATATATATATATATGTATATATCATATAATAACAGTTTTTTTTTTTTTTTAAAATGTCACATGTTGTTAAAAAAAAACGTATATATATATAAATAATATTCCATATATATATATATATATATATATATATATATATAATTATTTAAATAAATATATTAAATATATAAATAAAAATTAAATATATATATATATATATATATATATATATATATATATATATATATATATATATATATATATATATATATATATATATATATATATATATATATATATATATATATATATATATATATATATATATATATATATATATATATATATATAATTATTTTATTTTAATTTTAAAATAAAAGTTTATTTTAATTATTAAAATAAAAGAGTTTATTTTAATTTTAAAATTAAATTTTATGCTAATTTTAAAATTAGAACTAATTAGTTGGAATTTGATTCCATGATAACTAATTGGAGTTGAAATTGATTTCCATGTTTCCTTAAATAAAGGAGTTTATTTAGATATGAAATAAGATTTCATATTATTCAAAATAAAAGAGTTTATTTGTGAATAGGAAAAAGAAAATCCCTAATTTCCTTAAATAAAGGAGTTTATTTAGATATGAAATAAGATTTCATATTATTCAAAATAAAGGAGTTTATTTGTGAATAGGAAAGAAAATCCGTGTTTCCTTTAATAAAATTTTTTTTATATATGAAATAAATTTTTCCATAATTAATTAAAAATAAAAGAGTTTATTTTAATTAAAAGATTTTTTTTTCCTATAATAAATTTTTTTTATTTAATTCCATAATTAAAAATTTATTTTAATTAAAGATTTTTTTTTTATTGGAATTGATTCCATAATTAATTAAAATAAAGAGTTTATTTTGATTAAAGATTTTGATTAAAATAAAATAGTTTATTTTATTCAAAATTGATAAATTAAAATAAAATAGTTTTATTTTGATTTAAATTTGATTAAAATAAAGGAGTTTATTTTGATTCAAAATTAGATTTTATACTAACTAAATTTGCCCATTAAATGATATCAATATATATATTAAATGTTTATTATTCATAAGATGAATGTTATTTATCGATGCATATGGTGATGTGTATGATAATAAATGGGATTGATTATGGACTATCGACCAATGTGATTGATTTTATTTTAGTTGGATGCATGAATGTATGGGTTTTATTAAATGGGGTCTCACAGACTTCGCCTTTCTCTAATTTTTTTCTTAATGTAAATTCTATCTCCTCCTATGTATTTCCCTCGATCACGATCAAGGTTTCTATTTATTTTAAATAGTTTTGTAATAGGAATAGTTAGAATTAATTTTGAAAAATTGGAGATCAAGGAGCAAGGAGCGCTTGAAGACCCGCTTGTAATGGAGCCCCAGTTTAAATGTAATAGTTATATTTAAATATTATTTCTCGCACCCTTGGGTTTCAACCTTTTGGTTCACTTGGTGGCTCTAGTGAACCAAACTAGAATAAAAGTCCATAATCAATCCGTGTAGAATATAGTATTCTATATGTGCATGCTTATATATATATATATATATATATATTATGCAAACATGCTTCGTGATGTTCATTAATACGACGCGTATTTTATATATATATATATATATGCTAAAAACAAGATGAGACAAATTAATAACAAACCCCTCAATTTTTTATATTAAGTCCTAAGCGCTCAAAGATATTTGGAATATCGAACGTCGCTTTCTAGCATGATAAAATTAATAGAGTATTAAATATTTAATATGAGTTTGTTGTGTCACCACAAGGCAAGTATTAAGTATTTAAGATGTTAATTTATCACATTTGATGCTTATAAAGAAAATTGAACAATATTGTTTTGTCAGGTCACCACAAGGATGATATTTTTCTTTTTTTGAATATATGGAGTGCTAGGTTGACTTAACTTGATAATTTTGATTCTGGATGTGCCACCACTGATCAAAATAATCTAAGAGGCAAAAGAAAAGGAGTTGCATAGTTGATGTAATTGACAAAAGTTGTCTACCTATTTATTTATATATAGTTTGTTGTGTCACCACAAGGCTATATACATTTGAAATGGGATCCTTATTCTCACTAGCAAATCTTTTAATTAGATTTTGCCGAACTATATAAGTGAGGGTAATATAGTTTGAAGAAAATAGTGGGAGATACCAATTTAAAACAAGACCTAATTTATTTTGGTAATTAATAAAAGAATGTATGTTAAAATGTTGTTAATTACAAATTCATTTACGTAATTTTACAATGTCTAAAATTACTATCATCATGGCAGCATATTAGATGCTAAATTAACCGTAATCAATTAAACGGATTGGTTAAGGAATTTGAGAATAGTTCTCATAGTCAAAAGCTATCTTATGTCCTTAATACGCCTATCCTCGCAATGGTTGCGCATAATGCCTCCGAGGAAGAGATTGCTACTTTTAGAAAGTGGCAAGATGATGCACAATTGGCTCAATGCATCATGCTCGCATCCACGAGTAACGAGCTTCAAATACAAGATGAAACTATGGATGCTTTACTATATTCCCGCACATCAAGTAGTTGATGGTGAGGAAAGTAGGACCGATAGATATCGATATCTAAGGAGCTCTTCCGATCTAGAATGGCCAATGGCACTATAAAGATGCATAAAAAAGTTCTTAACATAATCAATTTGATTGATCAATTAGACAACGAAGTTTTGTCATGGATGGAGAGTTGAGCCAAGATTTGATCTTGCACTCACTCCCTACTCTTTCACAATTGTTGTGAATTTTTCATATAAACAAGCTAGATATCGCCTTTCACCGATTTGCTTAACATGTTGAAAAATGTCGAGAGTCACTTTCCAACCAAGAAAGACCAAGTCTTACCGGTAGGGGCCAAAGGATCTTCTTCAAAAGAAGAACGATTCAAAGAAGGTAAATAGAAAGGCAAAACAAAGGATAATAAGAACAAAACTCGATACGGATAGCAAAGGAGTTTGCTTCCACCGCAATAAGCCCGACACCGAAAGAAACTCATGAAGAAGCATCTTGCAGAGGCTAACCAAAGAAGCTTAGTGAAGTTTCTAAGATAAATACAATTTTTGTTCATGATTTAAATAAATTTTTCTTTAAGTCAAGGTTCTACTTGGGTATTGATACCGACTTTGGTTATCATAAATATAGATTTATGAAGGACCAAGCAGTAAGTAGAAAGCTAAACAAATATAAGTAATCCTATGTGTGGAAAATGAAGCAAAGGTTGCTGCATTTAGCCATAGAAACTTATAGTTTAGCAGATGCCACTACGCAAATCTATTAAGTCAATAAGTTGTTATTGTATTCCAGCTTCTTTTAAAAAATATTATTTCCATTTTATCATTGGACAATGAAATCTTTGGTATTATAATTAAGAACAATTGTTGTTCTATTTATAATAATAATGTTTTGTATAGAACGAATATTACTTAATAAATTTTGTATACTGACTTACGTGAAAATAATTTTGCATATTGAACAAATTAGTATAAGAAAAGGAGATGATCATTCAAAGAGTCGAATGTGGTATTTGTTGAATACAAGTGTGAATTATTTGAAAGGTTCAAAGAATTCAAAAGTGAAACAAATTGACAAAGTATTAAGATTCTTTGATTAGATCAAGGAATAAATACTTGTGCAATAAGTTTCTAGATCATCTCAAATGGTTTTCTCTAATAATGGACACCTCCTACGATACGTAATAATTGATTGATGTATCCGAAAGGAAAAATCGCACCTTGTTGGACATGGTGCGGTCCATAATGATTTTACCGACATTCCAAAGATCCTTCTGGGTCATGTCCTAGAAATGGTCAGACATATCACGAAAAAAGGTAACCTCAAAATCCAAATTCAAGACTCCATAAAAGTTATGGATGTGGAGGATTCCTAATCTTAAGTATGTTAAGATAAGGGGTTGTCCAACTTATGTGAAAAGGTTTCAAAGGATAAGCTTGGGACAAGATTTGACAAGTACAATTTGTGGGACATCCTAAAGTAAGTTTAGGGTATATGTTCTATAATCCTACTTAAGCAAAAGGTGTTTGTTATGAAACACGCCTTTCTAAGATAAAGGTGTTTATCATTGAAGGGCTAAGTGGAGGATAATAGATCTTGAAGAGTTCAAGAACCACAAAACACTATAAGTCAAATAAGAGGAACTCAGAGATAGACCTATTGTACCACAACCTAATCAGAATCTGAATAAGTACCAAGATACCTAGAGGTATGGATTCATCATGGATGATGATGATGAGGTACACATCATAGAAGATGATGATCCGTAGTTACATACGAATGAGGTAAGAATCAAAAGAGTGTGTACAAAAGGGTCAAAAAGGGTCGCGCGTGACATTTCTAGTATTATATGTTGATATACTACTGATAAGGAATGACATACCAATGCTACAATCAAGAAAGATAAAGTTGTTCAAACATTCCTCCATGAATGATTTGGGAAGAGTATCTTAATTGGGGATATAAATCTATATAGATAGATTTAAGAGGATGCTCGACTTAACCCAAGGAACGATATTCATTTGATGCTAAAGTCGCTTAGCATGGCAAACTCCAAGAGATGTCTCATGTCGATGAGCTATGGAGTGTATCTCTTTAATAGTCCCCACAACTCTCAAAAGAGAGAGATCGCATGAGTGACAATCATGTATGCAATGAAATATACGAGACCCGATGTCGATCGATCCATATTATGGAGAAGTTCACTATGAGTCGTTGAAAACATCTTAAAGTGCTTAACCCAAGACTAAGGATGTGATCATATTCATGGTGGGTCTAAATTAAAACTAGAGGGCTTAATGCACTCAAGTTTTTCGCATGCACTAAGATGACGATGTAAAAATCCACTTTAAGGTAAAGTGTTACCTTCAATAATAAGTGCAAAGTTGAATTGAAAGGTTCCAAACAAAGAAAGAGTTGTTGGGTTTAGTGATAAAGACAAAGTATATAGCTATAAATGAAGTCGCAAGTTGATTGTTTGGATTAAAAGTTCATTACGTAACTAGAATAGTTCCTAAGTCTCATCTTGGATCTAAACATGTGTCAGGGCACTTTCATTTGATTATTAGAATCATCGAAAGATGGGAAATCACTATAGAGATAGTGGACTCTCAAGAACAACATTACATATCCATTAACTAAAGCTTATCCAACAAAGCAGGATAATCGCCACTTAGAGAAGAAGAGTATAAGATACCATGACGATCGGGCTTTAGTGCAAGTGGGAGATTGAAAGTAGTATGCACACAAGCCAATCATGTTTGATGATAAAGCATATACTTTGTAACAATCTTATTCATTTATTAATAAAAAGTATTAATTTATTAAAGGCTTTTAATTATCTACACGATGTCGTTTTTATAATATGTGATAAACCCATAGTTTTAAGCAATGCTTTTAGAATAATGATGATGATCATTCTAATGAGATCTAAATTCTTAGAAAGCTTAAAACTAAAATAGTTCCCAATCATTGATTACTAAATCGGGGATTAGTGAATCCGGATAGATTGGTACATACGCTGCTTGCTCATCGATGAGGATGATTGATCTCACGATCATTTGTGTGGAGACACTAAAGCAAGTATGTAGGTGCTTATTAGAGAATAAGTTCACCGAACGTGGCTCTCGCTAAGGAATACCTAATGGAGTTTTATTTGCCCACAATAGGAATTCTCAGAGTGATAGTAGTACAAGTGATCCTTGACTCGAGATCATCATAGTATTCGTGTATGATGAGTTATACTTTGACTTATTCCTTAAGACCCTTAGGGTATATCAAAGGGTATGCTTGGGTATAATAAGTCAGACATGGAGATAATGTATGATCAATAAAGAATCTACCACTTCTAATAAAAGAAGAGAAATGTCCTATGTGATTCGATAAATGACAACCCAAAGAGTCCTCGGTTAAGCGTAATGAAATTAGAAAGGAGTTTCTAATTTGCATTATTTGAGTTGTGCATTTAAGATCGAAATACATATAATTAAATAAAATAAGACTTGACAAAGAATTCCATGTCTTATATTTAATCGGGACATCAGATGGTGGAAGGATTGAATTGCATTTCAGAACTATTTACTCAAAGGTTCTTTAATGATTAATGTTGAAATCTATATTATCCGGAAAGTCGCTGATCGCTAGGAGGCTTATCCCTATCAGAATAAATATTATTTATTTAAATAAATTAATTGTTTAATTTATTTATTTAAATAAGATTAGAATTGTTCTAATTGATTTATTCACAACCTATTAATATGGAGAACCTAAAGGGTCACACCATAAAAGGAAGAATAATTATTTAAGAAGTTAATGGCATAATCGTAATAATATAAGTTATGTATATTTAATTTAATCTATGGTGATAGAATAAATTAAATAGCTTAATATTTATTATTTAATATTTTAGAAATATTAAATATAAATTAATAAGAGGAGTCTTATTAATATTATTACAATTATTATTATTTTAATTTCTAAAAGAGTTTAGGAATTAATTTAATATAAGTACTCTCATTTATTCCTAATTGATTAGGAAGGAAAATTAGTTAAAGGAGTTTAATTAATTATCCCTAATAAGATTAGGGAGCTTAATTAATTAAAAGAATTTAATTAATTAAATAAAACCCAATTCCTTAATTGTTAAGGTGGGTTGCCCACATCTATAAATAAGAGGAGTCTTATTATGGGTGGTATTGTTGATTTTTCAACATACGTATATAATTCCAATTTGTTGGAGAGTACGCCTTTTTCTATAGAGATAGAAAAACTAGGGTTTAGCCAACCCCCTTCTTCTTCTTGAATTTTCTTCTTCCTCGGTGGATCACCTCTAGAGGCCAAACATTTGGGTGGCTAACGCCGATCAAAGGAAGGAACCAAACCCGGTGGATTCAAGTTGAACGCGAAAAGGATTTGAGGTGAACTTGTACCGAGGAAGCTCGATCTTCAAGGGTATGATTTTATTCTTTATCTTTTCGCTTAATTAATAATTATGCATAAAGGGTGATCCGGTATATGGTTTGTAAATTTTTAAACTCGATTTTACACGCTTTCGCTTAATTTTGCAATTTGATTGCTATTATGAATATTACAAACCTGAGGCTTATCCCTATTGTAGAATAAATATTATATATTTAAATAAATTAATTATTTAATTTATTTATTTAAATAAGATTAGAATTGTTCTAATTGATTTATTCACAACCTAGTTTAATATGGAGAACCTAAAGGGTCACACCATAAAAGGAAGAATAATTATTTAAGAAGTTAATGGCATAATCGTAATAATATATTATGTATATTTAATTTAATCTATGGTGATAGAATAAATTAAATAGCTTAATATTTATTATTTAATATTTTAGAAATATTAAATATAAATTAATAAGAGGAGTCTTATTAATATTATTACAATTATTATTATTATTTTAATTTCTAAAAGAGTTTAGGAATTAATTTAATATAAGTATTCTCATTTATTCCTAATTGGATTAGGAAGGAAAATTAGTTAAAGGAGTTTAATTAATTATCCCTAATAAGATTAGGGAGCCCCTTTAATTAAAAAGGTTTAATTAAATAATACCTTATTTTAATAGGGTTACTTGATATCTTTATAAGAAGAGTCTTATATCAGATATCAAGACTACGTAATAATCCCAATGGTTGGAGAGTACGCTCCTTTTTCTATAGAGATAGAAAAACTAGGGTTTAGCCAACCACCATCTTCTTGAATCTTTATTTTTCTTTGGTGGATCACCTTTAGAGGCCAAACATTTGGGTGGCTAATGTTGATCAAAGGAAGGAACCAAACCCGGTGGATTCAAGTTGAACGCGAAAAAAGGATTGGAGGTAAACTTGTACCTGAGGAAGCTCGGATCTTCAAGGGTATGTTTCTTATTCATCTTTTTCGTTTAATTAATAATTGTGCATAAAGGGTGATCCGGGTATATGGTTTGTAAAATTTTTAAACTCTGATTTTTCCACGTTTCCGCTTATTTTTGCAATTTGATTGCGTTCATGAATATTACAAACCTAACAATTACTACTTGTGATTAGAAACAATATCAATTACACGTAATATTATTCCTTGATCTAGCATATGATATTCGTTAACCAACTCAATCCTGCAGAAATCAAATCTGTAATATCCGAGATTTTCTATGTAATTTAATAATAATCAATAAATGAACTTATGTGAAACTCTTGTGTGATTTCATTTATTAGATGTATATGTGTTATACATATATGTGTTATTTTAAGATATGTGATGAGATGTATTTAAATGGTTGGTTTAGTTTTATTAAACTATTTAAATTGATTAAGTAGGGAATTAAT
This sequence comes from Panax quinquefolius, assembly GCA_020205615.1. Lineage (NCBI taxonomy): Eukaryota > Viridiplantae > Streptophyta > Magnoliopsida > Apiales > Araliaceae > Panax > Panax quinquefolius. The sequence continues at coordinate 68,514,864 of CM035174.1, read as the reverse complement.
TCTATTTATTACGTACGTGGGTTGGTATTAAATCATGAACTGGAGTTCGGGGTGGAATTTAGAGACGCGGACTGCGTATTCGAGTTCGGAGCGTCAAAATTAGTCAGGCTAGACTGTAGCCACGAAAAAGTGTCACATGTGACATTTTGGTCAAAGTCAACTGGTTGACTTTTTCGAGGAAAAAGTCAACTACGAATTTCGAAGGTGAATTTGAATAAACGGATAGTCCCGTGACATCCTGAACGTTGACTTTAGTAAGAATCAATATAAGTTTTGCAACGTTTGGCTACGGTTGTCAAAATAGTGTATTAAACGATTAAATTGATTATAGTATTATAGTATTATTTTAATAGAAAAGTGGAGCAGCTGTGGGGCCCACATGGCAACCAAATTGGGACAAGAGAGGGAGCATTAGTATTATAAGGTAAGGAGGGGGGACGGAGTTACAACCCTTTACAATCCAAGACCTTTCCTTTCTCCAACCCCCACCCCATACTAAATTGAATTTATACAATATACTTATTACATATAACTTATATTTGAGATGGAAGGGCTGGAAAATCAATTGGTTATCATGTTCTACATATACTCCCTATCCAAGTTTTTCTTCCTTTTTGTAAAAAAAATCTTACCATGAGTGAGGTTGAGAGTGCGAGAGGAAAGAGCTTGAGAGGGTGGTGTAGACACTTGAAATTTTCTGCACACCTGTCACTAACATTGCTGGCGGGCGGATTTGTCTTTCAGAGATAACGCTGGGAGGTGATGTAGTTCAAATACCGGAAATTCCACCGGAGAGGACAGTTCTGTCTCGAAGATAACCCCGAGATGCTCGGTTCTAGTCCTGGAAACAACACCGGGAATAGCAGTGCTAACCTTGGAGATAACCCCAAGGAGTGTTGTAGCGCCCCCAAATTCGGGTCCTAAATCACCATGAATCTGGTACACTAGTTCTAACTATTGCGGAAGATATAAATATAAATTGTCTATACATTAAACATTACACACTATCCCTAAGGTCAAGAACCTTACTTAAAACCTGAATCAATATCCTATCTAACATACAATGTTATTAATATACAATACAGTTACAAATCTAGCTGCACACATAGTCCCAAGCTGAACTTGGCTTTGACTTTTCCTTTTATCCGACGTATTCGTCTTAATCTGCAATGTTTATCATGATATATCAAGGGTGAGCAACAAGTTTGACCAGCAAGTTTAAGTTCAAAAAAATATGGATATATCATGATGGAAAGATTTTGAATAATAGCTGGCTAACATTCAACAATATAATTGTGAACTAGCATGGACAAATTATCATAACTGAACGAACATTGAACATGAACATATCAATTATATCTGGATCGAATGGTAATGAAGGTGAGCAGCCTTTCATACCTGATGAACACATGCAATAGGCACAAAGTGCGATTCAATAATTCATAGACGTGATGTAATCAACAATGATTAATCACAAGTTAAAAGAACAGTTTAAGAAAAACTTTCACAATAAGTGAGTATAAGAAACTTGCATGATCGGTTGATTTCCATTACGAAACATTACTTAGCTTTATCCGAAGACCTAATATTAATAATATCGATTTCCCAAGTTAGAATTGTGACGCCCCCAAAATAGGTATACATCACCTATCTTGAGTCGCCAAATATATGGTACAAAATTCAAATACAACTTAATTATACAACAGTCGTGTAAAATACGACAAAACATAATCTAAGAGTTTTAATAAGAATATTGTCATCTAGACAATATCCACACTCAATGGAGTCCTCATTACATTCATTGTCACACTATTTTATAGAATAGTGAGGACTACTAAAACAATCATCTAGATCGTCAATCCGCTCCCCGACTCGTCCCAGCTATATTCTCATTTCCTAAAGAGAACAGTGAAAGAAAGGGTGAGCTCAACTAGCCCAGTTAGAAATATTATGACTAAGATAATGCAGAATAATTTATCGTTAGCCTTCAATAGTGTTAAACTGATAAAATATAACAACCATCAAGTTTAACTGCAGCAGAACAAGTAATCCATTAGAAGAGTCAAGTAGAGAATAAAATCTACTATCTTCTATGATTTAAAAGGGTTTTCATCACTTTTATCGCTGAGACTCAGCTTAATAAATAAACCACATCATCCCTTGACTACGGCCAAGGATATTCATTAGTATCACGACCACAAATTATCCATGCACTACGGGCCAAGGATATTCATGTATTCATCAATGGTCATGATCATGCCAACAACTGTCCATCAATGCACTACGGCCAATGAGGACTTTTACCACATCATTTGTAACATTACGGTCATGATTATACCGAATAATCTCTGGTCATAATCACACCAATTCCATATATGCACTACATGCCACAGATGACTTTCAATATATTATAAACATGAGGATGATGATAATGATATAAGAATTCAATAAAATAAGTTTAAGGATAAATTTTTAAAGATTTATAATTTAATTTATCCAGAAATCAATAACGTCCAAATTGTCAACACGATATCTTTGTTTTGTGGAGTAAAATTCAAGAATGCTCGGAAGAATATTTCCATGAAAAGATCTCGGATGAAGCGAATATCCGTGATATTCTACTAATTTCATGGAGTATAGAAGCCAAAACTTTAACCAACTGAGTATAATAGAATATATGAAACTGCAAATGGATTTTTGTCCGCCATGCGGTAATCCACGTTGAGAGATTATTTCCACAATTTAATAAGGAATGAATACGAAGGATCATTCACCATGCATGCGGTAATCCACATAGACAGGTTATTCCAACAGAATAATAAAGAATGGAATAACAAAAGAATTCATCAGGCGTGTATAATCCGCACAGATAGGTTATTCCAACATAATGATAAAGAATGGAACAAGGTCATGCACAATCCGCACATACAGGATATTCCAACATAATAATAAAGAATGGAACCAGGTCATGCGTAATCCGCACATACATGATATTCCAATATAATAATAAAGAATGGAATAACAACCCTTACGAGTATTGAAAGAAAATAACCCTCTTCATGAATACGAATGAATAATACCCCTTACCTTAGAATAAGACTGGATACTGGAATAGTGAAGTAGCAGACTTCTCTTCTTCTTTCTCTCTATAATTTCTCTATAGCTTTAGTGAATTGGTGAGAAATGAAGGAAGAATGAGCTCTATTTATAGGAAAATATAATTTCGATAATTGCACGTTTTGGGGCTCAAAATATTACAGTATAATATCTTCCTCTTTTTCTTCATTTTTAATTTAGTCCTGCAAGTATTATCAAACTTGCACCACCTCCCCCTAGTAAAATAATGTGAATTAATAGTTCATTCATGTGACTTAATAGTATAATCATGTGAAAAAACTAATTACAGTATAGTACCTTCATCTATAACTCCATTTTTAATTTAGTCATGCAAGTATTATCAATCTTGCACCACCTCCCCTAATAGTACATGAATGTGAATCAATAGTTCACACATGTGAACAAATAGTTATAAGCATGTGAAATAATAACAATTAATTGATCATTTATCTGATTAATTACCCGATTGGTCAATATAACCTTCAGACATCAATTATTATCAAAATAAATGTCGATTTCCACTAACACTAATAATCCCAACACAATGGAACTATCAATTTCATCTTTAATCAACACAACTTATTCATCATTAATATTATAACTCACAATATTTAACAACCAGTCATTCCTCAGAAAGAGGGACTTTCCGATAAGGATTTCTCTTTATTGGCGGCCGCAATTAGGTGACCAAACCTCTCCTCGATGTAACTTCTAGACATTGTCAATATTGCAAATAATAATATGAATAACTCTCGTCGTCTCAATTATTGATTTAATAATAATAAATATTATGCAAATGATACTGTGACAATAATTAAATCAATAATATGAGAGATATGATGCAGCAATTACTGTAGCAATAATTGAGTATAACTGAGTAACTTCTCACGTAAGCATCAATAATCAATACCGTATGCTACTATGCAACCACGCGTATTATTGTACTTTTACTACCGGGCAGTTCAACAGTTTAACAGTAAAACTTTCGCCGCTATTTTTATAAAAAGATAATTCTGTCATTTTGTAACTACGACAATACTTCTGTTGTGGGGTCCACCAATGATTGTGTTATCGTACGAATATTCCCTGTTAAAATGAATATTCCCCACCAATCGAATATTATATAACCACTTGCTTACTTTTCCCATGTCATTTCCTCAACATCGTGGTTTTCCACAAAACTTACTTGAGGTATAACTTTAGAGGATGATTCGCCTTTTCCAAGATTTTAGAACCTCTTCAAACGTTAAATCTTCCTCTATCCAAATCCATACCCCTTTGGGTCTTTCACCGGTAACAAAGATCAACCCTTGGCGGTATCGCAATTCCTACCGAGAGTAATAATGGGCCAATTTCAACTTTCCTCTTTCCAAATCTAACCCTTTCCATGGACAACACGTTGATACAATTTTCTCCTAACACACAACATTGAGAAGACCGATTAATCTTTAAGAGAGAACCCGATGACCCCCATACCGATCCAAATTCAACCCCAACCAACCTCGGATCTAGCCACCAACTCTCGTGAAGACCGATTACCCCAAGAATGCCCCGAGGTATCCAAATACAGATAACCCATGGAATGCTTGATTTCAAATGCCATAACCCCTAAATGCCTTCAATCTCGCACTCACAAACAAGATACACTCGTACAACCCTAATAATAACATCGGAAGACAGCACACCTCAAAGATGACAATGAGGACCTTCAACAAATGCAAGCAGCCCAATCTCAAATAAGTCTCGAGAAACGCTCATTATCGGCCTTAATCCGGCGATAACACCGGTGAGGGGCAACATCGCTCATCTCGGCCCAAAACGATGCCACGTCACGCCTCACGCAACAATGTCCCACAAGGCTAACCAATCCCGAGTGACTATCAGGCGGGTAACTGATGAAAGTTAAAGTCAAGACCGAGGGCATCGCCCCATCTTCAAAGACTTCAGACAAACTCTAATCCCATGCCATCGCATAACTCTCGGCAAACCACGGTCCAAAATAGGTCCCGAATACCTCAAAACGGATGTCTTGATTGCACTTCTCAAAATTGAGAGGACATTACAAAGGTTCGAGCACGATTTCGAGACGACCCGACTGATAAACCCGACCGACCTTAACCCGACCCGGCCTCGGTACACTGCACTACTCACCACCAGTAGTACACACTGCAAGACATATTGCCTATAAATAGAGGGCTTGGGGTGCTGATTTTTAAGAAAAAAGTCGGGAAACCCCGCACACAATTTGCTCAAGACTTGCCATACAAAGGTATTTTCCAACTTTCAAACACCTGTGAGCTCACATATAGCCTCTTTGTACCCACAAAAGCCCAAGTGTTTACCCACTCTAAAGATATAGAAGCCCTTTTATCACCACCGTAGTTTTCTCACACACTTTAGAGTCTTTCTTCATCTTTGCACACACCCTTCTACACGCTGAGAGTCGTGTTGTTGCTGCTTTTTGCTTGACTTCTATCTGTGGTTTCATTCCAAATCAGATATATATATATATATATATATATATATATATATATATATATCGACTAACATTATCGAAGTTATGCCTCGATTGAGCTTGAGACATTTCTATTCCGAGCGCTTTATCGCTTTAATATATATATATATATATATATATATTAACCTATATATGTAGAACTTTGTTCGATGAGCCTAGAATTCTTCATTCTGTGCGTTTATTCGCTTTTATATATATATATATATATATATATATATATATCAATATATATCAACTTTGTTCGATGAGCCTGACTTGATGCTTTGCCCTGCATTTACTCACTTTTATATATATATATATATATATATATATATATATATATATATATATATATATATATATATATATAATCTGGTGGTCGAACTCGCTCGATGAGCCTAGATTTCACATCCAAAGGCATTTATCGCTATTATATATATATATATATATATATATATATATATTCGCCCCGCTCGAGTTCCTTTCGTGGCGCTTGATCGCTTTTACGCCTTTTATTTACGTTTTGTCTCTCCTCGAGTTTCTTCCGTATAGGTTGATAGCTTTTAATAGCTTTATTTATATTTCGATCCCCATGGAGGTGCTTCGTGGTTGGTGATCATGTTCAGATATATATATATATATATATATATATATATATACCGCTTTATATATATACCGCTTATCGCTTTTATACAAATTGCAATATTCTATGCGCCTAGGAATCATGTGATCACAGATTCATCCCATCGATCTAGATTCGCCTCGTGATGGACATTTTCAAATTGTAAGCGCCTTTGTAAATTATTCTCACTATGTCCGAATTTCCTCGATGGTTTCCATACCCACGAGGAAGTCGACATTATTTTTGTATATTATTTTCATACGGATGCCTCAGATCCGCCAAATAAAATCAATTCAAATTTACCACTTAATAAAAAATGGGAGTGTAAAAGGTCTCAATTCCTATTGAGCATCGTGGTTTGAAAACCTCTTTATAAAACATCATTGCCATATATTCGCTAAAAAACCTAATTTTTACATAAATTCAAACCCCGTATATATAGGTTCAACGAGGCCTCAAGAACTTTCATATAACAAAGACATCGATCCACACACACACACACACACACACACTCGATAATAGTTTCTTGAAAAGAGGCGGTCACCGTGGTAACACGGATGTTGGGGGTGCCTAACACCTTCCCCCAAGATAACCAAGTCCCCTGACCCTAAACGAATCTCTTTTCATCACGACCAGATATCGTTGTCACATCACCGGGTCAATGTGCAAACCTTTTCTCATTTGTGTTGGTACAACCATTTAAAAACCAACTCGCTACTTTTAATAAATTCCCATCGTCGACATTATACATGCTCTGACCTTTTCACTTGTTTTTTCAAACAAATCTCACCTAAAATGAGAACACCAAAGAACAAGTAACTTGAAGGACACCCAAAAATCCCGACGTCGACAGTGTGGCGACTCTGCTGGGGACTCCAAAGAAGAGGACTTAAGCCGCTATTTCAATCTTTTCAAAATCATTATCCGCTTGTGTGTGGATGTTGCATTTACATCGATGAATGTGTACGAATGCATGTCTTGTTTGAGCTTAGTGCTTCGTGATCATATCTCAAGGTAGGATGTTAGTGCTTCAGACTATAAACCGCTTGATGATATTAGTGCTTCGCACATGTCATCATTTCATACGGTGAGACGCGATGTATGTGAATGTATGTTGTGTGGTCCCTCCACCAGAGGCTATCCCGCTTGTTTGATTATCGGACTCGTGAGAAGACTAATTCTCCGAGGCTCGTGAAAGGCACCACCCAAATTCGCTTCAAATTGAAAGACCTGATTAACTTCCCGCCTAGTAGATTGCATGATGATTTGGGAACCTTCATGCCAAAAAGCCATGAGAGTAACCTAAGATAGGTCACCGATAAACCCAAAACGAAGGAAAGTCTCTTCATGCTCTCATTTCAATTACTTGTAAACACAATTACTTGTAATTTCATTCCATATCTATCTCCATGTAATGAGAAATATGAAGCAATGTGTCCACATACATGCTACAAAACAAATGATCCCCATTTTTTTGCAGGATAAAATTCCTAAATGGACACATCACATAAAGATGTTATTATACACCTTCCCTAAAGACTAAACTATGCCACCTTTCATAGGAATCAATCTGACCTACTACCCGCTCAAAGTCCAAAAGGCAACAGCTCACAAATAATCATGTCATCATCCCACCAGATCGAACTTAATCCAGCCTCGCAAAGAATTCAACGATTAAGCAAATGATTACAGATTTGGTTGTTTTATTAAAAGAATTACACCTACATGTAAAAAAAATACCAGACATACCGAGCCCTCCACACAAGGAGGAATCCCGGCCATTACCATACTGAGCCATAATTGGATACGACCAACAAAACTCATGATGCTACCCATCCCACTCGAGATCCGCATAATGGTGACATCAAAAAGAAAGTCCTCCAAATGGAAGAGACCCTTCGCTATCAAAGGAATTAGAACACACGGAGTGTTTCATATGTCGATCTATGTATTTTCCCGGTGTTCACTATCCGTAAAAATTTAAAACTCCCGACTTTGAAAAATATAACGGGTTAGTTAGGGGATCCTTATACACATTTAAAAGTCTTTATTGAGAACTGGGATCCTATGCAGAGGATGAAAAACTCAAATGCAATTGTTCCAAAAGAGTCTAACCGAGAAGCCCGCTCGTGGTACACAAGATTAGACAACTCCAAAATCCACAAATGGAAGAGCTAGCACATGCCTTCCTCACTCAATACAGCTTTTCAAACTCAAATGGCTCCTCGATCGTATCAAATTACCAAGATCAAAAAATAGTCCAACGAGTCTTTCAGAGAGTATGCTCAAAGGTGGAGACGCCTGGTCGCCTAAGTTAGTCCCGCCACGACGTAATCGAAAATGGTCATGACATTCTATGTACATACAAGAAGCCCCTTCTATGAGAGAGTTTTAGCCAAGATCGCAGAAAACCATTTTCCTCAATGGTTAAACATGGGAGACGGCTCAAATGGGGTTGAAATCAGAAAGATTCAAGACCTAGCCAAGACTCAAAGTCAAGCTAGGTCGATCACATCCAATCTGGAAATTATGGGAACAACTTCCTGAGGGTCCATAAAAAGAAAGAGGAAGATGTTTCCTTGATACTACAGGGGCAAAAAGGCAATCAAAATATGCCCATTCAAAGGAGAAACTACACTCCCTTTCCAAAGACAAATCAGAAACCTCCAAAGTACCAAAAGGTGGAGAAGTCAAACGCCATCGAAAGTGTTTACACCCTTAGGGGATACCCTCGAGAACATTCTTAATCTTCCGACAACACAGTAAGAAAATTACGATCTTCTTCCACCAAACAAATTTCTAATGGACGGGGTTTCAATGCTGCTAGGAAATGTGCTTATCATGCCGGGGCACCTAGACATGATACTCAGGATTGTTGGGCATTAAAACACAAGATCGAGGACCTGATAGATAATGGGGAGATCGTAGTCACCAAACCCGATCAACCTCATGTACAAGACAACCCTCTTCCTCAACACAAAGAAGAAGAGGTCAACATGATTAATCGTAGCAAAGGATGTAATTCCAACTTCACCGTGATTCCTCCTGCACCCTCAAAGATGGTGATAACAGATGGGATTATGCCAAGTTCCAATTCACAATGGAACAAAAGATCAAAGCTCTTGGCAAATAAATCGAACAATCATGAATCGGTGACTTATCAAAGATCAAGTGACTCGGACAATTAATCACCAGAGCATGCCAGCCTCCTACCTATCATCATGAATATTCCTCGCCACTTTCGTAAAAAATGAAATGCCGGAAGACAAAGTGACGAAAGAGAGCAAATGCCAAAGCCCGCCGGATTTCGCCAACAAACGGAATTCACCTATTTGGGCCAACCCACGGAGGAAATCCTTCACATGTTAATCAATGAAGGAAGGATCGCCCTTCTACCTCCAATCAACCCCCCGCTCGGGATTTGGTATAACTCGATGGAGTATGTCAATACCACTCCCCAGCCTCGCACACAAAGACGTAAGAATGTCGGGCACTCCACCACCTTATTCAAAATCTAATCGACAAGCAGGTATCACTGCTCGGCGTAATAACGACACCGTGTTACGTGCAAGTGAGAATGCAGCCCTACTAAGTGGAAAAGTGTGGTAGCAGCGCATATCCACCGGTCAAGGATTAATACTTTGCTCACAACACCGATAATTCACCAAAAGGAGAAACAATCCTTTGAAAGTGGCCGCCCCGAGCCAATCAACTTGCCACGCAGAGCACAATATCCTATTGTTAACTTACGCAAGGTTCCGTGGAATTATGGAGAAGGTGAAGGATCCACCTCACATACCACCGCTTCAGCAGTCAAAGGAAAATCCACTCATATATTCCCCATCGGGTGATGAACCCCACCACCAAATCAAAGGGAAAATACCCATGGAGAAGATTGAAAAATTCCTCCGCTACTGTGGGTCATAACGAAGCCTCTGGTGGTTTTAAGCTCAAGGAAGCTCCACCACAAATATCAATTTTGACTTGGTCCTAACTTCCGAGAATCACCAAAAGGTCTTGTTAAAGGTTTCTGAAGAAGCCTATCTTCCGACATCGCGGATACGTAAAAATTTCAACACACGGTTGATCACATTTTCAACAACAATGTGATATCCTTCATCGATGATGACATACCGCCCAAAGGACCGGTCATTGCAAACCGTCAGCATTATCATGGCCTTGTCCTCCTGATATATGGTGGTTGAGTCTTAATAGATGGAGGTTCCTCTCTCAATATCTCGCCATATGCCACCTTGGTGAAGATGAATATCAATCTCAACCGAATTCGAGTAGCCATACTATCATCAAAGCTTTTGATGGAGCCCGTCAGAATTCCGGTTGAGAGTAATTGAGTCGCCAATCTAAATTGGCCTCATACATTCTCGCGATCCTTCCATGTGCTCAAGATAGATTCGGGATACAACCCGCTTCTTGGGACGACCATGGATCCACATGGCAGGGGCGGGCCTCCACCACCACCAACAATCAATCACATTATCAATAATAGCCCGTCACGGCCAACGCCGAACCGTAGATTCCTCAAAGACGGGACATTCCGCTTCATCAATGCCAATGCAGACGTAGAACCACCAATTTTCATGCTTTGAAATAAGCAACACCCAATACCACGCTTATTGAGCACCATTTCCTCAACCCCATATTTTTTGGCCGAGGTGATGTCACCCACTCAAGAAATGATGTCGTTGGGTCATAAGCCAGACAAGGGTCAGTAAAGACGGCTAGGGTATCAAGTACCCCATTCTGATTAACCAAGCAAGTTGAACAATTTGGACTAGGCTATTCTCGCCAGCTTCTAGTCACAGTGAATCCTCATAAGCATCAACAGATTCCTTCACCTTCAACCATGTGGCGTTGGCCATTTCAAACTCCGAGTCCGCACAACCTCCAAAGAAAGGTGCCAAACCAATGTAATGGCTATGTTGTTCCCAAAGCCGAACCGGAAAGGAGAAAGAAATCTTTGTTCCAAATCCCGCAATGGAAGAAGAGGAACGAAGAATCAAGCAAGACGCTCATACTGATGATGTCCTAGATACGATCATCGTCCATGATGAACATACTAACAGATACACCCTGCACGATGATTGCCTCGACGTATGGCCATCATTCGGACATGTAGAGGATGATGACAATCCTCCATCATCATGGGTCCACCCGGACTTTACCCTTACCAATCGGATAACATTCCTCGCTTTCGTCGATGAGGGTAAAGCGCAAATATTCTTTTCTCGCCTCAGATACAATAACCGCTACTTTTCTCAGACAAAGATTAGCGCTTTATTTTGCCAAGATATGCTAACACTATATATGATCAACGATTTCATATATACTAAGTGAAAGCATATTTTGTTTCAGACTCAATTTAGATGTGCCTCAGATTTATGATACGATGCCTCTCCTACACAAGGATTGTACCTTTGATGTAGAGATGAATTCAAATTTCGATGGATCTCCAGATGACATTGAGGTGCCTCCGTAAATTCAAGAATGGGTCAAAGACAAACCCAAACCTAACCTCGATCAAACCACTTTTTCAATCTCTAACCTTAGAAAGCCCTAAGTTAATCCAGATTGTTCAAATCTTACCCCAAACCAACGAAAGACATGGTTACACTTTAACCCAATTCCAGATGTGTTTGCATGGTCTCATGAAGACATGGTGGGTTTGTCCAATCGACATTGTCCTTCATCGCCTTCCCATTAAAGAGGGATTTAAGCCAATAAGCAAAAGCTCAAAGCGATTGAAACCCGAGTGGAGTTTAAAGGTGAAAGAAGAAATTGTGAAACAATTTCAAGTTGGCATCATCATGGTGTCTACATATCCCGAATGGATATCCAACATCGTGCCTGCATTCAAACCCGAGGGAAGGTGCGAGTTTGCATGATTACCGGACTTGAATAAAGCTTGCTTAAAAGATAGCTTTCCCGCGCCATTTATCCACATTCTCATCGACAATATCACGACAAGCATTTACATGTACTCCTTTTGTTGATTGCTTTATGGGTACCATCGATCATGGTTGCCGAGGAAGATCATGAGAAGACTACTTTCATCACCCTCGGGGAACTTTTTGTTATAGACGGTTGTCATTCGGCCTCATCAATGCCGGAGCTACCTATCAACGAGCTATGATGGCTCTTTCCCACGACTTAATGCATAAAGAGATTGAGATCTACGTGATGACATCATTGTCAAATCCCGTAAGGAGGATGACCATATGTACCATCTTAGAAAGTTGTTCAACAGTCATGTAAGTACAACTTGAAGTTGAATCCATCTAAATGCGCCTTTAAAGCTAAATCGTGCAAGTTGCTAGGATTTCTAGTCACCACAAAGGGATAGAATCGATCCAACCAAAATCCAAGCCATCACGTAAATGCCCATTCCTCGATAAAGAAGGAAATACGGGATTTTTGGGAAGAATCAACTTCATCAAGGTTTTATCTCCCAACTCACAAAGAACCTCGTGAGCCAATCTTCAAGTTATTAAGGAAGAACTCCTCCATGAAATGGAATGATGAGTGCCGTAATGCCTTCCTTACAATCAAGAAACAACTAGTCAAAGCTCCCGCCTTGGTACCACCCAAGGATGATGTTCCCCTGCTCATGTATCCGTCCGTAGTAAGTGACAATGCCATGGGTCGTCATGCCGGGACAGAAAGACGATAGAGGCCAAGAACGAGCCATCTATTACCTCAAAGAAAAGGTTCAAAGAAGAAAGGAACACAAGTACACTCGATCGAAGAAGACGTGTTGTGGCTTTAGCATGGGCTTCCATGAGGTTACAAAGATTACCTACATGGTCACACAACCCATCTCATATCCCGCTGATCCTCTCAAGACGTGTTCAACAAACCCATGTTGAATTGCCGGTCATGTCTGGATGGCAATTGATCCTACAACAATTTGACATCGATATATGTGACTCAAAAGTCCATCAAAGGTCAAGGAATCGCAGATCAATCGCCGCCGCACCTTCGTGGGATTTCAAACCTCGGAGACATATTTCCCGAATGAAGGAGTAATGACAAGACAACAACACCATCAAGACGATACGCGCCAATCACGGAGGATGTATTTTGATGGAGTCATAATATGGAAGGTTCTCGAGCCGAGCAATTCTAATATCCGATACGGGGAGCAGATCCCGTCACCATCAAATTATAGTTTGTCAAAGACCAACAATACGGCCGAAAAGTAAGGTCGCCTCATGGGCTAAAACTTGCCTGCTCAACGGGCATCAAAGGTTAATCGTCCTCGAGATTCGGAGTCGGTAATCGACAATCCACCGAATCTATCAAACCAAGGAACTACATTTGTCGCCTCTACCACCTGCAGTTTTGAAGATGGCTTGAGTTCAAGAAATCTCCTTTCTACATGTTCCTCGTAATAGAATGATTTCGCGAACGATTAGCAACTTTGGCCTCCTCGATTCGCAGATATCGCATAAAGAACACTTGCCAAGCATCACAATTTCCCTACACAAGGCCCCACCATGGGAATTATGTTGAGAAGTATCGGATGAGCTACCTCCCATCCAACTTCCTTGGTATCAGCATATCAAGGAATATCTGCGAGATGGATCTACACCCGATGAGGCGAGCCCGACTGAGAAAAGGCGGATCCATCGAATTGCTATGAAGTTCTACCTGAGTGGAGATGCGCTCTACAAAAGAGATGCAGGACTGGGTCTCCTCAGGTGTCTAGACAAAGATCAAGCCCAAAGGCTTATGGATGAAATCCATGGTGGAGTCTCATGGCCCCCACATGAGTGGCCCCTCCTTGTCAAGAAAGTCCTCGTGATGGGACATTATCGGCTATCTCTCAAAGTCGATTGCAACGACCACGCCAAAAGATGCTATCGCGCCATTCATGGGAATGCTATACACGCCCTCCACGGGAGCTCCACAATATGAAGTTCGCCTTCGCCCTTCTCAATGTGGGGAATGGACGCTATCTCAGCCCATTGAGCCTAAAGCCAAGAATGGTCACCGATTTATCTTCACCACGATCGACTACTTCACCAAGTGGGTAAAGCGCCTACTTCCTTCCCTGTGGTCACTAAAGAAGTCATCATTGCTTTCATCGTAAATAATGTCGCTTGTCGATATGACAACCAGAGGTTATTATGTCGAGAATGCCAAAAACCTCAACAACAAAATGATGGAGGAATTATGCAAGAAATTCCACATCAAACATCTTAACTCACATCTATCGTCCAAGATGAATCTGGTCTTTGTTGAAGCGGCTAACAAAAATATCAAGAAGATTATGCAAAAGATGTCACCAACCACAAAGATTGGCCTCGACCTATTACCTCTCCGACTCATAGCCTACAGACCACAATGCGCATTTCAACCGGGGCAACCCCCTCACGCTTTAACCTATGGGATGGAGGTAAAGGTTCCCATAGATGTTGAGATGGAATCTCTCGAGTGTCGATCGACGCCACCGGATGAAAACCAATGGGTACAAGACAGTATCACCAATTGTCTCTCGATAGACGAAAGGCGAACCGCGGCTATCTTCCATGGTCATTATATCAAGAAAGGATCGCCAGATCCTACAACAAAAAAGTCCGACTACTAGCAATTTAAACAATACGACTTGGTTCAAGAAGATTCTCGACAACCAAGATCGTGCCAAAGGAAAATTCGCCCTAACTGGAAGGCCCGCTTATTGTCAAAGAAGTATCGACAGAGGCGCCTCAGATTGCAAGAAATGGACTCGATGAATTTCCACAACTCATCAACTCGACACCGTGAAACCAGATACGTCTCAAGTAACCAAAGAAACACCCCGGTACATCATCATCGTCACCAGTCATTCCAGCTTTTTAACCCTTCACCACCTACAACTTATCTACACTTTGCCCCTCGTGGAAATATACTCTGCAAGCCAAAGACCGGCTTTCTCCTTTGCACTTTATACAACTTAGGTCATCCCACCGCGGATTGAACCTCTTACGCTTGCGCCATACCCATACATGGGATCAAACTTCTCGCACTCGCAGCTTATCCTCAACCTAGATTAAACTTTCTCTCCCGCACTCTAACCTCGCACATGGGATTACGCTTTCTCTCTCCGAGGGGCTTAACTACGCCGACCGATCTCCTCTTCAATAGAGTACGAGGGCAACCATTTCATATGGTCCGGCCGCAATAAAACAAAAACAACAAAAACATTTCTACCCTCTTCTCCTTACAAAAACAAAACAACCAAAAACATTCCTACACCATATCACCCATATACGTTTGAACCTCTTACACCAGTTCAACCACGCAGACCGATCTCCTCTTCAATAGAGTACGTAGGCGCCATTCATTCATGGTGCGGTCTCACCCCTACCAAAACACAAACCATTGTCAACGGGTGTCAGATTCCTTTCAATCCATTATATGTCATTCTACCTTCACTCAAAGGATGGAATTACCCTAACTCCTCCCAAATAGGAGATTCGACACCATCTAAGTCATGGTCCTACCTCAAGAGCAATACTAAACCATAAGAGGTGGAATTAACTAGGCTTCCCTAAATAGAAGTATCAAGCACCATCCGTGGAAAGCGGTCAATCTCATAGAGGAAAGCCACACTCCTCTCCACATTTCCATTCAAAACAAGTCCCAAGACACCAAAGATGGTAGGGATATATAGATCGATGATCCATTCTCAACTATCCAAAGACAAACAAATGTCCATCCACCAAGGAAGAATTCGTAATACATCAAGATCACAAACCTCAAGCAAAGAAAAAATATCAAACAAATAAGAAGGCATATCTAAAAGGGAAGTGATCCAAAATATATTTCCTCATCATATATATGTTGTTTGATATATATACAATGTGAATCAGATATGACAAAATGGCTAACTTAGTCTCAGCAGTAAATACAAGCTCATCTACTGGATTAGGGTACATGCGAGCTAAGTAAGACCAACATGGCATCCCTCTCGGATGAAGGAGGTAAAGTTATAGTCTCGGATAAGAATATCCACACGACCCAACAGATCCAGAGCTATCCGCATGATGACCATATGCTCATCGATATAAGCTCTCATCTTTACGATCATACCAAGCAGTAAGGGACCTCATAAAGATTATCCGTGATGTACCACATCCCGGGCAGAGATATAGCACTATCCCGCCTAACTATCACCGCGTCTCTCGTCTCGACTCCGGCCTCATCCCACTCAACAACAATGCATCTCTACGAGCCAATGCCTCGCTTTCTCTCAAATAGTGGTGGCGCCCCTCACATCAAGAGCAATCGACATCATAGATCGAATTTGGTCTCTCTCAAAGGTCATCGATGAAGACTCGCTTCTAAATATCGGGTAAAGTGTCAATCACAAAAGTACCGTACTAGGAGAATCCAAAGAAATGTCGGAAACCCAACAGAATGCAGATCCTCCTCGATGTAGGTATCAATGTCCTCTATAGGCTCTACATCGCCTAACTCAATCTCTCCCATCGCAAATACCGCCGCAATGATAAAACCTCCGCTCCATCCATGCGAGTACTCTGCTTGAATAACCGGACGATCGGCAGAAAAGCAAAGGCTAGCTCACGCCGATCCCAAAGAAGCGATACACGAGATCGGCCTCTACCGAGAGGTATCGAGAAGTCAACGCCGACTTATCGCCTCGAAAGGATGAAAATCCTAAACCGGTCGAATCATGACATCACTACCAATGGATGATAAGTCGTCACGCCTCAAGCCACCCAAAGGAGGAAATCCATGCCCGAGCGTGAGTAATGAAGTCAGATGGTGAGAAAAGCCCCAAGCACAAAGAATATGCTAAATGGATCTCTCGATATCCGCCAAAAATGCGACTCAGATCGAGCATCTACACACTCCGACGGCTCTAAAGGAATACGACATAGCCACCTCATGGGAGAATCAATACCGTGTCGCCTAAGGGTACCAACCGGCCGCAAGTGTGACATAAACCACACATACAAAGATGATCGAACTCCCAAAGAAACACGCCTCGACGGTAAGCATCAAGAGAGGATGTCGATCGTAGGTCTCTACCACGATCATTCGTACAATGGTACGACCTCTCCCCGAGAGCTCTCACTACCATGATAACTCCTATGTCTATCTCATCCATGTATCGCAAAGATATACACGATGACAAAGACACATAGAATCAAGACATCAACTCGCCAAACGCCAATGATCCTCCAACGCGCTGAAATCCCCAAATGTCGCGAGTAGCTATCCTCCGCACCAAATCGCATACGTAAAATGTCGAGAGATCACGCGGCCGATGTCACCATCCCGCACCACTGCGCCTCAATCTCGTGAGAGTCATGAATCGCCTACTCATGTCTCCCCAAAGCCATGTGCACGCAAGGTCCTGCTTAGGGGCAAGATCATCAAACCAGCATACTCTCCAGCAGTAGAGTCAACTCATGGATGCCAAAACGAATACCTACCTATCGTAGCCAATGCTCTATCATCCCGGCCTCAGAACTCCGAAATACCAAAAAGGTCATGGTATGTTGCAGCAACAAATCTACAATACTCATCTGGTGGTGACATGCTATCATACCACGATCTCATACCCAATGCCACCACCGACGGGGGGAATGATCTATACGGCTAACTGTCAAGAAGACATCTGTATGGCTGCATTCAAGACCATCCAGGTCAATGCCCAATATCTCCGACATACATATATATGCATAACATGATACATACATATAACAGAGATAATGGATGGCAATATGATATAGGAATGAAACAATAGTGCATACATTCCTAAATATATCATCATCTAATACATCACTTCTATACAAACTACAAGTACATGAAAATGGGGCACATGCCTTTACTACTAATGTAGGCCTATCAAAAGATATAGCGAGAATGGGGAATGCACCCAATATCTAACAGAGGCCTATCAAAAGATATAATGAGAATATACATCGGAAGAAGACCAGGGTCTCGATGTCAACGTCCTCAATCCTGTCCACATGATGTAACTCCTCCTGAGTCACTGGATCTCTATCAATAGGGATATCAGGCCTATAAAGGGAGGATCTGCCACGGCAAAAACCAAATGGGTTGTTCGAGGGGCCAAACACCGAGCCGGAAGGAACAAATGTCTCCGCCTCACTGGATCTCTCGCCCAAATGCCGAATAAATATGTGTGCTCGATCCAACTGCTGTCAAGCTTATCAACTGGGTCGATGAGTTTGAAAGCTCTGGACACAAGCCACCCAATCCGTCATCATCAAAGATCCCGGAACCATGTCCCCATAAATCGTGCAGGCACGGATCGGGCCTCAATAGTGCGTAGGAGCCACCAAATACCGAATATCTCCCCGAGTACATGGACCCTCTAATAAATCAAAACCGCCAACTCCCAACAATGGAATATCAGTGGCGGGTGACTGTGATACAGGCCAATGATGCCTGACAGGAGGCAAGATTGGTATACGAATCTCCCTTGTGGTGCTCCTAATAGAATGCTCTCCTAAATAGAGCTCCCAGCCTCCATCGGTGAAAAGAGGAAATCTCCAGGAGGAAATCAAATACTCTACTACAGTAGGGTGTCCATCCTCAAAACTGATGATCAAATGATCCCCTGAATATTGAAGCCATGTAATGGCATCACCACAAGAGCTCCAACATTGATACGGTAATGAGCGAAGCCCTCGGACATGTGGACCTCTCGGTAAAATAGAATGGTGCCATCGCCATCCCCTCGTGGATAGGTATCTAAGCCTAACACACTCATATAACGCAAACATGAAGCCTCTCATAGGCCCAAACCGCCAACACAATGGCAAAACATCTGCTATCGAGAAACACTCTTAACCCGTGAAGGAAAAAGATAAGAGAAATACTCACCACAGTGAACGGGTAAAATCCTAGCCAAGCCTCTGTCAAACCTCGCGAGCGCAGATTTACGACCGGAGGAAATAGGCAAAGGTGTAAGAGCCCCAATCATACTCTCTTATATCGGTCCACATCGCTTCAGGGCGTACCGACCAAAGCAAAAGATACCAGCGGAAGAGTTATCTGCATGAAGCGTACCTCGAATGATCATCGAAATCACCTCGTAACGCGATCCATGATCCTCGACATCATCGTGCATCGCTCACCCAATAGCCCGCCACATAACATCTATGCTCAAAGGACTCGAACGGACACCCCGCCTTTTCGAGCGCCCACCGAACTCCTAATTGGGATCAACGACAAGAGGGTGATGTTCGCCAGCAAGGCACCGGCTCTCCTCCAAACTCCATACCCGTGGTAAATCGCCAATCCATAAAGGCCATCATCACCTCGCAATCCAAAGGTGGAGGACTGAGTCCGATGAAACCATCGCCGCATAATGCCCCGAGGTAACCCCAGGACAACGATGGGGAAGGATGGAGAAAATGCCCCAAATCCCCACTCATGCACTCATCGCTTATAATC